>CM061142.1:556633386-557364044 GCA_030789695.1 Scilla litardierei
ACTTGTAATTTTCACTTACACTGATACATGATAAAAATATATGTCGTAGTACTCCTCGAAATGATCATTTTGACAGCTCACTCGCAATTTTCTGATGCAGATTGCATCCAGAAGAAATTTTTGAATAATTACGTCACTATTTAAAAAATAGATTTTTAAATTGATTTTGAGCTTTGAAATTTTTTTAAAATTAACAGAGGCTTCTGAAAAATATTTCCTCCTGCAGTAAAATTATTTTCAGCATATCTAGCCTATAGAAAAATTTAGAACGCTTTTCAGCACTGTTTCAATCGGTTATGAAAATCAAAACGATCAGGTTAATAAATAGAAAAGATGTATTCTTTAACCAATCTTTTCTCGTTTTCACAGGTATCAATTCTCGTGCACCAGCACTAGATCCAGTTCCGGCTCACCACCACCACCTCGAGATCAGTAAGTCACTTTAATTCTAGACTTAGAAACTAAGTAAGTGTATAAGTATGAACTTAGGATTCTTAATTTGGGTAAATTGTGTGCTAACGAAACTACCACCCTTAAAACCAACAACTTTTGTATTCTATGTTTGTTGGACTTGTCTTTATCCTCAAATTTCTTAGCATCCACTTTGCTTTACTTTCTGGTTTTCAATAAGAAAGTCAACCAGTGGTCCTGGTTTAACTATCATCGTAAACAAGGAACTAATTACATCATGCGTTACAACTTGTGGAATATCTCATGAAATATCTCGTAGAATGACTTGTGGACCAACTTGTGGAATATCTCGTGGAATATCTCGTGAAATGTTTAAAGGAATATCTCGTAAGAAACATGAAATCAATACACACGACACTGGGGTTTGGGGTAACTCATTGTAGAGAAAGTGCGGGAGCTATGACCGGAGTCACTCTCTCTCGGCTCGTCTCGTCTCATCTCGTTTAGAAAGTATGTTGTGGTTGACGCCTGGGATTTGCTCCCTGTGGCAATGGAGGTGACCCAGGGTTGCATATCATACTTTCCTACATGAGTCACATCACACAGTTTAGGGCGTCTTATTCAGTACTTTACATGTTCTAATTGCTTACAGTTCATGCATTCTAGTCTTACCATTGCTATCACCATAATTGATCTTATACGTTACTTTTTTGTACTATCCGACTTGTGTCACGTAGTTTAGTATAAAAGCCTTTTTGTTGATGGCACGCATATAAATGATAAGCTTCCTTCAATGGACCATTATCCGGTCAAAGTGCTTAGCTAAGTTTGTTGGATCACCCTAGCTAGACTGAGGGTAAGTGATCCTAGTTTAGTCACTTCCCTAGCAGTATCCGCTGGACCGCAAGGACGTGAATCATGATTATGTAACGCCATCAATCTTCATCACAATCACCCTTTCTTTAGCTAATACAGTCACCTTTACTTTACACGTTCCATGCACGTTACTTACTTGTGCACACAGTACTTTACTTGTCGTACCTTTAGTTATAGCTGTAGCATGTTTCACTTGCTTAGCCTGCTTTACACTTGCTCTATCACGGTACAATTGTTCTCCTTTCCAGTTCGGTTTACTTTTACTACTCAGTTGTGTACAGTTGTTGCTCAATACTTTACTTTTCACTCTGGTTTGCTCGTACGTAGTTACTTTTTGTCATACTTGTGCGCTGCTTCTTTTCTATATTTAGAATTATTGTGACTTCTCTTTGGTTCCATTTATGGCACCGACAGCCGACGACCAGATCACAGAAGAGGCCCCTGAGTTTTAAGGAGCCAGAGTTCGACCCGGAGACTGCAAAGTTTTAGCTGCTTGTGTTGGTGTGTGTGTGCTATGTATTTCCTTTCCGCATTTCCTTTCTGTGTTTCCTTTATGTATTGGGTGAGAGAGTATTGTTTGTTGTTGTACTTTATATTTGGACTGTAATAATGTAACGACCCGCTCCCGGGGGCCTGTTACTTATTTGATATTTGCGCAGGTTCTGCAGTTAACCAGTGAAATCAAAATAGCCACGATGCAGAGATGTACAAAAATACCCAAATAGTGTCCATTATTACAATCCATCCTGTACAAATTATTCCAACAATGATACATGAAAGAAAGAAAGTACACAACTGAAATAGTGCTGGAAGCTGCGGTCTCATGGTCGAAGTCTGGCGCTATTAGCTCAAGAGCATCTGCCTCCATATGTATGTTGTATGCGGTGCCACGGAAATGGAACCGTAGGTAAGTCACAACAATTCTAAATAAAGAAAGAGAGGTACTGTACGCGTATGACAAAGCAGACCAAAGTGAAAGTAAAGTACGGTGCAGTGTCTGTACAAGTGTAGAAAGTAACGTGCGTGGAATGCGTAAAGTAAAGATGACTGTACTGGCAAGTAAAGTAAAGTGCATGTACTGTAAAGAAAGTAACTGTGCAAGTTACACTAGAAATACGTGACTCATGTAGGAAAGTATGATATGCAACCATGGGTCATCTCCATTGCCACGGGGAGCAAATCCTGGGCATCAACCACAACATACTTTGGAAACGAGACGAGGCGAGACGAGAGAGAGTGACTCCGGTCATAGCTCCCACACTTTCTCTACAATGAGTTACCCCATACCCTAGTGTTGTGTATCTATTACGAGGTGTTCCACAAGATGTTCCACCAGATATTCCACACATGATATTCCACACGATGTTCCACATGTTAGTCACACCAGGTCAACTGGTTGACTTCCTCATTGAAAACCAGCAAGTAGGATAAAGACAAGCCCAACACCAAAAGCTGTTACTTCCGTGCTTTGAGCACGTGGTAGTGTGGCTAGCACACAATTTAACCAAGTTGAAAGTTGGCAAAGTAATCTTTGGTAGATTACTTTCATTTTAGTTCTCTAGTTTGGTTTAACTTGAATAGCCGTTCTGAGGCTATAAGTGAAGTGTCACAAGTTCATACAAGCACAATAGACTAATTTTCTAAAGTTAGAATATGTCGTGACTTACGATTTTAGAGCTCGTCGTGGCAAGACGAGATTGGAGATGGAAGAGCTGGTGCACGAAGATTGGTACCTGAAATCACAAGAAACAATCGGTTAAAGCACATCCTATTTTCTATTTATTATTGTTAAAGTTCCATCTTCCATTCAATAAACTTGATCGTTTTGATTTTTAAAACTGATTGAAACGGTGTCGAAAACGGTTCTAAAATTTTATATAGACTATATATGGTGAAAATAATTTTACTGCAAGAAGGAATATTTTTCTGAAGATTATAGTAATTTTTAGGATTTTTAAAAGATCAAAAACAATTTAAAAACAATTTTTCATTTAGTAACGTATTTATTTAGGAATTTATTCCGGATGCAATCTACATCGGAAAGTTGCAAATGATGTGTCAAAACGACCGTTACAAAGAGTATTAAGACATATATTTTTCTCAAGTATTATTTTACGTAAAAATAAGAAGATACGGATTTTTGAACGAAAATAACGGATTTAACTTATAGGCTTAAAAATTAATTCTGGAAAAACTAAGCGTCGGATTGAGACGAAACTAGCGTCATTGGGTCCAAAATGTCATTTCTGATTTTCTAGAGCTAGTCTCACATTTTTCTAGGGCTTATATTATTTATTATGAATTTAAGACCAATAAACCCATTTATTAATTAATTAAAAATACGAAAAATAATACGAAAATATGTTTCGTATTAATCTTAAAACATTTGAAACGAAACCCACCCTCGTTCGTCGACTGCATGGAGGCTGGGGCGCTTCGTCGTCGGCGACGGAGCGGAGGACGGCGACGACCGGGGCGGTGGCAGTGGCGGAGGAGGCCGTTCGTCGTCGGAGACGGCGGCGTGGAGGCGGAGCGGAGCTCGGGGTCGAGGCATGTGGCGAGAGAGCAGCGACGGGGTCTGTCGGCGTCTTCGACGGCGAAGCGGCGTCGGAGGGAGACGACGACGACGGCGACAACTCGGGGAGGTGACGGCGAAGCGACGACGGAGGAGCGGGGGCACGATGATGGAGAGGCGAGGAACGGAGGGAGATCGCCGTCGCTCGGGGGTTGCTCGGGCTTTGCGGCGAAGGCCGTGACGACGGCAGCGGTGTTCGGAGCTCGGGGGAAGCGGTGTTGGGGTGGGCGCCTCGCTGGAGATGGCTGGAGGTAGGACGACGGAGCTCACGACGGGCGGTGGAAGCTCGGAGTAGCGGCGGTGCAACGTGGAGAGATACGCACGGATCGGAGCGGGGAGGCTTCGCCGTGGGTGACGACGTCGAGCGGGAGGCGGTGCTCCACCGGAGGCATGGGTTCGGGGCTCTCGAACGGAGGGAGAGAGAGATGAGAGGGAGAGAGTTACGGTGGGGGAGAGAGACATTGAGAGAGAGAGAGAGGGATGGGCCTGTGTGAAGAATGAGAGGGGAGGGGAGTGTATATAGGGTAAAAAGAAATGGGTAGTTGGGTTTACGGGTTAGCTGAGAGAGTAGGGTAGATACGGGCTGGGTTAGGTGGGGTAATTAGGTTAGGTTAATGGTAATTTGTATTAGGTAAAAGATAATTAGGGTTAATTAGAAAATTAGAAATAACAAAATTACGAAAATGCCCCTACTAGTAAACGTGTCCGAAAAATTACGAAAACATACCCACGGGATTGTATCGTCACGAGGATGGCGAATACGAAGACCGTTCCAGGGTTTGGACTACGGAAATACTAGTTTTTGGCCAAAACGTTTAGAAAGCGGGTTTGCGGGTTCTCTATTGAAATGATATCAGAAAATTACGAAATTAATGTGGGAAGCCTCAAATGATCATAGGATGCTACTGCAGAAGTTTAAAAACGTTTTGAAGACGTTTGAATAGAAAATAAATTCATTGACCCAAAACTGCAATATCTGAAAACGAATTTTTATCAGATCTTTTAGAGGTATTTGACGAAATCCGATTTTACTAAAATACTCCATAACTAGTCTGATACTTCAAAATATGTTTATAAGAAATTTTGAAATCAGTTTAAGACTCCTGATCAACCATTACAAAATACAATTAAAATGAAATTACTTTAAATACTAAATTTAAATGTATTGGAAAAATACAGGCCGTTACAAATAATGTACGTTGGTTGAATATTATTGTACATCTCTGTATCGTGGCTATATTAGTTTCACTGGTTAACTGCAGGACCTGCGCAAATACCAAATAAGTAATGGCCCCGGGAGCGGGTCGTTACAAGTTTGGTGGCCCATGCAGGTCCGCGCTAACTACCACGTGAACAATATAGCAAGATCAAGATGTACTGTATTTGATACTCAACTAAGTGGACCATGCAGGTTTGACACTCAACGATGGACGGAAACACCTCTGGGAGTCCCAATGGAGCTGACCTATCTGGAGCTAGCAACCAGACCAACAACGGACCACCTCCCACTGTGCATCAAATTTCTGATGTCGCATTGCGAGAGCTGGTTGAAGCTATACGAGGAGAAGACAAGCACGTAGGATGCATACAACAATTCCGATCACTCCGCCCAAAGACCTGGAATGGCGTGGATGGTCCGCTGAAGGTCGAAGAATGGTTGTAAAGCACCAAAGATAATTTGAGAGCCGCCCAGATCGGAGAACATGCTTGGGTGGACACAGCCAAGTCTCAACTGATTGATGGAGCCAGAATCTTGTGGAACTCTACTGAAGGTCATCTACAACGACCAATCAACTGGACGACATTCACTGACCACTTCCACACCCAATACTTTTCACCCGAAGCTCAGATGGAACTGCAAGTTCAGTTCATCGGGTTGAAGCAAGGTTCCATGACAGTGGAACAATATGATGCCCAGTTTACAATGCTTAGCCGGTTTGCTCCAGGGATGGTTGCCACCCCTCTAACCCGAGCTCAACACTTCAAGTAATGGCTGAACATAGAGATACGACGAAGCTTGGTAGGACGCATACTCTGTACTCATACTGAGGTCCTCGCTTGTCACGTCCCGCTCCCTGATCGCTACAGCTCGCGAGTACGAATTCATCGAAAGAGAAGAGAAGCGAGAACAAGTTTTAGCTACCCCTCCCCGAAGGCCGCCACCTCCTACATCTGCTGCTGGATCCAGTCATCGACCTCCATCCAATCTGCATCGTCCAATCCAGCAAACTCAGTTCAAGAGGCCAGCACTGCAACAACATCGAGAGTGCTTCTATTGTGGTAAAACTGGACACATCAAAGCGGAATGTCGGTCCTATCTGAACCTTTGCTTGATTTGTGGATCCAAGGACCATGGGGCAAGGGATTGCCCAGAAGATAGATATAGAAATGCTGTTAATGCCCCTGTAAGGAATGCTCTACATCGACCACCACTTCCCCTCAACAGAAGGTGTTCCAACAAGCGCAACCACAGGCTCCACCACCGAGACGACATGCCTACACCATTCACGGAAGATGTGAAGCCATCAACCAGGTGATTGGAGGTATGAATTATCACTTTTAATATTATCGCGTTCATTGCAATCAGTATCACATACCATTATATCATCATAGCCCTTATGATAATACTAGTCTCGGGACTAGTTACGGAAGCTATGGTGATATCAACAGTATGTATTCACAAACATCATCTCTTGTTTTCTTGATGCTATGATATCACATTATATTTCATATTATTTACAACCTAATTTATTAGATCATTATCATCATTTATTTGTTTGAGCTTCTTCATAACAAAAATTATCTGTTTAAGAAATTTCGAGGACGGAATTATTTTTAAGGAGGGTAGGATGTAACGACTCGTATTTTTTCAAAACATTTAATTACGTATTTAACGTATATTTCATTTTTAGAAAGTATTTTGTAGTGGTTGATCAGGAGTTTTACGAGCTCAAAAATTTCTTATAAAAATATTTTGAAGTATCAGACTAGTTATGAAGTATTTTAGTAAGTTCGGGTTTCATCAAATACCTCTAAATAATCTGATAAAATTCATTTTCAATCATTACTGTTTGGTTTAATGAATTTATTTTCTATACAAACAACATCAAAACGTTTTCAAACTTCTACGGTAACATTCTATGATCATTTAGGGTTTCTCACATTAATTTCGTAATTTTCTGAAGACGAATCACTAGAGAACCCGCAAACCCGCTTCCTAAACATTTTGGCCCAAAACTCATATCTCCGTAGCTCAAACCCTGAAATGGATCTCGTATTTGCGATTCTCGCGACGATACGATCCCGTGGATATGTTTTCGTAATTTTCGGACACGTTTACTAGTAGGGGCAAAATTGTGATTTCGTTTTTGTAATTTTACTAATTGCTTTCACTAATGGAGTTTTACTTATTACTAATTAACTTTAACCCTAATTACTATTAACCCCTATGCTTAACACGTTTATACATTTTACAAAAAATTTCAAACTTAGTCTAACTTCATTTAATATTTAGTCTAAAGCTAAACCTAACCTAATTAATAGTTGACTAAGTATTAAATGGGATTAGTTTTTAATTATTTTAATTACCCTATATAAAATCCCATAACCCTCCCTCTCTAATTCACGCAACCCCTAATCTCCCAGGTAAACTCTTCCTCTCTCTCTTCTCTCTCTCTTTCACAAACCCATTCACACTCCCAGCTCGCTCTCACAGACCCCCTCTCTCTCTCTCACCCTGCCCTTTGCACACAGCTCTCGCTCGCTCTCTCTCTTTCTCGTTGAAACCCAACCCCCCTCGCTTCAGTTCGAAGATCTGATCGTCGCCGAAGAGCTCTGGCGAACCCAACCCACGTCCCAGCACCTCGCCACACCTCCCTGCTCTCGCTCGACCCCCAGCTTCGCTGCAAGACCCTTCGAAGCCTCCGACATCACTCCCGCCTCCTCCCCGAAGCTCCCTCCTTCATCACGCCGCCCCTCGCCGTCAAGCCACCGGAGCGCCTCCCACTGTGAGCAGCACCCCGCAGACCCCCGCCTTCGACTCATGCCCATGGCTCTGCCCTTGACGGCCCCAATCTGACGGGCTCCCGCCTCCGCAGCCCCCTCAACCTACGCCCTGCCACGCAGCGCCCCACCGCTTTCGCCTCCCCGACGAGCCCGCTGTCGCTTCAAGGCATCTCTGACACTTTCACTCCTGCCTCGCCTCAACAGCCCCAAAACCCCACCGAACGTCACGCCACCCTGCCGTCCTCGCCTCCGCCTCCGCCGCCTTCGCCCGGTCACTACCGTCCCGCCGCTCCACTCGCCGGCCACGACGACGAGAAGCCCCGCTATGCATGCAACGTAAAACGAAAGGTGAGAGGTTATTACGAAACGTATTTTACAAAAATACGAAAACGTATTTTTCCGTATATACGATTTTAAGTATTACTAAATAGGATTTTATTTGTTTTAAATTTGTAATAAATAATATAAGGGTCGGAAAAATGCAAGACTGCCTCCAGAAAATTAGATATGACGTTCTGAATCTAACGGCACTAGTTTCATCTCAATCGGACGCTTAGTTTTTCCAGAATAAATTTTAAGCCTAAAACTTAAATATGTCTTTTTCACGTAAACATCCATAACTTATAATTTTCACTTACACTGATACGTGATAAAAATATATGTCTCTTCGAGACGGTCATTTTGACAGCTCACTCACAATTTTTTGATGCAGATTGCATCCAAACGAAATGTTTGAATAATTAAGTCACTAATTGAAAAATAGATTTTTAAATTGATTTTGAGCTTTGAAAAATTTGAAAAATTAACAGAGGCTTCTGAAAAATATTTCCTCCAACAGTAAAAGTATTTTCAGCATATCTAGCCTATAGAAAAATTTAGAACACTTTTCAGCACCGTTTCAATCGGTTATGAAATCCAAAACGATCAGGTTAATAAATAGAAACTATGTATTCTTTAACCAATCTTTTCTCGTGTTCACATGTATCAATTTCATGCACCAGCACTAGATCCAGTCCCGGCTCACTACCACCACCTCGAGATCAGTAAGTCACTTTAATTCTAGACTTAGAAACTAAGTAAGTGTATAAGTATGAACTTAGGATTCTTAACTTGGGTAAATTGTGTGCTAACGAAACTACCACCCTTAAAACCAACAACTTTTGTATTCCATGTTTGTTGGACTTGTCTTTATCCTCAAATTTCTTAGCATCCACTTTGCTTTACTTTCTGGTTTTCAATAAGAAAGTCAACCAGTGGTCCTGGTTTAACTATCATCGTAAATAAGGAACTAATAACATCATGTGTTACAACTTGTGGAATATCTCGTGGAATATCTCATAGAATGACTTATGGAACAACTTGTTGAATATCTCGTGGAATATCTCGTGAAATGTTTAAAGGAATATCTCGTAAGAAACATGAAATCAATACACACGACACTGGGGTTTGGGCTAACTTATTATAGAGAAAGTGTGGGAGCTATGACTGGAGTCAATCTCTCTCGTCTCGTCTCGTTTTAAAAGTATGTTGTGGTTGGCGCCCGGTATTTGCTCCCCGTGGAAATGGAGGTGACTCAGGGTTGCATATCATACTTTCCTACATGAGTCACATCACACAGTTTAGGGCGTCTTATTCAGTACTTTGCATGTTTTAATTGCTTACAGTTCATGCCTTCTAGTCTTACCATTGCTATAACCATGATTGCTCTTATACGTTACTTTATATATTCTCCGACTTGAGTCACGTAGTTTAGTGTAAAAGCCTTTTTGTTGATGGCACGCATATAAATGATAAGCTTCCTTCAATGGACCATGATCCGGTCAATGTGTTTGGCTAAATTTGTTCGATCACCCTAGCTAGACTGGGGGGTAAGTGATCCTGGCTTAGTCACTTTCCTGGCCGTGTCTGCTGGACCGCAAGGACATGAATCATGATTATGTAACGCCATCGATCTACACACTATCACCCTTTCTTTAGCTAATACTATCACCTTTACTTTACACGTTCCATGCACGTTACTTACTACACTTGTGCAGTCACATTACTTTACTTGTCGTACCTTTAGCTACAACTGTAGCATGTTTCACTTGCTTAGCCTGCTTTACACTTGCTCTACCACAGTACTGTTGTTCCCCTTTCCGGTTCGGTTTACTTTTACTACTCAGTTGTGTACAGTTGTTGCTCAGTACTTTACTTTTCACTCTGGTTTGCTCGTACGTAGTTACTTTTTGTCATACTTGTGTACTGCTTCTTGTTGAATATTGGACTCCCCGGATTTGGTTTTGGATGATGAGCAAACATAAATAATTCATGAACTAACAATTTGTGAGCGCAGTATTGGAGATCATCGCCAAATTCATGAGAACACTCAAAGCAACATCTCAAGACTTCTCAAAGGTCGTATTCAATGTCTAAAGCTTCGTTGAAGCTTTTGGATCATTTTGGAAGTCATGAAGATTTGATCGAAGCTCTCGAAGACCGTTCCTTAAGGTTTTATTCATAGTCATTTAGCTTTGATCTATAGAATGTTAAGCCTTGAGTATATCTTACAATTCTATCTTCATAACGCTCATATCGTAGCTCTAGGATCTTAGTAGAAGTCCATTCTAACTTCCTCGAAGCATCGCGCTTCGATTCGGACTTGTTCGTGCATGTTAGTTGGTTCAAGAAGAAGAACTGACCGACTAGATGATGATCTAGTCGATCGGCAAAGCTTCTTGGACCGACTAGTTTGAGTTAATCTTTTCTTGCTCAGTACTGTTTACAGTTAGTCGGTCTACGTTGACTCACCGACCGACTAGTTTGTGAACTAGTCGGTCAGTGATGCTTCTTTGACCGACTAGTTGTGCTTTACTGTACATGCCAATTTTCTCCTAAGCTACTGTTTATCGTTAGTCGGTCTAAGAACGTTTGGTGACCGACTAGTTGATAATCTAGTCGGTCAACATTTGTTCTTTGACCGACTAAATCAATTTGTATTTAGACTATTTGTTTTTGACTCTTAGTCGGTCGAAGTTCACTGACCGACCGACTAGTTGTGAAACTAGTCGGTCAGAAAGTCTTCTTGGATCGACTAGATTTCTAGGTCTGAAATTCAATCTATTCACTGTTCTTCACTTAGTCGGTCCATGTTGTTTGACTGACCGACTAGTGAATGAACTAGTCGGTCAGTGGTTGTTTTTTGACCGACTAGTTGCTTCAGATTTCTAACCGTTGGGATTTGACCTAACTCGTTTTTATGGGACCCTATAAATACGAACCTTGGTCATTTCTCTCTAGGTTAGAGCTGCCATTAAGAGATTCATTGAGATTGAAAGAGATAGAGATTCTCACTCATTTCCAAAGCTCTCTTCCTCACAAGAAATCCATTCTCTCACTTTCTAGATCTAGAATCCATCTTGAGAGAAGTTTGTTCTTGGTGAGCCCTTCAAGCTCTAGCTTGATTCAAGTCTCCAAATCACTCCTAGGCACCCATTGCTGCTCATTTCAGTGGTGCTAGGTCTTGGTGACTTCCTCTTCCACAAATCACTCCTTGCACCTATTTGGTAAGAAAACTCAAGGTATAGGATTTTGTGGTAAGATTGTTTATTTCATTATAAACTCATTTATATTGCTTATTGATTCTCTCGGTTGTGAGAGAAGGTTGTGATCCCGGGTTGTGGGATTCACTATTGCCATTACATGTATGATTTGATCTTGTGAAGGTTTTTCACAAGATATCATAGTGGAAATCTTGAGTTAGGGTTTCTAACTCAAGTATCCGGAGGGGATCCGGGTGGTTGGGACGTAGGATCACCGGGAACAAGTCGGGGAGACTTGGGTGGATCCGAACCCAGTAATATCTATTGTTAGCATTGTTAATTTTGTTGTTGTCTTCAATTTAAGCTTCCGTAAATTGATTTGGTAGTTGTTTGCACGATAATTAGGAATTATACTCCTCGTTATTTTTAAAGTACTATTCACCCCCCCCCCCCCTAGTACTTGTGCAGTAGCTTGTAGGGTATTACATTTGGTATCAGAGCCAGATACTTAGCTATGTCTGCCAACGACAACAAGACCGTGCGTCCACCTTCTGACTATGGCACCTTCAGGAACCGTGAAGGAGCGTCTTCGGTGATGGAAGGACATTCCTCTACGAGGCCTCCATTCTTCAACGGTACCAACTACGGGTACTGAAAATGCCGGATGGAAACCTTCCTCCGGAGTGCATCTCTATGGAGGACCACAATGAAGGAATACGTCGAGCCCGCTGAAGAAGACTTTGAGAAATGGACAACCGCGGAGGTCGCCGTGGAGGTAAGCAATGCCAAGGCAATGAACGCCTTGCAATGTGCATTGGAGCCCGAGGACTTCAATAAGATATGGACATGTAAGAGTGCATATCAAATTTGGAACTCCCTCCTCATTCTACATGAAGGGACGAGTAAGGTAAGAGACTCTAAACTTGTAGTTGTTAACAAAGATTACGAAATGTTTCATATGCAACAGGGCGAGAAGATGAAGGAGTATTACGCTCGCTTCGTCGACATCATAAACGAGTTGGAGGCTCTCGGCAAATCCTACACCCAAAAGGAGAAGTGTTCGAAGCTTATCGAAGGACTTCCTTCTTCTTGGGAGAAATGTACCTTTGCCATCGAGGAAGGTAATGACATGAATAAGTATACCGTAGTTCAATTGATGGGTACTTTGATGTCATACGAGGTACGCAAAGATAGCAAGGTGAAGTTACAAGAAAAGATGAAGTCCTATTTGAACCAAGACGTGCCTAAGAAAAAGGCGATTGCATTCAAGGCGGCTTCATCCACCTCTACCGATGATGAGGACTCGGAAGAAGAAATGGACATGGAATCCATTGCACTCATGGCAAAGAAGTTCAATCGCTTCTTCTGAAAGGGTAACTTCAAACAAAAATCTAAATTTACTTCTAATAACGCCTCTCCACCTTTGTGCTTTAAATGCAATAAGCCAGGACACATCAAAGCGGATTGTCCTCAAAACAAGCAAAAGGAGAAGTGGAAGGCGCCGAAGTTCGACAAGTCCTAGAAGTACAAAAAGGGGTACAAAAAGGGACTTGTCGGAGCAACATTCACCGACTCCGAGGATTCCTCAAGCGGAGAGTCGGACGATGAGAAAGTAGAGCAAGCGCACATGTGCTTCATGGCAAGAGAGGAGCATGATCAAGGATCTTCCTCCTCCGATGATAGCGACAACGAAGGCGATGAGGTAACTATGGATGATCTTAGGAATGCTAACTCTCAATTATGGTCTAAATACACTAAATTAGTAAATAGATATACTAAAGTAAAAGATGACCTAGCTAGCATTCAAACCTCGCCTAAGACTATCATCACCAACAACGACACCGTTGTTGAAGAGTTAAGAAATGAGATTGTTAATCTCAAATCTAAACTTGAACATGTTAGCATTGAAGATCCGGAAGAACATAGGATAGCGGATTTGACTTCTCAAAACTCGACTTTGAGTATTGAGAATGAGAATCTTAAATCTCGTGTTTATGTGCTCACATCATAAGTATCCAATTTGGATACTTCTATGCGTTCTCTCACCGAGAAATATGAGAACACATTAGGCCGAATTAATAAATTCAATAAGGGTAAGGACCATTTGGATAAAATCCTAAGTGGCTTACTTCCGGCCAATCACCACATTGGCTTGGGGTATACGATGGGATGTTCATCCAAATCGGCCACTACTTTTGTTAGGCCAACTTCCGGTGACTCTACGAGTGGTAGCAAACACTCTATTGGTAGTTCTTCTACCAATGGTGCTTCCACCTCGTCCACACCCTCTTTCGAAAAGAAACCCACTTTGGGTAGACCTCCAAAGAAGGGGCATGCTTATATGTACACAAATACCATGCCACGTAGGAACACACGTCCTACTCCACCGGCTCACACATATGATGATTTTTATGCAACACATTCTCGGGCACGTGCACACCATGTGAGACACCCTCACGCACGTGTTCCCACACATGCATATGTTCACCCACCTCATCATATGAATAATTCTCGTCGTGCACCATTCCATTATGTTCCTTATGCCTATCCACAACATGCATCACGTAGAAATCAACGTCGCATGCATACACCCAATAGGATGAGGGCTCCCAAGATTTTCACTATTTGAAGCCCAAAGGACACAAGCATGGATGAAAAACAAGTGTATATGAATGCTTATTTTTCGGATGTTGTGCATAGTAGAAATTATGTGGGGAAGTCTAAGTCCAATTGGACTTGGCTTCCAAAGGTCTAACCTTTGAGGACCCAATGACCTTGGGTACCATGATATGAAATTTTCTATCTTTAGGTACTCAAGGAAAAGAAAAAGAAAAGGAGCAACAAATTTAAATTTAGCTCCAAGGGGAATTGGATACTCGATAGCGGGTGTTCAAAACACATGACGGGTGACGCTCAATTGCTCTCCGGAGTAGTTCCCATTGCAAATGGAAACCGCGTCGTATTTGGAGGCAACGAGAGCGGAACCATCGTCGGTGTTGGTAAAGTGGGTAACCCATCTAAACCCTTAATTAGTGATGTTTATCTAGTTAATGGTTTAAACCATAATCTTATTTCAATAAGCCAACTTTGTGACAAAGGTTACAAAGTTAGCTTTGCGAAAGGATTGTGTCATATTTTGAATGATAATAATGATTTATTATTTTCCGGCACACGCCATAAAGATATCTATATTTTGGATCTCCCTAAGTCATATGAACAATGTCTCGTTGCCAACACAAGTGAACAACACTTATGGCATCGACGCTTTGGACATGTGAACTTTGGAACACTTTATAAGCTTTCAAAATTAAATTCCATTAAAGGTTTTCCGAAGCTCGTTTTTGAAAAGAAAAGTTTTTGTGATTCTTGTCAACGTGGCAAGCTTCCTAAATCTTCATTTAAACCTAAGAAAAGCATTTCTACTAAACGGCCACCAGAGCTATTACATCTAGATTTATTTGGGCCAACTAGAGTTGCTTCCTTAGGAAATGCAAAATATGGACTTGTCATCGTCGATGATTATTCTAGATTTACATGGGTATTTTTCTTATGTAATAAAAATGAAGCTTTTGAAAACTTCACAATATTTGTGAAGAAAGTACAAAATCTCATCGGAACCACCATTGTCACTATTCGTAGTGATCATGGGGGTGAATTTGAGAATGAGTTTTTCTCAAATTTTTGTGATGATCTTGGAATTACTCACACGTTTTCTTTCCCTCGCGCACCTCCTCAAAATGGTGTTGTTGAGAGGAAGAATAGAACGCTTGTGGAGTGTGCTCGCACTATGCTCGAAGATAGTCAACTTGGTTATCAATTTTGGGCAGAAGCGGTACACACCGCTTGTTACGTGTTTAATAGAATACTTTTGAGGCCCGGCACCAAACAAACTTGCTATGAATTGTTGTTTGGTAGATTGCCTCAAGTTAAATATTTTCGTGTTTTCGGCGCAAAATGTTTTATTAAAAACACATATGATAATTTGGACAAGTTTGATCCGAGATCAGATGAGGGGATATTTGTTGGGTATTCCTCACGTAGCAAAGCCTACCGGATATACAACAAAAGATCCTCTACGATCGAGGAATCACTACATGTCTCTTTTATTGAGAATTTTACTACTTCTAGAATTTCAAATGATGATGATTCTATGGATGTTTTATGTGATTCGTTTGATAATTCTAAGTCTATTGATTCTATTGATACTAACCCGACTAATGAAGTTGTTGAGAATGTGCCTAGTGATCAAGGTATTCCCAAGCGGCTTCATATCGTTCGCGACCATGCCCATGAGCAAGTCATTGGCAATATTCATGATAGATTCAAGACGAGATCGCAAGTCCACCACTTCGCCAATTGTGCCTTTGCCTCATCGATAGAGCCAAAGAATATAGTTGAAGCGTGCGAAGATAGTGCTTAGATCCTTGCCATGGAGGAGGAACTCATTCAATTCGAAAGGAATGAGGTAAGGGAGCTTGTTCCTTTGCCATCAAAGAACCACACCGTCATAGGGACAAAGTGGATCTTCAAGAACAAAACCGACGAAAACCAAGTCGTCGTCCGGAACAAAGCTCGGTTAGTAGATCAAGGCTATCGACAAGAGGAAGGTATCGATTTCGAAGAATCCTTCGCTCCGGTAGCTAGATTAGAATCAATTAGACTATTATTGTCTTTTGCATGCCATAAAAATTTTAAATTATTTCAAATGGATGTTAAAAGTGCATTTTTAAACGGAGATGTCGTTGAGGAAGTTTACGTTTCTCAACCTCCGGGCTTCATAAATGAAAAATTTCCAAATCATGTTTTTAAACTAAAGAAAGCTCTTTATGGTTTGAGACAAGCTCCTCGAGCTTGGTATGATCGCCTAAAGAATTTTCTTTTGGATTTGAATTTTAAAATGGGCGAAGCCGATTCTACACTTTTTGTTAAGCATGCGAATAATGATATTTTATTAGTTCAAATTTATGTTGATGATATCATTTTCGGTGCTACTAACTTCACTCTTTGCGAAGAGTTTTCTAATGTTATGAAGGAACAATTTGAGATGAGCAATATGGGCGAACTCAAATATTTCTTAGGTCTCCAAATTCGCCAATTGAACGATGCAATCTTCATCCACCAAACGAAATACACGGTGGAGTTGCTAAAGCGATTTGGAATGGAGAATGCCTCCGGGAAAAAGACTCCTATGAGCACTACAACGCATCTTGATAAAGATACGGGCGGAAAAGATGTAGACATTCGTCTATATCGAGGTATGATAGGTAGTTTACTTTATCTTACCGCAAGTAGGCCCGATATTATGTTTGACGTTTGTATTTGTGCTCATTATCAGTCTCAACCTAAAGATTCTCACTTAGTAGCGGTTAAACGTATTTTTCGCTATCTAAGTTACACTTTAGATTTTGGATTACTTTATCCGAAATCTAGCACATATGAGTTAGTCTCATATAGTGACGCTGATTATGCAGGATGCAAATCCGACAGGAAGAGTACTAGTGGCACTTGCCATTTTCTAGGAAATTCCCTTGTCTCTTGGTTTTCCAAGAAGCAAAATTCGGTATCACTTTCAACCACCGAGGCGGAATACATTGCCGCCGGTGCCGCTTGTGCCCCGGTTCTTTGGATGAGACACACACTGAAGGATTTTGGTATTCATTGTGATACTAGCCCTATCATGGTGGATAACCAAAGTGCTATTTGTCTTTCAAAGAATCCGGTGCACCATTCCCGATCTAAACACATAGATGTCCGACACCATTTTTAGATGATCATGATGCTAAAAAGGACATCATATTAGTGTACGTTGAAACCCAAAAGCAAATCGCCAATATTTTCACGAAACCCCTAAAGGAGGACTCCTTTGTGCGGTTGCGTCGAGAATTGGGGATTATGGGTGAATCCGAGATATAGGATTCATGTTTCATTCAATTATCTTGCATGCTATTATATTTCGCAATATTTCGTCATGCTAGACTTCTTGAATTTTTCGAGATTTTATGTGATATGTTTGAATTTTTGCTCGAATTCTTATTTGGATGTCGTAATTGAGATTTCGGTGTTTTATGGGGTAGTTTAGATGACTTATGAGAGGGTTAAGATGGTTCGTCCAAGTGTTTTGTGGAGAGATCTTATTTATCAACTTTTGGACTCTTCTAGTCGGTTTCACTTCATCAGCCAACCGACTAGATACACATCTAGTCGGTCAGCTAGTGTACTCAGACCGACTAGTTCAAGCTTTGAACTTTCCTTTGTCATTGACTTCGTTTAGTCGGTCACAGTTCTCTTACCGACCGACTAGATTGAAAACTAGTCGGTCAGTTATTCTACTGTGACCGACTAACTCTAGCCCTAGAATTTTCGTTTTGCCTCTGTTTCGACTTAGTCGGTTTAAGCTCATTGACCGACCGACTAGATCGTAATCTAGTCGGTCAGTGCTTGAACTATGACCGACTAAGTGCTCAAGGGCAGTCACGTATTTTCGTGTTTCGACCGACTTAAACCAATTCTATCCGATTGTTTTTCATTCTAGTCGGTTGTTTTCGTGTCTCCAGCTCGAAATCCCCCAAACCCCGCTCGTGTCTCCTCGTCTTCCCGTCGATCTCCAGCCATTTTTCCGGCCATCTCCGCCGCCTTTCGTCGTCGATCACTCCACCTATGTAACTCCCTTCTTCCTAGGTCTCGTTTTCATCTCTAGGGTTTGTCCTAGGACTTGATTTCTCCTCTAGGGTTTCGAATTTAATCTTAGGGCTTGTTGTTTTCGGTTCTAGGGTTTGAGCTTAGGTTGTTTGATCTTCTCCTATCGCTTGATTGATCTCGTTGTGCCGCGATCATGGCAAGAACGAGGATCCCGATTTCCTCCTCTGGGGCATCCCCCATGATCATAGAGGCCGCGACCGCTTCGACCCCTCCTAAGCGTAGGGCCAAGACCACTCGTCCCCCCTCTTCGTCTTCAACACCGTTGAAGAGGAAGAGTACATCCAAGCCCAAACCTACAGGCCAATCTTCCAAGCCCAAAGCTAAACCCAAAAAGTTCCGTGCACCTACTCGGTGAGCGTTCAGATAGTGACTCCGAGGATGATTCCGAGGAAGAATACACTCCTGAGCATCCCGAGAAGGCACCTACTCCACCCCCTCCTCCACCTCCTCCTAAGACCCGTAAGGCTAAGGGTAAAGGCCCGATGCCAGTAGGCGGTGTAGATATATCGTTGTGTCGCGACGACCCTCAGTGTCTAGCGGCTTACAACCGTATAGAGCACTGCCCACTGCTGTTGGAGCATTACGTTCAGTTTTCTGCTTTTCTTATCCTTGCGGATCTTTTATCCTATAGTGGACTTTTGGTCTACCTTAGATTTGACCCTAAGGCGAACCCACGACCCTATCCTCGCCTGGTCAAGCGGTTCTATGCCAATCGTTCCCGGGGTCAGTACGATGAGACTCACTCCATCAAGACTTCTGTTTTGGGGACTCTGATAGTCCTCACGGCAGAGATCTTGGGGGAGTTGATAGGTTGCTCATCGTATGGCCTTCTCCCGTCTGACATCTCTGTAGACGATATCTCCTCCCTCGATCAGCCGACCCTCGCTAAAACCTTCCAGGTTATCCCCCCTGCATTCATAGGCGTCCCTTCCAAATCATTCAAGCCGAATGCTTGGGTGATTAACCTGATCTTGAAATCCTGCCTTCTGCCCAAGTATGGATCTTCCTCACTTCCGTCTCAGCCTTTTCTGAAGTTGATATACGCTCTTTTTATGGGTAGCGAGATTAATTAGGCTCGCATTATACTCGACAAGATGGACTCTTTCGAGTGTATTCGCAAGACCACTAAATCTGTGCACATCCCATATCCTTATCTTCTGACCTTGGTTTTCTGTCGATTTGGTGTTCCTTTGCCTCCGGATGATGAGCGTCCCCTGGGTCCTCCCCTGAACGCGACGGCCGTCAAGAAATCTCTTGCGGCACTCCGTCACGTACAGCGGTCGACTCCTTCTGCATCCCAGGCCACACCTTTAGCTGCTGCAGCCCCTCCTCCTACCACCACACTTGATGATGTCGTTCGGTTACTTCGTCGTCACGAGTCTCGTTTGGCTCGTACCAAGGAGGTAGTTTGCCGTATGGCTAGTTTGATGGGCATTCAGCTTCCTCCTCCTATTTCTGAGGATGAGGATATTGATGAGCTTGTCACCTCCTTAGCTCGTGGCGCTGAGGCCACTGCTGCTGCTACTGCTACCACAACTGCTCCTGGAGCTGGCACCTCTTTCGGTGCTCCAGAGACTTCTGCACCAGTGGATCAGACTTCTGATGCTGCTGCTGCTCCTGCTGTCGTCCCTGATCCAGTCTTGCCTGCTGATGTTCCTGTTGATACTCCTGCCGTTGAGCCAGTCGTCGATGTCTCCACCCCTGCCCCGACGATCCCTTCAGTTCACACGCCACTCCTCCCAGCAGAGCCTGAGTCCACTCCCTCGACTGGACCCACGGAGACTGCTGATCCTGCCACTTCCTCGTGATCGTCAGTTTCGAGGACTCTCCACTGATCATTGGATGATACATCTTGTTGAGAGTGTTTTAGGTTAGGATGGGATGGAGTTTGGGTGGTGATTTGATGTATTTTGATTTTATGGATGTCGGTGTATTTGATGTATTTTGGATGTTGATGATGATGTTCCGATGATTATGTTGTACCTTTTTGATGTTGATATAGATGGTATGTTGCACTTCTTATGATGTAGTCGATGTGTTTTTGGATGTACTCATTGTATTCATATATATATACATCGATGTTCTCTTTTACCTCGTCAAGCACATTTAATATTCATTCAATGTCTATGGTATGTGAAATCGTCGCTCGACGCTTAAAAACTTGGTTAAATAGATTATATTTCTATGATTGTATAGAATTGTTTTCCATGCACAAATTTAACCAAGAATATTGAATATTGGAGGGTATGTTACTTTATTCAATAAATGAATTTATGTTTGGTATTTTGATGCTTATAATTTTCGCTTTTTGATAATGGTCAATTTGGCACACTTTGATTTTATTTCATCTCTTTTTCCTTGGTGTCAATTTGGTCCATCGTCATACTCTACAACTCCCGACGTTGGATTTTCTTTATTCTAGTTGTTGTCGTTGTATGTCCCCCCCCCCCATTTTTGGGCTAATGCCAAAGGGGGAGAGATAATGATAATAAATAGGGCAAATGAAAATTTAACTCAATTTCCAAGAATCTAATTTGATGTGTTAGATTCAGGGGGAGTTAAGATATATATAAGGATTTTCAAAATCCGATATTTCAAAAATCGATTCTCGTTATATATCTTACTCGTCTGATTGATGCAATTTATATATATTCATTTTGGAATTAACGTGTCATCAATGCAGGGGGAGTAAGTATTTTACATTTGAATCATTATTTTTTATTATTATTTATGTTGGTTTGTCATCACAAAAAAGGGGGAGACTGTTGAATATTGGACTCCCCGGATTTGGTTTTGGATGATGAGCAAACATAAATAATTCATGAACTAACAATTTGTGAGCGCAGTATTGGAGATCGTCGCCAAATTCATGAGAACATTCAAAGCGACATCTCAAGACTTCTCAAAGCTCGTATTCAATGTCTAAAGCTTCGTTGAAGCTTTTGGATCATTTTGGAAGTTGGTGGGCTCCGAAAAGGTGCTCTCTCTCAAGCGCAAGAGTCCGTACAAGTAGTAAAATCTGGGAGTCCAGATGTCGAATCCACGGGAAGAAATCTGTTGCAACCACAATTCAAATCAAATAGAAAGCCAACGAAGAGAAACTAAAAACTTTTAACTGTGGTGATGGTGGTGTGAATGGGGATACGTGAATGATACGAACAAGGAAAATACGTGAGAACAAATATCTATAAAAAGTATGCACATGGTATGGATTCGTTAGGATCGACGATTCGTATTAATTTGGTTGATATGTATAACGCAATGAATTCTCCTTTTGGGAGCAATTCACCGGAAAATATCCAATATAACTCAATGAATTCTCCTTTGGGAGCAACTCATCGGAAGATGCCCTTTTGGGGGTTCAAACACAAAATTCAATGAGATCGTTGCTAAAGCTATAATACGATATGAAACTCTCTTTTGGAGAGATCAAAACTACGGTATGAAACTCCCTTTTGGGGAGATCAAAACTCACCCTTTTGGGGCGATCATCAACTAAATCAATTCTTTTGGAATCTGAAAAAGTCGATTTACGAACAAAGATTACAATTTTAGCGACGTTTAACGATTAAGCACAAGGATATTCAATCAAATAAACACAAATTATATCCCCTAACTACTCCATACCATGCACAACAGAGATTTAGCTACTCGTCATGCAATAATAAACAACTTTCATCGCAAAATACATCAAGATTATAGCAAAATACGGTAGAAAAGCATCAAATAAGGAGTTTAAGTTAAAGAAAATATCATCAATTCTCCTTGAAAAGACTTCAAACTCTCTGGAAATAATAAAATAGCCTCTGGAATTTTACAGAATTTTTCAGGGGGAAAATACGGCTCCTAGAGCCTCCAATACGCTCAAAATACGCCCCAATCTGCTTGAATACCCAAAAACCCTAGGAATACGCTTAAATAATAAGATTGCGGGTTTTAGAAGCTTATTGGGTTTGAAACCCGCACCTGAATCCATCCCAGCCGCTCATCTCGAGCGGATCAAGCCACTACCGTTGATCCAAGCGGGATTGAATGTCGTGAAGCCACGTGTGCTTTAACTTTCGCGCGCCCGCATCCGCAAGCGGCTTCGTATCGAATTCGGTTCGATCTCCACCGCTGGATCTCGGAGCAACGGCCTAGATAATGCCACGTAGCCCCAATAAATTCGCTGCTACGACCGCTTCTGCTTCGTCTTCGTCTTCAAATGGGGCCGTAGGATCAAGATCGGTTGGCTGCGGGCTCGCCACGTCGCCGCTTCGAAATCGAATTCGATTTCGAATGCGGGTTGTTTTAGGACCGTTAGATCATGATCGGGCGGCTGTGATCTCACCCGCTCTTCGACCAGCTCGGATTCTTTCAGGCCGTCGATTTAAGATCGGACGATTGCTAGAGCGCCACGTCACCACATATCGTATTCGATCCAAAATAATGTGTACCGTTGGATGATGATCCAACGGTCCGGATAATATCGCATCGCCCTGGAAGATCCGACCGTCGGATTGAGCGGGGGCGGGTTGGATTACGCCACGTGGCACGTATTTCCTCGTATTTGCGTATTTTGGTGCGTATTTCTCCTTTTAAATAGTATTTTGCATTCAAAAATTCACAGTAATTAGCACAGATCTCAGAAAAATACAAATAAATAGTCGTTGGAATCGTGAGATCGAGACCAAGCTAGGAAAAATATAAAAAGTGCAGAAATACTTCGTTAATTGCTGTTTTGTGCTCAAATAGTGTGTTTTCTCTAATAAATAAATGTGTAGAAAATACGTATGAATAAGAGAACAATGTAGCATCACATGAGCACAAAATAGGGCTAAATGGGGGGTTAAATATGTAATATTGAACCCGAATCACACCCCCCAACTAGCGATTTGCTAGTCTCTAGCAAAAAGAGCGATAAATACGGATGAATAATAAAACAATAAGTTCTTTCAAATTGCTCATGGCATGGCTCAATAATACGCATTCCAACATGATCTCGACCATCAATATACACATCCATGAACAAAATCAATCACATAATAATTTCTCTAATTTAATTTGAAAAATAACATGCAAGCATCGTTTTGCACAAGCGAAAGTATAACACGTCGTTTTGTTCTAGTTTTCTTGTTTCCAAGGAATTGGCCTATCAAAATAATCATTCAAGACATGGGTATTGACGTTGCTTAGTATATTCACCATTCTTTTCTATTATTCGTTCCGCGTAACGCGCATCAAGCAACATTCGCAGAAAAATGTATAACTTGGATCGCTCCATCAAATGAGTGAGTTTCCTGTCAATGGCTCCCAAATCAGACGATAATAGGGCATTATGCCAAAAAGGACCCCTCGGACTGTATTACTCGAGCCAACCAAGTTATTTAATAGTGACATACTCATTCATTCATTTTTCATTCATTCATTTGTCATTCATTTACTTTTCTTTTCTTTTCTTTTCTTTTCTTTTCTTTTCTTTCTTTTCTTTTTTGTAAGCAACTCAAAACCCATCTTTGAATATAAACATTAGGATCAAAGGCCAAATTCCTCTTCAACTTGAAGACTATTCTTAAAAATCGTGTATACTTAAGCGTTTAGCATGCATGAAATATATTCAAACTATGTCGAGATATTAATCATGGAAATTGAAAGTTTTCTTGAATAGTATATTAAAAGTAATTCCATGAAGAGAAAAATAATTATCTCAAGCCATAAAAAAATTTCAGAACTCAATTAATGCGTAATCATCCGTATTTGAGGCATATGAAGAGTTTTAAAATGATGAGATTTGGTGATTTATTCTTCTCAAAAAAAATCCTGAGGTCTCATACACACCCCCCAACTAAAGATGGACATTGTCCTCAATGTCAGAAGAGGTACGAGTTTATTCAAGCAAGCAAACTAGAAAGCATTTAAAAACTACACTACTGGAAAGAACACACCGTGATCAAATGACGGATCCTGAATCTTTGATGGTGGAGGAAGTTGTTCAATTTGCTCTTTGCGCTCCTCGGCGATTATTCTTCCTCCGAAAACTAATTTGGACCCCAGCAACACAACTCCAAGCATCTCTATAACTTGTCTACCAATGTCCTGCAAGAGATGAGTCGTGTCAGTCCAAGTTAGTTTAAGATGCTTATCGACAAAAGTATTCCAAACGTAGTCATCAAAATAAGTGAAAGAAATTAAAGCAAGTTGACGACTACTCCCTGAAAGATTTGCACTACTCTCTGTACGATGCTCGATCAATGGGGAGAGGGGTAAATGATTTTGGGACAAAACTGGAGGAGGGCATGGTTCTAACTCCATGGCGATAATCTCAAAACCCTTGTCCCTAGCTGTCTCCTCCTCTCGTTCATCCAAAATTGCTAGCTCGTCCTCTCTTTTGCACACACTTTCTGCCATGTGGATATTTATATTCGTGTCCTCGCTCGGTATACCTGCAATAGAAGATAAACTCGTATTAGTTTATTTAAATTGAGATCCAAAATAATTATTTTCTTCTAAGCAAGCGGCAATCAAATTAAGATCTTCAATAGATTTTTGAATCTGCCGACTCCGAGCAAGGAAATTCTCCTGGAATTGTTGGGATGTGGCTTCCTGTGTCTGAATAGTCTGGTAAGCTTCCTCTTTCAAGGATTGCAAAGGTATGTCTACGCTTTGCTCATCTTGATCGAGGCACGAAGGCTCCGTTGAATCGCTCTCTGAAGTCTCTTCCACGGTTTCTTCGTTTTCTTACAGAGACCCCATGTATTCCCACGCCACTGTCGGCGTCATGCCTCCCAATAATTCCTGCAGCTGCGGCTGTAGTCCATCTAGGAAGAACGCCATAAGCTCTTCATTTGTGTACCCATGCTGCGGATAGCTCGATATAATGTCTGTGAACCTCCTCCAGGCCTGAAAGAAAGTTTCACAGTCAGTTTGATTAAAATTTACAATCTTGAGCTTCTCCATTCTTTGTTTGTGTGCATTAGCATACCTTGCATCATATAGATTGTTTGTGCAATAAAAATTCATGTACTCCATTTTTAAAAATTAAAATAAAATAATTAAAAAAAGTTTATGTACAGTAAAGTGGAAATGTCTCATCGAAGGTCCTCTAAATGAAATAAACCGTAGTCACAAACTATTCCTCCCCGGCAACGGCGCCAAAAACTTGGTGGGCTCCGAAAAGGTGCTCTCTCTCAAGCGCAAGAGTCCGTACAAGTAGTAAAATCTGGGAGTCCAGATGTCGAATCCACGGGAAGAAATCGGTTGCAACCACAATTCAAATCAAATAGAAAGCCAACGAAGAGAAACTAAACACTTTTAACGGTGGTGATGGTGGTGTGAATGGGGATACGTGAATGATACGAACAAGGAAAATACGTGAGAACAAATATCTATAAAAAGTATGCACATGGTATGGATTCGTTAGGATCGACGATTCGTATTAATTTGGTTGATATGTATAACGCAATGAATTCTCCTTTTGGGAGCAATTCACCGGAAAATATCCAATATAACTCAATGAGTTCTCCTTTTGGGAGCAACTCATCGGAAGATGCCCTTTTGGGGGTTCAAACACAAAATTCAATGAGATCGTCGCTAAAGCTATAATACGATATGAAACTCTCTTTTCGAGAGATCAAAACTACGGTATGAAACTCCCTTTTGGGGAGATCAAAACTCACCCTTTTGGGGCGATCATCAACTAAATCAATTCTTTTGGAATCTGAAAAAGTCGATTTACGAACAAAGATTACAATTTTAGCGACGTTTAACGATTAAGCACAAGGATATTCAATCAAATAAACACAAATTATATCCCCTAACTACTCCATACCATGCACAACAGAGATTTAGCTACTCGTCATGCAATAATAAACAACTTTCATCGCAAAATACATCAAGATTATAGCAAAATACGGTAGAAAAGCATCAAATAAGGAGTTTAAGTTAAAGAAAATATCACCAATTCTCCTTGAAAAGACTTCAAACTCTCTGGAAATAATAAAATAGGCCTCTGGAATTTTACAGAATTTTTCAGGGGGAAAATACGGCTCCTAGAGCCTCCAATACGCTCAAAATACGCCCCAATCTGCTTGAATACCCAAAAACCCTAGGAATACGCTTAAATAATAAGATTGCGGGTTTTAGAAGCTTATTGGGTTTGAAACCCACACCCGAATCCATCCCAACCGCTCATCTCGAGCGGATCAAGCCACGACCGTTGATCCAAGCGGGATTGAATGTCGTGAAGCCACGTGTGCTTTAACTTTCGCGCGCCCGCATCTGCAAGCGGCTTCGTATCGAATACGGTTCGATCTCCAACGCTGGATCTCGGAGCAACGACCTAGATAATGCCACGTAGCCCCAAGAAATTCGTTGCTGCGACCGCTTCTGCTTTGTCTTCGTCTTCAAATGGGGCCGTAGGATCAAGATCGGTTGGCTGCGGGCTCTCCACGTCGCCGCTTCGAAATCGAATTCGATTTCGAATGCGGGTTGTTTTAGGACCGTTAGATCATGATCGGGCGGCTGTGATCTCGCCCGCTCTTCGACCAGCTCGGATTCTTTCGGGCCGTCGATTTAAGATCGGACGATTGCTAGAGCGCCACGTCGCCACGTATCGTATTCGATCCAAAATAATGTGTACCGTTGGATGATGATCCAACGGTCCGGATAATATCGCATCGCCCTCGAAGATCCGACCGTCGGATTGAGCGGGGGTGGGTTGGATTATGCCACGTGGCACGTATTTCCTCGTATTTGCGTATTTTGGTGCGTATTTCTCCTTTTAAATAGTATTCTGCATTCACAAATTCACAGTAATTAGCACAGATCTCAGAAAAATACAAATAAATAGTCGTTGGAATCGTGAGATCGAGACCAAGCTAGGAAAAATATAAAAAGTGCAGAAATACTTCGTTAATTGCTGTTTTGTGCTCAAATAGTGTGTTTTCTCTAATAAATAAATGTGTAGAAAATACGTATGAATAGGAGAACAATGTAGCATCACATGAGCACAAAATAGGGCTAAATGGGGGGTTAAATATGTAATATTGAACCCGAATCAGAAGTCATGAAGATATGATCGAAGCTCTCGAAGACCGTTCCTTAAGGTTTTATTCATAGTCTTTTAGCTTCGATCTATAGAATGTTAAGCCTTGAGTATATCTTACAATTCTATCTTCATAACGCTCATATCGTAGCTCTAGGATCATAGTAGAAGTCCATTCTAACTTCCTCGAAGCATCACGCTTCGATTCGGACTTGTTCGTGCATGTTAGTTGGTTCAAGAAGAAGAACTGACCGACTAGATGGTGATCTAGTCGGTCAGCAAAGCTTCTTGGACCGACTAGTTTGAGTTAATCTTTTCTTGCTCAGTACTGTTTACAGTTAGTCGGTCTATGTTGACTCACCGACCGACTAGTTTGTGAACTAGTCGGTCAGTGATGCTTCTTTGACCGACTAGTTGTGCTTTACTGTACATGCCAATTTTCTCCTAAGCTACTGTTTATCGTTAGTCGGTCTAAGAACGTTTGGTGACCGACTAGTTGATAATCTAGTTGGTCAACATTTGTTCTTGGACCGACTAAATGAATTTGTATTCAGACTATTTGTTTTTGACTCTTAGTCGGTCGAAGTTCACTGACCGACCGACTAGTTGTGAAACTAGTCGGTCAGAAAGTCTTCTAGGACCGACTAGATTTCTAGGTCTGAAATTCAATCTCTTCACTGTTCTTCACTTAGTCGGTCCATGTTGTTTGACTGACCGACTAGTTGATGAACTAGTCGGTCAGTGGTTGTTCTTTGACCGACTAGTTGCTTCAGATTTCTAACCGTTGGGATTTGACCTAACTCGTTTTTATGGGACCCTATAAATACGAACCTTGGTCATTTCTCTCTAGGTTAGAGCTGCCGTTAAGAGATTCATTGAGATTAAAGAGATATAGATTCTCACTCATTTCCAAAGCTCTCTTCCTCACAAGAAATCCATTCTCTCACTTTCTAGATCTAGAATCCCTCTTGAGAGAAGTTTGTTCTTGGTGAGCCCTTCAAGCTCTAGCTTGATTCAAGTCTCCAAATCACTCCTAGGCACCCATTGCTGCTCATTTCAGTGGTGCTAGGTCTTGGTGACTTCCTCTTCCACAAATCACTCCTTGCACCTATTTGGTAAGAAAACTCAAGGTATAGGATTTTGTGGTAAGATTGTTTATTTCATTATAAACTCATTTATATTGCTTATTGATTCTCTCGGTTGTGAGAGAAGGTTGTGATCCCGGGTTGTGGGATTCACTATTGCCATTGCATGTATGATTTGATCTTGTGAAGGTTTTTCACAAGATATCATAGTGGAAATCTTGAGTTAGGGTTTCTAACTCAAGTATCCGGAGGGGATCCGGGTGGTTGGGACGTAGGATCACCGGGAACAAGTCGGGGAGACTTGGGTGGATCCGAACCCAGTAATATCTATTGTTAGCATTGTTAATTTTGTTGTTGTCTTACATTTACGCTTCCGCAAATTGATTTGGTAGTTGTTTGCACGATAATTAGGAATTATACTCCTCGTTATTTTTAAAGTACTATTCACCCCCCCCCCCTCTAGTACTTGTGCAGTAGCTTGTAGGGCATTACACTTCTTTTCTATATTTAGAATTTTTGTGACTTGCCATCGGTTCCATTTATGGCACCGACAACCGACGACCAGATCACAGAAGAGGCCCCTGAGTTTTGAGGAGCCAGAGTTCGACCAGGAGACTGCAGAGCTTTAGCTGCTTGTGTTGGTGTGTGTACGCTATGTATTTCCTTTCCGCATTTCCTTTCTGTGTTTCCTTTAAGTATTGGGTGAGAGAGTGTTGTTTGTTGTTGTACTTTAAATTTGGACTGTAAAAATGTACGCTGGTTGAATATTATTGTACATCTCTGCATCGTGGCTATATTGGTTTCACTAGTTAACTGCAGGACCTGCGCAAATACCAAATAAGTAACGGGCCCCGGGAGCGGGTCGTTACACAGCATCATTTGGCTTTCGGCAGTCCAGGCAGCCCTGCATAGACACACTGATGTTAGTAGTTGCACCAGAGTTTAACCACCAAGTATCTATAGGTACAAAAGTTAAATTAACTTCTGAACAAACCAAATTGAGAAGAGTACATTTCTTAGCACGTTAGGCGTGGTAATTAGTACACTGCTTTTTCACTTACCCTTCAGCATCACAAAAGAAACAACTATCTTTCTTGACAGCCTTACCAGGATTCTTTTGTTGTTTCCTAGGTGGGGCTGTAACTGCAACTTCCTTTCCCTTTTTCCTTTTATTATATTTAGGGGTAAAGGGAGCATTTGCACTTTTAGTCTTATCCTACTTCAGTCTTTCCTCTTCCTGTACACAGTGCGAGATGAGCTCATTCAGAGACGAAGTCTCTTTCTGGCAGTTATAGCTCACCTTAAACTGATTGTACTGTGTATGAAGGGATATTAATACCAAATGCAGAAGCAGGTCCTCAGAGAGGTCAAGCTTAAGTGCTTTCAACCTTGAAGCAAGATGGGACTGTTCCAGAGTGTTGGATCTGGATCCTAGCCTAGAGGGTGGGAGTAGGCTAATAAAAAATTCTCGTGCAACCCACGAGAAATCACATGCAGTTAAAAACACAACCAGAGTAAATGAGAGACAATCACAGAGTACGCACAGATATACCCCCGTTCGGTCACACCAACGACCTATGTCCAGCCCCAAGCAAATACTAGCATTAATAAGTTCCTTCCGTACACCTACAATGGGGTCCTAGCTCCAACTCCCCACCTAGACTGTATCACACTCAACAAAGTGCAGAACTCTATCAACCTAGTAAATATGTATCTTGACTGCAACAACACGTCATGACCCTCTTGTCTAGCCCCAACCAGACAAGTCCAAAGTAGTCACAAAATAGGTAAAGTTTCCCCTACAGAGAATGGTACACTAAGACACGAATATAAAGAGTAGAGATGTCACGACCCGCTTCCCTAAAATGGAGGCGAGACGTGAAAAGGTCTGCACGGGAGTGGAGCTGTGAAGCCCCAAACCCGATAAGCGTCAATAAAAACATAAGCAGGTCCCTGTAACCACAACGGAACAACAATAATAACACAAGAAGAGACTGAAATAAAAATCTCACATCTTATAAATTGTCCAACATGAAAATAAGTCCAACATCCAGAAAAGCCACCAGGCTAAAAGAAAAGAGTCTAAAGGCCCAGAACAAGGCCAACAAAGGCAACGACATAACAAAGTATAGGTGCTACGCACCGATAACAAAACAACTGTCTAAACAAAAGTAAAACACAACGAAGACACTAGGACTGGTCCCCAGTGTCCACGTACTCCCCGTCAAACACAAGCTCGGGCTCGGCGTCAGCAAACACCTCGTCCTCAACGAGGTACTCAGGCTCAGGATCTAACATGTGTCACCCAAAAGAGTAAAGGGGCACATGTCAGCAAGTCTAAAAGACTTGGGCAAGAAAACTGAAAGTAAGGCAACTAGCAACCTAGCAGTTTTAGTATGCATGACATGGCAGTTATAACATGAGTGCACAATCAAGACATGGCAAGACAATTTGTACAAGAGAACAATCATCGGGACAAGACAAGAGTAGCCAAGCTACTATCAATCTCAATCAATTCACTATTCACGTTTCACGTTGTTTTGTAGATGTTTACGCCTTACAGCTGAATGGTGTCACATTCGCTGATTGGCCGCTTAACAACTACCCCAAACCCAGAGTTTACGCCTTACCACTGCAGTTGCTGATCGGGTAGACTCCCAGTTGATTGGCCGCTTAACTCTTACCCCCAATACCCACACGTAATGGAGCCAGGGTCCCCGCACATGAGCTCAGCAAGTGAGCCGGGGTTGCCCCGCACATGAGCTCGCATTCTAAACATTTGGTGTAGGGGTGCACCTAGCCGGAAACAAGCAATTCGGGCATTGGCTATCAACCAACACATGGCCCGCTTCTGGAACATGAGCCAGGAACACAAGCATTGTAGCAAAGCTACGCATTCACAGAAATACTTAAAGGATGCAATGACATGACAATTAATTTGCGTACCGTTATTGGAAAGTAAACATGACATGGTAATTGTGCAACATGATATATGTCGAAACTAGCTTCGTTGTCAAGCTAGTTCCCCAATTTGCGCCTAGGCGAGTATCATTTCGTCGCCTAGCCTCTTTTACGCCTACAACAAGCTAAATGGCCTAAAACATGGCCTAAACCCTAAGTGGCAAGTTTCACTTGCCTAGCACCGGGGATGACGATCACGAAGGTTCGTCTCGCGGATGCTATTCTACGGGGGAAATCGCTGTTATGGGGAACAATCATCAAACAACATGAAATTTTATTAGGGTTTCATAAAAATACAAATAGGTTATGAAAACACCAAGGAATCGATTTCTCACCGAGAGGAGGCGGAAGAAACACTCCGGAGAACCCTAGGATCAGATCTGGAAAAGATTGGAGAAGTTTGGAGAATTAGGGTTTTTGGGGGATTTTGGGGATTTGATGGAGATTTGGGGAAAATGAGAGGTGGAATGAGTGGATGGAGGGTTTAGATGATGAATCTAGGGCTTGGGATGAAGGAATGAAGCTTGGAGGAAGATGGGGGCTCAATGGGGGAGATTTTAGGGTTTTGGGTCGTGTGGAGGAAGAAGAAAACGTTTGGGATGGGTTTAAATAGGATGGGCTGGCGGCTGCCCAGAAATTAGGGTTTTAACACAGACTAGTCGGTCAAAGAGCAACCACTGACCGACTAGTTTGGCAACTAGTCGGTCGGTCGACCAACGCAGACCGACTAAGTGTAAACAGTAACTTCTGAACGAAAATAGAATTTAGAATTAGTCGGTCCATGAAAAAATACTGACCGACTAGTTTAGCATCTAGTCGGTCGATGAACATTCTTAGACCGACTAAGAGTAAACAGTACTGATACTAAAATTAAGTTGAAGAGTTAGTCGGTTAAAGAAGCATTGCTGACCGACTAGTTTGCAACCTAGTCGGTCAACCAACGTTCTTAGACCGACTAACGATAAACAGTAACTCCTGAATAATTTAGAAAGCCAACTAGTCGGTCTAAGAAGGATTACCGACCGACTGGATCGTCATCTAGTCGGTCGGTGCCCCTTCTTATACCGGCTAATAGGCACCAAAAGTTCCAATACGGAGCGCGGGGCCCCGCGATCGATTCCTAAGACTCCTAGGCTTGATCTAATAGTAAGATACGACCGTTATGAAGTCCGTCACGAGTGACATACTTCGAAATCGACAATCCTATGGAAGAAACGAGAAAATACGACGAATTGATCGAAAATGAAAGCTACGGAGACGAAAACCACACATGAGGAGAAAATCCACCAAAACATATATTATATTATAATAAATCCAGATACATGAAAAGCAGTCGTTACATCCTCCCCAACTTAAGAAAAATTCCGTCCTCGGAATTTCCGAAAACATCACGAGTCCGGAAACAAAAGTGGGAAACGCTCTCGCATCTCATCCCCATTCTCCCAAGTAGACTCTCCAGGTGAGCCGTGTCGCCACATCACCCTCACAAGATTGACAATCTTGTTTCGAAGCGATTTCTGACGCCTGTCCAGAATCTGCACTAGATGCTGGTCATACGTCATATCGGGGCGAACGGTAATCTCCGAAAAATCCACCGCATGAGACGGATCGCTAATGTATCGACGAAGCTGCGACACATGGAAAACATTGTGAACTCCTTCCAAAGATGGCGGCAAGGCCAAGCGATAAGCTACCTCGCCAACCCTCTCCAAAACGTCAAACGGCCCAATGTATCGCGGGCTCAACTTCCCACGCTTCCCGAAACGAATCACACCACGATTCGGGAAAATCTTCAATAACACATGGTCGCCCGGCTGAAACTCCAAAGGACGACGTTTAGCATCCGCCCAATGCTTAAAACGGTCCTGAGCAATCCTCAACCTCTCCCGAATATTCCTGACGATATCCACGGCCTCCACAATCATCTCAGGTCCCAACAGCTCCCGATCACCAACGTCATCCCAACTCAATGGCGATCGACATTTCCTCCCATAAAGAGCGGCGAAAGGCGCCATGCCAATACTCGCCTGGAAGCTGTTGTTGTAGGAAAACTCTACCAGATGCAGATGGTCCTCCCACGAACCCTTGAAATCCAACATGCACGCCCTCAGCATGTCTTCCAAAATCTGAATCGTCCTCTCGGACTGGCCATCTGTCTGCGGATGGTACGCCGTGCTGAAACTCAGACGCGTACCCAAACTCTTCTGTAAACTCTGCCAGAACTGAGATGTGAACCTCGTGTCTCTGTCCGACACGATACTCACGGGGACTCCGTGAAGTCGCACAACCTCCTGCACGATTCACGTTACATCACTATCCAAACTATGAAAAGGAAATAAAACGGCGAGTAAAAAGAATTTTACCTCCATGTATCTCCTCGCTAGCGCCTCAGTGGACTGTCCTACTCGGAACGGAATAAAGTGCGCAGATTTGGTCAATCGATCTACGATCACCCAAATCGCGTCATTCTGCTTCGGACTCCGAGGTAGTCCAGTCACGAAATCCATAGTGATGTGTTGCCACTTCCACTCCGGAATCGGAAGCGGTTGTAGCAACCCGGCCGTACGCTGATGCTCCGCCTTCACTTGCTGGCAAACCAAGCACTTGGCTACACTCCGAGCCACGCTTCTCTTCATACCATGCAACCAATTGCAAAGAATAAAGGCATGCAAACATGAATGGTTTATCTAAACCCATATATCTCTCCCTATAGAGATTTCTCTCCCCATATGCATATGTATATATCTCTCCCCCTATAGATAAGATTACATAATGCATATATCTCTCCCCCTTGACATAGTCAAAAAGGTGGACATCAAAAATATCCACATTTGTCATCTTAACCTAGATGTGACAATATGCAAGAAACGAAAGATATGTATGATACCAAATTTGAAAATTTAGTGGGTATCAATTCACTATCCCATGCTCCCCCTAAATCATAGAAATGGTCAACTTTTGACTTCTAGGATCTAATACCATTTAATTAATGGAGCCATGGGCCATAAGTGTATCAAAGCAATAGATATGGAAAAATCAAGCTTCAAAGATACACACAGATATTTCCAAAAAAGATAAGATATGAAACAAGTTGGCAATAAACAAGAGGTTTGGTTTGAGACCCAAGATAACCAAATATAAATAATGGTCTCAAATAACCTCCGAAATGAGAGTTAAAATATGTCTTAAAATAATTTAAACATAAAATATATTAACTCCCACATTGACATACACATGGATCATGCATGCATGTCAATAAACCCCAAGGTCCCAATTTTCATGAAAAGAAATAAATTTGAAAAATATTTTCAAAATCATGAAACACACACAATCAATGGGTATGCTTAAGATAAACATAGAAGCACCATACCCATGCAATATGTAAATGTGTGAGGAACCTAAACATTAGGTAACCAAATCCAAGAGGAGTTTGATTTCCTAACATAATCACACAAGGTGATCACATCCCTAACTAGAGAGTTGATGTAGCTATCTCTCTCTTGCACACTAGCCTTAGTGGGAATCCATAAACTCAAGGACTTCCTAGGCAATGGTTTTGCCTTTGCAAGAGGGAAGGATGTGGCATGCTTAGGTGTAGAAACAAGTTTCTTAGCATGCAAAGAATGAGGATTTTGCTTCTTAGCAAAAAATGAAGATTCTTCATTCTTCCTCATCACCTTGTGATCTACATGCTTCTTGTTGGTGTTATTGTTGTACAAGAAAGCATGGTGATTCTTCTTAGGTGCTTTAGCAATATTTCTTGAATTTGCACCAAAAGGAGAATTAGAGGTGGGTTTGGGAACCACATTTTGAACATAACCCAAACATCCTCTATGATTTACCGGATGTTGTTTTTCCAACAAATCGTGGAGTGAATCCCTAGAATACACAAAGATTATGAGCTTCCTGGATTCCTCTTCACATTTCAACGTAAGTTGTTGAATGTGAGCATCTAAGCTAAGGTTTTGAGCAATGAGATTTTCATTAGAAATGCTCAATTCCTTAACTTGAGAAAGAAGTGTGTCTTTCTCACAAGTGTCATAAACATGCCTTTCATCATGAATATTTGCATTAGATGATTCTAACTCATGCACCCTATTCATAGCATTATCAAGTTTAGCTTTCATTTTATCATATGAATCGATACACTTACTTGCCAAATTTGAGGCCACACTTAGGCGGTATTCAAGCTCCTCATAGGATGGCTTTTCCTCCTCGGTTTCTTCATCACTTTCCTCCTCGCTTGAGCTTGACGAAGACTCTTTCCCATTAACCATGAAGCAACTTTCCTCTTTGGAGTTGAGCCATGTCTCTATCTCTTCATCGCTAGAGTTAGATGAAGTTGATGAAGAATCATCAAAGGAAATAAAACATCTTTGATCATCCTCCTTGTCATCCTCTTCTTCATCAATAGATGTGTCCCTATCGGAATCATCAAATGTGCCGATGAGTCCCTTCTTTTGGTTCTTGACCTCGGACTTGGCTTTCCAATGTTTCTTCCATTTACCCTTATAGGAATCTATGTTAGGTTTGGAAGGGCATTCGGTAGCCACATGGCCTATTCCACTGCAGTTGAAACACACCAACTTATTAGACTGTGTGAGGCAAACTTTGATGAAGACATACCTTGATTATCCTTGAGGAATGCCTTGAAATTTTTGAATTGCTTGGCAAGCTCGATGTAGTCATCATCGCTAAGATCTTCTTCATCTTCACTCGGAGCTTCTTGTTGTAACTGCTTTTTCCATTTGAAAGACTCCTTTTCTTCACGAAGAGCAACACCCTTTTTCTTCTCAAGCTTCTCGGGCTTGGTTGACTGAATCTCTTCCTTATGTTGAAGTAACACTTCATGAGAGATCTCCAGTGTATGCCAAATACTATTGGCCGATTTGCACATGGAGATGCGATTGAACTCATCCGGAGTGAGGGCGCAATGGAGAACACACATAGCCCTAGCATTGACTTTGATCAAGTCCTTCTCCGCTTTAGTTCTCAAGGCCGCGGGTGAAGTAGGCTCCTCGAAAGGTGACTCCGTTATGTCCCAAAAGTCATGACTCTTCAAGTAGACCATCGTCTTGATCTTCCAACTCGGGTAGTTGGTACCGTTGAAGAGCGGGGGTCGAACGGTAGAAAGACCTTCTTCATGAGGCACAGAAGTAGCGTTGAATGCCATCGTTGCAGTATGCTTTAACCTCGCTCTGATACCAATTGTAGTGATCGTCTAACCCTTGCAATACTAACAACACACACTAGAGGGGGGGTGAATAGTGTAATGGCAATAAAATTGTCCAAATAAAATTTAACTTGCAAATGCGGAATTATAAATGCAAGAGGAATTAAATGGCACAATCAATCCAAACGCAAACACAAAGTTTTACCCTGGTTCCCCAAACTTGGGTACATCCAGCCACACCAATATTCACTATATTCCCACACATAGAAGTGAATACAAATCTCACAAGGAGATACCCCACAAAGAGGATTTATGCCCTACACAAGGACCCAACCAATCCTACACAAGGATCAAGACTCCCACACAGAGAATCACTAACTCCCACTCAGAGAATTAGGGTTAGCCCTACATTAGGACACTAGAACTCCCACAAAGAGAGTTAATTCCCACAAAGAGAATTCCCTAGTCCCACAAAGAGACAACCTCCCACAAAGAGAGAAACTCCCACAAAGAGAGTATCCTAATCCCACAAAGAGAAATAGGAAAACAATTTACACCCTGTAAAGTAAATACTCTTACCTATGCCTTGAGATGCTTACTCATGAATGAATGCAAGGCATGGAAGAGGATCTCCAAGTGTTGGAATATGCTTGAGAGCACTTGGATGATTTCCCTTGAGCTGGACTTCAATGTATGAAAAAAGATGAATGCTCAAAAGAGAGAAATGAGGGAGCTTGAGAGTGGCTTATTGATCTCTTGAGATTTTCTATACAGTCAAGAGTTTATCAAATGTTGTCAAGAGTTCTCAAGAAAGGCAGCTCACTCATATATATAGGAATCCTATATTAAGCCCAAAACCCCAAAGAAACAGCCAAATAATCAAATCTGCAACTGCTAGAAACTGGGTGAAAACGACAGGAACAGTCGACTGATGATCATAAGACAGTCGACTGATCAACGGCTAGAAAATATCCAACGGCTATAATCTGAGCCAGGACAGTCAACTGACTAAGTCAATACAGTCGACTGACAAACAGGACAGGCGCCTGTTAATCCTTCAGCAGACGACTGCTGCAGGGGATGGATCGAAACAGAGAGCTGCACTCTTTCTCCAATTCTTCGCACAGGCGACTGATGTTAATACTACAGTCGACTGTCGAATAGTCAGGCGACTGTATATTCTTCATCAGTCGACTACTGTAAAGTATGGAGAGAAGACAGAGAGATGCAGAGATTGCACTTACGCTAGACAGGTGACTGTTGACCAAATCTCAGGCGACTGTAAATATACAGGCGACTGGGAACTGAGTGACAGTCGACTGTGCGTAAAGCTCAAGTTTGAGTCAATAGAAATGTTGACTTGAGCAGTGCATATCAGGCGACTGTAGAAGGATCTACAGGTGACTGAAAATCACCCAGTCGACGGTGTTTCCCTCATCAGACGACTGACGGAAAGAGTGAACCTATTGGGTTGGATTCTATGATAATCCTAAGGTTCACTAAGATGGTTAAATGCATGAGCATGACTGAGCAAACCATCTAGCAAGGCATTACATCAACCCTAGACTCAAAAGAGAGAGAAAGCAATAAAGTAAATTACATGGATTACAATTCTTTCAAAAGAATCTAAGTCTTCAATCTTGATGCCTTGATTGCTCTCCATCATATCCAAGCTTTGGCACTCCTTGAGTCCAAATATTGGCCCTTCTTCACATGATGTCCATCCTTACACCAAGTGATTAGTCTCCAAGAAAGATATCCTTGAAATAAACTGAGAGACTAAAACATGAGATTCATTAGCAACAACATAATGTTGTGATCATCATCAAAATAAGATTGGTATGAAACACCAATACTCAACACACAGAATGTAGCCAGAAGCTCTCTTTAATTGCTTCATGAATTGCTAGAAGTTCTAAATGTGTGGATGAGACGGTCGTCATGGTCTGCTTCACAGATCTCCAAGATATGGCAGTGCCACCATAAGTGAACATGTATCTGGTCTGAGACTTCTCTGTATGAGGATCGGATCTGTAACCTGCATCAGCATAACCAACTAAGCCTGTTGTTGCCCCTTTCCTGTAGAATAGACCTAAGTCTATGGACACTTGGAGGTAGCGCAGAAGATGCTTAACTTCGGCCCAGTGTCGCTGTGTAAGTGCAACACTATATCTGGCTAGTAAGTTGACTGCAAATGCTATGTCAGGGCGAGTGCAGTTAGCCAGGTAAAGGAGTGCACCAATAGCACTTAAATAAGGCACTTCAGGGCCTAGTACTTCCTCCCCCTCTTCCAGCAGATGGGAGGGGTCTTTATGTACATCCAATGATCTAACGACCATAGGGGTACTGAGGGGATGACACTTATCCATTTGGAACTTTTTCAGTAAGTTCGATGTATAAGTTGACTGATGTAACAGGATCCCATCGTTAAGATGCTCTATTTGAAGACCTAAACATAATTTTGACTTTCCGAGGTCTTTCAGCTCGAAAGTTTCTGTCAAGCTTCTTGAAATCTCAGTGATCTCTCCTGGAGATCCGATGAGGTTCAAGTCGTCCACATAGACGGCTATGATGGCAAATCCTGTTGCCTTTGCTCTAATGAAGATGCAAGGACAGACTGGGTCATTTGCAAATCCTTGCTTCGCAAGGAATTCGCTCAGTCTGTTATACCACATCCTTCCAGATTGTTTCAGACCATATAATGATCTTTGCAGTTTTACTGAGTAGACGTCACGTTGTCTCTCTTTTACTGCTGTAGGCAAAGAATAACCGTCAGGCAATCTCATAAAGATGTCTCAGTCTAAATTTTCATATAGGTATGCAGTCACGACGTCCATAAGCTGCATATCCAAACCTTTTTGAGCTGTTAAGCCAATAAGGAATCGGAAGGTGATCGCGTCCATGACCGGGGAGTATGTGGCGTCAAAATCCACCCATGGACGTTGGGTAAAACCATGCGCTACAAGCCTTGCTTTATAGTGAACGATCTCATTCTGTTCATTTCTTTTTCTAACAAATACCCATTTATAACCTACAGGTTTTACACCTTTTGGTGTTTGGACAATTGGTCCAAAGACCTTGCGTTTTGTGAGTGAATCCAACTCCACTCCTATTGCTGCTTTCCACTTTGGCCAATCATCTCTGCTTTGACATTCTGTCAGAGAGTGTGGTTCAATATCATCGTCGCAGTACGCGACGTTGATGGCAATATTACACGCAAATGTGTCATCTATAATGGTGCTCTTTCTGTCCCAATACTCCCCAGTTCGTACATAATGTATCGAAACTTCATTTTCTCCTGGTATTTCCTCTCTTTGAGAGTTTGGGAGAGATGTGGGAGCGTGGCTTATAGTAGCATCATGTGGTGGTATTGTTTGGCCATTGCCAAGGGTCCTACTCTTTTGAGGGACTTGATCCTTGGATCCCGGTGGTCGTCCTCTCTTTTTAAGAGGTCCAACCATCTCTACTGCAATACTAGCTGGAGTGTTAACAGCATAGACGTGTGATCTGACAATCTTCTGGTTGTCAGTAAATTTGTTCGGCAAGAGACGGACAGTGTTTTGGATGTGGAGAATCTTCAGGACCTCCTCCTCACACTGGCTCGTAGTCGGATCAAAGTGACTTAATTTCTGTGTATCTTAAGAGATACTCTCTAAAGGTTCAAGCTTCTTGGTTTGTAAGCCTAGTCTTGAAAATGATGTTTCATCAAATTCACAGTCTTCTAGACGTGCCTTGAAAACGTCTCCCGTAAGGGGTTCTAGGAATCTTATTATAGAGGGTGTGTCAAACCCAACATAAATGCCTAGACGATGTTGTGGACCCATCTTTGTCCTTTATGGTGATGCTATGGGGACGTATACTGCACAACCAAATATTCTCAAATGTGAGATAATTGGTGGTACTCTAAGTGCTAATTGCATAGGAGAAGATGACTGGCCTCCAGAGGGGCTGTATTTTATTAAAGATGCAGCATGCAATATTGCATGACCCCATAAATTCACCGGCAACTGGGATTGAAGTAGTAATGGACGAGCAATCCATTGCAGTCTCTTTATTAGAGATTCTGCTAACCCTTTTGGGTGTGAATATGTGCTACAGGATGTTCAACTTCAATGCCAGATGCTTGGCAATAGTCTAGAAAAACTTGTGATGTAAACTCCCCCGCATTATCCAGACGAAGTTTCTTTATCTAGTGATCAGGAAAGTGTGCCCGCAACTTGATTATCTGAGCTAAAAGCTTAGAAAATGCCAAGTTACGGGTGGACAGTAGACACATATGTGACCACTTAGTAGATGCGACTATCAGGACCATAAAGTACCTGAAGGGACCACTTAATGGGTGTATAGGCCCACAAATGTCCCCATGAATTCTCTCCAGAAAGCTAGGAGACTCCAAGTCCACTTTAAGTAGAGAAGGTCTCGTTATTAGTTTACCCTTGTAACAGGGTGGACATTGGAAATTACCTTTTTGAAGAATATTCAAGTTCTTCAAATTTATACCCCTTAAGCTATTTATGATGTGCTACATCATAACAGATTTAGGGTGTCCCAGTATACTTTGCCAGAATTGGAATTCTGGTATTTGAGGGCACTGCAGGTGCTCCGTCGTGTATTCTTCTGGAGAGTGAATACTTGTCCGGTAGAGACCCGTGGGGAGTCCCTATAAACGTTCCACAATGGTTTTTATACCATTTGTAAGAGACGTTACGTGCAAGTATTCTTTTTTATTATCCTCGACCATCTCTAAGTGATATCCGTTTAAACAGATATCTTTAAAACTTAGAAGATTTCAGATCGATTTAGGTGAGTATAGCGCATCTCTAAGTTTAATGTGTGTGTTATTGGGGAGCAAAATGATTGATTTTCCTGATCCTTCAATTATGTCAGCTGATCCCGAGATTGTTCTCAATGGACCAGAGTAACTACCAATGCTCATAAAGTAGTCTATACACTGAAGAATAGAGTGCGTTGATGCACTGTCCACTAGGCATATAGATTCCATATCTAAAAATAAAAAAGATTCAATAAATACTACGAAAAGAGAATACTTTCATTAATATTTAAAGGCTGACAATCAAAGTAGCTAACATGGAATAGAAAGACATAAAATAAGATACAGTGCTAGAAAGTAAGATACAGATGGTCCATGACTACAAAGTGTTGTCATTCATGAAATCTTCTGAATTCCATGCAGTAGCTGGTAACGATGCCCCATCTATCAAGTTTGTCTCAGTATGAGGATTGAGACTTGCCTGGTAGAGGTCCTGTAGGTGTTTGGATGTGCGGCAGTTTCTGGACCAATGGCCCGTCATTACGCACCTTGCGCATTTATCCTCCCAGTCTTTCTTGGGAGGACCACCTTTATTAGGCGTCCACTGCTGATTCTTTGCCACGAACTTCTGGTTCTGGGGAGGAGCCTGAGAAGTAGCCTTTTTCCGCTGCTTCAGTGCTTTCCATTTCTGGAACTTTGCCTTCTTATCCATCTTCTTCTTTTGGGAAGACTGGAAATGTGCCTCTGCAGGAGGTGAAAATGGAGCAGAGCCAGAAGGGCGTAGATTATGAGTGGCAATCAACAACTCTCTGTTCTGTTCAGCCACTAGTAGGCATGAGAGCAGATCGGAGTACTTTGTGAACTTTCGTTCACAGTACTGTTGCATGAGGATCATGTCCTTCTCATGAAAGATGTAAACGTCTTTTCTAGCAACATCCTCTCAGGCACACTCTCACCACACAACTTCAAGCGTGATGTGATTCGGAATAATGCTGAGTTGTACTCCGCTACGGATTTGTAATCTTGTATGCGGAGATGAGTCCACTCGTACTGTGCAAGAGGGAGTATGACATCCCTTTGATGTCTGTACCTCTCCTCAAGTGCGGTCCATAGCTCATAGGGATCCTTTACAATAAGATACTCGTCCTTCAGGGTTGAGTCTAAGTGTTTCCTGATATAAATAATAGCTTTCGCCTTAAGTATATCAGAAACTTCTTCTGCAGTAGGGGCTTCTTTAGAAGCATCCTTTTCAGCTGTGGCAGTACTGATTGTTACATTTGCTGTGGGTGTTAGATTGAACCCATGAGAGCGGGGGTGGAACTTCATGTCCAGCTGCCAACTCAAGTAGTTCGACCCATCGGCCTTCAGGACTGAGAAATCAGCATAGCAAGTCAGGCCATCTGTGCAATCTAGCAGCATAAAAATAACATGAATTATTTGACTATTAAATTTAAACATCCATGCATTTAATATAAGCAAAAAATTAAATTAGAACTATGGGGATCAACCAGCCGAGCACTAAAAAGAAAAAGAAAAAGTCCGAAGATACACCCATAAATAAAAAAAGTGCATAAAACAAAGACAACTTGGGAACTGTAAGAAAAGCCCCTTTCTCTTTATGCTAGCGCCTTCATCTCCATGAGGTGGTCCTTCAGCTTTGACTTTTACATTTATAACCTCTCATACAAGTTCTCTCAAAAAGAAAAAAAATTGCAGAAAAAGGTAAAAGTGTCAGAAACCTAGCTGATCCCTAAAAACATAGTCAAATAGCACATCCACGCAGATATTATATACATATACAACCACGCAGATATATGACATCACAGGCATAGATTTAAAAATAATCTAACAAGCGAAGTGTGTGCTCAAATTTCTAGCAATAGGATTTAAAACATGTAATTATGATCCATTTTGTATCTTTATTTATTTTTCCGCCCAACTCTATCACAATTAAATATTTCTTTAATTAGTTGGCTTTAAGAGGCCCAAATAATTTAAAAAGAATTTTTTTTGTGAAAAATAGGCTAATTTTCGGGCTTTAGGGCAAAAAAACAACCAAGAAAGAGTTAATGGGCCTCCCCCAAAATAGCCCGTTAAGGGCTAAGGTTTCGAAAAACCCTAGGGAAGGGAGGCCCACGGCGGCCGTCGCGGCGGCTGGCCGCCCCCTGCAGGCACGGCCGGCCATGGCCTTTTGGGCATGGCCTGGCCGTGCACGAAGGCACGGCCGCCGCTCCTTCATGCCATGGATCATAAAAAAACCAATTTTTTAAAAATGTTTTTTAGACATGCAGATCTAAAAAATTCGATTTTTACCGTGTTTATGAACTACGTGATCTAAAACATGCAGATCTACAGGAAAAGCAAGTCTAGATCTAAAAAAATTGAGGATTTATCTTCTAGATTCGGCTATGAAATCTAGACGACGGTCGATGAAGGATGCCATTTACGCTCCCCATTGAGAAGAAGTAGATCTTCTTAAAAATGACGTTGGGGATGAACTCCTCCTTGAGAGCCGTCGTCTTTTACCTTCGAGCAGATTCGTGCTGATAATGTGTTATGAAGGGAAAAGCGTAGGGTAAAACATGTAAGGGGTTAGGAGCCTACTGCCTTCATATATATAGTATTTAATGATGGGTGGATAACCAATGGGCCCAATAGGCCTATTCGCAACAACAACAGAATGTTTATTGTTTTATTAAATTAATGAAAGTGTTTGGAGTTATTTCGTGATTTTTTCCCCAAAAATAATTCACGTAAAAATTTGCAAATGTTGTAAACTTAGTGGCTATGGAATCCATAGCCCTATATTTATAGTGGTAGGGTTACATAATGGGTGGATACCCACTAACGGGTAGGCCCACCAAAAGCCCGTTTATAACACTTCCCCTTATCCATCCATTATTGTAAGCCGTGATGAACGCTTCAGGGTTCATATAGCTTATCTGATAATGGGTCTATGGATACTTCTCGATCCTTAAGTTTAAGAGTACTTGCCTCATTAAAAACGTTGCCAAGGAAAACCCAGTGGGAAAACCCAGTGGCTAAAGGAAAAGAGTACAAGTCTATGTAACTTCCCCTGATCGATGGATAACATCAGAGGTGGATACTTCCGGATCCAGAGTTGATGTGGCTGCCTCGTTAAAACCTTTGGCTATGGAAAACCCAGTGGGAAAAACCAGTAGCCAAGGAAAAAGAGTACAGCACAACATTAACTCACCCTGATAAGTACAAGCTTCAGGCTTGTAAATCTCTCAACTGTCTCATCCCAATTCCTAGTACAAGTTTTCTAAAGGTGCTGCGAGGCAAAGCTTTAGTGAACATGTCTGCCAGGTTGTCGCAAGACTGGATCTGCTGGATGTCGATCTGGTTGTCCACTTGTTGTTCATGCGTCCAGAAGAGCTTGGGGGATATGTGCTTCGTCCTCTCACCTTTGATGTAGCCACCCCGTAGTTGAGCGATGCAGGCAGCATTGTCTTCATACATGGTGGTAGGTCCAAGATCTCCCGTCTTCAGGCCGATGGTCTTGAGGATGTGGTTGATGACTGATCGGAGCCAAAAGCATTCTCTGCTAGCTTTGTGGATCGCAATGAGCTCGGAGTTGTCACGCCCCGCTTCCCTAAGATGGAGGCGAGACGTGAAAAGGTCCGCACGAGAGTGGAGCTGTGAAGCCCCAAACCCGATAAGCGTCAATAAAACATAAGCAGGTCCCTGTAACCACAAACGGAACAACAATAATAACACAAGGAAAGACAGAAATAAAATCTCATATCTCATAATTTGTCCAACATGAAAATTAAGTTCAACATCCAGAAAAGCCACCAGGCTAAGAGAAAGAGTCTAAAGGCCCAGAACAAGGCCAACAAAAGCAACAACGTAACAAGTATAGGTGCTACGCACCGACAACAAAACATCAGTCTAACAAAAGGGAAAGCTCAACGAAGACACTAGGACTGGTCCCCAGTGTCCACGTACTCCCCGTCAAACACAAGCTCGGGCTCGGCGTCAGCAAACACCTCGTCCTCCACAATGTACTCAGGCTCAGGATCTAACATGTGTCACCCAAAAGAGTAAAGGGGCACATGTCAGCAAGTCTAAAAGACTTGGGCAAGGAAACTGAAAAGGGAGGCAACTAGCAACCTAGCAGTTATAGTATGCATGACATGGCTGTTATAACATGAGTGCACAAGCAAGACATGGTGAAACAATAAGTACCAGAGAACAATTATCGGGACAAGTCAAGAGTAGCCAAGCTACTAAAAATCTCAATTATTTCACTAGTCACGTTTCAAGTTGTTTGTAGATGTTTACGCCTTACAGCTGAATGGTTTGGCATTCACGCTGATTGGCCGCTTAACACTACCCCAGAACCCAGAGTTTACGCCTTACCACTGAAGTTGCTGATCGGGCAGACTCCCAGTTGATTGGCCGCTTAACCCTTACCCCCAATACCCACATGTAAACGAGCCAGGGTCCCTGCACACGAGCTCAATAAATGAGCCAGGGTTGCCCCGCACAGGAGCTCGCATTCTAGTTCACGACTCATAAGCATTAGGCGTAGGGGTGCACCTAGCCAGAAACAAGTATATCGGACATTGGCTATCAACCAACACATGGCCCGCTTCTGGAACACGAGCCAGGAAACACAAGTATTGTAGCGAAGCTACGCAATCACGGAAACACTTAAAGAATGCAATGACATGACAAATAATTTGCGTACCGTTAATGGAATTTAAACATGACATGGTAATTGTGCAACATGATAAATGTCGGATCTAGCTTCGTTGTCAAGCTAGTTCCTAAATTTGCGCCTAGGCGAGTATCATTTCGTCGCCTAGCCTCTTTTACGCCTACAACAAGCAAATGGCCTAAGACATGGCCTAAAACCCTAGGTGGCAAGTTTCACTTGCCTAGCACCGAGGATGACGATCAACGAGGGTTCATCTCACGGACGCTAATCTACGGGGAAGTCGCTGTTATGGAGAAACAATCATCAAAACAACATTCATTTTATTAGGGTTTCATAAAAACACAACGAGTTATGAAAACATTATGAGGTCGATCATTACCGTATCGGAAACGGAAGAATGATGCCGAGCAACCATGGCAACGAAAGAAACGCTCCGGGGAACCTAGGGTTCAGATCTGAAAACGGATGGAGAAGTTTGGAGAAATAGGGTTTTGAGGGATTTTGGGGGATTTTGGTGGAAGTTTGGGGAAGATGAGAGGTAGAATGTGTTAAGTGAGGGTTTGGATGATGGAGGATGAGCTTGGGATGAAGGAATAAGGGTTTGAGGTAGTAGGGGGCTCAATGGGGGAGAAACTAGGGTTTTAGATCATGAGGAGGAAGAAAAAACGTTTGGAGGGGTATTTATAGAGTTTGGTGGCGGCTAGGGCAAAACTAGGGTTTCCTGTACTGTTTAGTCGGTCAAAGAGCAACGACTGACCGACTAGTTTGGGAACTAGTCGGTCGGTTGACCAACGCAGACCGACTAAGTATAAACAGTAACCCCAAACGAAAACCTGAACTAAGAGTTAGTCGGTTAAAGAACAACTACTGACCGACTAGTTTGACATCTAGTCGGTCGAGGAACGTTCTTAGACCGACTAAGAGTAAACAGTACTCGACTGTACAGAAGAACTAGGAATTAGTCGGTCTGAGTACAAAACTTAACCGACTAGTTTAAAAACTAGTCGGTCGAAAGATGAACTTAGACCGACTAAGAAGGAACAGTAACTGGTACCAAAAATAGTTAATGAGTTAGTCGGTTAAAGAAGCATTACCGACCGACTAGTTTGCAACCTAGTCGGTCAACCAACGTTCTTAGACCGACTAACGACAAACAGTAACTCCTGAGAAATTAACAAAGCCAACTAGTCTGTTCAAGAAGGTTTTCCGACCGACTGAATCGTCATCTAGTCGGTCGGTGCCCCTTCTTACACCGGCTAATGAGCACCAAAAGTTCTGAAATGGAGCGCAAAGCTCCGGAATCGAATCCTAAGACTCCTAGGCTTGATCTAACAATAAGATATGACTGATATAAAGCCCGTCATGAATGACTTACTCCAAAATCGACGATCAACGGAAGAAGCTAAGAAAATACGACGTAACGATCGAAAATGAAAGTTACGGAGACGAAAACCACATATAAGGAGAAAATCCACCAAAACATATAATATAATATAATAAATCCAGATACATGAAAACCAGTCGTTACAGGAGTGGTTGGATGAGGTTGCTGTTGATGTCTGCTTCACGGATCTCCATGAGATGGACGTCCCACCGTATGTGAACACAAAACCGGTCTGGGACTTTGCGGTATGTTGGTCAGACCTGTATCCTGCATCTGCATAACCGACCAAGTCGGAGGATACACCTTTCTGGAAGTATAGTCCCATGTCCACAGACCCTTGGAGGTAGCGCAGAAGTTGTTTAACTCCGTTCCAGTGGCGCTTTGAGGGCGCAGAACTGTATCTGGCTAGTAAGTTAACTGCGAACGCTATATCGGGACGCGTGCAGTTTGCCAGGTATATGAGTGCTTCAATTACGCTTAAGTAGGGTACTTCAGGACCCAGTGTTTCCTCCCCCTCTTCCAACGGTCGGAAGGGGTCTGTGTCAACCTCCAATGATCGAACGACTATTGGTGTGCTAAGCGGATGACATTTGTCCATAAGAAAGTTTTTCAGCACTTTCTTTATGTATGTCGATTGGTGTAACAGGATTCCTCCGCTTAAGTGTTCAATTTGTAGGCCTAGGCAGAACTTCGTTTTGCCGAGGTCCTTCATCTCAAAAGTCTGTGTGAGACTTTTAGATATCTCATCTATCTCTTCAGGAGATCCGATGATGTTCAGGTCGTCTACGTAGACGGTAATAATCACGAATCTTGTTCCCTTTGCTCTTATAAAGATGCAAGGGCAGACTTCATTTGTTGTGAATCCTTGTTGCACTAGGAATTCACTGAGTTTGTTGTACCACATTCTACCTGACTGTTTTAGACCATACAGTGATCTCTGGAGTTTGACAGAGTATACGTCCCGAGGTCTTTCTGTCATTTTTGTCGGTAGTTTGTATCCGTCTGGGATTGTCATATAGATGTACTTATCTATATTTCCATATAGGTATGCAGTCACAACATCCATGAGCTGTATATCCAAACCTTCCTTTATGGATAGGCCTATAATGAAACGGAAAGTGATCGCATCCATGACCGGGGAATAGGTATCATCATAGTCTATTCCTGGTCGTTGGGAAAAGCCTTGTGCAACAAGGCGCGCTTTGTAACGCACGATCTCATTTTTCTCGTTTCTTTTTCTTACGAATACCCACTTGTATCCCACAGGTTTAACACCCTTTGGTGTTAGGACTACAGGTCCAAAAACTTTGCGCTTCGAGAGTGAGTCCAGCTCTACTCCTATTGCCTCGTTCCACTTTGGCCAATCCTCTCTGCGTTTACATTCTGCTAGAGAGAGTGGATCGGTTTCATCGTCGTATTCAGTGACGTGAGTGGCAATAATGAGCGCGAAGTTATCATCGATGATTGTGCTTTTTCTGTCCAGTACCTCCCCAGTACATATATAATTTAATGATATTTCTCCTATATTTTCCTCTTCAGGGGTTGTTAGGAGGGGAGAGGTAGCTGGGCTGAGCTCAGCATCCTATGGTGGTATCGTTATTGTTGCTCTAGGATTTTTCCTCTTTCGAGGGTTATTATCTTTGGAGCCTGGGGGTCGTCCTCTTTTTTGTTGAGGTACGGCCGCTTCTGCTGCAGGTGGATTGCATCCATCTTTGGGTATGTCAATCCTAGCTGGTGTATTTGCAGCAGGGACGTGTGATCTGACAATCTTCTGGTTGTCAGTGAATTTGTCCGGTAAAATGTGAACTGTGTTTTGGATTTGAAGGATCTTCAGGATCTCTTCTTCACATTGGTTTGTACGCGGATCAAAATGGGATAGAGTCATTGTGTCCCATGTAATGGTCTTTCAATCTTCTGGCTTCTGTGTGTTAATGCCTAGTTTCGGGAAAGTGCTTTCATCAAACTCACAATATGCTAGACGTGCGTTAAAGGCGTCCCCTGTAAGGGGTTCGAGGTATCTAATGATCGATGGTGAGTCGAAACCAATATAGATACCAAGGCGCTGTTGAGGACCCATCTTGGTTCTCTGCGGTGGTGCTATGGGGACATAGACAGCACATCTGAATATCCTCAAGTGAGAGATATCGGGTGGGTTCCCATATGCTAGTTGCATCGGAGAATAAGATTGACTACCTGATGGTCGTAATCTTATCAGCGATGCAGCGTGCAGTATGGCATGTCCCCATGCACTTACCGGCAACCGGCATTGCATCAACAATGGTCGAGCGATCCATTGTAGTCTCTTTATAAGAGATTCGGCTAACCCGTTCTGGGTGTGAACATGAGCTACATGATGTTCAACTTCTATACCGGTTGCTTGGCAGTAGTCTAGGAAGACTTGTGATGTGAATTCCTCAGCATTGTCCAGACGCAATTTCTTGATCTGGTTGTCTGGGAAATGTGCCCGCAACTTTATAATCTGTGCAAGTAGCTTTGCAAAGGCTACGTTGCGGGTGGACAGGAGGCACACATACGACCATTTTGAAGATGCGTCGATCAGTACCATGTAGTACCGAAATGGTCCACTTGCGGGGTGAATAGGCCCGCAAATGTCTCCATGTATTCTCTCTAGGAAACTTGGAGACTCAGAGTCCACCTTCAGGGTGGATGGTCTCGTAATCAATTTCCCTTTGTAACAAGTGGGACAAGGATTTGCACCCTTCCGAAGTAGCGTCAGGCTTTTCGGGTCAATTCCACGGGATTGGGATATGATGCGACGCATCATATTCCTCCCAGGGTGTCCTAGTCTATCATGCCAGAGTTTGAATTCTGGTTGATTATGGCACTTCTGGTGCTCTAGTGTGTTTGTTTCCATTGCTCTGATCCTTGTGTGGTAGAGACCCGATTGGAGTCCCTCAAAACGCTCGACGGTGTTTTTAGCACCGTTTTTATGAGACGTTACATCAAGGTATTCTCTGTTATGTTTGCTCACCGTTTCAAGGTGGTATCCGTTTAAGCGGCTGTTTTTAAAGCTTAACAGGTTTTTATGCGAGCTAGGGGAGAGAAGTGATCCTTTTATAAGTAGTTTTGTTTTGTTGGGGAGCAGAAATTGTGCTTCCCCTGATCCTTCAATGATACCTGATGGACCGAAAATTGTATTTACGGTGCCATCGTATTTATTAATGCTTTGAAAAAAGCAGATGTCTTGGAGGATCGTGTGCGTAGAGGCACTGTCCACTAGGCATTTAAAGTCCATCTATTTTAAAAGAAAATATCGCAGTATAAGGCACACACAGAAAATATACTACTGATAATCAATTTAATGTCTGAAAAGTACTTCAACATGCTAGAGAAGGAAAAACAAGCAGATAAATAGTTTCTCAAAAATGAAAGCTACAATGCATAGAAAATGGATAATGTCCTCAGTCGAGCAGGTCATCGTTTGAGAAGTCCTCAGCGATGAACCTGATTGGTGCCAGGTCTTCTTGAACCACCAGGGTTGTCTCAGCTTGCTTCTGGCTCGCTTTGTACAAGTCCTACAGGTGGCGTGGAGTCCGACAATTCCTGGACCAGTGTCCAGTCATGCCACACCTGTGGCACTTATCTTCCCAGTCCTTTCTGGGGGCAGATGTCTGGCCGTCGTCCTTTCTTTTCCACACATTATTCTTCTTCCTCCCCTCATTGTTGCTTCTGGGAGGGGGTCCTCTAGCCTGCTTCTTCATTGCTTTGCCCTTCTGGGGTTTGCCTTTGAAGTTGCTCCTCTTCTTCTGGGAGGAGCTGTGATGCGCTTCAGGCGCTGGAGCAGTGCCGGTAGGGCGTGAGTTATGGGTGGCCAGAAGAAGGTCACGATTCTGCTCTGCCATCAGAAGGCATGAGAGAAGCTCTGAGTATTTCGTGAACTTGCGTTCACAATACTGTTGCATTAGTATAACATCCTTCTCGTGGAAGGATGTATACGTCTTCTCTAACATGCGCTCCTCCGTCACCTTTCCACCACACAACTTCAGGCGTGAGGTGATGCTAAAGAGTGCCGAGTTGTACTCGGCAATAGACTTAAAGTCTTGGAGACGGAGGTTTTCCCATTCATATCGCGCCCGAGGAAGTATAACATCTCTTTGATGTTTATACCTATCCTCGAGGGCGGTCCATAACTCATACGAGTCTTCCACCGTGAGGTACTCGGCCTTCAGGGTCCGATCGATATGGCGTCTGATATAGATAATTGCTTTCGCTTTATCTATATCAGAAACCTTATCGCCTACAGTGATGGCGTGGCTCAATCCCTGTGCTCGCAGATGGAATTTTATGTCCAACTGCCAGCTTAAGTAGTTCTTGCCTGAAGCATCCAAAACTTCGAAATCGACGCTCGCAATTTTGGCCATTTATCACTCTAGCATGTAAAAAGATAGGCAATAATTAGATATTTTCGCAGAAAAATAAATAATTAAGCACATCAGACACAGATATTTGCTGCGTGGATCGGCTAATCACCATATTAATTACAGTCTATAACAGTCCCAAAAAGAAATGAAAATACAACTCGGAAACCCCCGTGGGGCCCCTATTCTGTAACGACTCGCTCTCGGGGGCCCGTTACTTATTCGGTTTATTTGCAGGTTCCGCAATTTACCAGTGAAATCAGCATAGTCACAACGCAGAGATGTACCAACAACACTCAAACCAGCTTACAGACATTATTACAGTCCAAATTAAAGTACAACAACAACCATCACTCTCACACACCAATACATGAAAGGAAATACTGAAAGGAAATGCAGAAACGGAAATACATAGTACAATACACACTCCGACAGAAAAGTAACTAAAACTCCGCGGTCTCCGGGTCGTACACAGGCTCCTCGTACTCTGGAGCAATATCCTCAACCAGATCTTCGTCTGTCGGTGCCACAAGTGGAACCGAAGGTAAGTCACAAAGATTCTAAACAAAGAAAAGGAGTACTGTACAAGTATGACAAGCAGAAGTAAAGTACGGTGTAGTGTCTGTACAAGTGCAGAAAGTAAAGTGCTACAAGTGCAGAAAGTAAAGTGCATGACTGTAAAGAAGTAACTGTGCAAGCTCCACTAGAACTACGTGACTCAAGTCGGAGAGTACAATATGTGACCGTTCAGTTCGTCTCTTGCCTGGGTGCTACCCAGACGATTGCCGGAACCCAGGCAGTAGGATGGTTTGCCGAAATGCAGGCAGCTAGACAGGAGGCCGAAACACAGGCAGCTTGACATGTAGATCGAACTCTAGTCACTCCCGTACTCTCGCAACTATGAGTTACCCCAAAACCCGGTGTTGTGTCAAGTACAAGTTCTTTACATGAACTTTCCATGGGATGTTCCAAGTCAAATCCAACACAAGAAAGTGGCGTGTGTTTCCGTGCTTCGAGCACGTAGTAGTGCGGTGCTACAAGTTCGTACGGGCACAGTGGCTAGATTTCTAAGGTTAGAACCTATCGTGACTTACCAAAATTAATACCGTTGTAGTAAGCCGGAAGAGGATCTAGTGCTTCCTCTGAGGCTAGTACACCAGAGTCCGTACCTGCAACACAAAATACTTAATTAGTAAAAACACGACCTTTTCTATTTAAACAATTAGGTCAGTTTGATTTTTAAACTCGTTAAAACGGTGTCGAAAAATATTTAAAATTTTTATATAAACCTAAAATAATTATTTAGATTTTACTGTAAGAGGGAAGAATTTTCAGAAGCTTCTGTAATTTTTTATAATTTCTAGAAACTTAGAAATAGCTTAGAAATCCTAAAAACTTAAGAAATGTGTATCTTCCGTAATTTCTTACGGGAGCAATACAAATCGGAATTACATGAATAAGTAGTCAAAATGACCGTCTCGAAATCTATTGTCACATATAATTTTATCAAATATTAGTGTAGGTAAAACCAGCGAGTTACGATTTTTAGAATGAATTAAACCTATTTAATCTTTAAGTTTGAAAAATCATTCCGGAAAAAGTAGGCGTCTGATCGTAGTGAGACTAGCGCCATTGGATCCGAAATGTCGTTTCTGATTTTCTGGAGCTATCCGCACATTTTTCTGGCCCCTGTATAATTAGTTATGGATTTAATACCCTAAAACCCTATTATTAATTAATTAAAATTACGAAAATACGAAATAAACTCGTATTTACGGTTGTGCCACCTGAGCTTTACGCTCCCACTGTTCTTACGCTGTCGGAGGGGGGTCGTTGCTCCGGCACTCGGCGAGCGGAGGGGCGGCGGCTTGCACGGCGGGGCGACGTCGGCGACGGCGACGGCGCTGCGGCGTTGGGCGGTCGAGGGGGAGGTTGCAGTGGCGAGTGGAGGCGCGGGAGCTGCTGTCGACGGCGGCGGAGGGGGGAGATGGCGCTGGCGGAGCTCGGGGGAGGCGGGGCGGCGTAAGGGACGGCGGAGGCTTCGGGGGCCGCTGTCGGGGCGGTGGAGCCTCTCGGAGGCGGGGGAGGTGTTTGACGGAGGGGGCTCCGGAGGCGTGAGCTGGGCGGGGGTTTTGTGCGGCGGAGGCCGCTGGAGGCGGTGGCGATGGCGTCGGACGGCGGGCGGACGGTGACGGCGGTGGCAGGCTCCGTCAACGGCGAAGAGGCTCTCGGATCTCCTCGGGGACGGCGAGCCACCGTGAGGGCAGGAGAGGGTGAGTTGGGTGAGAGCGGGGGTTACTGCCTTGGGTTTGAACGAGAAGAGAGAGAGAGATGGGTTAGCCAAGGTGCGGGGTCTAACTGATGGGTTAGGGGAGAAGAGGTTAAGGTTAAGGGGTTTAAATAGGTTAATCAAACTAATAAAAAAATTAACCTCATTAATGCTTAGTCAATTGTAATTAATAGGGTAGGTTAGGAATTTGACTAAATTTGGAAAACATGTTAATACGTGAATCACATGGGTGCTTACGGGTTAGGTAGAGGTAATTTAAGTAAAATAGCTAATAGGGTAAAAAGTAATTAGGTAAAGAGGTTAAAACGCAATTAGTAGATAATGTCAAAAATACAAAATTACGATTTTGTCCCTACTAGTAAACGTGTCCGAAAAAATACGAAAACATACCCACGTGATCGTATCGACGCGAGGATCGCGAATACAAGATCCGTTCTGGGATTTGAGCTACGGAAATACTAGTTTTTGGCCAAAACATTTAGAAAGCGGGTTTGCGGGTTCTCTATTGAAATGACATCAGAAAATTACGAAATTAATGTGGGGAGCCCTAAATGATCATAGGATGTCACTGTAGAAGTTTGAAATCGATTTGAAGACGTTTGTATAGAAAATAAATTCGTCGAATCAAAACGGTAATTTTGGAAGATGAATTTTAACAGAAATGTTTTGGGTATTTGAGGAAATCTGAAATTACTAAAATATAATACGATAATTCTAGCACTCTAAAATATTTTTATAAGAATTTTTAAAGTCGGTTTTGTTAGAAAATTCTTGACTAACATTTATAATGTAAAATTTATTCTTAAAAATACGTATAAATACGTAAATTGAACTGTTGAAAATTACTGGTCGTTACATTCTACCCTCCTTAAAATAATTCCGTCCTCGGAATTTAAAAATTTCTGTTGAAAATAATTGATTTTATGAAGAAGCTCAAGCAAATAAATGATAAAATGGAAAACTAGTCGAATGATTACAATTTAGAAAATAAGTTGTTAATAGCATGAAATATAATGTGATATCATAGCATCAAGAAAACAAGAGATATTATACATGAATACATACTATTGACATCATCATAGTTTTAACTATTCCTGAGACCAGTTTCATTACAATAGTTGCCCTGCCTTCTCAAGTAGACCAAAATTAACATGAGATAATAATATCACATGAAAATGAGGGCTATTATGATGACAACATCTGTTCGAACTTGGAACCTGAGGTGATAAGCCAGTAGCAAACTATTTAACCACATAAACCGAAATACTATAAAGTTTATTCGTGCTACTGGTGACTAACGGGTCTGGCCACAGATGTTGTTCATAATATAGCATGTATCGACTAATCCACGGGTACCAACACCATCAATTTCCATAATGCCCAACCACATGCTAACGTCCAAATCACCGCCCAAAGGTAAGTACAAGGCCAACACTCTAAGTCAGTGCTCACTGCTAGCATTCCTTCCGTCAATCTCCATACTATCCCACAATAAGGCAGGATCCAAGCTCTCATCCAGAGCCAAGCACAAGGCCTACGTCCAACTTCAACACCCAAGGCCAATATCAGGCCAATAATCATCGACATCACTCCTTCCGTAGACCAATACTCGATATTCGCAACACCCAACATTACCCAACAAATGAACAACCAAAACACGCTTTCCCGCACACCAAAAGGAGTAGACGCAAGAGGAAGCCTAAACGAGACCTCAACCTGGGTGAGACCCAGGACAGAGAACTCAAGAGAAGCCCAAGGATCACGGCTTCCCAAGATCTCAGCCAAGCGGCGGTAGCGAGGGTTGTCGCCAAGGCCAAAAATCCCAAAACAGAACGTCGAAGGGCCATTGGTGGTTGCGGGTCCTCGGCGATGAGAGCTGCGGCTGGTTGACGATCCATGGCAGGGACTTCCGATGGAGTGGAGCAGAAGCTGGCGGGGCTTCGGGTGAGATGGTGAGCTCGCTTGGGGAAGAGGCCGGGAGGAGGAGGGGTGATGTCTGAGCGAAAAAGGGAACCACGGGGTGGCTTGGGAAGGAAGGATAAGTGGGGTTAAAAAGAGAAGGGGGGCACCGAAAGTCGTCGGTGTTAGGCGGGAACGGGGATCGAGGTGGGGAAGCGGACAAAGGAAATAAATAGGGGGCATCGAAAGTCATGGGTAGGTAGTATAGGGTAGGCGGGAACGGGGCTCGAGGCAAGGATGAGGACAAAGGTAATAATGAGGGGAGGTGGTAGGCGGGAAAGAATTCTAACACGTGGAAAAATCGGGTACAAGATGGGAGCAGGGTTAGAAAAGAAATACGAGTTTCAAAAACGTAACATCCTAGACGTGTACGCGATGTTTGGCTCGTCTCAAAATCTCCAGCATCATCCTCGAGTACTTCTGAACGTCCTTCGATCTGCTTCTGCTGAGGAGCTCGAACTTCTGATGATCGAAAAATTCAAACGCTACCCTCCTTAAAATAAACGTGGCTAGGGTTCAAGCAAACTAGAGATAGAAGATTCTAAGAAGGTCAATCGAAAGGTCATCAAGATAAAGGAAGGTTGGTAGTGAATAAGATCGATGACGTCACATAATCGTGATTCACGTCCTTGCGGTCCAGCGGACACGGTCAGGGAAGTGACTAAGCCAGGATCACTTATGCCTAGTCTTGCTAGGTTAATCCAACAGACTTTAGCCAAGCACATTGACCGGTATCATGGTCCATTGAAGGAAGATTATCATTCATACGTGCGCCACCGAAAAAGATTTCTTCATACAACTAATTAATCCTATCAAAATTTTGTCTTTGTTATTGACTTTTTATTAAGGCCAGATAGGTTAACTCCATTGGGGCTCTCCGAAGGGTCTCCATCCGTCCTTCGAGTGTCAAACCTGCATTCATAGAAAATGTCAGCTTAGTCGAGTATCGTACACGATACATCCTGGTTTTACTACACTGTTCACGAGGTATTTTGCACGGACCTGCGTGGGCCACCAAACTTGTAACGACCCGCTCTCGGGGGCCCGTTACTTATTCGGTTTATTTGCAGGTTCCGCAGTTTACCAGTGAAATCAGCATAGTCACAACGCAGAGATGTACCAACAACACTCAAACCAGCTTACAGACATTATTACAGTCCAAATTAAAGTACAACAAGCAGCTACTCTCTCACACCAATACATGAAAGGAAAAGTACGGAAAGGAAATACAGAAATGCAGAAACGGAAATACATCTCACAACACACACCGACACAGATAACTAAAACTCCGCGGCTTCTGGGTCGTACACAGGCTCCTCGTACTCTGGAGCGATCTCCTCGATCAGGTTGTCGTCTGTCGGTGCCACAAGTGGAACCGAAGGTAAGTCACAAAGATTCTAAACAAAGAAAAGGAGTACTGTACAAGTATGACAAGCAGAGGTAAAGTAAAGTACGGTGTAGTGTCTGTACAAGTGCAGAAAGTAAAGTGCATGACTGTAAAGAAGTAACTGTGCAAGCTCCACTAGAACTACGTGACTCAAGTCGGAGAGTACAATATGTGACCGTTCAGTTCGTCTCTTGCCTGGGTGCTACCCAGACGATTGCCGGAACCCAGGCAGCAGGATGGTTTGTCGAAACGCAGGCAGCTAGACAGGAGGCCGAAACACAGGCAGCTTGACATGTAGATCGAACTCTAGTCACTCCCGTACTCTCGCAACTATGAGTTACCCCAAAACCCGGTGTTGTGTCAAGTACAAGTTCTTTACATGAACGTTCCACGGGATGTTCCAAGTCAAGTCCAACACAAGAAAGTGGCGTATGTTTCCGTGCTTCGAGCACGTAGTAGTGCGGTGCTACAAGTTCGTACGAGCACAGTGGCTAGATTTCTAAGGTTAGAACCTATCGTGACTTACCAAAATTAATACCGTTGTAGTAAGCCGGAAGAGGATCTAGGGCTTCCTCAGAAGTTGGTACACCAGAGTCTGTACCTGCAACACAAAATACTTATTTTAGAAAAACACGACTTTTCCCTATTTAATAATTAGGTTAGTTTGATTTTTAAACTCATTAAAACGGTGTCGGAAAATATTTAAAATTTTTATATAAATCTAAAATAATTATTTAGATTTTACTGCAAGAGGGGAGAATTTTCAGAAGCTTCTGTAATTTTTTATAATTTTTAAAAACTTAGAAATAGCTTAAAATCCTAAAAACTTAAGAAACGTGTATCTTCCGTAATTTCTTACGGGAGCAATACAAATCGGAATTACATGAATAAGTAGTCAAAATGACCGTCTCGAAATCTATTATCACATATAATTTTATCAAATATTAGTGTGCGTAAAATCAGCGAGTTACGATTTTTAGAATGAATTATACCTATTTAATCTTTAAGTTCGAAAAATCATTCCGGAAAAAGTAGGCGTCTGATCACAGTGAGACTAGCGCCATTGGATCCGAAATGTCGTTTCCGATTTTCTGGAGCTATCCGCACATTTTTCTGGTTCCTGTATAATTAGTTATGGATTTAAAACCATTAAACTCTATTATTAATTAATTAAAATTACGAAAATACGGAATAAACTCGTATTTACGGTTGTGCCACCGGAGCTTTACGCTCCCACCGTTCTTACGCTGTCGGAGGGGGGTCGTTGCTCCGGCGCTCGGCGAGCGGAGGGGCGGCGGCGTGCACGGCGGGGCGACGTCGGCGACGGCGGGGCGACGGCGACGGCGCTGCGGCGTTGGGCGGTCGAGGGGGAGGTTGCAGTGGCGAGTGGAGGCGCGGGAGCTGCTGTCGACGGCGGCGGAGGGGGGAGATGGCGCTGGCGGAGCTCGGGGGAGGCGGGGGGCGGCGTAAGGGACGGCGGAGGCTTCGGGGGCCGCTGTCGGGGCGGTGGAGCCTCTCGGAGGCGGTGGAGGCGTTTGACGGAGGGGGCTCCGGAGGCGTGAGCTGGGCGGGGGTTTTGTGCGGCGGAGGCCGCTGGAGGCGGCGGCGATGGCGCCGGACGGCGGGCGGACGGTGACGGCGGTGGCGGGCTCCGTCAACGGCGAAGAGGCTCTCGGATCTCCTCGGGGACGGCGAGCCACCGTGAGGGCGGGAGAGGGTGAGAGGGAGAGAGAGAGAGAGAGAGAGAGAGAGAGAGAGAAGAGAGAGAGAGATCAAACGAGAACAGGGAAGAGTTAGCCAAGGTGCGGGGTCTAACTGATGGGTTAGGGGAGAAGAGGTTTAAGGTTAAGGGGTTTAAAGCGTTAGGGGGTTTATATAAGTAATTATATTAGTATAAAATTAAGTAGGCACTACTTAGTCAATAATATTTATGATGTTAGGTTGTAATTAAATGAAACTTTAGACTAAGTTTTAGAAAATGTGATAGTGTGTGAATCACATGGCTTACGGGTAGGTTAGGTATGGAATAAAGGTATTTAAAATAGTTAATCTGGTAAAAAAAAGGTTAAAAGGCTGATTAGTAGATAAAGTCAAAAAAAAATACGATTTTGCCCCTACCAGTAAACGTGTCCGAAAAATTACGAAAACATACCCACGGGATCGTATCGTTGCGAGGATCGCGAATACGAAGTCCGTTACAGGGTTTGGGCTACGGAAATATAAGTTTTAGGCTAAAACGTTTAGGAAGCGGGTCTGCGGGTTCTCTACTGATATGATATCGGAAAATTACGAGATTAATGTGGGGAGCCCTAAATGATCATAGGATGTCACTGTAGAAGTTTGAAATCGATTTGAAGACGTTTGTATAGAAAATAAATTCGTCGAATCAAAACGGTAATTTTGGAAGATGAATTTTAACAGAAATGTTTTGGGTATTTGAGGAAATCTGAAATTGCTAAAATACAATACGATAAGTCTAGTACTCTAAAATATTTTTATAAGAATTTTTAAAGTCAGTTTTGTTAGAAAATTCTTGACTAACATTTATAATGTAAAATTTATTCTTAAAAATATGTATAACTACGTAAATTGAACTGTTGAAAATTACTGGTCGTTACATATTCTTCTGGAATAGTCCTTCATCTCCTTGAGGCGTCCGCCGGTCTTGTAATATTACAAAATTATCCTCACTACATATTTCTCTCAAAAGAAAAGAAAAATGCAGGAAAATAAAATGGTGATCCCTAGCCGATCCAAAACCACAGCAAATATTGACATTCATCGCAGGCAGATAAAATGCAGCAGGCATTTAATCATCACAGGCAGTTTATTCATTACAAGCAATTTAATCATCACAGGCAGTTTATAAAGGAAAATGAAATCTTGCGTTTAAAAATTATTGGACCACTAGGCAACGTCATACACCGTTAGGTTAGTTGACTAACGGCAGAGCGGTCGCAGGATCTTCTTAATTTTTTAAACGTTTAGAAAAATCATATAATCCGAATAAAGAGCGATGAATAAAATCACATGTAATTTTGTCCAGATTTTGACGAAAAAAAATCGCAATTAAATCTGAAAAAGATTTGAAAATCGAAAAAATTTCGGGGTCAAACCCTAGTTAGGGTTTTTGGTCGCGCGGATTGCCGCTTCAGGCGGCTAGGGTTTCCGGACATGAGCGCGCACCGCGGGGGGGGGGGGGGGGGGGGCAAAACGAGCGGATGCCGGGGGGTGGGGGCCCGCCGCTGCGGACGGCGGGGCCCGCCGCTGCGGACGGCGGGCCCGCCACCGCCGGCGGCGGGGGGATGGGGCCCGCCGTCGCAGCGGCGGGAGGGGGGGTTTGCGCCGCTTCGGGCGGCGGGCGAGGGTTTTTGCGCGAGATTTTTGGGGGGATTCGCGTTCCGGCGAGAAGATCCCCTAGGGTTTGATAGTTTTTGGGGATAAAAATCCAATTTTTAGCAGAAAAAAAAGTGTTTTTGATCTCCAAAAAATCATTTTTTTATTGTAAAAGTTTGATTTTTAACAATAAAAACGATAGAATTTTGAGCGATTGATCCATAGCCCTGTATTTATAGTGATAGGGTTACATAAAGGATGGATACCCACTAACAGGTAGGCCCACCAAAAACCTGTTTATAACAGCAAATTGTTTCATTTGTTGTCCAGTGTAAACACGCATTAATTTTCCCAACACCGGTAACATGCTTTGTACACTTGTCTTCCAGTATTTCTTTTGTTGTTCGCTGTGAAAAGCATGTTTGAGAGCTTCCCGAGTTTCATTCACCAATTGAAACCCGACCCCCGCAAAGTAGGGTTTCAATCTTCTCCGTCTTCTCCAACATCGCAGCCTTTCCATCTTCTCCGTCCCCTCTCTCCGCCATCCCCAGTGGTTTAACCAGATCCAGTCTTCTAGGGATTCTCCATCGATTCAAATGAGAAATCTCCCCATATTCATGTTCACTCACCTCAAGCGAACCCGAATTCGAATCCCCCTCCGTCCCTTCATCCAACATCGCAGCCTCCATGAGCCGTCCCCCATCGATCCCCAGACTCTTAAATCCTTCTCCCCCTCCTCGTCGCAAATTCTTCAGCCGAACCCCGATCGGATCCCGAGGCCTGAACTCGAGTCCGAATCCGAATCCGAGTCCGCGTTCGACGCCAACATGAACGAGTTCCTCTCCCGCTTCGTCCACTCAATCCGACCCATCCTTGCCCAATCGTTCCCGGAGCTGAACAAGCAAACCCTAGATTCGATGATCCTCGTCATTTGCCAGCGCGTCGTTGCTGAAATGGACGGATCTACCCAAGAAGCCGCCGTTGAAATCAGCGAAGATCTGTGGAAGACGATCCATGACGTCAGCAAGTCGGTCCATGATGCGATGAGAAGAGATCGGATGAGAGAGGAGCTGAAGAAGTACTTGCATCATGACGATGTCAAAGAAATGTGCCGATTTGCCGGTGATATCGGCATTCGTGGGGATATGCTACGTGAATTTAGGTTTAAATGGGCAAGAGAGAAGCTGGAGGAGGTTGAGTTTTATAAAAACCTTGAAAGCATTCGAGCAAGTGCCTCAAAAGAGGAAGAAGGGGAGAAGAGCGTGAAGGTCGAATCTTTGCCGGAGAGGAAGGGGAAGATTAAGTATAAGATTTATGGGTTGGATATGTCAGACGCCAAGTGGGCTGAAGTGGCAGTGAGAGTGGAGGAGGCGGAGGGGAAATTTGTGAAGGACGAGGCTAAGCCGGTGGTCGGGAGGAGTGCGAAGGCTGAGGAGAAGTTCTTCGCATTGGATTGGAAAAAGGATGACTTGATGCCAGTGCTGAAGGAGTGGGCTGAGACGTTGGAAGCAAAGAGGGCGGATTGGCTTGCGTTGCTCGAGAGGATCAAGGAGAGGAACTTGGATTTGTACCTCAAGGTATGTATTTATTTAAAATGTACATATTTAAGCTTCTGCAATCAAACCATCATCTTTACAATCATCCTCGGGAATTTCTCATCATAATAGGGTGCACGAGGCTTCATGAAAGATTTTACAGTGGACGTTTTAGGAGTCTTTCTATGTTTTATTTTGCTGCTGATAGTTAATGCAATTAATGGATCTTCTTTTATTCATGGAGTTTAATGTTTGTTCCCGTTCAGTTAGACTTAAAAACACGTCTCACTAAGGGCTAATGGCTGATCTCATACCACTTGAAATGATCTGTACTTTGGTATGTCTTGGAAAATAATCAAATACACACTCAAAAAAAGATAGAAGAAAAAGAATAAGATGAATGAATGACCAACTATGATCCATGAGCTTGTGCCCTTGGTTAGAAGATGCTTCCTAATGACACTTTGGATCTGGTATATGCATTTCAAAGCTGCGTGATAGTGTCCAAGGATGGTGAAGATTATTGGTGTAGATGTTTATGAAAAAAGTTGATGGTGAAGATTATTATTGCAAGTGTTCATGAAAAAAGGTGAACTGGGAAGTGGCTATGCACTGTTGACATGCTCCTCCTCATCATTTTTGCCTTCATCCCAAAAAATTTGGGGTGACTCGGTACAAATAGAGAATAATAAAATAATAATAAATAAAAAGGAATAATAACAACAAAAATAGCAATAATAATAATACAATAATAATAATAATAATAAAAGGAAATAAAATTTTATAAATAAAAATTTATAAATAAAAAAAATAAACACAAACAAATTTAAAATAAACATATCAGATCGTAGTGTTAGATACTTCTTTTTCACGCATTACGATCTAATGTTTCTCCTTGGTCAAACCAATATCTTTGGTATATCATTTTATCTCTTCCTTTTATATCATCTTCACTTTATCTCTATTTCTCTTAATTTTAGCATTAATATGTTATGTCTTTCTAAATGTGGCATCATTATGTCTTTTATGTATATGTCCAAATCATCTCAAGTGATGTTCTCCATCTTATCTTCAATAGGTACCACACCTATCCTTGTTCGTGTATTCTCGTTTCTTAACTTGTCCTTTTTAATACTTCCATGTATTCACCGAAACGTTCACATCTTTACTGTATCCACACTTCGTTCATGCTTCTTGATAATAACCCAACACTATGTACCATATAACAAAGTTGATCTAATTGTCATCTTATAAAATTTACCATTTAGTTGCAATGTTACATTCTAATCACACGACACTCCAATTACAGCTTACCATTTCAACCAACTTTCTTTGATTTTATGATCAACACATTCCTTACTATCAATATTCTCATAGATAACCGACCTCAAATGCCTAAAGTATTTATTGATATATTAATCACATCTTGCTTCACCATGTTATTATCTTTATGCATCACTCTACCAAACTTACATTTCATTACTCGGTCTTGTTTCTACTAAATTCGATACCTCGAGTTTTTAATATTTGCATATAAAGTTCTAACTTTAACTTTGTATTTACAGTTTATTTGGTATCATCTATCAAAACAATATCATTATATTCCATTACTCGGTCTTGTTTCTACCAAATCTGATACCTCGAGTTTTTAATATTTGCATATAAAGGTCTAATTTTAACTTTGTGTTTACACTTTATTTGGTATCATCTATCAAAACAATATCGTCTACAAAAAACATACACTAAGGCATCTTATATTGAATATACCTAATGTGTTGATCAACCACTATAGAAAAGAGGATGTGACTTAGAACCGAGCTTTGATATAACCCATTGGCGATTGAAAACTTTTCTATTATTCCTCCATATGACTTCATATTATTAACCATTTCTTGATACATCTCTTGAATTATAGAGTAACATACTTTAGAGCCGCACATGTCTTCGCTAAAGCCCATCATAGAACATCTCTAGGGATTTATCGTATACCTGTTTCTATGTCACTGAAGATTATATATAAATCTCTCTTTTTTCCTCTATATTACTTCATAATCTAACCGAAAAGATGGATTATCTCTATTGTTGAACGTCTTGGTATGAAACCAAATTGATTTTGTGAAATAGTGACATTCTTTCTCAACCTAAACTTGATTACCCTCGTCGACAGCTTCATGATATGACACATTAACTTAGTTTCATGATTCACTTCACCTTATCGGCTTGGTGGGCTATCATCTCGACAAAGCGTAAGAACACCAAATACATGTTCATATATTAAATTGATATGGGATTGACAGCTGAGCTGCTAATCTAATACATGGGATGTAATCCATGACCACAATGACTAAGGTGGATGGAATGAAACTCTCATATAGCCTCATCTATCTTTGAAAGTGAAAAACAAGCATGTAATCAATGCCATTAAGAGTGCAATCTTTGGCACTCATATCTCCACCACGAGCACCAGAGCAATTTTGTATATCACTTTTATTTTTATACAAAAGTATCAAAGCACTACTCTTTCACTCATTTAGTATTTAATTTGATTTTTAAATTTTGTTAAACTTCTTTACTAGTATATAACAACCACATCTCTTATTCATCTTCAGACATGTATATGAATCTCATTATGTTCACATGTTTTTAGTTTTATTCTCTTTAAAACTTCTCTCACCTCTCATACTTCAATCTTTCATATAAAATTATACTTCAGCTCTTACGAGTGAACCTTATTATCTCATATATTCTGAGTATATTCTGAGTATATTCTGAGTATGATCTTTATTAAAAAGTTTGTTAAAGTACATTCTTCACCTATTGCAGATCTCTTCATCCTTTACCATGTTTAGGTTTAATCTTTAATGCATTTAACGCAACAAGTCGCTTTGCTTTTTCTCCCTCATTAATGCTAGTAGATGGATATTTTTCTTCCATTCAACAGTATTTAACTTTTTACAAGTATCAGCATACACCTTGGATGTAGCCTCTTAGGTAACTCTTTGAACTTTAGCTCATTTATAATTCGTCAAGGTATTGTCATCTTTACGTCTTTTGAGGTTTATATAGTTGTCATGTTTAGCTCTAATAACAACAATCACTTCCTCATTTTCCACGATATCTTCCTACCTAATTGTACAATATCTTTAGATAGATCAAGTTTTTCTGTGGCTGTCGTTCTTATGCAATTTGTCATTTTCATTCACATAAGAGTCGTGTTTTACTTGAGCTCCCAATTAGCCTCCTTGATAACCCTTTCTTTGAAATTTCTGTGTGTTTCATCTCTTAATTTCTACCACTTAATTTTATGATCTTAGCTTTGTAGCTTTTTATCACTTTGTAAGATACACATATAGAATCAAAATTTTATATTGGGTAGTTACATTATATCCTGGAACTACCTTATAATCTTTGTAATATTTTTTATCTACACTGATTTTATTTAACAAAATCCTTTTGCTTGGAACTCATTCTACTTTTAAAGATTATCAAGTGTGAATCTCTTTTGCGAAACTAAGTGTTCGTTAAAAGTAAGTCACATGTAATGAAAAAGTCTAAAATAGACTATTAACCAAAGTTTTTCCATACACACTCTAATAACACATCCAGTTTGAGTTTACATGATTAGTAAGGTCACCCAATACAGTTTTTCTCCAACGGGTATTCTTTGTATCACATCCTCTAAATTCATCTAAATTGTTATTTATTTACATCATTCAATCCTGTTTGTGGTGCATAAGCACTAACAATATTCAACATCTCCTTTAACACCAATTTAACATGTATAATTTTATCGTTCTTTCTTCTTACGTTCTCTACATCCTTTTACAATTCTTTATCAATTCTTATGTGATCCCCATTTTGATTTCTTTGCTTACCAATATACAAAAGCTTATGCCATTGTATCGTGACTATTTTGGCCTTCTTAGTTACCCACATAGTCCTTAATTAGTGATAAAATATTAATACTCCTCCTAAACATGAAACTAAGAAGTTTGCATAACTTCTTAGTTAGTGATCCTATGTTCCAAGATGCTAATTTAATCTTTTGGTTGTGAACAACTTATTTACCCGTCGTCTGTTAGGAAGAAGGAAACCTTGCACACTTTCGGATGATAATCTAGCAACATTTGCATATAACTGCATCCAAGCTTTGGTATAAAGCACTGATTAGGAAAGAATGCTCCAACAAAATCTCTATATAAGTCATCATTATAAGAATGCACAAAGTATTATGCTGGCTGTCACGTGCCTACCACCTAACCCTTCTCCTCTATCCAAACTTGGGATTGTCAACGAAAACGCCAGGGGAGTAGTTGGCATTCACATAATTGTGTTATTGAATATGCTTTCCCCCACACGAGGCCAACAATCCGGATGTGACGTTCCCAATTGTGGAATATTTAGGAGTTGGAATGATAATGTCAACGTTCCACATCTTTGGCAACCTTCAAGTGTAAGTTTTCATCACCCCTTCGACAACAATGAATGCATTTTGCTAATTTTCTCATGTCAATGAATAATTGTGAAGAGGCAAAGAGAGGACACAAGAGTATTCTTTTGGGGGAGAAGAGGGAAGATGTGTAGAATGAGAGATTTATTTTGGGGGACAAAAATCTAGTTTCAGTTGCATATTGTATATAACTTATAGTTCCTGGTGGGCGGAAAGTAATAAGCAGAAGAGGTTGGATGTGCCATTGTTAAATGTTTGTGTGTTTGTTATTCTATTAGTTTCATTTACATACACACAGAAATGTACATGTGTTTGCAATTCTATTAGTTTCATTTGCTTTCTAAATAAATGTATTCCGTTCATATTAAGCGTCCAAAGTAGTCTACTCCTGGCGTACCATACCATGATTTGAACATTTTAAGTACCTGTTTTTGTTCCTCATTCCTAAGTGATCCAGTCCTTGTAACATTGGCTCATATCCTCATAGAAGTATATGCCTAATAATGTATGTGACCTGATACATATACTCATATTGCCTTGTCCATACGTATTATATCCTACTTTCTCAATATTTTCCATATCCGTTGTGCATTTTCTAAAAGATTCTGAGTGGTGTTCTTTGGTGAGTCGTCCGATTACCTACGTTGTGTTGAAGGTATATACATGTTTTGTCATGCCCACGCCCCTTACCCATGTCAGTGCAAACTAGGGTCAAAGTATTCAAACCAACAATTCTGTGCTTTGTGTCAATGACTCAATATTCTCATGAACCTTGCAAAGTTGCAGATATCCATTGAACCAGTCAAAGAACATTGTCTTATGATTAAATGAAGGGCAATTTCATTCTGGAACATCTGTTACTTGCATCAATTATCTTGATTAGATTATCAGCAATGTTGGTCCCATGGATAGTTAGGTGAATCTTGTCAGCGCGGATCTAAGGTACCAGAGCTCCATCACCCAATATTCAAGGCCAGGTAGTGAGAATGCACATAGGTCCATTGGCATCCCCATATCATTCGTTTGCCTAGATCTGAGCATCTAGACACGTAAGAAACTTGTGGATCTATCAATATCCTTATGTTCACCAGTGAGTATTACTCGGTTGACAAACCTGGTACTCAAATTGAAAGCAAAACAAAATTCTTACTGGAACATGTCCCCATTTGCCTCTCTTCTGTAACTATACATCCTTCAGATCTTACATTAGATATTGAGTATTACTGAACCTTAATGTCACAATAATGATCTTTTGATTATCATTTTGAAGTTGGACATTAGGAACTGCCTAAACAGACTGTAAATATACGCTTTCTAGGCTTTTGCTTCTGTAAGTCTCCTACTAAACCATCAAAATAATGGCTCCACTAAGAATCAATTATTGATATTTTTTGTTTTTCTATTAATTTTTATACTGTGCACTCATCATACAAGTCAATACGTAGGTTACACATATTGAAGTTGCAGATATGTGCAGATTGATACTATTCTCCAGGCTATATATCTTTGTATTTCTCTTGACGTTTTTCCTAGGCTGGATGGCTGGATGAATGATTTCCAAACTGTCATGCAAGAATCAAAATCTTGAATCAATCAAGGGGCCAGAGAAGTGTCCCCTCTCTTTTAGTGATTGATCCATTGTGTCATCGTTCTTCCCTTTCTTCATCTGTTTTTCTTCTCTGCATCCATTTGGAAAGGGTATCTTAGCCAAATTCATCTTCTTGAATTGTTGCTAATTTGTGGCCAGGGTAGCAAACTATCACCATTGTTAATGGTGGAAGTACAATAATTTCCTTTGTAATTGATTGGGGTGAATGCCATGTGCATGGTACCACACTCATCTGCAACTATCTATCAAATTTCATGCATATTTATGGTCCAAGCCTTTTCTGAATTGCTAACCTGGACCAGCATAATAGAACGATTTGTTTTTAACATGACTCAAGCAGCTTGTAAATTTGTTCACCATGTATGTATATTCCCATGTCATGAAAATGCTTTTTGTGATGCTCTTGCAGTGGAAACATTTCATAGTATTTCATAGTTCAGTTTTATTCCTGTCATTCTTGACATCTTCTTTACCTGTTATTGTTCGTAAGTTTTTGTGTGGCCAAATATCGTTTCTTGTTTCTGATCCTGTTGTTCTAATCTTAATCATAAAATAACATGTATGTAAATAATTTGTATAAGCTGGTGAACCCGGAACCCCATTTCAAACCTTTGTGTTGACAGCCAGAAGGTTCTCTATTTATTTAGTTTCACTAGATTTTGGATACATGCTACACGCCTGCAAGAATCACATGGAATCGGAAACATATTATTTTAATTGTGATAACATGTAACTTGCTAGTTTATTGGAATTTAAAGCATGAATCAACTATTTACACATTTACTGTTCCCGAGAGAACTGTAACATAAAGATGGTCGATTTTGATGGTTCATGTATCTTCAATGTGGGGCTTGTAGATCTGGAATCAATCAGCTATTTGCTGTTTGTGTCTGGGTGGTTCTCCGGCATTCCAACTATTATATCTTTTAATTAGGTTAGTGATATTTAGATGGACGTTTATATAGTGTTTGGAATGGAAGTGGCAACCAATACCCTAGAACTCTTCCATTGTATAATAATATTAGTATATTACTTGAGACATATAGGATGTATGAAGGAATCAATCATTACCAAGAGAATCTGCATAGAATTCTTGTGTATATATGTGATTGAGAGACTATAAGGTGCTGTAAATAGGAAAATTTTCATTTCCTCGTACATGTGCAAAACAATACTGTAAGAGCGTAATGTACGAAACTGCAAATTCTGCTATACGGAGGTACATACATGTAAATGCCACACTTGTAATTATACTTATTATCTTTATGTGGTCATGTGTGAATTAAGTTAATAAGCTTATAGACTATTATGCAAATTTATCACAATTATGTCTATATACAAATATAAACTGTGTCCAGCATTGGATGCAGAAAATTCAAGCGGTATACAGAACGGATATCAATTTTTTGATTAACTGAAGTATTTGAGAAAGGCAAGTAACCTTGAACGATGTCTACTTTCTGTATGGAACTGGTTAATATGTAATTTAATGTAGAAAAGGTGGCACCTGATCTAACACATTAGGTGCCAAGACACAAAAAAGGTGGAAAGTAGAAGTCCTACATTGGCTTGTACTCGTTGGGGCCCATTTTTTTGTGTCTTACACCTGATCTATTATATCCGGTGTCCGGTGCCACCTAATCTACATGAATCCCATATGTAAAACATAAACTTTCAAGAGTTTATGTTGAAAAGCATATTTCAACTATATTTAGGATATAAAATGATGCATGGAGGGGTATTTTCTCCACCTAAATAACTTGGTGGTATACTTCATGAAGCACAAATAGGTGACATTTCTTGGAACATTGATATGTCTCATCTTTTAGCCCACGGCTTCATCATATTAACCACTTTATTTCATCATCCTGATGTAAAAAAGAGGTGTGTATCATGCTTCCTTAGGAGACATCCTTCTCCATCTTGGGTCGTTTGGCGTGCTTCCCTAGGTAAATGTGACTTGTCCTTGTTAATTGTAAGGCTGTAGGAATGTGCACTGAAAGTGTTAACGGGAATGTATTTAGCGAAGTCGAATGCCATGCAGTGATGTGAATGTTGTCTTAAAGCAAAATTGTTATTGACTACTATGCTTCTGCTTTTGTTGTCAAACGATTTTAGCTGAGGCTACATTGTTTATGTCCTGGATGGTATATACGCCCGCGCGCTCAGATTCTAGTCGCCCTTCTGTCTATAGTGACATTGTCCCACATTTTGTTGCATAAGATCGATTTAAACTGTTATCTTCTTAGCACATTAGATAATGATGGTGGACCTATGTTTTATGTCTCGATTTTCCAACTTGCTATTACAGGTTGCAGAACTCATCCTCGCTGAGGAATCATTCGAGCCAAACATCCGTGACTACTCCGAACTAATTGAAATCCACTCCAAAGCTGACCGCCTAGAAGATGCTCAGAGAATTCTTAAAAAAATGACAGAAAATGGCATTAAGCCTGATATCCTTACTTTCAACATTCTAGTGCACATGTACAGCAAGGCCGGGAACCTGGATCAAGCCAAGGATTCATTTGACAGTCTAAAGAAAGAAGGCTTCCAACCTGACCTGAAGGCCTACACCTCCATGATCACAGCCTATGTGAAAGCTGGCCTTCCAAAGCAAGGGGAAGCCCTAACCCGTGAAATGGAAGCCCATGACATCAAACCCACGAAAGAAATCTATTTGGAGCTGCTTCGAGCTTTTGCTGAGCGAGGTCAAGTTGATGGAGCCCAGAGGATTGTGAACACGATGATGTTTGCTGGAATACAGCAGACAATGGAATCCTGGACATTGCTCATCGAAGCCTATGGGCGCGCTGGAAATCCTGATATGGCACGTGTGCAGTTTGATCAAATGAGGGAAGCTGGACACATCATGCCTGACGATCGATGTGTTGCCAGCATGGTGGCGGCCTATGTCAAGGACAACATCCTGGATAAAGCCTTGGATCTGCTATTAACCCTACAGAAGCAGGGGTTCAAGCCCGGCGTCCTTACCAACACTGTTTTGGTGGATTGGTTGGGGAGGTTGCAGCTCGTGGAAGAGGCGGAGCAAGTACTGGAAGAGATCAAAGCTACTGGGGATGTTCCTTTAGAGGTCCACGTGAGCCTCTGCCATATGTATTCGAGAGCAAGAAATGTGGACAAGGCAAGAATGGAGCTGAAGATTTTGGAGGGAAGGAAAAAATTGCTAAGGGCGGATCACTTTGAGAGGATTGTAAGGGGCATGTTGGCCGGAGGAATGGTGGTCGAGGCCAAGAGGATGTCTGATTTGATGCAGTCTCTAGGGTTTTCGCCGTCAGATACTTTGATGAGAGACCTCATGTCCGCTCAGTCGTTCTCTCCACAGAGACCTGCTCAGTCGTTCTCTCCACAGAGACCGGTGGCCGCTACCATTATGTCCAAGCTGAACCGATGAATGTGGGAGTGTCAGCTCATTTTGTAATAAAAACTGTTACATGAATGTGTAGGATGATTTTGAAATAGCCCAACAACCCATCTCAAACCTTGATGCATGGAGCCGAGGCATATTTGCTCCGTTGAAGGTGCGATGGGAGTTTGTCGGGGCTTTTCATATGTCTTCATATCTAATTTCAATCTGGACTCCAGATTCAGATTATTTCAAGTAAGAGCTTAAAAGGACGATTGAAGCCTCAAATTATAAAAGTCGAATAGAGCTGTGGTTTCTTCAATTTCTATTTTCCCCCCCATCATAATCGGGTAAAGATGTTAGCTTCTTGAAATGCCAAAATACTAGCATCACTACGAAATGCGCCACAATGCAGAGCACATATACCAGCAAATGGAATCGAGAAATGTTTTCAACAAATGTAATTGCTGCGATGTGTTTTTGTTATTTGTATTTCCACTGTCCATTATTCAATCACATATTGATACCAAATGTGCAATGTATCTTCTCCGCGTAACCAGGGGATTTCCTGTCCTGTAATATAACTGTGACTTTCTTTTTTCATGCATATTGTAAAATTTCACCTGGATGCAATTTCTAAATGTATGCAAGGCCTGAACATAGACGGCCGCTATCGAATGAGAGATGTAAAGCATGATCATCCTCCCTTTGGACCCTCGAGCGCCATGTTTGCCATGCTCCTGCACCACCAATCACAAAATCCTGTCAGCAGACCAAGTAAATTCGACAACACTGGTCGCAACGATGATGAATAAAGCAACTCTTACTTTAAAAAAAATGAAAATTAGATGGAAAATCAAGGGCAGCATCATTGAATTTGCACAAGCATATATCTTCATTTTTCATTCAACAATTAATGCCGAGCTCGGGGACCCCCGAAACCGTGTTCAAGACATTGGAAAGAATTGATATACTCCGTCATCACATGAATTTTCATGCGCCGGCAGCACAAAAAACATACTTTCCCAAAAAAAAAGTATTTTATAAGGTTGCTGTACACATTATAAAATCTCAAAATCCTATATTTTCATGCGCTGGCAACACAAAAAAAACATAGTTTCCCAAAAAAAAATTCAAGTTTTTTATAGGGTTGTTGTGCATGTTATAAAATCTCAAAATCCTAAATATGGATGAACCCCAGAGGATTTGACCCTCAATCGGCTCGTTAGAAAGAGTTCTTGTAACAATCGGATCGAGGGTCAATTAACATTAGATTCGCTTTATTTTTAGCATGTTCTACTCAACAGTAGAACTTTCTTGTATAGAGCCGATCGTGGATCAAATCCCATTTAGGGTTTACCCTATTTAGGGTTTTAATGATTTATAACGTGTACAATTCTATTAAAAATTGAAAAAAAAATTAAAAACATATGAATCGGTGTTGTTAGCACAAGAATTTTCCTGCGTTGACAATATAGATTCATTAACATCACACAACCATTTTCCTATGTAAAATTTTTACACCAAGCTTTGGTGTGAAAATTTCACCACTATATTTTACTATTATTATTATTTGGGATTGATCTAGAGATTCCAAAATCTCATTTTTGGGATGAACCCTAGGGGATTTGACCCTTGAGCAAACTATTATAAATTTAATGGTTTCAGAATAATAGATTTTTTTGTGACGATATGATTGATAGTCAAATAAGCTTGGGTTCACATGATACTTGATTTTTGGTGTGTTGATGTATTAATATATATGTAGATCACATCTAACGATTCAGATCTGGAAAAACATTAAAAAAATCATTTCCTAGGCTTTTTGCACAAAAGTTTTTGCATCAATTTTTGCAGGTTACATTGAATGGATCAAGGATATGGATTATACCATCGCAAATTTAACAACTTAAATGGAGAATCTGTTCCACTGGTTGTCATATAACATATTTAAACTATTTATATATTTAACCTGAAATGATTTAAACATGTCGTTCTCATGCATACATGACAATAAATTTTGTCAATTCTATGATTTTTGCTGCTTTTTGCACGAGGAAACATGTCTGAATCATTTCAAATTTAATTTATTAGTTGTTTAAATGTGTTATGGATATGGATTTTCTATTTGGATTACCAATATTAAATTTGGGATAATGAGATAAGCATCTTGGATCCATTTGAGAGTATCCTAGTCTCTCCCTCTCCTTCTCATGCATGCATAAATATAGATAATATTGGATATGTACAAACAACGGGAAATTTTCTGCATGCAAAAAAAAAAGTATATCCTTGGCGTCTTTTTTTTACTAACGAACACGTTCAAATAAACCAAAGATTTACTGAACAATGAACTCATTGCTAGCTGATCGAGGGGTGGAAAAAAATTGTGTCCTGTGATACCGTTAAATATTCAACAACCTGCATGATCAAACAGTATGAAAATGACAAGATTTCTAACGCATTTTAAGACATGAAGATCAATATAAACCGTTCCGATTGTCAAAGAAACAATCAAGTGGCGTTTTAATGTGCAACATAGAAAATTTTCTTACGATGTCAACATGTATACATTATTCCAAACGCGCGCGCGCGCGCGTGTGAGTGAAAGAGAATAATGGATATCGTATGACATGAGCCTCGAGTCACCAACACTTCAAAAAGTCCATTTTTTACATTTCTTTTAATCAATTGGCACAATTCATTTTATTAGTCTTATTTGAAAACCCAAGTACACCAAATCCCCATCGAACCCAAAACTTTTTGCTTGTTAATTTAGTCATCGGAAAATTAATTCCAGCGAGAGAAATGCAGTGGGATCTGGTGGCAAAATCCCCAGTGAAGGAATGAAAAGAATCGGAGAAAAAAAGAAGAAGAATGCAGGTTGTGCGTTGGCTTCTGTTCTTCGAAGGAAACAGATTTGGAGGAGCCTACAGTTTTTGGTTCTTGGTAGCAGAGGTCTGGTTGCTTCAGTGGCTTGAAGGTTGCAGAGAACACATGGAGGTCGTTCCTCTTGGACTTGAGGCGGAGGCTTGAAGCAGGTGTAGCTGTGAAACTACACCTTCTCCCCTTCAAATATCACAAGACAAGCCATCTCCTTCTCCCCTTCAAATTTTCCATCCTAGATCAAAAGACAAATTTTTTTGGATTTGCTAGATTTTTGGCATATTTAAGGGTTTTTAATATAAAGATTATAATGAACGGTGACAATCGGGAAAAATAAATGTGAAGAATTGACCTTTTCGGGAAAAATAAATGTGAAGAATTGACTTTTCGGGCCATCATATGACATATGTGATCATATATCATTGTCTATCTTTCTATATCTGTGTGTGTAAGACTTTCTCAAGGATTTCATTCATAAAAATTGTATTTGCCATACTCCCGGTAGAAAATCATTACCGAGCCAGATCTATCAAAGAACCAGAAACATGAAACATAAATTGTCGATATGCCCCACAATTTGCTTTCAAAAAAAAATCTATGAACCAATCATGTTTAAATTGGCAAGTGAATTGTGCTTAGAATTGATCTTTGTAACCAGCTTCAATGTTGATTGTGTGAGACAAAATGAAATAAAGAATTTTCATTTGTGGACAAATCTTCTGTAACTATTATGTAGGTGTTTGACCCCACACTACAAGGTGACCAGCCCTCATTGAACATCTAAAGTTGAATTGTCTCCAGGTTAATCGGGCAAATACATCATGGAAAACTTTTCTAAAGTTGTGGAGACCGATTAAAAGTAGAGATCCACAAAAGGATCTTGTAGTTTATAACACCTTGCCAAGCTGACATCAACCCTTAATGTGTTGGTGCCAAATTCATGGATAAGGCAACAGAAGAAAGGGCATTGGCTATAAAAGTTTGACAGCCAATTGGTAAATAAAGAAGCCTGCCTTTTTGATATTGTAGACTTATAGTTAAGCTCATGCAGAGAATAATCCTCCAGATAAAGATTTTGATAGGGAATCCCCATCATTTCTAAGGCATAATATAAGCCAAAAAACCAAACAGAATTACATGACCCAAAGGATAGGTGGGTAAGCTATGGGTTAAGTGATATGGAAATCTCATGAAACATACATCAACTGATGTAAGAATGAAGACACTCATCTACACGTAAATAGTCTACCAGACATTATCAATGACAAGATTATTGTCAAATTCTATAGTTTCAAGGATACAAATATACACCAACAAGCGATTCATCAGTCGGTTAGAAGTAGGAAGTAAATGCACAAACAACAGACGTGAGTTGACAATGTGAATACACGAGAGAGGGAATCAATGAGACCTAACAAGCACGCACCCACGCACCCACGCACAGCATAAACACAACCCGTGTGCACTTGTACTCCCCTTGAACATATAGAAACAGGGGAGGCAGACAGGGATGGGTTCAGAAGAAGTAGGTTACTTTCAAATTACAACCTTCTCTCCTAGAACCTCCAAATACATTTGAGAACTCAAGTACAACACAGCCATTTCTTCAAAACTTTATAACCTCACACTTTCTCCCTTTAATGGCATTCACGAAAAGACAAGGTTCAATAGCATGCATCTGTTTTACGGCCTCAAATTGTCTGATTTGATTTCGGACTGATGGTAGCACCATAATTGAGTTGAGATTTACTGGAAAGAATGAGGGAAGGGAAATAATTTCCCTGCCCTAATCCTATCTGAAAAGCAGAAATGTGTATCCAGATGGATTTATAACTACCAGATAGCATTTGATCAAACACCAGTATTCCTCAAAAGATACCAGGAAAACTAATTACAAGATCACAGTTCCAAGGCCTTACAGAGAAGCCAAAGACAGCAAAAAACATATAAACTACAATGGAAGAACCTTCTCATGGTTTTATGCGAGCACATGCCAATCATATTCACCATCATTGTTGGATATACATCTCTCACCTCCATTTATTAAAAAACTTTGTCAAATTTCAATTAAGCACTACTAACAAAATGGGTGCTTATCAATCACACTTTAGTGATAGCATCCCGATAAGGACTTTCTTTGAGTGTGCAAGATCAATGCATAACAGAATGAGTACATAGGACCAACATAAGTAGCTATGTACTAGTACAAGGAAGATGCTATGAAAACATTAACACCATAAAGAACTGGAATCCCTAATCACAGTATTTCTAATCCATGAAGCAAAGAAATAGCACTCAAGCATCCAACTGATGGTGCACGTCATTGTTGTGACTAGTCCAAATCCTCAATATCATGATATTCAAGACTAACAGTCCATGAGAAAAAGAAACTGTATTTTAGATTTTATTAGACTATGACTTCCCCCTTGGGGTCATGTTCCCCCAATGGATAACTTGGGAGTTGTGATAGGGAAACTCAAGAGATACAGCCCCAACTCTACAGTAATTCCTACGATAAAGTGGTTCACTGCCATATACAAGAATAAGAACACTTTTATTGAACATGAACAGTTGCTGCATGAATTCGTTTGTCCATTCTTCTCGCATAAGACCCATCTCATATGTTGAAATGACAACTGTAGTATCTTTCTTTTCTAATTTCTACCCCAATCCATGTGTGTTCAGATCTTACCATAGACCATGTTGGTCAATCAACTCAGCTTAGATCCTATCACTCATGTTGACAAAACCAGTCACCAGTCTTGGCCAAACCATCAAAAGCGACTCTCCACTTGTCATAGATCAAACCACCACTAATGCACTCATCTTGTTCTTTTTTCACATTTCAACTAGTCCATCTGGCTCATTCTTTGAACATGTTTTTCAATTGATTGCCCATTGACAACAAGATTGGATATAATATTTCCTTGAATTTAAGTATAATCTTGTGTCAACATACTCTAGAACCACCTCTCAATGTAAACATCCTACTTTGCTTCCGTGACTACGAACAATTGGAAAAAAAATTCCTGAATCTCACAATTATTTCTTTATGAATGATTGAATCTAAGTAGTGAAAATAATTTTAGTGTATTTCTTGCCAATAATATGAACTCTACACTCGTTTCTTCTTATCGCTATAGGGAAATTACATTCAATATTTCCATCTTCATGCAGTTTCAAGGGCTGTACGAGGCAGTCTCAAAAGTAAACAATTTCCATTAACACTGAAGAGACTGATTACATGGCTGATCTTCTTCTCCAAGATAAAATTCATGATTCTGCTGACTGTTGTTCAACGGTTAAAAAAGGAGACAATCAGTTAACAATAATAGAATTGAAAATCCAATTCATGTAGCTTGGTTACATGTCATTGACATATTGAGTTCCAATCCATTGTTAGTTACATTTACTTGTGAGAGTACAAATTCAGTACACAACAGAAATGAAAAAGGGACTGCAAGTTACACTCAGGGATGGCCTTTAAAGGAAAGTACTTATGTTATGCGCTTGGTACCAATCTCTTTGCGTGCGTGTTTTACTAGCTACTTTTAAAACAATGTCACCAACCATTCAATCGAAAGTTGCCATTTTCTCTTTCTTGGACATCTGATATTGTTCCCATCACTTTTCTGGGTAACCTTTTGTACCCGACCTCTGACACATCAAGCTTCTATATCCAACTAGCGATTGCGCTATATACTTTTTCACGGCATTTATCTCAAATTTCACATTTTATACCCTCCTTGTTATCAACATTATTCTAATACGACCTGAATGGAATTTAGGGATAAAAATAAGATTTTTATTAACAATTTTGGGAATACAACGGATATTTGGCCTCTTTCGAGAAGAGCACTCTCCCAAGCCACCAATTCGAGAGGATGGTCGCACTCTCCAATAAACTAGGGTTCTAACCTTCGTCTAGGGTTTTCTCACTCAATTTTAACATTAAAACAATAACCCGAGCCCACACACACACATATATGTATGTATATAGTGGACTGATTTGTCCAGAATTACAGAAATAACCCCTACTCCTCAAGATTATAAGTTTGCCGCTGATTTTTCCGCCACACCCCAAATCCCATCATACTCTGCCCTCAAAGAACCATCTTGTCCTCAAGTTGGTGACATGAAGTTCGTGTATCATGCTACTCTAAAAAGGGTGCTCGACCCCGCCTAACTCTTCCTCCACAGCTACTATGTCTTCTCCATCCTCATCTTTGACCATCAGCACCTAGAGAGTGCAATCACGACATTGACGTCCTGACGCAAACGTCTCATCGCATCGAAAGCAAACTTTTTGTTTGCGCTTATTCTGGAGCTCTTTCGTGAGTCGCTTGAACCTGCCATCGGGCTGAGGCTCACTGTTCTTCCCTTGGTTCGTCTGACCCGTTGCTGGCTGGGGCTTCTAACCCTCTATCGTGTTATGAGTACAGACAATGACCTTGCTTAATGTCCCCCTGGTAACCCGCTCCGCAGTGGTCCTGTCTTCCACCATTTGCATAGGCTACCTCTCCTCTCCAAGCTCTCTCGGACTCAATATACAGAGCTCTACTTTGATGTTAGCCTTAAGCCTCTTCATAGAATTTTCGTCCAACATCGCCTCAGATACCCCCTCACTCGGTCCGAGAGCATCTCAAACCTTTTTTATTCACTGACAGTGTCCTCTTGCTCAAACGCAAAGAGCTGCTCATATAGACTTCCTTCATGAGTTGAAAAATGGTCGAGTAGGCCGTCTTTGAACTCCTCACATGAGCACACATGTAGTCTCTGCTCCCTATACTGGAACCAGGACACGCATCTCCCTCCAAATATATTCCAACAGCCATCAGCTTCTCTTACTCCGTTAAGCGGTTCATCATAAAATATCTCTGCACAGTAAATCCAGTCAAATCCCATAAAAATTGACATATTTAACTTTCTGACCCTACTTTCAGTGCTAAAAACCACGTCATGCACCCCATCTAGGTTGTTCTTAATGAAACTGCATATCAAATTCTCCAAGTTGAGCTCCTTCTGCCATACTGTCGTCCCCTAATCAATTGCAAACAGCATAAACACAACCCGTGTGCACTTGTACTCCCCTTGAACATATAGAAACAGGGGAGGCAGACAGGGATGGGTTCAGAAGAAGTTGGTTACTTTCAAATTACAACCTTCTCTCCTAGAACCTCCAAATACATTTGAGAACTCAAGTACAACACACAGCCATTTCTTCAAAACTTTATAACCTCACACTTTCTCCCTTTAATGGCATTCACGAAAAGACAAGGTTCAATAGCATGCATCTGTTTTAAGGCCTCAAATTGTCTGATTTGATTTCGGACTGATGGTAGCACCATAATTGAGTTGAGATTTACTGGAAAGAATGAGGGAAGGGAAATAATTTCCCTGCCCTAATCCTATCTGAAAAGCAGAAATGTGTATCCAGATGGATTTATAACTACCAGATAGCATTTGATCAAACACCAGTATTCCTCAAAAGATACCAGGAAAACTAATTACAAGATCACAGTTCCAAGGCCTTACAGAGAAGCCAAAGACAGCAAAAAACATATAAACTACAATGGAAGAACCTTCTCATGGTTTTATGCGAGTACATGCCAATCATATTCACCATCATTGTTGGATATACATCTCTCACCTCCATTTATTAAAAAACTTTGTCAAATTTTAATTAAGCACTACTAACTAAATGGGTGCTTATCAATCACACTTTAGTGATAGCATCCCGATAAGGACTTTCTTTGAGTATGCAAGATCAATGCATAACAGAATGAGTACATAGGACCAACATAAGTAGCTATGTACTAGTACAAGGAAGATGCTATGAAAACATAAACACCATAAAGAACTGGAATCCCTAATCACAGTATTTCTAATCCATGGAGCAAAGAAATAGCACTCAAGCATCCAACTGATGGTGCACGTCATTGTTGTGACTAGTCCAAATCCCCAATATCATGATATTCAAGACTAACAGTCCATGAGAAAGAGAAACTGTATTTTAGATTTTATTAGACTATGACTTCCCCCTTGGGGTCATGTTCCCCCAATGGATAACTTGGGAGTTGTGATAGGGAAACTCAAGAGATACAGCCCCAACTCTACAGTAATTCCTACGATAAAGTGGTTCGCTGCCATATACAAGAATAAGAACACTTTTATTGAACATGAACAGTTGCTGCATGAATTCGTTTGTCCATTCTTCTCGCATAAGACCCATCTCATATGTTGAAATGACAACTGTAGTATCTTTCTTTTCTAATTTCTACCCCAATCCATGTGTGTTCAGATCTTACCATAGACCATGTTGGTCAATCAACTCAGCTTAGATCCTATCACTCATGTTGACAAAACCAGTCACCAGTCTTGGCCAAACCATCAAAAGCGACTCTCCACTTGTCATAGATCAAACCACCACTAATGCACTCATCTTGTTCTTTTTTCACATTTCAACTAGTCCATCTGGCTCATTCTTTGAACATGTTTTTCAATTGATTGCCCATTGACAACAAGATTGGATATAATATTTCCTTGAATTTAAGTATAATCTTGTGTCAACATACTCTAGAACCACCTCTCAATGTAAACATCCTACTTTGCTTCCGTGACTACGAACAATTGGAAAAAAAATTCCTGAATCTCACAATTATTTCTTTATGAATGATTGAATCTAAGTAGTGAAAATAATTTTAGTGTATTTCTTGCCAATAATATGAACTCTACACTCGTTTCTTCTTATCGCTATAGGGAAATTACATTCAATATTTCCATCTTCATGCAGTTTCAAGGGCTGTACGAGGCAGTCTCAAAAGTAAACAATTTCCATTAACACTGAAGAGACTGATTACATGGCTGATCTTCTTCTCCAAGATAAAATTCATGATTCTGCTGACTGTTGTTCAACGGTTAAAAAAGGAGACAATCAGTTAACAATAATAGAATTGAAAATCCAATTCATGTAGCTTGGTTACATGTCATTGACATATTGAGTTCCAATCCATTGTTAGTTACATTTACTTGTGAGAGTACAAATTCAGTACACAACAGAAATGAAAAAGGGACTGCAAGTTACACTCAGGGATGGCCTTTAAAGGAAAGTACTTATGTTCTGCGCTTGGTACCAATCTCTTTGCGTGCGTGTTTTACTAGCTACTTTTAAAACAATGTCACCAACCATTCAATCGAAAGTTGCCATTTTCTCTTTCTTGGACATCTGATATTGTTCCCATCACTTTTCTGGGTAACCTTTTGTACCCGACCTCTGACACATCAAGCTTCTATATCCAACTAGCGATTGCGCTATATACTTTTTCACGGCATTTATCTCAAATTTCACATTTTATACCCTCCTTGTTATCAACATTATTCTAATACGACCTGAATGGAATTTAGGGATAAAAATAAGATTTTTATTAACAATTTTGGGAATACAACGGATATTTGGCCTCTTTCGAGAAGAACACGCTCCCAAGCCACCAATTCGAGAGGATGGTCGCACTCTCCAATAAACTAGGGTTCTAACCTTCGTCTAGGGTTTTCTCACTCAATTTTAACATTAAAACAATAACCCGAGCCCACACACACACATATATGTATGTATATAGTGGACTGATTTGTCCAGAATTACAGAAATAACCCCTACTCCTCAAGATTATAAGTTGGCCGCTGATTTTTCCGCCACACCCCAAATCCCATCATACTCTGCCCTCAAAGAACCATCTTGTCCTCAAGTTGGTGACATGAAGTTCGTGTATCATGCTACTCTAAAAAGGGTGCTCGACCCCGCCTAACTCTTCATCCACAGCTACTATGTCTTCTCCATCCTCATCTTTGACCATCAGCACCTAGAGAGTGCAATCACGACATTGATGTCCTGACGCAAACGTCTCATCGCATCGAAAGCAAACTTTTTGTTTGCGCTTATTCTGGAGCTCTTTCGTGAGTCGCTTGAACCTGCCATCGGGCTGAGGCTCGTTGTTCTTCCCTTGGTTCGTCTGACCCGATGTTGGCTGGGGCTTCTAACCCGCTATCGTGTTATGAGTACAGACAATGACCTTGCTTAATGTCCCCCTGGTAACCCGCTCCGCAGTGGTCCTGTCTTCCACCATTTGCATAGGCTACCTCTCCTCTCCAAGCTCTCTCAGACTCAATATACAAAGCTCTACTTTGATGTTAGCCTTAAGCCTCTTCATAGAATTTTCGTCCAACATCGCCTCAGATACCCTCCTCACTCGGTCCGAGAGCATCTCAAACCTTTTTTTATTCACTGACAGTGTCCTCATGCTCAAACGCAAAGAGCTGCTCATATAGACTTCCTTCATGAGTTGAAAAATGGTCGAGTAGGCCGTCTTTGAACTCCTCACATGAGCACACATGTTGTCTCTGCTCCCTATACCGGAACCAAGACACGCATCTCCCTCCAAATATATTCCAACAGCCATCAGCTTCTCTTACTCCGTTAAGCGGTTCATCATAAAATATCTCTGCACAGTAAATCCAATCAAATCCCATAAAAATTGACATATTTAACTTTCTGACCCTACTTTCAGTGCTAAAAACCACATGTCATGCACCCCATCTAGGTTGTTCTTAATGAAACTGCATATCAAATTCTCCAAGTTGAGCTCCTTCTGCCATACTGTCGTCCCCTAATCAATTGCAAACAGATCGAAGTATTCGCCATCCTCATTGAGACCTGATAGGAGCCCCAGTGATTGCCAAGCCCCCACACGAGGTTGTCACCCCCAGGATGATGTCATCGTCGTCCTTCGGGGGCCCCTCCGTTGTTCCATGGACCGCCACTATTATGTGGCCCTTCTACGAATCAGTCGTAGCCTCGCGGGTCTCATCCATCATCATCGGACCATCAAAGGTTTCCACCACCCTCCTTGAAGCCAGAATAGACGTCACAATGATCGTTAAGCTCGCTTGAATGTCAGTCACGCCCAAAGTACCGTCGTCAAATCTCGAGAGGGCTTCTGTCTGCAAATCACAGCTTGCGGGCCTTCCGAAAGACTGTCGAGGGGATGTGGGTGAAGGGTTTTGAAGAGGCTTCCATATGGTTTTTTCTCATCGTCTAGCCCAAGGCTTAACAGACGTAGGAAGTATCGGAAGAATAAAAAGCATAAAAATCAAATTTTTATGAAACCCATGCGAAAAAATAAAACCCTTCGCAGAATCTATAGTATTTAAGAGGTGTGCAAGCCAAGCTCGCAAAGATAGATCTAAAATAAAACTGCTATTAAATAAAATACTAGAAACATACATTTGTTTTGCAGTTGCAAAAACAAATTTCTTTATGGCGATGTCCCGAAGAGATCCAACGCCTCGTCTCGAAGCGATCACTTGCACTAGAAGATTTCACATTAGCTGGAACCCCCGCCAAGTTTTGGATTAGATCCAAACTCCTTTCAAGTTTTACTAGAACGTGAAAAGGGAATAATGAGGAAAAAGAACTAAAATTGTGTTCGTTTTTAGATCAAGATTTGCTCACTCAATTAGGAAAAGCTCCATTGATCAAGGCTTGTTGTAAGTTTGGAGGAAGGAGTGGACCCATATTTATAAAGTGAGTGGAGCATTTCTATTCATGACACATCCGATGTGGTACTAAATAGAGAGACCCTTTTGACTCAAGATTTTTCTTTGCAGTGCTTAATTTTGAGCAATTGTTTCCCCCTCTCCAGTAAACCTTAAAAGCCAAATGATATCATTTCAAAGAGCTTCGTAAGAAGAAAACATAGAATTGACGTCACATATTTTCAAGATCGATTGACCCCATAAATCTGTCGTCAAAATTGCCCAAAAACCATGTCCCTAAAAGGGGCTGAGCCCAATTCAGGTAGCACCAGAACGCGCGTTCGAGCTAAACTTGAGCCGCGCTCAGCAGCCCGAGCCCTGCTCAAGCTACTGCACCTAAACAGTCGAGCGCTGCAGCGTCCGAGCCTAAAACTCAGGTTTAGCCCGAGCCATAAGCCCTAGCCCGAGCCGGTGTTCGGCCTAATGCAGCTAGGTCTGGGCATACCCCGAACCCCGATTTGGGCTTTTATATGCTCTTTAGACTGGCTCATCATTCGCATCACATCCTATGTGACCGAAACCCCCTTCACAACCAGTTTGCGACTCTTTTAGTTCCAATGCATCATATGCATATACCTTTTATCTCTTATTACCCGAACGAGTATCTCAGCCTTTGTGAGACTCTACAACCTAACCCTACTACAGGTATGACTCATATCCCTTGACGACAGTGACCGTGAGCAGTAGTTGCCGTCTGTGGTTCGGTATTATCATTATGTGGTCTGTCCCTTGACATGAGCGTTGTCGGGACTATCCTGGCTATGCCAATGATGAATGTCGCAGTTTTAATCCTTTCGTCATTACTATGCCGCTGTGAAGCCTAGGATATGGTTGATTGTCAACCCTTAATAGCTTCGTGATCAGATCAGTATCGTTCGGTCTTAGCTAGTCTTTGTTGGATCATACCAATATACCTCGGCCAAAGATTTCTGTTAAGAACCATACCGTCTCTGCGACATTAACCCCCCACAACAGCAGAGACAAATCCTATCTCGGCCACTACTCCCCTCATACGCTTCAAATGTCACCTAATCAAAGACATTTCGACAGGTCTTGCCTCGAAGCTAAGTCAGAGATCAAAGTGACATCGTTCACGCACAGCCTCGTACAATGACATCAAGTCAAAGGATCAACTTGTTTATCATCACTGAGAGCTACCATTGACAGTTCGATATGTGCATCCATGTGGCAGCTCTCATTGGGTCGTTCAATGAACTCATTCTCTAATAAGCATTTGTATCTCATGTCTAATTTTACCAAATCGAACGATCATGAAATCATCGTCACCAACACTTGTTAAAGACAGAAACAAAATAGTCTAACTGATGCATCGATGTCCTATCTTGATGCATCTGCGACTACGAATAGTTTTAGACTCATAATTCAGACGACCAAAACATTTCCCACGATTGTGATCTATATCTCGATATATGTTAGACCTGGCATTAAGTCTCAAGACCTTATCTAAGTATTAATGTAGACAAATATTTATAAAATATACTGAGATAAATGATACCAAATAGCAGACTATTATTTGAACAAGATGTTTCATTACAGATAATTGGCCCTGAGGGCATACATATCTCAACAGTGGGCCTGTGCGGCCTGCCCGGGGGCCGGGGGCCGTGGGCCCCGTGCAGCCCACCCAAGGGTCGCCAAGCCTCGTGCGACCTGCTTGGGCTCATGGGCCCAAGGACAGCCCACCCTTAGGCTGTCGTGGCCCGGGCAACCTGCCCTTGCCGCACACTCAGATGTTTTTTGGGGGGAGTTTTCTACCTCTGCGTGTGGTTTCTCGTCGTTAGAATGCAAATTTGTCTCAAAATCGACGGCTTCCACCTTTTTGTTTCAAATGTGGCACATTTCATCCCAAATCTGCATTGTCGTTGTTGTCGTCGATCAGATCTGGTGCCAAACCCCCTTTGGATGGATCTTTCCTTTGTTGTCGGTCAAAAATTTCACCTTTCACCCAAGATCCACGTCGTACGAGTGTTGATCTTTTGTAAAGTCGTCGACTTTCTTCTTTTCCTTTATCAAAGTTTGCGTCTTTCGTCCTGGATCTGAGTTGTCTTCGATGTTTACCAAATTTGACTTCTTCGGCCCTTCTAACGTTGTGATTTGTTGTAAGATTTGTTGTGGTATTTGCATGAAGGTTTCCCTCGATGTGTTCATCCTCACTTCCGATGCTTTCACCTTGGATGCGATTGATGCGATTGATGCTTATCTCCTCCAACGTTTTCTTTAATCCCTCCAGCTTGACATCGAATTTCTCTTCCAAAACTTCAACTTTTCTCGTTGCCGCCATCAGGATCTTACTTTAATACCAATTTGATACGATACTGATGGAGTTTAAGGATAAAAATCAGATTTTTATTGATAATTTTGGGAATACAAAGGATAGTTGGCCTCTTTCGAGAGGAAGACGGCTCTCCCAAGTCACCAACTCGAGAGGATGGCCGCACTTTCCAATAAACTAGGGTTCTAATATTCTTTTAGGATTTTCTCACTCAAGTTCAACATGAGAAACAATAACCCAATCACACACATATATATAATGGACTTATTTGTCCAAAATTACAGAAACACCCCCTCAACCATTTCCAAAATTACAAGTTTGCCACTTATTTTCCGTCACACCCCCAGATCACATCATATTCTTGTACAACACCTAATTTTCTTTATGTCTGATGGTCTTCCTGTTCATTCAGTAAATTTTCCTTAGCATTTCTGGTAATTATAACTTGACATGACATTTCTTATATGGAACTAAGATGTGTCTCACAGAAGCATCATATTTATAGAACAATTTTGGGAATACAATTTCTTATTCATGTCAAACTAATTGCAGCAAAATGGATATGTAACCGCAGTAATACCAAATGGCTGCCTTATTATGCTTCCAAGATAGATAAGATTTACCAGATGATCAAGAGTGCCTTTAAAAGGCTTAGTATAAACAGATACATCCTATATGATGCTAAAATAGAAAAAAGATTTTCACAATCAATGAATTCTAAGGATCTCCATGTCACTTTAGCTATCGAAGATAATAAGAACACAAGATTCTTAGCTTTGCAGTTCTACAAATTGGCATGAAGCAAAGAAAATTTATATTGATTCCGAGTCTACAATAAAATGTGATATGACATACATATATATATATAGGGATTAATGTAGAGCAGGTGTCACCTGATCCAATGGATCAGGTGCAAGACACAAAAAGGTGGACCCAGCGAGTACAAGCCCATGTGGGGGCCTGTACTTTCCACCTTTTTGTGTCTTAGCACCTGATCCATTGGATCAGGTGCCACCTTTTCTACATTAAATCCATATATATATATATATATATATGTATATATAGGAATATGGGCCTGAGCTGACAGCGCAGGAAATTTTCCTGCGCTGTCAGCCATTTGAGGCCCAAAAAAGAATTTTTTTAAATTTTTTTTGCAGTATGTTCTACTACTTGTTAACTAGCACCCCACCAATTTTCAAGTCAATCCAACACCGTTTGAGCCCCCATCCATGTGTTTCAAAAAGATAGCTCAAATTCTGGAAACTGCCGGCGCAATCTTTTTGAAACGCATGGATGTGGACTCAAACGGTGTTGGATTGACTTGAAAATTGGTGGGAAACTAGTTAACAAGTAGTAGAACATACTGCAAAAAAATTTAAAAAAAATATGTTTTGGGCCTCAAATCGCTGACAGCACATGGAGGCCGAATCTGTGATGTCAACTCACCTCCATATTCCTCATTCATTCATACATACATACATATATGGGCAATCTTCGGGTGGAAAAAAACCCGTGTGAAAACTTTTTTTTTCATTTTTTTATGTTTAATCCATACAATTATATACCCCAGGAAAAATAATGGTTGAAGCCGTTGGGGATTAGAGCACACATCAACCCGTTACAAATTTAACGGTCTCAAAACATGCGAATTTGATGAAATGCCTTGATCGAAGGCCAAATGACATTATTTCTTAACGATTATTTTTGTGGATGGTATAACAACATATAATGAAGGTGGAAAAAAGAATTTTTGAAAAAAAATTTCAAAAGAAAAAGAAAAACATTTTCGCACTGTGCGAAATGTTCTCACGTGAAGATTTGCCTATATATTATACATTTGACAACTCTTTTTGAATTCTATGGCTGAATAGGACAAGCTGACTAGGACAAATAGGTTGATAGAAAGACGGTTCAGATTTGATCTTGAGGAATGAATGGTTGAGATGATGTTTTGGGGGGGAACTTTTTTGGGAAAAACCAAACTCCTTTAAAAAAACATTTTTATTTTTAATCAGTCATAACTTAAGCACGAAAAACAAAGTGCTTTTTGAAATTTTTTGGGGACTGCCAGTCTGCCACCCACATCACTCCGTCTCACCTCTGTAAATTCTGGAGTGATCCGCATGCTCTTCCTTTCAACAAATCTCAGACCTTCATCCGCTTCCATCTTTCTCCAATATGAATCAAACTAAATGCAGCCGAATCAAACTAAATGCAGCAGAGCAAAGAAAAAAAGAAAGAATCAAACTAAATGCAGCAGAGCGAATAACACAAGCTTGAGGTAATCACGCATGAGAGCATCAACAGAATGTTTGGTCGCCGTCCTAAGCCACCAGGTAAGCTTATAGGTCTCTCTCTCAGTTCGAATCGCTTCTCTCTCTTAAATCAAACAGCCATTGTGTCTCCATTGTTTCACCAGAGCTTCATTGGGATAAATGGAGGTTGGTTTGATTTTGGATACAATTTTACAGAATTTTTCTAACTTTAGAAGTTTTTTATATGTAGAAGGTGGATTCTTCCGTCAGGAAGCAACCGGCGGCAACCAGATCCAGATTCAGAGCGTTGGGCAAGGGGGGATGGCGCCCATGAGTTGTGCTGGCCGAAGGAGGAGAAGGAGCGGACGAAATTACACAAGCGCCACTGTTAGGCGATCACGACAAGGATCCTAGCCAGCCTTCGGCGTCACAGGCTCTGCATCCGAGACATCAACGACGTCATCACCGCGCTCGCAAAGGAGGCGAGATGGGTTGTGCTATCCGATGGCACGACGTTCCCATAGAGATCTTCTCCCACGTCTTCGTCTCAGGAGCGCTCTCCTCGCTTTCTATCTCTTGCTCTTTCTTTTATTTTCTATTTGTTTTGAGTTTTGTGAATAGGGCTAGAATTGGGCGACTGAGCTGCCAATTTGATAGTTTATGTAATTTTCGTTGCTGTCAATGCCTAGATCTATGAAGTAGTGGAAAATTGAGGCTTCAATTCTCCCAATTTGAGAAAGAACCTTTTTACCGTATGATGGTGTAATAGATGGAGAAATTGGGAGGGACGAGCGAAGAAGACACTTGGTGACAACAAGATGAAGGAAGATGCATCAAGAACTGAACCTTCCAATATTATCTCGCAATCATCACAACATCCACCAGACTTCAGTTCAAAGGAAGTCGTTAAGCTGCATAAGGAGCTCACAAGGTTACTGGCTCAAACTCTCAAAGCTAAAGAAGGAAGAAACAGCATACCGTTGAACAGATTCCTAAATTGCCAGTCAAGCTTAGATGCAGACAGGGCTACCATGGGCAATAATGATTATGCCAACATTATCTTAAGCAAAGCAAAAGACTTGATGACTGACAGTAACAGTGTAGTTCAGAAAACATCACTCAAGTTTCTGCTGAAGAAGATGTTTGTGTGCCATAGTGGCTTCATCCCAACTCCAATCCTGAGGGATCCTATTTCTGAATCGAGAATGGACCAGGTATACATATCTATATCTAATGCTTCAATTATATAAATCGATCGAGCTTTATTAAAAAGATGAATCAAGATCATTTATTTGTGTGTAATTTTAGATTTTGAAGGCAATGCTTCACAAGAAAATATACCCACATAGCGCGGCACAGCCAACAAAAAAGAAATACTTTGATACGCAGCCATCAGTACTTAAGAAATACATGGATAACCAGAGAGAGGAAGCGAATGAAGAGAAAGGAGAGCAATCAAGCAAATGGGTCAAGACAGATTCCGAATGTGAGTTAAACCAACGATACGATGATTGATTTTAGTCGATGATTGAATTGGAAATAACCAAAATTTTCATTTCAGATATTGTTCTAGAGATCTAGGCACACAGCTCATCATGTGAATTGATGTTGGTAATACTACAAATCTGCATCAATTAGATTGAGATGGAGAAGAATCCAGATTGGATTGCAACGTCGGGGAACTTGGTGCTACTTCCCTCAGCCAACTGCAATATCGCGCAATATTTCAGGGTATAACTTCAGAGAATTCTCTGGATTTGTGCTGGAATATTTGGCTTTTTGTACAGGGTCCTGGCAGCCTGTATTAGATCAAACCACATATGCAGTACCTGACTACTAATAAGAATCCATGCTTTTTAGGGCTCCATAAAGAATTGTAGAGAGTTCTTTAATTACCAAGTAAAAAGCTATATTTAAACATTGATGCTTCTTCAATTCATTTGATGATGTGTTGATGGGTTCATGAGAAAGACTTTGTTATTTTCTGAATGATGTTAAAAAGTCCAGCTCTAGCTTTTGATAAACACAGGGAGCTGGGAACTGTCGATAAAAAAAGCAAAGCACTGCTACTTTAGCAAGTGCCGATGCACCTAGGGAACTTGTGAGTGTGTCCTGAGACAAAAAAAGACTTGGCCCGGCCGTGATTCGAACTACAAAAGAGGAAACATTTGCTCAATAATTTCATTGACTGATCATTCGGAAAAACCGGAAGATTCAGAAGCAAAATAACACAAGGCCACACATATGAAGGTGAAATCTATTATACATTTGGCAAACTTTTTTGAATTCTAAGGCTAACTAGGACAAGATAAAGAGTGGATTTGATTTGATCTTGGTAAATCAATGGTTGAGATTGGATTTTGTGAAAATTTTAGTGGAAAAACTTAAATTTTTTTGGGGGGAAATGTCTTGAGAACAAAAACTTTGAAATTAAAAGTGTCTTGGAAAAGATTGTGGAGAAACATGATCCATTAAATTAAACAAAGTAAAAAAATTAGAGTAAAAAATTCAGCAGAACAACGAACTAGTGTTAAAAATTTAAGTTAATACCGTCACCGAAAAATACCCTGAGGTATGTTGTTCCGCGCCGAAGGCGCCTGCTAAATTTTTACGCTAATTTGTTGTTCCGCGCCGAATTTGTTGTTTCGCGCCGAATGCACTCGCACGTTATTCTGCACCAACAAACGACGACCGAGTAATTTTTTTACGCTAATTTGTTGTTCTGCGCCAAAGGGACCGGCGTCGAATTTGTTGTTCCGCTAAATTTCTTATGCTAATTTGTTGTTCCGCGCCGAAAGCGCCCGCACCGAATTTGTTGTTTCGCGTCGAAGGCGACCGTGCCAAATTTGTTGTTCCGTACCAAAGGCGCTCGCGCATTGTTTCGCGCCAAATGCGCCCACATCAAGCCGCTAAATATTTTTACGCTAATTTATTGTTCTTTTAAATTGTGTCTGTGCAAATAACTTTTTGGGGAACAAAGATTTTGCAGGGGAAAATCTTCAATGAACCGTGTCCGCAGGCACGGGGTATGACTATTATATATATATAAGACTACGAGTACAATGACATGTAAAAATATATACTAACCATATGATCGTAGAAAAGGGAAATACAATGACATGTAAAAATATATAGAGACGTGAGATGCTCATTAAATCAACAATAAGAATTGGAAGCGTGAGTGATACATCAATAACAAGATATATAAAGGCAACTTTAAGCGCAATATGGCATGTCTAACAAAGTGGAGAAACAATTAGATGCAACGGAATGAAAAAAGTTTGGGAGTTGCTATGCGCACATACCGTTTTACTCTCGCGTCCAACCGAGATTCCGATTATTTACAAGTTTGCCACTAAAAATTGCTCACCGCGCACAACCTTTTGAAAATGACAAAAATACCTCTGGTTGTGTGCGATGAGTAAAAACCCACGACCACCGACAGGTTTGCTCAACGCGCACAACCGCTATTGCCCCTCTTCAGCGCGCACAACCGAAGGAGAGAGGGCGAGGAAGTGACGGGAGTGGCGGCGACCACGCGGAGTGATTCCGAGATCAGGCCGGTCATTAGCTCCGGCCAAGATGTAGCGGAAGCGGTCGCGGTCGCGGTCGCGGTGGCAGTGGGCATTTGGGGGTTTGTTGGGAATTTGGGAATTTGGAAATTTGATGAGTTTGGGTTTTGGACGGTAAAGGGAATTGTCAAAGGGGAGTTCGTCGGAGGGAAGTTCGTCGAAGGAGGGGAGTTCCGATTTCATCGTCGGTTGCTTCATCGTTCCAAACGTCGGCGGATTTGCTCTTCGGTGGTGATGGCGACCTCCTCAAGCTTGATGATGGGGGTGATCTGAGCTCCAATGTCCTCGTCCTCGTAAGCGCCGGCATTGTGGGACTCCTCCTCGTCTCGGCGATCGGCAACGGAGCTGGATGATGGGGCGATTTGAGCTCAGGTATCCGCGTCCTCATTAGCGCCTGCGTCGTGGGACTCCTCGTCTCGACGATCGGCATCAGAGTTGGATCGTTGGTGGTTTTGCTCAGCGCGCACAACCGCTACCGCGCGACGAGGGTAGAAGCGTTTAAGTTTTGAATGGCAAACTTGTAAATAGTGATTGTGCGCTGAGCAAAACGGTACATGCGGGCGTAGCATTCCCAAAAAGTTTAGCAAGTGCCAACTGAAATAGTATCGCCATTTACAGATTATTTTTATTTATTTCAAGAGAAATAAAAAGGCATAACCCCCCATTGTTTCATCAGAACGAGTTGAATGAAACATTTTCCAAAATGAAGGGATTAAATTTAGGATTCAATAATATTAACATTGCACCAGTTATTGAAATCTAGCATTAGAAAATTTTCATATTTCTTCACCTATTTGTGTCCATTGCATTCAAATCAGTTCGAGAACTATCTAAATCCATTTCAGATCGGACAACAAAAATGTTAAGGCTTTTCGACTGACCTCTTTTGCCGGCGACCCATTTTGGGGCCCCAAGCCTCAAGCTTTGCCGGCGGGCAGCCGCACCGTGCCCGGAATAGGAGCACGGCCCGGCCGTTGACGGGCGCCATCTTCCTCAGCTCGGCCCGGAGCACGTCGTAGTCCGGGTTCCTCCCCTGCTGACCTCCTTTCCAAGGCAGGTCCTCGATCTCCTTCCATTCCCTACCCTTCTCCCTCAGGCAATCCTCGGTCTGAATCTGGACGTCGAACTCCTACGCCTTACTCAGCCCTTTGCATCTAGGGTTGGCGCACTTGCGAGAGCAGATGCAGGAGGTCTTCGCGAGGAGGATGAAGAGGGATGAGAGGAGGACGAGGATGAGGGGGATGAGGTAATGGAGAGCGGAGAAGGCGGCGAGGGGGTTAGTTAGGGTTAGGGCTTGGGAGAGGGAGCGGAGCAGGTGCGATAGGGAGGAGGCGATGAGGAAGGCGCAGGAGAAGAGGACGAGGACGAGGATGATGAGGTCGAAGGTGGCGGACGGGGAGTGATTGTTGCAGGAGGAGGGAGAGGTGAGGGAGAGGAAGCAGCAGCTCGACGGAGTGCTATGGCTAGGGTTTTTACGGCGCTGTAGGGGTCTGTTATACGAGGAGGAGGAGGAAGAAGAAGAAGAAGGGACCATTGTGTGTGTGGGTGTTATGGGGGGTGGCTCGTTGGGTGGGTGGGGCTTGGGGTAGGGAATTAGAATGATGAGGAAGATGACGAGGTTGATGATGGGGGTGGAGAGAAATGTGGAGAAGGTTGGTCTTTGGTGTTTGGGTTTCTTTACCCTTTGGGTGTGATAGGAACATGGGAGTTGCTATGCTCACATATCGAATTGTTCTGCGCACTTTCAGATTTTGACGTATTTATAAGTTTTTATTCAAAATTTCTCACTCGCGTACAACAAATATTAATACCTAAATTGTCTTCATTGTGCACGGTGAGTAAAAACGCACGTCTACCGTGTTTTTGCTCAGCACGCACAATCGTGGTCGTCTCGCTTTTGTTTTCTGTTCTGCTGCATTTATTCTCCCTTCTGATGGCCTCATCATCGAGCAGCGGGCTAACCTTCAAGCTCCACCCGCCGGTGATCGTCAACATCTCCGATCACTACACATGCGTTAAGGCCCGGGCCCAGCACTCCTTCATCGCCTCCGCCTCATCTCCCGCTGCTAACGGATCCAGCGGGGTCTGCCGCCACTAACGGGTCCTCCAGGCGCTGGACCCCGATGACACACTCGATGACACCCAGGCTAAGCACTCATGCAATCTTGATGCCGTTTTGACCTCAGATGGGAACTTCACTTCTCCACGCTCATCCTCTTCAGTGTTGTTTTGAAGTAATAAATGACATTTTGAAGTCAGCGGGGTCCACCGCCGCCAACAGGTCCTTCGCCTTCGGGTGCGTCAACGGGGTCCAGCGCGGCCACACTGTCGAGACCGAGATCGTATAATTCAGAACCCACGTGATCGTCGTCTTCTTCTGAGTGATGCTCCACGAAACCGAGATCGTTTAATTCTCTACAACGATTGGGGGTTTTCACCCTCCGCTCAATCCAGATGATTTGTTTCTTGTTGTTAGGGATTCGAGAGCACGAGGGCTTGAGAAACCGGGCGGCGGAATTAACCGATCGGAGTTCCACCCGAAACCGAGATCGTCGTCGTCCTCGCGTTGTGCGGTTGTGCGTGCTGAGGAGAGTGATAACGGTTGTGCGCGCTGAGCAAAACCGCGGTGGCAGTGTGTTTTTACTCAGTGCGCACAACCGTTGTGTGGGACGGGGTAAAGGTGGAGTAATTTTTTAATGGCAACCTTGAGAATAAGTGGTTGTGCGCACGAGCAATTCGGTATGTGCGTGTAGCAACTCCCTAGGAACAAGAGCAATGGGAAGAAAAGTAAAGAAATCCAATGGTAAATTAATTTTTATTGTTTAATTAAAAAGGTCGATAAAAATCAAAAATAAACAAAAGTAGAAAAAAAAATAAAGAGTAATGTTATGAATACATTATCTTGTAGAGATGAGGAGTTTGTATTCATCTCAAATATTGTATCCTAACATTGTATGAACTCATCCTATCACATATAAATAAAGGCATGTAGTCTCCCCCGGAAAATACATTCACAACACGTTATCAGCAACAAAAAAGAAGAAAAGAACATAAGAAGGGTGAATTGTTGGGTGCTGCGAGCTGAAGCCCACAGCAAGTGTTGTAGGCCGAAGCCCACGACACCGAATAAAAAATAAAAAAAAGTATTAGGGGAGAACAAAAGGGAGAATAAAAGGGGAAATAAAAGAATAATATATGGGTAGGAGACAAGGAAATTTTTACAATAAATAATTTTTGGGCAAAGTTCATTTTTTAAAAAAGATTTGCCCTAACCACCATTACCTATGTTCATATTTCACTTCTCAGAATGTTCATATTTCACTTCTCAGCATATTATTTTTTGTGATGCCTATTTTAGGATCATATTAATATGCTTTATGTCACATGATATTTGGTATGAATTCTGAGATATTTTTATGTCTACTTTCGTAAGAATTTGCTTAATAATTATGCAGATTTTGCGACCGCTCTGCCGTTAGTTACCTAACCTAACAGTGTATAACGTTGACCCGTGGTGTAATTAATTATTAAGCATAAAAAATTGAAATTTATATATCATATGAATCTGTGATATATGTGATGTGTGATTAAATGCGATAAACATGTTTCTGAGCACAATTTTGCATGAATGGCTACATTATGGTTTTGGATCAGCCTTTTTAAGTCCCACGTTTATTTTTCCAGCAAAGGCACCAGGAGAGTTGGTTTGCATATATTTGTTTATCGTTGTATCTCTTTGTTTGTCATCGCTCATGTCGTGTGGTCATAATGCCTGATGGCCCTTTCGATGGGTTAAACCTTCACTCAAGATGATCAAGGGTAAGCTATCTAACCATGTAAGAAATAAACCACAACATTTAGCGGCGAGGGGGCGATTCCCTTGAATCATGGTTGACGACATGAGTGAGTCATCCAGTGGCAAAAGGGTGGCCTTTCGGCTTATGGATGACGACACGATATGGTCATTAAGTGGCGAAGGGGTGGCCTCTTCGACTTACGGCTGACGATACATTAAGAGAGTTGTTCAGTGGCGAAGGGGTGGCCCCTTCGACTTATGGCTGACGACGCATTAAGAGAGTCGTTCAGTGGCGAGGGGGTGGCCCCTTCGACTTACGGCTGACGACGCATTAGGAGAGTCGTTCAGTGGCGAGGGGGTGGCCCCTTCGACTTACGGCTAACGAAGCATTAGGAGAGTTGTTCAGTGGCGAAGGGATGGCCCCTTCGACTTACAACTGACAACACATTAGGAGAGTCGTTCAGTGGCGAAGAGATGGCCCCTTCGACTTACGGCTGACAACGCATTAAGAGAGTCGTTTAGTGGCAAAAAGGTGGCCCTTCGGCTTACGGCTGACGATGCATTAGGAGAGTCGTTCAGTGGCAAAAAGGTGGCCCTTCGGCTTACGGCTGACGATGCATTAGGAGAGTCGTTCAGTGGCAAAAGGGTGGCCCTTCGGCTTACGATGCGTTATGAGATTCGTTCAGGGGTGAAGGGGTGGCCCCTTCTGTAGGGATATTGAGCGTTCCCTTAGGGCACAAAAACTCTAGTCCCGTCCTAAGTCGGACGGAACATAGACAGGAAAATCAAAAGCAGCGGAAGAAAAACAGTTAATCTAAATTAACTTGCAAGTTAAAACAATTTTAACTTGGCCCTAAGGTCCAAGACCCTATGCCAAGATCTATGCCGACTTGGGATGGGTCTGACCATCCCAAGAAGGATCTAGCCTACTGCGATTAAACTAAACTAATGCTAAAAATACTTTAACCACATACCCGGAATCTCAGCCCTGGGGCAGGCGAGATGTTCCGCGCCGTCTTCCGAGCTGCTCCCGTCCCACGCCGAGCCGCTCCTTTGAACCGCTCCCCGAACCGCTCCTCGAACCGCTCCGCATCCCGAGGCGATCAATCCCCGTGCCGCCGAGCCAACCAACCGCCGAAGAAAGTTTCACGCGAGTGAAACCTCCGCCAAGATTTCGGATCCAGAATTCGAACTCCTTTGTGGCTTTGCTAGAGCCCGCAGGAGTAAGGCAGAATTTTAGGGAGATAGAGAAATATTTATTTAAGCTTAGATCCGAGCGTGCTCCAACATTTACGAGAGCCGCTCAGATCTAGAGCTTGGGACGAGTTTTGAGGAAGGGGGGAGACCCCTATTTATATAGGCGGCGGACTCTCCCCCTTTCTCAAAATCCGATGTGGGACTAAAATTTAGAGTTAATTAAATCAAGTTAGTTTGCACTTCACAAAGTGCAAACTTCCGTGAATTTTAACTCACTCACCGTTGAGCTTCAAGATTGATACAACCTATCAATACGACAAGCGTTCAACGGTGAACGCATAGGAAAAAACCGTTCGTCAATCGGAGTTCGTTTGACCCTCCAATTGATCGTCCAAAGATCAACCCACGGCTAGTTTTTCATAAAAACTGAGCCGTCAAATCTGTTCTGCCCTAGGGCAGAATTTCTGCACAAGCGGGACCCACCAGACCAACTGGGTGAGCCCAGACCCGGCTGGACGCCTGGTCTGGGCGCACCCAGGCTGGTGCACCCAGTCTGGGCGCCTGGCCCGGGCCTGGGCCAGGCGCCCAGGCGCCCAGGGCGCCTGGGCAGGCCCGCCTGAGCCTGGCCCAGGCGCCCAGGGCGCCTGGGCGGGCCCGCCTGGGCGCAGGCCCAGGCGCCCAGCGCCTGGGCCTGAGCCCAGGCGCCTGGGCTGGCGACCTGGCTCAGCCAGGTCTGGCCAGGCGCCCAGGCCAGACTTAGTCTGGTCTGGGTTAGCCTGGTCTGACCCGGTCTGATCCTATGGGCTGTTTTGAGCATAACTTGATCATCTGGTGTCCGATTTGGACGCCGTTCGAACCTGGGTCTAGACCGGGACATTCCCGTCTTACCCGTGAACTTTTTCCTTGCGTTTATTTTATTAAATATTGTATTAAACAATTTAATACACATTTAATCGCTTTTGCATCAAATGCAAAATAGTCCCTATCTAAGCTTAAATTATCATATTGCATCAAATGCAATTATTTCATCCCTTGCATCAAAAATGCAATTATTCTCCCTAACTAATTTCTACCTATTACTAGACGAAGCGTTAGCACTCTGTGTGAGACCCTACAGCCTGACCCTTACAACAGGTTGGGCTCGAAGCCCTATACGGCAGTGACCACGAGCAGTGGTTGCCGTCCCTGCTTCAGGAATCATCATTATGTGGTTGACTCATTGACATGAGTATTGTCGGGACCACCTGACTGTTTCCGTGATGAATTCCGTAGTTATAGTCTCTTCGTCTTAAATATGTCGTTCGGATCAAGTCTGGGGTACGGTCAAACTGTCAACCCCAATAACTAGACTCCGGTTAGTTTCTATCGATCTTTAGTCAACTAATGTTGGACTTCTTCCAACATACTCTGCGCAGAGTTTTTACTGAAGACCGAACTAACTCTACGACACTAACTCCCATTGACCGGGAGAGACGAATCCTCTCTTGGTCATTACTCGCCTCGTACGTTTCAAGTGACACCCAATCAAAAGACCTTTCGACAGGCCTTGCCTCGAAGCTAGGTCAATTGATCTAAGTGGCACCGTTCACGCACAGGTCCGTCAAAATGACCTCAAGTCAAAAGACCAACTATCCTATCATCACTCAGAGTTATCATTGACAGATTGGTCAATATAACCATATGATAACTCTAGTGGATCGTTCAGTGAACTCATTCTAATGAGCACCTGTGTCTCGTCTTTGATTTCGCCAAGTCAAGCGATCATGAGATCATCGCCACCGTTAAACGGTGAAGACTAAGACACAATGGTCTATCCGATGTTTCGATATCCTTGTCTCGAAACATCTACGACCACGAACCATTTCAGACTTATGCTACAGACGGTCAAACGTTTCTCCATGATCGAGATACTCATCTCGATACCCGTTTGACCTTGCATAAAGTCTCAGGACTTTACCTAAGTTGATATCTAATGTTAACTACATTACAATATAACTTAGATAAATTATTACCAAACAGCTTACTGTTATTTCGAACAAGATGTTTGTGCTATTCACACAGGAATAAATGGCCTTGAGGGCATCATATTCCTACACCTTCGACTTACGAGTGACGATGTATTAGGAGAGTCATTCAGTGGCGAAGAATGGCCCCTTCGACTTACGGCTGACAACGCATTAGGAGAGTCGTTCAGTGGCAAAGAATGGCCCCGTCAACTTACGGCTGACAACGCGTTAGGAGGGTCGTTCAGTGGCGAAGGGGCGGCCCCGTCGACTTACGGCTGACGACGCATTAGGAGGGTCGTTCAGTGGCGAAGGGGCGGCCCCTTCGACTTACGATTGACGATGCATTAGGAGGGTCGTACAGTGGCGAAGGGGCGGGCCCTTCGACTTATGGCTGACGACGCATTAGGAGGGTCGTTCAGTGGTGAAGGGGTGGTCCCTTCGACTTACAGCAGACGATGCATTAGGAGAGTCGTTCAGTGGCAAAGGGATGGCCCCTTCGACTTACGGCTGACGACACATTAAGAGGGTCGTTCAATGGCGAAGGGGTCCCCCTTCGACTTACGGCTGACGACGCATTAAGGTCCTTCACACGAGTCTCATCAATATGGGTTCGGTTTATCCGGCTTCCCCAGGGATCAGATCCTTTTAGTGGGGAATGTGATGGGATAGCTCTCGTAACATTCATGAATGAGGTGTTTTTCAAAAAGGAGGCAAAACTTTACTTGATGAGAAAACATGCTTTATTGAAAGGAATAAAAAATAAATGGCATACAGGTGTTTTCGAACTTTGTCGGAGCTGCTTTCATCACAGGCCTTTTTTATTTGATCCTGAGCTTGGTGGCTTGCTAGTCGACCACCTTGGTGACAGGCAACCCCGTCATCTTGACTTTTTGCTTCGAGGGTCCCTCCTTGATATGTTGATCGCTAGCAAGGTTTATGGGATACCCTCCCTTGACCAGTGTATCGATCTCTTTCTTGAGAGTCCAACAGTCATTGGTATCGTGCCTGTAGTCATTGTGGTACTTGCAAAATTTGAGGTCGCCCCTCTTGTCATACTTGCTTTTCTTGGCTGATTCTTGGACCAACTCTTCCCGTGGCGCATAAGCGAGGACATCCGTCTTGGTAGCGCCTGGCTTTGCATAAGTAGGGCGCTCCTTTCTTCAAGGGCTCCTCTCTCTGGGTCTCTTGTCTCGAGACTCTTGACGAGGGATTCCCTGAGTTGGTTTCTCTCGCCTAGTGTCTCCACGACGGGCGGGAGTGCCTTTCCCATTAGTTCCAACCAGTTCCTCTGCTTCTTCAGAGATGGTGAACCGATCCGTTATATTGAACATTTCTGCGAGGTTGTTGGGGGGAACTGTGGAGCGCCATTTGCAGGTGTTTATTCCATACTGCTTGAGTGAGCACCGCTATGACAGTTACGTCTGGCGTCTCCTCTACATCGAGCCTCCGTCGTTAAATCTTTGGACGAATGCTCGAATTGACTCATTCTCGTTCTATTTGAGTGAGAAGAGGTATGTGGACTTCTTCTTAGGACGTCGACCCGCGACAAATTGCGTGCAGAACATATCAGCTAATTCGTCGAATGACCCGATACAGCCATCGGGTGGCCCTTCGTACCAGCCTTTTACCCTCTTGAATAGGGCAGCGTGGAAGGCTCGACAAAGGTATGGCTCATCGGCCCCGTGAAGCAGCATCATGTTCAGATATTTATGGATGTGCAACCACGGGTCGCCTCTGCCATCATAAGCTGGTAAGGCAGGGAGTCTGAACTTCGGAAGAGGAGGAGTGGAAGTGATATTCTCCTTCAGTGGGGTTTGTCGAAGCGCAGACTGGATGAGTAGAGATCTCCCTTCTCCGCCTTACAGTAATTAGTGTTGAAATCGGCAATCTAGGATCTCTAGTTTGACGATGAAAAACGTGTCGTTATATTTAACGTGTGTGCTTAGTGTGTTTCAGGAAAGGGGAAATGACAATTCTTTCATTATTTGGAGTAACTGCTATTCATATAGCTCTGTGGGAGAGAGAAAGCGTTGTGTACAAAGCAATGTGGACTAGGTCCAATATGGGAAGAGATGGAATTGGTTAAATCAATTAGAAAGATCTCCTACTATTCTGTTCCTATCTTCAAGATGATTTTCTCTCATCTATAGCTACATCTCCTAGCCTCCTAGAACTTGGACCAAGTCAAGATAACAATCTAGCCTACTCTTCATGCCGTAATCCCATCCTTGCTAGGAACCCTAGCTGACCTCTTTGAGCTAGTAATTGCTAAACCAATACTTGGTAGCAATGCATCCTAGCCATTGACTTCTTGAGCCTACCATCTTGCCGCACCAAAGAGAACCCTAGCCCCTATATATGCCATCATGTTCTAGGGTCTCAAGTTGCCAGCCATCTCTAAAATTCTCAAGTAAAACAAAGTCACGCACCTCCGTGCCAAAGGCAAAAAAAAGTCTAGCCTCTCTCCTTCATCATCAACATAGCTCAAGATCTAGAATGAGGAAGGCCATTGCCGCAAGCCATAACTCATCAAGGAAGGAGGGTGTAACGACTGCTTTTCATGTATCTGGATTTATTATAATGTAATATATGTTTTGGTGGATTTTCTCCTCGTGTGTGGTTTTCGTCTCCGTAGCTTTCATTTTCGATCGATTCGTCGTATTTTCTCGTTTCTTCCTTAGGATCGTCGATTTCGAAGTGTGTCATTCGTGACGGACTTCATAACGGTCGTATCTTACTATTAGATCAAGCCTAGGAGTCTTAGGAATCGATCCCGGGGCCCCGCGCTCCATATTGGAACTTTTTGTGCTCATTAGCCGGTATAAGAAGGGGCACCGACCGACTAGATGACGATCCAGTCGGTCGGCAATCCTTCTTGGACCGACTAGTTAGCTTTCTAAATTATTCAGGAGTTACTATTTATCGTTAGTCGGTCTAAGAACGTTGGTTGACCGACTAGGTTGCAAACTAGTCGGTCAGCAATGCTTCTTTAACCGACTAACACATCATCTAATTTTAGTATCAGTTACTGTTTACTCTTATTCGATCTAAGAACGTTCATCGACCGACTAGATGCTAAACTAGTCGGTCAGTATTTGTTCATGGACCGACTAACTCTAAAATCCTATTTTCGTTCAGAAGTTACTGTTTACACTTAGTCGGTCTGCGTTGGTCGACCGACCGACTAGTTGCCAAACTAGTCGGTCAGTGGTTGCTCTTTGACTGACAAGTCTGTGTTAAAACCCTAATTTCTGGGCAGCCGCCAGCCCAACCTATTTATACCCCTCCCAAACGTTTCTTCTTCCTCCCTCACGACCCAAAACCCTAAAATCTCCCCCATTGAGCCCCCATCTTCCTCCAAGCTTCATTCCTTCATTCCAAGCCCTAGATTCATCATCTAAACCCTCCATCCACTCATTCCACCTCTCATCTTCCCCAAATCTCCATCAAATCCCCAAAATCCCCCAAAAACCCTAATTCTCCAAACTTCTCCAATCTTTTCCAGATCTGATCCTAGGGTTCTCCGGAGTGTTTCTTCCGCCTCCTCTCGCGATTTCCCCCGTAGAATAGCATCCGCGAGACGAACCTTCGTGATCGTCATCCCCGGTGCTAGGCAAGTGAAACTTGCCACTTAGGGTTTAGGCCATGTTTTAGGCCATTTAGCTTGTTGTAGGCGTAAAAGAGGCTAGGCGACGAAATGATACTCGCCTAGGCGCAAATTGGGGAACTAGCTTGACAACGAAGCTAGTTCTGACATATATCATGTTGCACACTTACCATGTCATGTTTACTTTCCATTAACGGTGCGCAAATTAATTGTCATGTCATTTCATCCTTTAAGTATTTCTGTGAATGCGTAGCTTTGCTACAATGCTTGTGTTCCTGGCTCGTGTTCCAGAAGCGGGCAATGTGTTGGTTGATAGCCAATGCCCGAATTGCTTGTTTCCGGCTAGGTGCACCCCTACGCCAAATGTTTAGAATGCGAGCTCATGTGCGGGGCAATGCTCACTTGCTGAGCTCATGTGCGGGGACCCTGGCTCCATTACGTGTGGGTATTGGGGGTAAGAGTTAAGCGGCCAATCAACTGGGAGTCTGCCCGATCAGCAACTACAGTGGTAAGGCGTAAACTCTGGGTTTGGGGTAGTTGTTAAGCGGCCAATCAGTGAATGTGACACCATTCAGCTGTAAGGCGTAAACATCTACAAAAACAACGTGAAACGTGATTAGTGGATTGATTGAGATTGTTAGTAGCTTGGCTACTCTTGTCTTGTCCCGATGATTGTTCTCTTGTACAAATTGTCTTGCCATGTCTTGATTGTGCACTCATGTTATAACTGCCATGTCATGCATACCATAACTGCTAGGTTGCTAGTTGCCTTACTTTCAGTTTCCTTGCCCAAGTCTTTTAGACTTGCTGACATGTGCCCCTTTACTCTTTTGGGTGACACATGTTAGATCCTGAGCCTGAGTACCTTGTTGAGGACGAGGTGTTTGCTGATGCCGAGCCCGAGCTTGTGTTTGACGGGGAGTACGTGGACACTGGGGACCAGTCCTAGTGTCTTCGTTGTGTTTTACTTTTGTTAGACAGTGTTTTGTTATCGGTGCGTAGCACCTATACTTTGTTATGTCGTTGCTTTTGTTGGCCTTGTTCTGGGCCTTTAGACTCTTTTCTTTTAGCCTGGTGGCTTTTCTGGATGTTGGACTTATTTTCATGTTGGACAATTTATGAGATGTGAGATTTTTATTTCAGTCTCTCCTTGTGTTATTATTGTTGTTCCGTTGTGGTTACAGGGACCTGCTTGTATTTTATTGACGCTTATCGGGTTTGGGGCTTCACAGCTCCACTCTCGTGCGGACCTTTTCACGTCTCGCCTCCATTTTAGGGAAGCGGGTCGTGACAGGTTTTGTTGGTGGCCCATGCAGGTCCTTCTGTAACTGCGATTTTTGGAATAGCGATAATAATATTAGAATGTCCAATAAACTAAGTTCGACGTCCGAGTCATAAGCTATGAGTCTAATCTGATTCGTTCTCCGTGTCACTATATGGCAGGAAGGCGTTTCACCCGTGGTGGGGGCAGTGGTGCGCTCCCTCATGATGAGGAGCCTGAGCGGGAACCCACCAACGGTGAGATGATGCGGATGATGATCCAGATGATGCAAGTGCAGCAGGGCGTGCTTCTGCAAGTCCAGAATGCTCCACTTGCTCGAGCTGCCCGGGCTCTTCCGGATGTTCCTCGCTCTGAGCTAGGAGCAAAGCAATTTCGGGAGCCGGGTCCCGTATATTTCGATGGTTCTGAGGGTCCTCTGGCTGCCGATGAGTGGATTCGGAACATCGAGAACAATCTGAAGATGGCCAAGATCACCCCAGCTGGATGGGTTGATTTGGCGAAGAGGCAACTCAAGGATAATGCTCGGAATTGGTGGGATGCGGAAGAGAAGTTGTTGGTGGAGCCGATAGCTTGGGCTACCTTCAAGGCCAGATTTGAGGGTGAGTTCTTCTCGAAAGCTGCCAGGGAAGAGATGCTGCAGCGTTTTATCGATTTGAAGCAGGGGAGCTCGTCGGTGGACCAGTATCACCAAGAGTTCATGAGGTTGAGTCGGTTTGCACCAAAGATGGTGCAGGACGCTGAGGAGAAGGCTCAGAGGTTCCTGCAGGGGCTTGATTCGGAGCTCCAGAGTTTTGTGACCTCCTCTGACCGGGAGTCTTATCAGAAGGTTCTGGTAGCAGCAAAGAGGCAGGAGCTGCTCGTGAACCAGAGGAGGGGGTCTATTGTTGGTGCTGGGAAGAGGCCTGTGGAACAGGCGAGAGCTGTGGTTAGACCTGGATTCAGGCCTAATCAATCCGCTCAGTTTAAGAGGCCAGGAGGGCCTATTCTGAAGACTTGCCATTTCTGCGGCAAGCCTGGCCACCTTAAGGATCAGTGTCGGAAGTTTTTGGGCCAGTGTCTGGTTTGTGGTGATGCTTCCCATGCCGCGAAGGATTGTCGGCACGTGAATCAGCTGCGAAGGGCACCTGTTGCAGCACAGCCGTTGTAGCAGCGAGCGTCTGTTCCTGCTGGACGTGCAGCAGCTCTTGTTCCGCAGGGGCAGGCTTTTCGGCAGGCTGTTCCACCGAGGAGGCAGGCTTTTCTGATGACCGCTGCGGAGAGCGAGGCTGTGGATGAGATTATCGCAGGTAATCCTCAATCTAGCTGTTACTTTCCTAGCTGGTTTTGATTGTTAGATTGTGTTGTTTGCTTGAGCATGGTTGTTTGCTAGAATAGGGTTTGATTGCTAATTGATTGTTAGGTGTGGTTTCGGTTTGCACATTTCCTGCCCGAGTCCTCTTTGACTCTGGTGCATCGATGTGCATTATTTCTCGGAGCTTCGTGGAGAGGCATTCCTTGTCGACGTCCCCTCTTCCAAAGAGTTGGAATATCGTTACAGAGAATGACGTGGTCTCGGTGCATCGTGGTTGCAATTCTTGCCCGTTGGTGGTCTGTGGACATGAGCTTTTTGCTGATTTCATTGTCCACGACATCATCAACTATGATGCAGTTCTTGGGATGGATTGGCTTGCGAGCTTCTATGCTACGATCGACTGTCGGGGGAAGAAGGTGGTGTTCGAGATTCTTGGACATCCAGTATTTGAGTTCAGTCGTGGTAGCAGTTCGCTTGGTCCTGTCAGGTTTCGGGCCAGGCCGGTGGAGGCTGTGGCTATGCAGATGGAGCTGGAGTGGCCAGCTGTGGTGCGTGATTTCGGCGACGTCTTCCCCGAGGAGATGTCTGGGTTGCCGCCTGATCGAGCTCTGGAATTTTCTATCGATCTTGTCCCTGGTGCGCAGCCGATTTCGAAGGCGCCGTATCGTATGGCACCTGCTGAATTGGAAGAGTTGCGGAAGCAGTTGGATGATGTAACGAATGCTTTTCATGTATCTGGATTTTATATATTATAATATATGTTTTGGTGGATTTTCTCCTCATGTGTGGTTTTCGTCTCCGTAGATTTCATTTTCGATCGATTCATTGTATTTTCTCGCTTCTTCCTTAGGATTGTCGATTTCGAAGTATGTCACTCGTGACGGACTTCATAACGGTCGTATCTAACTGTTAGATCAAGCCTAGGAGTCTTAGGAATCGATCCCGGGGCCCCGCGCTCCGTATCGGTACTTTTCTGTGCTCATTAGCCGGTGTAAGAAGGGCCACCGACCGACTAGATGACGATCCAGTCGGTCGGCAATCCTTCTTGGACCGACTAGTTGGCTTTCTAAATTTCTTTGAAGCTATTGTTTATCGTTAGTCGGTCTAAGAACGTTGGTTGACCGACTAGGTTGCAAACTAGTCGGTCAGCAATGCTTCTTGAACCGACTAACTCATCAAATTATTTTTGTATCAGTTACTGTTTACTCTTAGTCGGTCTAAGAACGTTCATCGACCGACTAGATGCTAAACTAGTCGGTCAGTACTTGTTTATGGACCGACTAATTCTAGATCCTATTTTCGCCTGTAGCTACTGTTTACACTTAGTCGGTCTGCGTTGGTCGACCGACCGACTAGTTGCCAAACTAGTCGGTCAGTGGTTGCTCTTGGACCGACTAACTAGTGTTAAAACCCTAATTTCTGGGCAGCCGCCAGCCTAGCCTATTTAAACCCAACCCATTCGACTTCTTCTTCTCCAACACGACCCAAAACCCTAAAAACTTCCCCCTTCAGCCCCCATCTTCCTCCAAGCTCCATTTCTCCATTCCAAGCCCTAGAATCATCATCAAATCCAACCATTCACTCCATCCACCCCTCATCTTCCCCAAATCTCCATCAAAACCCATCAAAATCCCCAAATCCCCCAAGAACCCTAATTCTCTAAACTTCTCCAATCTTTTCCAGATCTGATCCTAGGGTTCCCCGGAGTGTTCCTTCCGTCTCCTCTTGCGATTTTCCCCCGTAGATAGCATCCGTGTGACGAAGTGATCGTAAATCCCCGGTGTTAGGCAAGTGAAACTTGCATCTCTTGATTTGGGCCATGTCTTAGGCCATTTACCTTGCTTTAGCGTAAAAGAGACTAGACGGTGAAAGGATAGCCGTTTAGACGCCTTTGACCTAGCTTGACAACGAAGCTTGGTCCGTCACCCTCATCACGCTTGTATGTCACGTTTAATTTCCCTAAACGGTACGCGTATTAACTGTTCATGTCATCCATGCATCCTTAACTGCTATTGCATTTTAACTGCCATGTTTAATTTAAATAAACGGTACGCGAATATGTTCATGTCATTGCATATTGCCTGTCACGTTTAATTTAATTAACGGTATGCGAATTATCTGCTCATGTCATTGCATGCTTGAATACTCATCGTGATTGCGTAGCATCGCTACATACTAGTGTTACTTGTTCCGGCTAGGTGCACCCCTACGCCATACTTATCAAATACACTTTCTGGCTCGTGTTCCAGAAGACGAGCTCATCACAGCCTGCGGGCAATAGGGCACTCGTTGAGTGATCCCTTGTACTTGATACTTGAACACAGCCTGCGGGCAATAGGGCACTCGTTGAGTGATCCCTTGTACTTGTACTTGTTACTTGACATTACATGTCACAACAACCCCTTGCCACTTGTACTCTCATTTACCTTACTTGTCACCATCGTACTTTACTTGCCATGCACCATGTTTTAATTGCTAGGTTGCTAGTTTACCATTATTCCCGTTTCCTTGCACAAGTCTTTCGACTTGCTGACATGTGCCCCTTTTCTCTTTTGGGTGACACATGTTAGAGCCCGAGCCTGAGTTACTTGTTGAGGACGAGGTGTTTGCTGACGCCGAGCCCGTACTTGTGTTTGACGGGGAGTACGTGGACACTGGGGACCAGTCCTAGTGTCCTCGTTGTGTTTTACTTTTATTAGACAGTTGTTTTGTTATCGGTGCGTAGCACCCATACTTGTTGTTGTTGCAATTTTTTTGTTGGCCTTGTTCTGGGCCTTTAGACTCTTTTCTTTTAGCCTGGTGGCTTTTCTGGATGTTGGACTTTTTGTTGATGTTGGACAATTTGTGAGATGTGGAATTTTATTTCAGTCTCTCCTTGTGTTATTATTGTTATTCTGTCGTGGTTACAGGGACCTGTTTATGTGTTGTGGACGCTTATCGGGTTTGGGGCTTCGCAGCTCCACTCTCGTGCGGACCTTTTCACGTCTCGCCTCCATTTTAGGGAAGCGGGTCGTGACAGGTTTTAGTGGTGGCCCATGCAGGTCCTTCTGTAACTGCGATTCTTGGAATAGCGATAATAATATTTGAATGTCCAACGAATTAAGTTCGACGTCCGATTCATAAGCTATGAGTTTAATCTGATTCGTTTTCTGTGTCACTAGATGGCAGGAAGACGATTCACCCGTGGTGGTGGTAGTGGCGCGATCCCTCATGATGAGGAGCCTGAGCGGGAACCCACCAGCGGTGAGATGATGCGGATGATGATCCAGATGATGCAAGTGCAGCAGGGCGTGCTCCTGCAAGTCCAGAATGCTCCACCTGCTCGAGCTGCCCGGGCTCTTCCGGATGCCCCTCGCTCTGAGCCAGGAGCGAAGCAATTTCGGGAGCTGGGTCCCGCATATTTTGATGGTTCTGAGGGTCCTCTGGCTGCCGACGAGTGGATAAGGAACATTGAGGATAACTTGGCAATGGCGAAGATTAACCCGGCTGGATGGGTTGATTTGGCTAAGAGGCAGCTGAAGGACAATGCCAGAAATTGGTGGGATGCTGAAGAGAAGATGCTGGTGGAGCCGATCGTCTGGGCTACCTTCAAGTCCAGATTCGATGGAGAATTCTTCCCGAAGGCTGCTAGACAGGTGATGTTGCAGCGCTTTATAGATCTGAAGCAGGGGAGCTTGTCAGTGGATCAGTACCACCAGGAGTTCACGAGGCTCAGTCGGTTTGCACCTAAGATGGTGCAGGATGCCGATGAGAAAGCTCAGCGATTTCTCCAGGGACTTGCCTTGGAGCTTCAGAGCTTTGTGACCTCTTCTGACTTGGAGACATATCCGAAGGTTCTGATTGCTGCGAGGCGGCAAGAGTTAAATTTGAATCAGAGGAAGGGACTTGTTTCCGGAGCTGGGAAGAGGCATATGGAGCAGGCCAGGGCGGTGGTTAGGCCTGGTTTCAAGCCTAATCATCCGGTGCAGTTCAAGAGGCCAGGAGGGCCTATTCTGAAGACTTGCCATTTCTGTGGCAAGACTGGACACCTCAGGGAACAGTGTAGGAGGTTTCTGGGGCAGTGCATTGTCTGCGGAGATCCTGCCCACACCATCCGGGAGTGTCCGAAGTCGAGGCAGCCTTGGCGGGCTCCTATTGCAGCACAGCCGTTGCAGCAGCGAGCTCCTGTGCCCGTTGGACGTGGAGCGCCCCTTGTTCCACAGAGACAGGCCTTTCGGCAGGCTGTTCCGCCGAGAGGGCAGGCCTTTCTGATGACTGAGGAGGAGAGCATGGCCGTGGATGAAGTTATTGCAGGTAACGCTCATTCTAGCTATTTATCTTCCTTAGTTAGTTTGATTTTGATTATATTGGGTGCTTGCTCATGATTGTTTGCTAGACTAGGATTTGATTGTTAATTGCTTGTTAGGTGTGGTTTTTGTTGGTAGTAACGATCTGTGAACTTCGTGTTTGATGATAACAAACGTGTGTGAATATTTTAACGTGTGTGTTAATTGTTTCAGGAATGGCGAACGTGTGAGTGACTTACGAAATGACTTGGTCAATGTGCGAAGGAGATAGGGAGAGAACCTAACTTGAGTTGACTCATATCTATTGGAGTAAAACCCTATACCCTACTATTTTTAAGCAAGCAATGAAGATGAAATTTACAAGAGCTGGCCGAATTGATTGGTAGGCTCTACACAAAACCCTAAGACCAAGCAATGGATGGCATACACGTAATTAAGTAGTAGGGTTGGATGTTCACATCTTATAAAAAGAATTCCACAGGCCACATTTTGATCGGAATCTCAAAAGCCCAGCAGCCGCATCCTTTCATGTTTCCCTGTGCTTAAAAAAAAATTCAGAGAGAAGAGCCGGCCATCTCTCAGCAAGCCGCACCTTCAAACAAAAATTGTTTTGTTTTGTTTTTCTCCAAAGAGGACATGCTGTTAAAATTCCAAATTCCCAGGGCTTTGTTTTTTGGTGTTTGATTGCCAGCCAAAGAGGACATTTTGTTTGGTGTTTGATTCCCAGGGCGAACGTGTTTTATTAATTTTCCCATCAAAAATCCTTTGAACCCCAAAAGGAGCCAAGGTCTTTAACGTGGGGTTTATTTTGTTTGGTCTTTTAAAAAAAATACAATTTTTTTGGTGTTTGTTTCTTTCTATAGGGTCTGCCAAAATTAATAAGAGGGTCTTTATTTAATCCAAGAGCTTTATTGTTTTTGAGGGTGTTTTGATTGCTGTGCACAGAATCTTCAATCTTTTGGATTAATTCTCCTCCAAATAAATCACAGGCCATTTTAAAGACCAATCTCCAAAGAGCATGTGCCGAATATTGTGGGAATTTATCTTTTAACAATTTTGTTTGCAGGACTCGTGCTTCTCTTTGACTGGAACGAAAATCCATAGAGAACAAGTTGATGTTCCCAAGGCCAAAGCTTTTTAATTCACTCATTTTGCTTTGCTGCCTTTACATTATTTGAGCCGGCCACATATATATTATATTAAGGGGATTTGTTCTGTTTTTGTAGAGAGCTTCGGCCGCATCATTTGACTTTGGGAACAAAGCAAACATCAGATTGCTGAACTAGTACTTGGTGCCACAACACGTCAGCCGACCTGGGAACTCAAGAGGAGTTCAATTGCCGCAACTTGAGTTGCCCGACTTACGGAGACGACTACATCTCGTCAGATACAGATCTGACCCGTGCTAATTGACGAGGACATCGCCGCTACACAAACTGAGATTCCTAAACTCTATTTATCATTATTTTGTGTAGTTGTTGTGTTAAATCCTCGTAGGGGAAACTTTACCTTTTGTGTTATTTTTGGGGACCTGACGACTTGGGAGTCGTCACGGAGGGAGAGCATCTGACTAGATTGAGAGTGTAGAGCACGTGGTGTGCGTACGAGCTAGGTGAGAGTAGATTTGGGATCTTGACTCATTGTAGCTGTACTTGATTACATATCTATCTAGTAGTTGCTTTCGGGGCTGGAGTAGGTCGTGGGGACGACCGAACCAGGGTATATCTGTGCGTATTCTGTGACTGCTATTTTATTGCCCTGTCTGTATCTATAACTGCGTGGAATTGTTCGTGGGTTGCACGAATATTTTTATTAGCCTATTCACCCCCCCTCTAGGCTACGATCCAGATCCAACAAGTGGTATCAGAGCCAGTTTAGAGGATCTAGTCTAGATTTTTAGCTGACCATGAATATATCTGATTGTGCTTTTGCTGAAGGTCAGTCTATAGCCCGTCCCCCTAAGTTTAACGGTATATACTTTGCTTATTGGAAGGCTAGGATGAAAATATATCTAGTGTCTGTAGATTATGATGTGTGGGATATTGTTGAAAATGGTTATAGTCTGCCCACTATTAAAATTGAAGACACTGTTATGATTAAGCCTAAAGACAAGTGGGATTTAGCTGATAAGAAACTTTATACTCTTAATGGTAAAGCTATGAATGCGCTTATATGCTCTCTTGATAAATCTGAGTTTAACCGTATCTCACATTGTCTAACTGCGCAGGAAATCTGGCATACTCTGGAGGTGACCCACGAGGGAACATCGCAAGTGAAGGAATCCAGACTTGCGTTGCTTTGCACAGAATATGAGAGCTTCCGCATGCTACCAACAGAATCTGTGAAAGAGATGTTCGCGAGGTTCACGGACATCGTCTACAAATCCAGTTCCCTCGGTAAGCCATACTCTAGCCATGAACAGGTACGAAAGATCTTAAGGGCGCTACCTAGCTCGTTCAGGCCTAAAGTCACCGCTATTCAAGAAGCTAAGGACTTGTCAACAATGAAAGTGGAGGACTTGATAGGCAACCTGATGTCACACGAGCTTGAGTTGCAGAGTATAGAAGCCAGAGAGAAACCTGAAGAGAAGACCAAAGCTTCCACACCATTAGCTCTTCAAGCTAACGACGACGATCTTGATGAAGAGCAAGCCCTAATGGTCAGAAACTTCAGGAGATACATTCAAACTGATCAAGGAAGAGCTGAGATGGGAAAAAGGTTCATTCGTTCTAATAATTCTAATTTTGGTAGAAATTCCTATGATCAGAAAGCTATTAATAGAAGTGAATGTTTTAAATGCAGGAAGAAAGGGCACCACATAAAAGATTGCCCACAACAACACATAGCTCAAGTTGCAAAAGGAAAAACGAAAGTGCTGATGTGGGACATGGATAGCGAAGCTAAGGAGGAGGATGAGGAACATGAAGTCCACTCCTGCATGGCATTGATGGCCAAACACACTGAGGTAGAATCTCCCACTAAAACTGAACTCTTAGAAATCTGTAAAGGAATGCAACATAGAATTGATGAGCTAGAAGCTGATGTGGAATGTTATAGGAATGATAATTTTGATATGCAACAAACTGAGTATGACATGTCTATAGAAATGAAAAATATTAAACAAGAGCTTGTTGCATGCAAATCTACCATTACTATGTTAGAAAAAGAGAAAGCTAGCTTATCTGAAAAAACTGAGTGTCTTTCATGTCCCTCTTTATTAAAGGATATTAGCATGTATAAGCTTGATAAGTTAAAGCTTGAAACTGAAAATGAATTGCTTTCTGAAAAGATTAACATGCTAAATCTTGAACTTAAAGAAAAAATGAGGGATTTTGAAAAGAAAGAAGATGAAAACAAGCAAGCTTTCATTAGTAAATGTACTTTGCTTGTGAACGAAAATGATCATTTGAAATCCAAAGTTGCTAGTTTAGAATTGTCACTAAAGAGATTTTCCATTGGAAAACAAAATTTGGACATTATACTTGGAAATCAACTTTATGGCAATAATAGGCGAGGACTAGGATATGGTCTTAAAAATGTTGAAAAATCAAAATATAGAAAAGTTCACATTGAATCAACAAAGGTTGGAAATTTTCATGCTAAGTGCTTTACATGTGGATGTGTTGGTCATACTTCATATCATTGCAAATATAGGAACAAAAACATTAAGTTCAAACAAATATGGGTTCCTAAATCTTTGATGACTAACGTGAGTGGACCTTGTTGGATTCCAAGGTCACACACGACACCTCTTTTGTAGGTGAGACGGAAATTTGGCGAGGAGCGATAAATTGAATGCCTCATTACTTTTTAGCTCCTTAGTCAAACGGCGACGCGAAGGTATATCTCATTCTTTGAACTTAATGAATATCTTCATAGTTTTTTTGTGTGCATGACTTTTCTTTGTTTGTGTGCTAGTAGTTGCATTGCTATGTGTGCATGATTTTTTTTGTTTGTGTGATTGCATCTCATGTTTGCTTTAGTACTTCATGCACTTATAAAAAAAACAAAATAAAAAAAAAACTGAAAAACTGAAAATATAAAAAAAAAAAAAATTGGTGCTTATATGTGTATCTTCTCTCTTTGATTCATTACTGAAGTATGCACGAATGATTTTCATATCCATGTAAAAATTGGTGTATTATTACTTTTGCTACATGCACATGTTCATCTCTCTAAATATTCATGGCATATTCAATGAATAAAAATAACTTGATTTTTGCACCACCTACTTCACTTCCACATGTATTATTATTGTTGCACATATGGAGACATCGTTTATGAAGTATGGAAAGTGAATGTAGGAGGAAAACTTAACTGAAAATCTAAGGGATATGATATACCTTGCCATGGATAAAAATTGAGCAAAAAAAAATTGTTGGTATAAGTATTTTTTTTAAAAAATTATGTGAAAACAAAAGATAATTGCTCCGTATGGAAAATGGATACAATCCTTGGCAACAGTATTACCCACGAGTATCCAACATAAGCTTTATGGGTAAACTTTAGCGTTGGTGTATTTACTCGTCAAGCAATGCCACCCCCACATCTAAGAGTCCTTATAGGCTATGTTTTGGGGTGTGGTACCTTGAACTCATTTTTAATGAGGTGGGAAAAATCAATCCTAGGCGATGGAATGTTATTTGGAAAATGTGGATTGGTTCCGGTTGACTTTCTTAATGATTCTCCCTATGTGCTTCAATTTTAATCATCACACTTTACACGTTGGTGTTGAAGTCTTAGTTGTTTAACTTCATTGGATTTTGACTTGATTATTCTATGATTGTATACATGCAATTGTTGGTATTGGCTTATAATGCTCTCTTTTTACATGGTATATGTTTTTGAATTCGTGTTTCGACTTTTGATGATAACAAAGGGGGAGAAAAATTTGGGGAAAAATCTGATTGCTTGATTAAGGGGGAGCATTAATTAATATTGGGGAAGCACAAAAATAGGGGGAGCACATGCTTATCGATAAACTTTACACACCATTATTTGCACATCATTATATCTTATTGCATGTCACCCACTATCGTCATACTTTCACACACACTATTTGAAAAGCTTATTGGTCAAATCTTATATTTGGTTTGTCATCATCAAAAGGGGGAGATTGTTGGTAGTAACGATCTGTGAACTTCGTGTTTGATGATAACAAACGTGTGTGAATATTTTAACGTGTGTGTTAATTGTTTCAGGAATGGCGAACGTGTGAGTGACTTACGAAATGACTTGGTCAATGTGCGAAGGAGATAGGGAGAGAACCTAACTTGAGTTGACTCATATCTATTGGAGTAAAACCCTATACCCTACTATTTTTAAGCAAGCAATGAAGATGAAATTTACAAGAGCTGGCCGAATTGATTGGTAGGCTCTACACAAAACCCTAAGACCAAGCAATGGATGGCATACACGTAATTAAGTAGTAGGGTTGGATGTTCACATCTTATAAAAAGAATTCCACATGCCACATTTTGATCGGAATCTCAAAAGCCCAGCAGCCGCATCCTTTCATGTTTCCCTGTGCTTAAAAAAAAAAATTCAGAGAGAAGAGCCGGCCATCTCTCAGCAAGCCGCACCTTCAAACAAAAATTGTTTTGTTTTTTTTTCTCCAAAGAGGACATGCTGTTAAAATTCCAAATTCCCAGGGCTTTGTTTTTTGGTGTTTGATTGCCAGCCAAAGAGGACATTTTGTTTGGTGTTTGATTCCCAGGGCGAACGTGTTTTATTAATTTTCCCATCAAAAATCCTTTGAACCCCAAAAGGAGCCAAGGTCTTTAACGTGGGGTTTATTTTGTTTGGTCTTTTAAAAAAATACAATTTTTTTGGTGTTTGTTTCTTTCTATAGGGTCTGCCAAAATTAATAAGAGGGTCTTTATTTAATCCAAGAGCTTTATTGTTTTTGAGGGTGTTTTGATTGCTGTGCACAGAATCTTCAATCTTTTGGATTAATTCTCCTCCAAATAAATCACAGGCCATTTTAAAGACCAATCTCCAAAGAGCATGTGCCGAATATTGTGGGAATTTATCTTTTAACAATTTTGTTTGCAGGACTCGTGCTTCTCTTTGACTGGAACGAAAATCCATAGAGAACAAGTTGATGTTCCCAAGGCCAAAGCTTTTTAATTCACTCATTTTGCTTTGCTGCCTTTACATTATTTGAGCCGGCCACATATATATTATATTAAGGGGATTTGTTCTGTTTTTGTAGAGAGCTTCGGCCGCATCATTTGACTTTGGGAACAAAGCAAACATCAGATTGCTGAACTAGTACTTGGTGCCACAACACGTCAGCCGACCTGGGAACTCAAGAGGAGTTCAATTGCCGCAACTTGAGTTGCCCGACTTACGGAGACAACTACATCTCGTCAGATACAGATCTAACCCGTGCTAATTGACGAGGACATCGCCGCTACACAAACTGAGATTCCTAAACTCTATTTATCATTATTTTGTGTAGTTGTTGTGTTAAATCCTCGTAGGGGAAACTTTACCTTTTGTGTTATTTTTGGGGACCTGACGACTTGGGAGTCGTCACGGAGGGAGAGCATCTGACTAGATTGAGAGTGTAGAGCACGTGGTGTGCGTACGAGCTAGGTGAGAGTAGATTTGGGATCTTGACTCATTGTAGCTGTACTTGATTACATATCTATCTAGTAGTTGCTTTCGGGGCTGGAGTAGGTCGTGGGGACGACCGAACCAGGGTATATCTGTGCGTATTCTGTGACTGCTATTTTATTGCCCTGTCTGTATCTATAACTGCGTGGAATTGTTCGTGGGTTGCACGAATATTTTTATTAGCCTATTCACCCCCCCCTCTAGGCTACGATCCAGATCCAACAGTTTTGGTTTGCATGTTCCCTGCACGAGTCCTCTTTGACTCTGGTGCATCGATGTGCATTTTGGCCCGGAGCTTCGTGGAGAAGCATTCTTTGTCGACGTCCTCTCTTCTTAAGAGTTGGAATATCGTCACAGGGAACGGTGTAGTCTCGGTGCATCGTGGATGCAATTCTTGCCCGTTGGTGGTTTGTGGACGTGAGCTTTGTGCTGATTTCATTGTCCACGACATCATCACCTATGATGCAGTTCTTGGGATGGATTGGCTTGCGAGCTTCTATGCTACGATCGACTGCAGGAGGAAGAAGGTGGTGTTCGAGATCCCCGGACATCCAGTATTTGAGTTCAGTCGTGGTAGCAGTTCGCTTGGTCCTGTCAGATTTCGGGCCAGGCCGGTGGAGGCTGTGGCTATGCAGATGGAGCTGGAGTGGCCAGCTGTGGTGCGTGATTTTGGCGACGTCTTCCCCGAGGAGATGTCTGGTTTGCCGCCTCATCGAGCTTTGGAATTTTCTATCGATCTTGTTCCAGGTGCGCAGCCGATTTCGAAGGCGCCGTATCGTATGGCATCTGCTGAGTTGGAAGAGTTGCGGAAGCAGTTGGATGAGCTGTTGCTGAAGGGTTATATTAATCCTAGCGTGTCTCCGTGGGGAGCACCGGTGTTGTTGGTAAAGAAGAAGGATGGTTCGCGTCGCATGTGCGTGGACTATCGGGAGTTGAATGCGGTAACTATTAAGAATAAATACCCGTTGCCTCGCATCGATGATATTTTTGATCAGCTTGGAGGCTCGAGGGTGTTTTCAAAATTGGATCTGAGGAGTGGTTACCATCAGTTGAAGGTGAAGAAGGGAGATGTTCCGAAGACAGCGTTCAGGACGAAGTATGGACACTATGAGTTTGTGGTTATGCCTTTTGGCGTAACTAACGCGCCCGCAGTCTTCATGAATCTGATGAACCTGATTTTCTACGACTTTTTGGATAAGTTTGTCGTTATCTTTATTGACGACATTCTGATCTATTCGAAGTCGGAGGAAGAGCATGCCTCGCACTTAAGGACAGTATTGGAGATTTTGAGGAAGCATCGGTTGTATGCTAAGTTTTCGAAGTGCGAATTTTGGCTGGATCGAGTTGCTTTTCTGGGGCATGTGGTGACTGGAGATGGTATTTCTGTGGATCCCGAGAAGATTCGGGCCATCAGGGAGTGGCCTGTTCCGTCGTCAGCGTCTGAGATTCGGAGTTTCCTTGGACTTGTCAGTTATTATCGGCGATTCATCAAGGACTTTTCCCGTATTGCTGAGCCGATGACCAGGTTGACGCGGAAGGATGTTGCTTTTGTTTGGTCGGGTGATTGTGAGGGTGCTTTTGGTGTTCTGAAGGAAAGATTGACGAGTGCCCCTATTCTTGTTGTGCCTGATCGCAGCGGTGGATTTGAGATCTTTTGCGATGCTTCTGGCAAGGGTCTCGGTTGCGTGTTTTATCAGCTCGGGCATGTTGTGGCGTATGCGTCTCGTCAGCTTAAGGTTCATGAGAAGAATTATCCGACGCATGATTTGGAGTTGGCTGCCGTTGTGTTTGCTCTTAAGATTTGGAGGCACTTCCTGCTGTGTGAGAAAGTGAAGATTTTCACCGATCACAAAAGCTTGAAGTACATTTTCACTCAGAAGGAGCTCAACATGCGACAGCGTCGATGGTTGGAGCTTATGGCGGATTATGATATTGATTTGCAGTTTCACCCTGGCAAGGTGAATGTGGTTCCGGATGCTTTGAGTAGGCTTCCAGCGGTAATGATTTTGACCTCGCAGTGGAGATTGCAGCAGGATTTTTGCGAGTCTGGCGTGGAGATTGTTCTTCCTGGGGAGGCTTCGTCGTTGATGTACATGCAGGTACGGTCGACGATCGTGGATCGGATTAAGGCTGGCCAGGCCGAGGATCCGAAGCTGGTAAGGATTCGGGAGATGGTGGAAGCCGGTCTGCGGACTGACTTTTTGGTTCATGAGGATGGCTCGCTGAGATTTGGAGCCAGGTTGTGTGTGCCAGCTGGGGATATCAGAGAGGAATTGATGGTGGAGGCACACAGTTCGCCGTATTCTGTGCATCCTGGTGGCACCAAGATGTACCAGGATCTTCGTCTGAATTATTGGTGGCATGGTGTGAAGAGGAGCGTGGCTCGGAGTGTAGCCAAGTGCTTGGTTTGCCAGCAAGTGAAGGCGGAGCATCAGCGTTCGGCCGGGTTGCTACAACCGCTTCTGATTCCGGAGTGGAAGTGGCAACACATCACTATGGATTTCGTGACTGGACTACCTCGGAGTCCGAAGCAGAATGACGCGATTTGGGTGATCGTAGATCGATTGACCAAATCCACGCACTTTATTCCATTCCGAGTAGGACAGTCTACTGAGGCGCTAGCGAGGAGATATATGGAGGTAAAATTCTTTTTACTCTCCGTTTTATTTCCTTTTCCTAGTTTGGATAGTGATGTAACGTGAATCGTGCAGGAAGTTGTGCGACTTCATGGAGTCCCCGTGAGTATCGTGTCTGACAGAGACACGAGATTCACATCTCAGTTCTGGCAGAGTTTGCAGAAGAGCTTGGGTACGCGTCTGAGTTTCAGCACGGCGTACCATCCGCAGACGGATGGCCAGTCCGAGAGGACGATTCAGATTTTGGAAGACATGCTGAGGGCGTGCATGTTGGATTTCAAGGGTTCGTGGGAGGACCATCTGCATTTGGTGGAGTTCTCTTACAACAACAGCTTCCAGGCGAGTATTGGCATGGCGCCTTTCGCCGCTCTTTATGGGAGGAAATGTCGATCACCATTGAGTTGGGATGACGTTGGTGATCGAGAGTTGTTGGGACCTGAGATGATCGTGGAGGCCGTGGATATCGTCAGGAATATTCGGGAAAGGTTGAGAATTGCTCAGGACCGTTTTAAGCATTGGGCGGATGCTAAACGTCGTCCTTTGGAGTTTCAGCCGGGCGACCATGTGTTCTTGAAGATTTCCCCGAATCGTGGTGTGATTCGTTTTGGGAAGCGTGGGAAGTTGAGCCCGTGATACATTGGACCGTTTGACGTTTTGGAGAGGGTTGGCGAGGTAGCTTATCACTTGGCCTTGCCGCCATCTTTGGAAGGAGTTCACAATGTTTTCCATGTGTCGCAGCTTCGTCGATACATTAGCGATCCGTCTCATGCGGTGGATTTTTCAGAGATTACCGTTCGCCCCGATATGACGTATGACCAGCATCCAGTGCAGATTCTGGACAGGCGTCAGAAGTCGCTTCGGAACAAGGTTGTCAATCTTGTAAGGGTGATGTGGCGACACGGCTCACCTGGAGAGTCTTCTTGGGAGAATGAGGATGAGATGCGTGAGCGTTTCCCACTTTTGTTTCCGGACTCGTGAGTTTTTGGAAATTCTGAGGACGGAATTTTTCTTAAGTTGGGGAGGATGTAACGACTGCTTTTCATGTATCTGGATTTTATATATTATAATATATGTTTTGTTGGATTTTCTCCTCATGTGTGGTTTTCGTCTCCGTAGATTTCATTTTCGATCGATTCATCGTATTTTCTCGCTTCTTCCTTAGGATTGTCGATTTCGAAGTATGTCACTCGTGACGGACTTCATAACGGTCGTATCTAACTGTTAGATCAAGCCTAGGAGTCTTAGGAATCGATCCCGGGGCCCCGCGCTCCGTATCGGTACTTTTCTGTGCTCATTAGCCGGTGTAAGAAGGGCCACCGACCGACTAGATGACGATCCAGTCGGTCGGCAATCCTTCTTGGACCGACTAGTTGGCTTTCTAAATTTCTTTGAAGCTACTGTTTATCGTTAGTCGGTCTAAGAACGTTGGTTGACCGACTAGGTTGCAAACTAGTCGGTCAGCAATGCTTCTTGAACCGACTAACTCATCAAATTATTTTTGTATCAGTTACTGTTTACTCTTAGTCGGTCTAAGAACGTTCATCGACCGACTAGATGCTAAACTAGTCGGTCAGTACTTGTTCATGGACCGACTAATTCTAGATCCTATTTTCGCCTGTAGCTACTGTTTACACTTAGTCGGTCTGCGTTGGTCGACCGACCGACTAGTTGCCAAACTAGTCGGTCAGTGGTTGCTCTTGGACCGACTAACTAGTGTTAAAACCCTAATTTCTGGGCAGCCGCCAGCCTAGCCTATTTAAACCCAACCCATTCGACTTCTTCTTCTCCAACACGACCCAAAACCCTAAAAACTTCCCCCTTCAGCCCCCATCTTCCTCCAAGCTCCATTTCTCCATTCCAAGCCCTAGAATCATCATCAAATCCAACCATTCACTCCATCCACCCCTCATCTTCCCCAAATCTCCATCAAAACCCATCAAAATCCCCAAATCCCCCAAGAACCCTAATTCTCTAAACTTCTCCAATCTTTTCCAGATCTGATCCTAGGGTTCCCCGGAGTGTTCCTTCCGTCTCCTCTTGCGATTTTCCCCCGTAGATAGCATCCGTGTGACGAAGTGATCGTAAATCCCCGGTGTTAGGCAAGTGAAACTTGCATCTCTTGATTTGGGCCATGTCTTAGGCCATTTACCTTGCTTTAGCGTAAAAGAGACTAGACGGTGAAAGGATAGCCGTTTAGACGCCTTTGACCTAGCTTGACAACGAAGCTTGGTCCGTCACCCTCATCACGCTTGTATGTCACGTTTAATTTCCCTAAACGGTACGCGTATTAACTGTTCATGTCATCCATGCATCCTTAACTGCTATTGCATTTTAACTGCCATGTTTAATTTAAATAAACGGTACGCGAATATGTTCATGTCATTGCATATTGCCTGTCACGTTTAATTTAATTAACGGTATGCGAATTATCTGCTCATGTCATTGCATGCTTGAATACTCATCGTGATTGCGTAGCATCGCTACATACTAGTGTTACTTGTTCCGGCTAGGTGCACCCCTACGCCATACTTATCAAATACACTTTCTGGCTCGTGTTCCAGAAGACGAGCTCATCACAGCCTGCGGGCAATAGGGCACTCGTTGAGTGATCCCTTGTACTTGATACTTGAACACAGCCTGCGGGCAATAGGGCACTCGTTGAGTGATCCCTTGTACTTGTACTTGTTACTTGACATTACATGTCACAACAACCCCTTGCCACTTGTACTCTCCTTTACCTTACTTGTCACCACCGTACTTTACTTGCCATGCACCATGTTTTAATTGCTAGGTTGCTAGTTTACCATTATTCCCGTTTCCTTGCACAAGTCTTTCGACTTGCTGACATGTGCCCCTTTTCTCTTTTGGGTGACACATGTTAGAGCCCGAGCCTGAGTTACTTATTGAGGACGAGGTGTTTGCTGACGCCGAGCCCGTACTTGTGTTTGACGGGGAGTACGTGGACACTGGGGACCAGTCCTAGTGTCCTCGTTGTGTTTTACTTTTATTAGACAGTTGTTTTGTTATCGGTGCGTAGCACCCATACTTGTTGTTGTTGCAATTTTTTTGTTGGCCTTGTTCTGGGCCTTTAGACTCTTTTCTTTTAGCCTGGTGGCTTTTCTGGATGTTGGACTTTTTGTTGATGTTGGACAATTTGTGAGATGTGGAATTTTATTTCAGTCTCTCCTTGTGTTATTATTGTTATTCTGTCGTGGTTACAGGGACCTGTTTATGTGTTGTGGACGCTTATCGGGTTTGGGGCTTCGCAGCTCCACTCTCGTGCGGACCTTTTCACGTCTCGCCTCCATTTTAGGGAAGCGGGTCGTGACAGATGAGCTCTTGCAGAAGGGTTATATCAATCCTAGTGTGTCTCCGTAAGGAGCACCGGTGCTGTGGGTGAAGAAGAAGGATGGTTCGCGTCGCATGTGCGTGGACTATCGGGAGTTGAATGCGGTGACCATTAAGAATAAATACCCGTTGCCTCGCATCGACGATATTTTTGATCAGCTTGGAGGTTCGAGGGTGTTTTCTAAATTGGATTTGAGGAGTGGTTACCATCAGTTGAAGGTGAAGAAGGATGATGTTCCGAAGACAGCGTTCAGGACGAAGTATGGACACTATGAGTTCGTGGTTATGCCTTTCTGCGTAACTAACGCGCCCGCAGTTTTCATGAATCTGATGAACCTGATTTTCTACGACTTTTTAGATAAGTTTGTCGTTATCTTTATTGACGACATTCTGATCTATTCGAAGTCAGAGGAAGAGCATGCCTCGCACTTAAGGACGGTGTTGGAGATTTTGAGGAAGCATCGTTTGTATGCTAAGTTTTCGAAGTGCGAGTTTTGGCTGGATAGAGTTGCTTTTCTCGGGCATGTGGTGACTGGAGATGGTATTTCAGTGGATCCCGAGAAGATTAGGGCCATCAGGGAGTGGCCTGTTCTGTCGTCAGCGTCTGAGATTCGGAGTTTCCTTGGACTTGCTGGTTATTATCGGCGATTCATTAAGGACTTTTCTCGTATTGTTGAGCCGATGACCAGGTTGACGCCGAAGGATGTTGCTTTTGTTTGGTCGGGTGATTGTGAGAGTGCTTTTGGTATTCTGAAGGAGAGGTTGACGACTGCCCCTATTCTTGTTGTGCCTGATCGCAGCGGTGGATTTGAGATCTTTTGCGATGCTTCTGGCAAGGGTCTCGGTTGTGTGTTGCATCAGCATGGGCATGTTGTGGCGTATGCGTCTCGTCAGCTTAAGGTTCATGAGAAGAATTATCCGACGCATGATTTGGAGTTGGCTGCCGTTGTGTTTGCTCTTAAGATTTGGAGGCACTTCCTGCTGAGTGAGAAAGTGAAGATTTTCACCGATCACAAAAGCTTGAAGTATATTTTCACTCAGAAGGAGCTCAACATGCGACAGCGTCGATGGTTGGAGCTTATGGCGGATTATGAGATTGATTTGCAGTTTCACCCTGGCAAGGTGAATGTGGTCCCTGATGCGCTGAGTAGGCTTCCAGCGGTGATGATTTTGACCTCGCAGTGGAGATTGCAGCAGGATTTTTGCGAGTCTGGTGTGGAGATTGTTCTTCCTGGGGAGGCTTCGTCGTTGATGTACATGCAGGTACAGTCGACGATCGTGGATCAGATTAAGGCTGGCCAGGCTGAGATCCGAAGCTGGTGAGGATTCGGGAGCAGGTGGAAGCCGGTCTGCGGACTGACTTTTTGATTCATGAGGATGGCTCGCTGAGGTTTGGAGCCAGGTTGTGTGTGCCAGCTGGGGATATTAGAGAGGAGTTGATGGTGGAGGCACACAGTTCGCCGTATTCTGTGCATCTTGGTGGAACCAAGATGTACCAGGATCTTCGTCTGAATTATTGGTGGCATGGTATGAAGAGGAGCGTGGCTCAGGGTGTAGCCAAGTGCTTGGTTTGCCAGCAAGTGAAGGCGGAGCATCAGCGTACGGCCGGGTTGCTACAACCGCTTCCGATTCCGGAGTGGAAATGGCAACACATCACTATGGATTTCGTGACTGGACTACCTCGGAGTCCGAAGCAGAATGACGCGATTTGGGTGATCGTAGATCGATTGACCAAATCTGCGTACTTTATTCCGTTCCGAGTGGGACAGTCCACTGAGGCGCTAGCGAGGAGATATATGGAGGTAAAATTCTTTTACTCTCCGTTTATGTCCTTTTCCTAGTTTGGATAGTGATGTAACGTGAATCGTGCAGGAGGTTGTGCGAATTCATGGAGTCCCCGTGAGTATCGTGTCGGACAGAGACACGAGGTTCACATCTTAGTTCTGGCAGAGTTTGCAGAAGATCTTGGGTACACGTCTGAGTTTCAGCACGACGTACCATCCGCAGACGGATGGCCAGTCCGAGAGGACGATTCAGATTTTGGAAGACATGCTGAGGGCGTGCATGTTGGATTTCAAGGGTTCGTGGGAGGACCATCTACATCTGGTAGAGTTTTCCTACAACAACAGCTTCCAGGCGAGTATTGGCATGGCGCCTTTCGCCGCTCTTTATGGGAGGAAATGTCGATCGCCATTGAGTTGGGATGACGTTGGTGATCGGGAGCTGTTGGGACCTGAGATGATCGTGGAGGCCGTGGATATCGTCAGGAATATTCGGGAGAGGTTGAGAATTGCTCAGGACCGTTTTAAGCATTGGGCGGATGCTAAACGTCGTCCTTTGGAGTTTCAGCCGGGCGACCATGTGTTCTTGAAGATTTCCCCGAATCGTGGTGTGATTCGTTTCGGGAAGCGTGGGAAGTTGAGCCCGCGATACATTGGACCGTTTGACGTTTTGGAGAGGGTTGGCGAGGTAGCTTATCGCTTGGCCTTGCCGCCATCTTTGGAAGGAGTTCACAATGTTTTCCATGTGTCGCAGCTTCGTCGATACATTAGCGATCCATCTCATGCGGTAGATTTTTCGGAGATTACCGTTCGCCCCGATATGACGTATGACCAGCATCCAGTGCAGATTCTGGACAGGCGTCAGAAATCGCTTCGGAACAAGATTGTCAATCTTGTGAGGGTGATGTGGCGACACGGCTCACCTGGAGAGTCTACTTGGGAGAATGAGGATGAGATGCGAGAGCATTTCCCACTTTTGTTTCCGGACTCGTGAGTATTCAGAAATTCCGAGGACGGAATTTTTCTTAAGTTGGGGAGGATGTAACGACTGCTTTTCATTTATCTGGATTTATTATAATGTAATATATGTTTTGGTGGATTTTCTCCTCGTGTGTGGTTTTCGTCTCCGTAGCTTTCATTTTCGATCGATTCGTCGTATTTTCTCGTTTCTTCCTTAGGATCGTCGATTTCGAAGTGTGTCATTCGTGACGGACTTCATAACGGTCGTATCTTACTATTAGATCAAGCCTAGGAGTCTTAGGAATCGATCCCGGGGCCCCGCGCTCCATATTGGAACTTTTTGTGCTCATTAGCCGGTATAAGAAGGGGCACCGACCGACTAGATGACGATCCAGTCGGTCGGCAATCCTTCTTGGACCGACTAGTTAGCTTTCTAAATTATTCAGGAGTTACTGTTTATCGTTAGTCGGTCTAAGAACGTTGGTTGACCGACTAGGTTGCAAACTAGTCGGTCAGCAATGCTTCTTTAACCGACTAACACATCATCTAATTTTAGTATCAGTTACTGTTTACTCTTAGTCGATCTAAGAACGTTCATCGACCGACTAGATGCTAAACTAGTCGGTCAGTATTTGTTCATGGACCGACTAACTCTAAAATCCTATTTTCGTTCAGAAGTTACTGTTTACACTTAGTCGGTCTGCGTTGGTCGACCGACCGACTAGTTGCCAAACTAGTCGGTCAGTGGTTACTCTTTGACCGACTAGTCTGTGTTAAAACCCTAATTTCTGGGCAGCCGCCAGCCCAACCTATTTATACCCCTCCCAAACGTTTCTTCTTCCTCCCTCATGACCCAAAACCCTAAAATCTCCCCCATTGAGCCCCCATCTTCCTCCAAGCTTCATTCCTTCATTCCAAGCCCTAGATTCATCATCTAAACCCTCCATCCACTCATTCCACCTCTCATCTTCCCCAAATCTCCATCAAATCCCCAAAATCCCCCAAAACCCCTAATTCTCCAAACTTCTCCAATCTTTTCCAGATCTGATCCTAGGGTTCTCCGGAGTGTTTCTTCCACCTCCTCTCGCGATTTCCCCCGTAGAATAGCATCCGCGAGACGAACCTTCGTGATCGTCATCCCCGGTGCTAGGCAAGTGAAACTTGCCACTTAGGGTTTAGGCCATGTTTTAGGCCATTTAGCTTGTTGTAGGCGTAAAAGAGGCTAGGCGACGAAATGATACTCGCCTAGGCGCAAATTGGGGAACTAGCTTGACAACGAAGCTAGTTCTGACATATATCATGTTGCACACTTACCATGTCATGTTTACTTTCCATTAACGGTACGCAAATTAATTGTCATGTCATTTCATCCTTTAAGTATTTCTGTGAATGCGTAGCTTTGCTACAATGCTTGTGTTCCTGGCTCGTGTTCCAGAAGCGGGCAATGTGTTGGTTGATAGCCAATGCCCGAATTGCTTGTTTCCGGCTAGGTGCAACCCTATGCCAAATGTTTAGAATGCGAGCTCATGTGCGGGGCAACGCTCACTTGCTGAGCTCATGTGCGGGGACCCTGGCTCCATTACGTGTGGGTATTGGGGGTAAGAGTTAAGCGGCCAATCAACTGGGAGTCTGCCCGATCAGCAACTGCAGTGGTAAGGCGTAAACTCTGGGTTTGGGGTAGTTGTTAAGCGGCCAATCAGCGAATGTGACACCATTCAGCTGTAAGGCGTAAACATCTACAAAAACAACGTGAAACGTGATTAGTGGATTGATTGAGATTGTTAGTAGCTTGGCTACTCTTGTCTTGTCCCGATGATTGTTCTCTTGTACAAATTGTCTTGCCATGTCTTGATTGTGCACTCATGTTATAACTGCCATGTCATGCATACCATAACTGCTAGGTTGCTAGTTGCCTTACTTTCAGTTTCCTTGCCCAAGTCTTTTAGACTTGCTGACATGTGCCCCTTTACTCTTTTGGGTGACACATGTTAGATCCTGAGCCTGAGTACCTTGTTGAGGACGAGGTGTTTGCTGACGCCGAGCCCGAGCTTGTGTTTGACGGGGAGTACGTGGACACTGGGGACCAGTCCTAGTGTCTTCGTTGTGTTTTACTTTTGTTAGACAGTGTTTTGTTATCGGTGCGTAGCACCTATACTTTGTTATGTCGTTGCTTTTGTTGGCCTTGTTCTGGGCCTTTAGACTCTTTTCTTTTAGCCTGGTGGCTTTTCTGGATGTTGGACTTATTTTCATGTTGGACAATTTATGAGATGTGAGATTTTTATTTCAGTCTCTCCTTGTGTTATTATTGTTGTTCCGTTGTGGTTACAGGGACCTGCTTGTATTTTATTAACGCTTATCGGGTTTGGGGCTTCACAGCTCCACTCTCGTGCAGACCTTTTCACTTCTCGCCTCCATTTTAGGGAAGCGGGTCGTGACCGAGGGGATCTCGCATCAAAGATTTCGTTTTTGATCCACGCAAAGAAGAAGATCGTCGCATCATCCAAGGAGATCTCGTCGTCGACCAAGTGTTGCAGCCGTGCCCAAAGCCTTGCCGACCGAGCCTTGCACCGCACCAAGCCAAGCTGCCGACCGCAGCATCCAACGAGCTTGTCGACCGAGTCCATCTACGTGCCATCCGCCTTTGAGATCAAGTTGCACGACGAAGACGACTCGTCGTTACCATCATTGGAGAAGATCGAAGTCCACCGTTGCTCATCGGAGTTCCCTCGTCGCCGAAGCTTACTGCCATCCAGACAACACCCACGAAGACGACATCGACGTCGTTGTTGCCCTAGACCCCACCGTCGGAGGAACTTGTTACTGCCATCTGCTCAACGCCGTATCATCAAGTCGATGCCATCAAAGATCTCCTCGCTGCCATACTACGCTGCTGCCCGAAGACGACGTCGAAAAGCAGATCACCTCGCCGCTGACGTCGAGTATCATCTGAGAAGTCCACGCTCCCGTACGCCGTCGAAGATGAGCGGTCGGAGATCACGTCGAGTCACCGCTGACGACGAACCACCGTCGTAGCAACGTTGGAGAAGCTGCACCACGAAGTCAAACGCCGCAGTCGAAGCTCCACACCGCTGCCGTGAAGAAAGTCGAAGCTGATCGCTGGCTGTCGTCGCTCGGAGATTTCGCCATCTGAGCCGCGTGCCCTAGGACGAATCGGAGAAGGGCGAGCTCACGTGAAGGAGCTGTGCATGAGAACGAAGCAATCGATGGAGCTGACATGGACAAGCACCCAACGCAAACGAAGGGAAATCGAGGTTGTGCTGACATGGAAATTGTGTTAAGTGAATTTCCTTGCGCACAGACCGCTTATAATTTGAGTTGAACTGGGATTACTTAACGCACAGACCAGAGTGCTATTTGAGCCAGAATGAGATCCAGGAGTCGGATCGAGACACCGTTTACGTCAGATTGGAGCTGACGATGTGTTGATTGACAGAGACGACTACACGGACACAAACTGAGCATTTGTAAACCATTTACTCTTTATATTCGTGTCTTAGTGTAACGATCTCTGTAGGGGAAACTTTTACCTATTTTTTGACTATATTGGACTTGTCTGGTTGGGGCTAGACAAGAGGGTCTTGACGTGTTGTTGCAGTCAAGATACGCTTTTACTAGGTTGATAGGGTTCTATACTTTGTTGAGTGTGGTACAGTCTAGGTGGGGAGTTGGAGCTAGGACCACATTGTAGATGTACAGAAGGAACATATTAATGCTAGTATTTGCTTGGGGCTGGACGTAGGTAGTTGATGCGACCGAACCAGGGTAAATCTGTGCGTACTCTGTGATTGTCTCTTATTTACTCTGTTTGTGCTTTTAACTGCGTGTGATTTCTCGTGGGTTGCACGAGAATTTTTTTATTAACATATTCCCCCCTATAGGCTAGGATCCAGATCTAATAAGTAGTTCCAGAGCAGGTTAGAGGATCTAGTCTAGTCTAGTTATCATGAAAACCACAAAGTTAGTCTTTGCTCACGGCATGCCTATTGATCGTCCTCCTTTATTTAGTAGCCATGATTATATAACTGGATGGCTAGGATGAAAACGTATTTACTATCCGTTGATATTGATACTTGGTACATTATTGATAACGGATATTCTATGCCTGAAAGTAATCTGAATTTAAATGATAAAAATGTGTGTGCTATAAATGCTAGAGCAATGAATATCTTATTGTGTGGGTTGAGTAGAATAATATTTGATCGTATCTCACATTGCTCTTCTGCGCAGGATATATAGAGGACTTTGGAAATTACATATGGAAGTGAGAAATCCCTCAGCTGCAATGGAAAGAATCAAAAGGGAAGAAACGCTCTTTTAAATAACTCTGATGCTTCTCTTTGTGACAATACTAAGCGTAAAGTTATTTGTTTTAAATGCAGGAAGCAGGGACACTTCGCTAGACATTGCCCACAAGAAACAGCCAGTGTCGTGGAGAAGAAAGAAAAAGCTGTAGTGCGAACGTGGGACATGGATAGTGGAGATGAGCTCGAGGAGAATGAAGCACACTCCTCCCTCTGCTTGATGGCAAAACATAACGAGGTAAAATCTGGTAGTAAAGCTGAACTTCTAATTATTTGTAAAGCCATGCAAGATGAAATTGATGAGCTAGAACTTACTTTAAATGACTATAGGAACACTAGCTTTAAATTAAAAAAAGAAAACTGTGACATTTCTGATGAAGTTGAATCCTATAGAAATTCTTGTTTTGATTTGTAAAAAGAAAATTGTGATGTGATTGAAGAATCTAAAAACTTAAAAGAAGAGCTTGAAAAATGCAAATCAACCATTGCCATGCTGAAAAGAGAAAAATCTAGCTCATCTGAAAAAGCTGCTTGTCTTTCTTGTCCTTCCTTATTGAATGATATTAGCATGCTTAAGCAAGATTTATTTAAGCTTGAAGCTGAAATAGATTATGTGATTAAAGAGCTTAATGATAAATTATGCATGTTGAATAATGACTTTAAAAGAAAAATGATTGAGTTTGAAAAGAAGGAAGAGGAAAACAAGAGAGCTTTTATAAGTAAATGTACTTTGCTTGTGGATGAAAATAAATTATTAAAATCCAAAGTTTCTAATCTAGAAGTGTCATTAAGAAAATTTTCAATTGGTAAACATTCGTTGGATAACATACTTGAAAATCAATTATATGGCAATAATAGAAGAGGACTTGGATTTGGTTTGAAAAACGTTGAAAAGCCCAAATTTAAGAAATTCCACAATGTGCCTTCTATTGTGAAAAATATGCATGCAAAGTGTTTTACTTGTGATAGTGTTGGTCACACATCCTATTATTGTAAGTTTAGGAACACTAACATAAAGTTTAAACAAGTGTGGGTTCCTAAAACTTTAATGGCTAACACTAGTGGACCTTGTTGGATTTCAAGGTCACACTTAACACCTTTCATGTAGGAGAGGTGGAGATTTAGCGAGGAGCAATGAATTGAATGTCTCATTCTTTTAGCTCCTTAGTCAAATAGCGACGCGAATGTATAAATTTTTTTCCTCTTTGCATTCATTGCATACATTCATAGATTTTGTGTGCTTGATTTAATTTTTGTTTGTATGCTTGTTTGTTTGCTTTTTAGGCTTGTTTTAGTTCTTTATAAAAGAAAAACAAAAAAATAGAAAAACCAAAAATAAAAAAAATTGTGCTTAATGAGTACCTCTTTGTGATTCATTATAAGTGGTATTTCTTGAATGTTCGTCCATATCCTTTGTAGAAATCATTGTATTATGGTTATAGCTACATGTGCACGTTAGAAACTATTTTGTAGCCATGACATGCTTCCTGAAATGATTAATTTGATTTCTACACATACATACGCACTTCCACGAATACTAAACTTTTAGTACTTTTGAAGATTCTTTTGATGAATGTTGGAAAGTGAATGTAGGATGAATAAAAACTGAATATTCTAAGGGATATGATGTGTATTACCATGAATACAAATTGAGCACGAAAAGAAATGAATATGAAAAAAATACATGAAAATTGCTCCGTATGAAAAATGGATACAATTCATGGCAAGTACACTACCCATGAGTATCCAACATATGCTTTATGGGTAATCTTTAGCGTTGGTGTATATTACTCGTCAAGCAATGCCAACCCCATATCTAAGAGTCCTTATAGGCTATGTTTTGGGGTTTGGTAACTTGAACTCATTTTTAATGAGGTGGGAAAAATCAATCCTAGTGAAATTCATGTTAATTGGAAAAAGTGGAATGGTTTTGGTTGATGTTCAAAATTGAATCTCCCTTTGTACTTCATTGTTTATATTATCACACTTGCACATTGGTGGTGAAGTCTAAATTATGATTTCATGAATTTGAATTTTCTACTTTGTAGAAAATACATGCAAGTGCTAGCTATACTCATGATACGTTGTTTTTTGCAAGTGCTAGATATTTGATGACTTCGTTAATACGCTTTTGATGATAACAAAGGAGGAGAAAAGAAAGGAAAGAAAGATTTGGTCGGTATAATTTGTTGAAGGGGGAGCTTGCACTATGATATACATGTCCAAGGGGGGAACTTAAAAATAGGGGGAGCATGCTTATTACACTGTTATATTTGTTGTGCATGCTTGTAATGCTTGAATGCCTCATTGCATAATCACATCGCATTACATCCTTCATCACACTTACACACACATCTATTATTGCTCAAATCTTTGATGGGTTTGTCATCATCAAAAGGGGGAGAATGTTGAAAGTGGTAATCTAAGATCTCTAGTTTGACGATGACAAACATGTCGTTATATTTAACATGTGTACTTAGTGTGTTTCAGGAAAGGGGAAATGAAAATTCTTTCAATATTTGGAGTAACTGCTATTCATATAGCTCTTTGGGAGAGAGAAAGCGTTGTGTACAAAGCAATGTGGACTAGGTCCAATATGGGAAGAGATGGAATTGGTCAAATCAATTAGAAAGATCTCCTCCTACTATTCTTTTCCTATCTTCAAGAGGATTTTATCTCATCTATAGCTACATCTCCTAGCCTCCTAGGACTTGGACCAAGTCAAGATAACAATCTAGCCTACTCTTCTTGTCGCAATCCCATCCTCGCTAGGAACCCTAGCCGACCTCTTTGAGCTAGTAATTGCTAAACGAATACTTGGTAGCAATGCATCCTAGCCATTGACTTCTTGAGCCTACCATCTTGCCGCACCAAAGAGAACCATAGCCCCTATATATGCCATCATGTTCTAGGGTCTCAAGTTGCCGGCAATCTCTAAAATTCTTAAGTAAAACAAAGTCACGCACCTCCTTGCCAAAGCCAAAAGAAGTCTAGCCTCTCTCCTTCATCATCAACATAGCTCAAGATCTAGAAGGAGGAAGGCCATTGCCGCAAGCCATAACTCATCAAGGAAGGAGGGGATCTTGCATCAAAGCTTTCGTTTTTGATCCACACAAAGAAGAAGATCGTCGCATCATCCAAGGAGATCTCGCGGTCGACCAAGTGTTGCAGCTGTGCCCAAAGCCTTGCTGACCGAGCCTTGCATCGCAACAGCCACCAAGCCAAGCTGTCGACCGCTGCATCCAACGAGCTTACCGACCGAGTCCATCTACGCGCCATCCGCCTTCGAGATCAAGTTGCACGACGAAGACGACTCGTCGTTACCATCATCGGAGAAGATCTAAGTCCACTGTTGCTCATCGGAGTTCCCTCGCTGCCGAAGCTTGCTACCGTCTAGACAATGCCCACAAAGACGACGTCGACATCGTCGTTGCCCTAGACCCCACCGTCGGAGGAACTTGCTGCTGCCATCCGCTCAACGCCGTATCATCAAGTCGACGCCATCGGAGAGATCCTCACTGCCATACTACGCTGCTGCCCGAAGACGACACCGAAAAGCAGATCACCTCGACGTCGACGTCGAGTATCATCTGAGAAGTCCACGCTCCCGTACGCCGTCGAGGACGAGCGGTCGGAGATCACGTCGAGTTGCCGCTGACGACGAACCACCGTCGAAGCAATGTCGGAGAAGCCGCACCACGAATTCAAACGTCGCAGTCAAAGCTCCACACCACCACCGTGAAAAAATTCGAAGCTGATCGCTGGCTGTTGTCGCTCAGAGACTTCTCCATCTGAGCCACGAGCCCTAGGAAGAATCGGAGAAGGGAGAGCTCACGTGAAGGAGCTATGCATGAGAACGAAGCAATCGTATGGAGCTAACGTGGACAAGCACCCCATGCAAACGAAGGGAAATCGAGGTTTTGCTGACGTGGAAATTGTGTTAAGTGAATTTCCTTGCGCACAGACCGCTTATAATTTGAGTTGAACTGGGATTACTTAACGCACAGACCAGAGTGCTATTTGTGGCAGATTGAGATCCAGGAGTCGGATCGAGACATCATTTGCGTCAGATTGGAGCTGACGACGTGCTGATTGACAGAGACGACTACACGGATACGAACTGAGCATTTCTAAACCCTTTACTCTTTATATTCGTGTCTTAGTGTAATGATTTATGTAGGGGAAACTTTTACCTATTTTGTGACTATATTGGACTTGTCTAGTTGGGGCTAGACAAGAGGGTCTTGACGTGTTGTTGCAGTCAAGATACGCTTTTACTAGGTTGATAGGGTTCTGCACTTTGTTGAGCGTGGTACAGTCTAGGTGTGGAGTTGGAGCTAGGACCACACTGTAGATGTACAGAAGGAACATATTAATGCTAGTATTTGCTTGGGGCTGGACGTAGGTAGTTTATGCGACCGAACCAGGGTAAATCTGTGCGTACTCTGTGATTGTCTCTTATTTACTCTGCTTGTGCTTTTAACTGCGTGTGATTTCTCGTGGGTTGCACGAGAATTTTTTTATTAGCCTATCATCCCCCTCTAGGCTAGGATCCAGATCCAACAATTAGCTCCCGAAGATCCGGTTGGGATCTCATCTCTCTGAGATTGAGGGGGTTATAACTGGGGGAAGCCCATGTATTACCTGATCCAGGATGTGGCGGGTCGCGTCCTTATAGTTGGAAGGACTAGGTTCTCCCTGGAAACCAAAGACACGATTATCAATCCCTATGTCGTCGTATTAGTAAAACGTGGGGGTTGTATTTTGCAGGCTGATCTCCTGCTAATCTGCTCTCGGATCTCCTTGTTCCCTGAGCAAGGATGCGCCTCTAGTTGGCTTCAGGGTCGGGTTCGGAGGCGCTAGTTGCTCATTTAAGAGCGATTTATCTCCCATGCTTTGGCGTATCAAGGTCGCCAAAACATCGAGACTCTTGTCGACCTGCTCTGTGAATTGGGTGAATTCCTTCTGGGTCACTTTAGGCTCCTTGGGGCCTTCGTAGGCCGCTTTAATGGGGACGTAAAGCCCGAGGCATCCTCTACCAGGACGTTGTTCGCTTTTTGTTTCTCCTTCGCACCTTGGATTGTTCCGATATTACTGGGTCCTGTCGACATAGCTTTTTGATCGCTTCGGGATGTCAAGCTGGTTAACGATATCTCACAGACGGTGCCAAACTGTTAAGGCCAAAAATGACCGAGACAGTTGTCAAAATGACGTGGACCCTTCATGTTGAGTTAAAGCCTCATTAGCAGGTAGAATAGGATCCTAGGTTGGAAGAACCAGGGTCGGTTGATGGATGTTGGTTGGGATGCAGTGCTCGATCAACCCTCGAGCAGCTTATACGTCGATAGTTTGAGGTTGGGAAGCTCGGAAGCGACCTAGCAGGAGATGGAGACTCGTCAATCTACACCACAAAGACACGTCAGGGGGGTCGGATCTGGGTCCCGACCCAAATCCCCTCCAATGCTTAAGTCAGTATGGGAACTTAAGGAAGAGAGGGAGCTTGGAGCAGCTGAGATCGACCCACAGAGGTTCGTCTTAGATCTGACATCGTAAGCTATTTAGTGGAAGGATTATAAGTTGAAAAATTAGAGTCTATGTATTAGATCTCGTACCTTGAAAAATGGAACCTTTTGGTATTTATAGACCTTATGGGTCCTTTCAGTGACGTTGGGGAGATAACGGTCACCCATTATGGTGCCATGATCTCCCCTCTTTATTAGGAGCAAACGTTGCCCGCGTTCCTGTTATTTTTGAGGCTGCCTTCAATCCCACGTTCGAGTGATGGGAGTGCAACGGACGACTGGTTGGTGGGCTTTGATCGAGTCGATGTCGTGCTTATATTGTGGGCCTTAACCTCCGTCGGTCGATTTGTCTTGAGTGCCGATCCAATGGTTCAACACTTACGATTTGACAAAGAAAATTTTGGATATGCTGCTATTGGATGTTGTGACAGCATACCTCTGTGGATATATTGATGAAGATAAATTCCACATTTCCTTAATTGCCTGAATAGACTTCGGGACGTCTATTTTATTGAAGAAATAGTAAAATATTGTACAACCAAGTGAATCCCTCGACAAAGTAAGGATTCCTACTAAGGGTTGTCTTTGCATATTTATAAAAAGCAAAGAACATGATTTGAGATCATAGTTGTAAACAACTTAAATCTCATTGGATCTCTTGAAGAGAAAACCAAAATATTTGTTCAAGCTTGACTATCAAATATGGTATGAAAAACCTATGTAAAATAAAATAAGTCATTACTCACAAATTTATTATCTAATAGATAAAATCAGGTTACATTAAACTTCATACACCCAAAGTGTGTTGAAGAAATTACAACAACGACCATTGTCATCTAATAAGTACACATATGGTAACGTTCACTTGATGTACAAAAAGACCCCTTCCGTCGGCTGGAAGAGGGGGGAAGATATTCTAGGTCCTGAAGTCCCTTATCTAAGTGTAATTAGAGTACTTCTAGCTAACTGCACGCGTCTCGATATAGCAGTGAAGTAAAGTCACTAGCTAGATACAGTGAGGCGCCTAAAAAGCACCACTGTACCGGAGTTAAGCATCTTCTGTGCTACCTCCAAGGGTCGATGGATTTGGTCTTACATTATAAATAATTATATTACATGTTTATGTAGATGCAGGTTACAGGTCCGATCCACATAATGAGAAATCATAAATTGTAAACCTACGGTGGAACATCCATCTACTATAGATCTGCAACGCAAATGATGAAGGAAACATCATCATATCATTCCAAGATCCTCACACTTCCAGAAACAAACCAAGGATGTGTTTGGGTGCGCCTGGTGGTACACTGCATCTCAGTGATAACTGGGTCAAAGGATGGTGATTTGGAGCTGACCACATAGTTTGAAGACCATGCCACATGCTTACCCCAATCTTGAGGAGACTACATCAGAGGCGACAAAACAAAGCACATCTATCCAGAGTTTTTGGATTCAGCAGCTGCTTAATGATGGTGATATTTGCAATTTGTATATAATTTCTGAATGTTGTAAATATGAGTGATGAAAAACGCCTAAGAGATCTGAAAGCCTAAATGCTTGTACAGATCAGATGGAGTTAAAGCAGAATTGTACTCATTTTCCTTAGCTATGGTTTTATCCCTCAAGGTTTTCCATAGCCAATGGTTTTAACGAGGCAAATCCAATAAACCCAGGATCCCGAAATATCCACCCTTTGTGATACTCATATGATGCTAAGAATCCCGAAGTATTCATGAGCAGAGTTCACACTTATAGTGGGATAAGGGGGAGTGTTATGTATACGTTATCTTATAGAGATGAGGAGTTTGTATTCATCTCTGATATTGTATCCTACCATTGTATGAACTCTTCATATCCCCTATAAATAAAGGCCTGGGGACTCCCCTAGAAAATACATTCACAACAAGAAAAAAATATTTATTTCAATTTTTCTTACCCTCTGCCCAATGAAAATGATAGAAAAGAAAAGTTGAATGAACGGTGATTTCTCTTACATACCCAACTAACAATAAAATATATGTATTTTCAAATAATTCTTGAATTATTTATGAATTTTTTTAAAATAAGAATTATTCGTAAATCATGATGAATTCGCTCATTTGTCGGGTATTGCATTATTCGTTACAATTCATAAATTTTTCGTTAATTTTACAAAATATTCGAGCCACCTGACAAGTTATTGATTTAAAATTTTTGCACTGTTGTGTAAGCTGGAAAGATTTAAACATGCATTATCTGCTTGAAAGCCTAACAGACTAATCAATATATTACTCCCCTTTATTGATAAATTCTAGCAATTATTTTAAATAACTAAATCACAATAATGTTATCATTTTATGTTAAGCTAAAATATTATCGAATTTTACATGATTATTTCCGAACGTCGAACTGCTGCCTATGCATGTTATTCGCGAATTAAATCCTAAACATAATTTAATAAAAATACATATCAAATTTTTCTTTTTCATTTGAAACAAGCATACAATAAGATAAAATATTTTTTCATCATGACTTTTGCTATATACACCTCAATTTGAGGTGTATGGATGAGATTTGTTGTCAAAATTGGCAAAAAATTTGAAGAGGGAGAATGAGATGTGACCTTATGATGGGATTTCTTTGTCAATTTTGGTAAAAAAATTCCTTCCATATACCTCACTTGAGGTGTATATAGTCCAACCCATCATCAGTTTCCTAATGCCCTTCTTTCAGGCTGTTCATTGGTAATCGAACAGGGGAAAAAATAACATTTCTGTTGGAGGGATGGCGGCTACGGAGCCCATAGCCTTGTATTTATAGAGTTAGGGTTACATGGTGGTGGATACACAGACCAACATGTGGCCTACAAAAGCTCATTCATAACACTTCCCCTTATCCATCCATCATTGTAAGATTGACATATGAATACTTTATGATTCACGGTGCTTATCACTATCATGTTGATTTGGATACTTCTGGGTCCCACGTTAGAAGGATTTGCCTCGTTAAAACATTTGGCTATGGAAAACCCAATGGGAAAACCCGATAACTAAAGAAAAAGAGTACAAATCTTCTTAACTTTTCCTGATCAGTGGATATCACTAGGGGTGGATACTTCTGGATCCAGAGCTAACATGGTTGTCTCGTTAAAACCTTTGGCTATGGAAAACCCAATGGGAAAAAACATAGCTAATGGAAAAGAGTAAACTTGTCGTTAACTCCCCATGTTTTGTGCAAGCTTCAGGCTTGCATGTCTCCTAGGCATCTATACATCAATCTAGTTTATAACATTCCAAGAATAAATACAAAATAAAAGTATTGCTCATCTATGACAGCTGCTAAGTCCAAAGGAGCTTTGGAGAGGGTGTTTTTGTCTCATCGCTTTTGATGTAGCCTCCTCAAGGTTGAGCTAGGAAAATGGCATAGTCTACAAACTTGGTAGATAGCTCCATGTATCTAGTCTTTGACTAAGTCATCACTGATCTGCGATGTATTTCAGGGCATAGCTATACGCTCTTGATATGCTTCTTGGATGGTGAGCTTCTCGAAATGGTAGGATGATGTTGCCTTAGTGGCATGCTTTGCAGATCTCCAAGAGGTGGCCATTCCTTCGTGGTGGTCATCGCGATGATATATTACATGCATCTGCAAATACATTTAACATGGAGAATGATCCTTTATAATATTGACCTTTGGAGGTAGCGCAGAAGATGCGTAGCTCCGGTCTTGTGGAGTGCTACAGGCGCTGCACTGTATCTGGCTAATAGATTTACTGCCAACACTATATCAGGACGCATGCAGTTGGCCAAATAAAGAAGTGCTCCAATGGCACTTAGGTAATGTACTTCAGGACCTAGTGTATCATCCCCCTCTTCCAGCAGACGAAAAAGGGTCTTTATGTAAATCCATACAACCTATAAGTGTATTTAGTGGATTACAATTTTTCATGTTTCTTCATCAACTTCAGGTGTACGAAGTTTAATGTCACATGATTTTCATCTTCTGGATGATATTTTCATCTGTTGGATGATATTTTCATCTTCAGGATGATAAGTCTGTAAGCCAAGATATGTCTTTATTTTTGCCTAGGTCTTGCATATCATAGTAGGCTTAAACAAATATTTTCGTTTTCTCTTTAGGAGATCCGATAAGATTCGAGTTTTTCTCAGATCATTTTCTTTACTCTTTTAATGATGTAAAGACAACCTTTTAGTAGGAGTCCTTGTTTAAGGAACTCTCTTGATTGTATTTTATTATTTCTCATAAAATAGATGTCCCAAAATTTATCCAGACAATTAATGAAATTAAGAATAATTTCTTAGGGGTATGCCGTCATAACATCCAAAACAGCATATCCACAATTTCTTTTGCCAATTGTGAGGGTTTCGCAACAATCACCAGGGAGTTTGATGCATCGTTTATATTTCATAAGTGAGTCAAGCTCATCTTACTTTATTACTTCCTGGTTTCAATGATATGAACCTCTAAGTTACAGGTTATACCTTATAGCATATGAATTTATTTATATTTTAAACAATACTCATTATTCCCACGGGTTTGATACCTTTTGATATTAGGACTTCAGGTCCAAACACTGCATGTTTCATAAGTGAGTTCAGCACAACTTATTTTTGCCTCGTTCCATATTTTTGGCCAACAATGTTTGCTTTTTTAGTAACGGGTTGTGGATTGATTACTATCATTTAAATGGCAAAATGAATTGTGAAATAATTGTCGACAAGTGTGTTTTTTTATCCAAACACCTCACCATGTACGTACATTATCCATTTATATTTCATTTTATTCCAGAATTTCCTCTTCTGGAGGTTCGGAAAAGGGAGAGGATATGAAGATGAGCTCACCTTCCTGTGGTGGTATATTTTTAAGGTCTCCAGGAGTTTTCCTCTATTTGTAGCCTTATGGTCTGTCCTCTCTTAATTGAGAACATCCACTTCGGTTGCTAGTAGATTGCATCCATCATTTTAGGTATGTCAATCCTAGCTGGATTTTTAGCAGCAGGGATGTGTGATTTTGACAATATTCAAATTGTCAGTAACTATGTCCGGTAACTGTTTAACAGTTTCATAATTATAGAGGATCTTTAGGATCTCATCATAGTTCATAATTCTCAGATCATAGATTTAATATTTTGATATGGTTAACTGAGATTTAAGCTCAGGGATGATGGTAACATCCAGTTGAATATAGTACAAGAAATTACAGAGTTCTGAATGTGAAGGATATTCAAGATCTCATCGTCAGTATCGAATCTTTAAATGAGGGCCCATCAAGGCATAATCTATGAGATGTGCTCTAAACGTCTCCTCCTTTTAGAGCTCTCGAAAACTATTTATCTGTGGTGATCAAGCCCTGATAAATAGGTTCTAAGGTGGATTTTTGATGGTCTGCAGTGTAATTGCATGTCCAAATGCAGCAACTGGATTTTTAACGGATGAGTAACCGGTTTGAATCATTTTAATGATTTACTCATACGACCCAGTTTTTGGGTGTGAACACAATCTTCAGGATGTTTAACTTTATTCCAGTTTGTAAATTATGGTTGATTTCCCATTATTATCTAATTTGCCAGCCACTTAATAATGTGTCCTCTTTTCTTTGAAAAAGCTAGACTGCGATTGGATAATAGGATTGCGTATGACCATATTTAGAGGATATATGGATGAGCACACTAAGGTACTTTGTCAGCCCTTTGTAGGGAGTGGATAAGTCCACTTTTATCGCTCAACTACTCTCAAGAGACCTAAATGTCTTATTATTTTGTTGGAATGATGGTAGATTTTATAAACACTGGGCTAGGGTTTTGAGCACGGGGGCACTGCCGCGGAGCCCCCCCGGTGAAACTATGTGCATGGGGGGTGTCACGTCCCGCTCTTCCAAATACGGAAGACGCATAGCTGACTAGACCGCCATAGTATTCAGACACTGGGCTTCGAGCCCCTAACATCTAAATACTACAAGGCATTAATTGTGATTTAGACAAAACTATTCATGCAGGCCACTGCGACATACATGAATAGTACAAAAATAAAGTAAAGTAGAATGTTCCAATAAAATTTAAATCCACAGACTGAAAGGAATTACAAAACTTATATTACAGTACATAACGTACATCATACATACTGTACTATACAAAGGTAAAGGGGAGTACAAAAGTGGGGGTAAAATAGAGAAAACCCCCAACACACATAAGAAACCAAAAGGGGTCCACACACTGTACAACCCACTCCCTACTCTACCCCAGGGAAATCTAACTGAACAAGGTGACCATCAATGGTCTCCATCTATACCTCGGAAGATGAAGTGGTCTGCTGAACAAGGCTCTGCTCTGACGTCTCTACCTCTGAACCTGAAAAACGTAGATGGAACACGTCAACACGTGACCCAGTAGGAAACCTAACTGAACCAGGTAGGACCCAGTTTTAGAACCAGACTACCTATCTAAAGGTCGGTCTACTGAAGGTACACATGTCCACAGATCTACTGCATAAAATAAAGCATGGTATGTCAAACATATGCTAAAAGTAAAAGTGAGGAATAGGAAAAAAACATCAAATGTCCACATTTACAGATTAATTACATGGAGTAACATGTCACTGGCAACTACTAAAAGTAAGAACTGAAGAGGTAACATGCGTAATGCAGATCACAGTGATATATGAACATTTTCATTTTTAAGATGTAACAATTCTTGAGTTATGTATATGTTTATTGTTTGGAAGCTCGAGTAAAATATAGAACTTAAGGAACTGGACGTCACCCATGATGGGTGAAAGGTGGTACCACGCCAGTGGAACACGAGCACCGATCATTTTAACGGGGCCTCTCGTAACTCCCCCTGTCAGGAGTGAGACTAGTATGTTAGCAAATATCTCATGGTGCATCACGAGTACACCAAGGGCCTCTCCAACTCTGAACTCCCCCTGACGGGAGTGTGAGAGCGAGACATAATAATAATCATCAAGTCCTTAAATTTATACTTTACATGTGCTTCCCACAAACCCCATATCTGCAAACTGACCCATTTTCAAGTGGACCGAGAATCCAGATATGTATTAACTCTCTACTTACTCCCAGTTATTACTTTATTTCAACTTGCATTTCATTTCAGCGGTCTCATTACCACATTCACATTCATGAACATTTCATTATGTTCAATTACCAATTTCCATTACATATGGATATCGTATCCATTCATCATCATGTACTCTTCCAATTTCATATGAAGATCGCGAAGCAAACATATGTTTTCATTATTCCTAATATTGACGTGCAACATAAACTTGGTATATTCTCATAGAAGCATACTAACATAGAGTATTCTAATGTGAGCACATGAAGCATAACATGGCATATTAACAAGTATCATCACACAGGTAGCATAACATGGCATAACTAACATAAGAAAATTATTAGCACTTGAGACATCATGCAAGGCTTAACCAAGTGAGAAGCAAGTGGGAACATAGGCAAATCTATCTGATTTTCCAGCAGAGTTGCAAAAATACATCTGAATCATGGGTCTATACTGAAAATTAGCCCTGACTTTCTAAATGAAAATTGTAAAGCATGAAGTTAAGGTTCTACACACCAAAATTCAACAATATACGATATCAACAGTTCCAGAAACAGAATTTTATGTATAGATGTGTCTGCTACCCAAAACTGGCGGACTCTTGAGCTGGGGAAAAACACCTAGTATCAACATGCTACAGTTGAAATCCTAAATTATGCTCAACACAAAAAAATATAGGTACCAAATTCATGGTTCCAAATTGTCCAAGATCATAGGATTTGGAGTTCTGTAGTAAGAGTTATGGCATTTTTACCACATTGTGGTAAAATTTGTCTAAAACTGACACTATTTTACAAATCGTCTGTTTACACCTATCTACAGTCAAAATTAGGCTTTATTTTCTCTTAAGAGTTGTAGATAACTTCATTACCTTTCCAAAACATCTTGAATCATCAAATTCGGAGTTTTCTACTAGGAGTTATGAATTTTTGAATATTTCAGGACAGAGCTAAAATAAATTACAGCAGCAGATTGCCGTGTGGGATTTCCATACTACCGTGTGAGGCCAAATAGGTCACACGGCCGTATGGAATGACCGTGTGAAGTCCTATAGCTAACAACATGTCCACACGGTCGTTTGTACAGTCCACACGACCGTGTGGATCGAAAAGCGTTCTGTTACGATCGTTCGCGCCGCGTTATGAGGTCAAAGGGAGTCGACACGACCATTTCCTAAGACGACACAACCGTGTCGAGTCTAGAAGTTACGTTTGCAGCTAAGTCGATGCAGCTTCAGCTTCAAAGAGTGACACGACCGTGTTGTGACACGACACGACCATGTAAGCCAAATACTAGACACGGTCGTTGAAACGGCCGTGTGATTCTCCTAACAGCCAAATGATCATCATACGACCATCATACGACCATGTGGTCTCGACGCAACATCCACATGGTCGTATGAAGGATCACACGGCCGTGTGGTCTCTTCAACTATCTATTTCGACAGCGATGAGAAATCTAAAAAACACTCTACGATTCTAAAACTTAATCCTACTAATTTAATTAAGCTCTTACCTCAAACAGTCCTCCAATAATCTTTGTCCCTTCTTATTCCTTGAAGACCATCTGAAGCTACTACTACTCCTTGAATCGGTGGTTCAAGGCTAGGGTTTGGAGTTGAGAGTTGGGTTCGGTGAAGGGAAAGTCAACAACACAAATGGGTTGCCTGAGCGTGAGCTGAAAGCTAGAGGGAGAGTGTGTGCTTCTTCTCTTTTTCTTTTCCTTTTTTCTGAATTTCTCTCCAAAATTTCTCATCTTTAATCCCCCTCCATCCTCATCACCTCCCCCAAATCCCTCTTAGCTTGCCATGTAGCATGTGAGTTGGTGGGAATTAGTCTCCTAATGACACCTCTCAAGGTGGAGGTGGCTCTTAGTGGGTTTTAAGAAATTTGTAATTTTTAGAAAAGCATTAAACATATGATACCCATATAACACAATATACCCCCATCACATACTAGTATACTAGTATGTCCCTTATATACATCCATTTAATTAAACTCTCATGACTTATAAATTATTTAAAAATAATTTAGCCTTAATAAAATTAAGGAAAGAAAAAACACAAGGTCTCCCAAAAATTATACACATGCATATACGCCCAAGAATTCATATTACTACGCATATATTAATTTTGGAGTCATTATATCATACCCTCCTTAAAACAAATTCCGTTCTCGAAATTTCAAAATAAAGGAGGAACCATTCTATACACTATCTTACAGATGGTTACAACAAAGGGTCACATCATTGCTCGAACAAGTGGTGGTACTTCTCTCTCATTTCATCCTCAAGTTCTCAGGTGGATTTTCCTGTTGACTCTTGATGCCACATAACCCTCACAAGATCAATGGACTTCTTCCTCAGCATCTTCTGTCGTCGGTCCAAGATAGCTACTGGTTGTTGATCATAAGTCAGGTCTGGTCGTACTTCGATCTCAGAGAAGTCGACAACATGACTAGGGTCTCCAACATATCTCCTGAGTTGTGATATGTGAAACACAGTATGCACCCCCTTCAAGAGATGGTGGTAGCGCAAGCCTATAAGCTACTTCACCCACACAAGCCACGACTTCAAATGGTCCAATATATCTCGGGATCAACTTCACACGTCTGTCAAAATGAATCAATCCTCGTGTGGTGAGATCTTCAAGAACACCCGATCACCTGGCCGGAACTCCAAGTGTAGTCTTTTCGCATCTGCCCAATGTTTGTAATGGTCTTGGGCTATACGAAGGTTGTTCCAGACAGTTCTCACCACGTCTGTTATCTCAGCAATCATATCTAGAGGAAGCCCATAAATGTCACCTAGAAAAACATCAGGAAAAATATCAGACGACTCTTGGTAAGATTGGTTCAACTTCCATCGTCATCACTACATCCTCCACTGGTCTTGGACTGGTATTTAGAACTTTACCAGTCCACGTGAGCTACTACTACTAATACACTCAAACTCTAGGTGATCTGGTATTTAGAATACTACCTTCCTAAGTCTCCAAATTAAGGTGGCATGAAATATCCCTAACCAATCCATCCTAAACATGGCTTCAAAACTGGGCATCTCTATCATTAAACAGGCAACATATAATTCTTGTCCATAAATCTCCACAGGATGACGATGGCATCCAGAAGTACTATGGAGCTTTCCCCTCCGATGTGGAAGTTCCAACTAGTGGTGAAGGAATCTATTATTATAGAATGTTTAGCCACAAATTGTTGGGACAAGAAACAGTGAGGGGTTCTCGAATCGAAAAGCAATAGGGCGGGAAGGAGGCAACTCTAACATTGCCTTAGGGGATCACACAAAACTAGAATAAGAGTCTAACACCCTAATCATAGTGAATATCATTTCATGCTAGAACAGAAATAGAAGGACAATCATCACTTAAAGAAAGGATGGAGAAATACCAGTGGCACTTGGACCAACGTCCTTTGTCTCCATAGTAATTATAGTGAAGTCTAACGCCATTAGGAAGTCTAGGCTGCCCTGCTGAAGGTACATTTCTATGTAGGTAGGGAAAGTCTTCCAGGGGTTGGAGGGCTAAGTCGTGGGTCTGAAAGTGGTAGCCTTTGTGGAACAGGTGGGTGGCTAATCTGCTGTGTGGGCCTAGTTGTTGTAGGAGATACAGGCACGGTAGAGCTACCCTGCTGGGAGCATTGCTTACTAATGTGTCCTAACTCCCCACAGGTAAAGAATTATGTGCGTTGGGACCTATAATTCCTCTTCTTGTGTCCACGTTTGTCGCAATACTGACAGAACAACTGTTTCTGTGAAAAAGGAGGAATTCCTAGTTTCTTAAACTGGATGGTATGTACAGAACGAGGAGAATCCCCATGTTGTACTGTTGGACATTCCTCGGTAACTTCTAGGGTCTTCCTTACACTCCTCAATTATGTCTCATGCATTCTTGTCGCTTTCAACACAGCCTCATGAATAGGTAAGTACAGGGTGGACATGGCTGTTTTATACTCCAGGTCAAGTCCCATCCTAAAATGCCTAGCTCTAGTCGCATCTGACTTTACCAACTCCGGAACAAACTTGCTTAGTAATGAGAACTCTGCATCATAAGCATCCATACTCCGTTGTCTTTAAGTCAAGTGCTCGAACCGCAGATGCAACTCATCCTTCTTCGTCTCAGGGAGAAACTATGCCTCAAATAGTTCCTTGAACTTCTCCCATAAGACTGGTCCAGTCAAATGTACCTCCTGTGCATCCCACAAATCTCTGGCCTAATGCATCAACTACCTCTTCGCGATATCCACCCAACCATCTCGTGGATATCCAACTACCGTCAGGTCATCCTCTATATGTCTAATACACTCATCTATCTCTAGAGAACTCTCATTGCCTAAAAAATACTTCGGATGTAAAGCCCCAAACTGTCTAAAGCCTCATGTCTTCTAAGACAAGATGCTTGCTAGCTTCTCATCCTGCTGACTTAGATGTCCCAATATGCCCATCAGAACCTTCGCAATCAAAGGCGACTCAGACAAAGCCATATCAGAGGCCAATGTCCTGTTCCCAGACATTCCATTCTCACTATCCATACTGTAGGAGGGAATAAAGGGAATAGAATTCAGTATAAATGTAATGGATTATAATGTCGGAGCTTCATCCGTACATTTCTTACGCATATCGCAGTGTGAGCTGACCTGCATGGGCCACCACAAAAACCTGTCATGTCCCGCTCTTCCAAATACGGAAGATGTGTAGCTGACTATGCCGCCGTAGTATTCAGACACTGGGCTTCGAGCCCCTAACATCTAAATACTACAAGGCATTTGTGATTTAGACAAAACTATTCACGCAGGCCACTGCGACATACTGGAATAGTACAGATTACAGTGAAGTACAATGTTCCAACAAAATTTAAATCCACAGACTGAAAGGAATTACGAAACTTATATTACATTACACAACGTATATCATACATACTGTACTATACATGGGTAAAGGTGAGTACAAAAGTGGGGGTAAAACAGAGAAAAACCCAAACACACAAAAGAAACCAAAGGGGTCCACACACTGTACAACCCACTCCCTACTCTACCCCAGGGAAATCTAACTGAACAAGGTCACCATCAATGATCTCCATCTATCCCTCGGTAGATGAACGGTCTACTGAACAAGGCTCTGCTGTGACGTCTCTACCTCTGAACCTGAAAAACGTAGATGGGACACGTCAACGCGTGACCCGGTAGAAAACCTAACTGAACCAGGTAGGACCCAGTTTTAGAACCAGACTACCTATCTAAAGGTCGGTCTACTGAAGGTTCCACAGATCTAATGCATAAAATAAAGCATGGTATGTCAAACATGTGCTGAAAGTAAAACTGAGGAATAGGAAAAAAACATCAAATGTCCACATTTACAGATTAATTACATGGAGTAACACGACATTGGCAACTATTAAAAGTAAGAACTGAAGAGCTAACGTGCGTAATGACGATCACAATGATATATGAACATTTTCACTTTTAAGAAGTAACAATTCTTGAGTTATGTATATGTTTATTGTTTGGAAACCCGAGTAAAATATAGAACTTAAGGAACTGAACTTCACCCAGTGTAGGTGAAAGGTGGTACCCCGCCAGTGGAACATGAGCATTGATCATTTTAACGGGGCCTCTCATAACTCCTACTGCCAGGAGTGAGACTAGTGTGTCAGCAACTAACTCATGGTGCATGACGAGTACACCAAGGGCCTCTCCAACTCTGCTAACTCCCCCTGACGGGAGTGATGAGAGCGAGACATAATAATTACTGGGAAATCTAATCCCACCCCCAAAGTGGTTTTGATGATGAGCACACCAAATGTTGTTAATGTACTAATCATATTATTTATTATGTGTAGGTTGTACAAATAAGCTAAGTGAAGCTCAAAGCAACTCCGAGAAGAAAAACTTCAACTACACTCTTATAAGATGAAGATGACTTTAGCTCGCAATTCAACGTCTACATTCTAAAGCTTTAGTTCAAGCACAAGAAGAGCTCAAAGATGAATCTCAAAGAATATGCTCAAGCTCAAGCTAAAGAGGAGCTCAAATTCAAGCAAAGCATCTGCAACAAGATCAAGCTCAACTATGGCTTCAAGTTCTTCATAGAGTCTAGTGTGTGAGTTGTTTTTCATTTTCTTAGGATTATGTGAAAGCCAAGAAGAATATGTACACACACACAAAATGTTTTTCTAAAATATTTTTAAAACTTGTTTTAAACTTATTTGAGAACATATTTTCCATAGAAGCTAAGTTTCAACTAGTAGTCAACTACAAACACCCAGTAGTTCACTACCATGATTGCTGCATTCTTCCTTAAAAATGTACTCTGACAGTCGACTACCAAAATTAGGGAGTCGACTACTTGATGTAGCAGAGTTTTTTCTTGAAAACTCTTTGGGAGTCGACTACCTCCTCTAAGAGTCGACTACCAGCTGTGCTCGACCAGAATTCCTTGATTTCCTCTCCCATTTATTCACAGCTTGATTTTTGGGCTAAAGTCAAATTTTATTTGAAATAATTCAAATCCTCTCTTAGCTCTATAAATAGAGAGATTTTGAGATCATTTTCTTTACCAATCATTCTTGAGCAAAGTTCAAATTCTCTCAAGCAAATTCAAGCTCTCTAAATTTTCATCGCTCCCAAGTTCTTCATAGCCAACTGTTTTTAAATTCTGATCTTATTCTTGTGCTTATATTTCTATCTTGTTTTAAGATCATTTTATTTGGCTTTGACAAGTTGTTTTTCAAAATCCTTCTTACTCTATTTTTGAATTTTCTTAAAAGGATTTTAAAGCAACAAAGCTTCTTGAGCACATTGAATCAACTAATATTCTTTGTGTGATCAAAGAAAAATTATTTTTTTATAGCCACTTAGAGCACTAATTGCAGTATTCTTACTTGGCTATAGAATTATTGGGTGTAAAAACCAATCTCCACTAATTCATTGTGGTGTATTGAATCTGATCTTACTTTGAGGAGTCCCTTGGAGATAAGTGTGTTGGAAATCCTTGTTGTAGGCAAGGTGTTTGTAAAAGTCCTCAGGTTGCGAGGCAAGAGAAAATCCGTGTTGTAGGCAAGGTGGTTGTAAATCCTCTTGGCGGGAGATGGTTTGTACTATTTACTGATAATAGTGGATTAAAGCCTGACAAGAGATTCGGTGACTGGACGTACCCAGATTGTGGGGAACCATGATAAAAATATGTGTAGGAATATTATGCCCTCGAGGCCATTTATTCCTGTGTGAATAGCACAAACATCTTGTTCGAAATAACAGTAAGCTGTTTGGTAATAATTTATCTAAGTTATATTGTAATATAGTTAACGTTAGATATCAACTTAGGTAAAGTCCTGAGACTTTATGCAAGGTCAAACGGGTATCGAGATGAGTATCTCGATCATGGAGAAACGTGTGACCGTCTGTAGCATAAGTCTGAAATGGTTCGTGGTCATAGATGTTTCGAGACAAGGATATCGAAACATCGGATAGACCATTGTGTCTTAGTCTTCACCGTTTAGCGGTGGCGATGATCTCATGATCGTTTGACTTGTCGAAGTCGAAGACGAGACACAGGTGCTCATTAGAATGAGTTCACTGAATGATCCACTAGAGTTATCATATGGTTATATTGACCAATCTGTCAGTGATAACTCTGAGTGATGATAGGATAGTTGGTCTTTTGACTTGAGGTCATTTTGACAAACCTGTGCGTGAACGGTGCCACTTATATCAACTGACCTAGCTTCGAGGCAAGGCCTGTCGAAAGGTCTTTTGATTAGGTGTCACTTGAAACGTATGAGGCGAATAATGACCAAGAGAGGATTCGTCTCTCCCGGTCAATGGGAGTCAGTGTCATAGAGTTAGTTCGGTCTTTAGTAAAAACTCTGCGCAGAGTATGCTGGAAGAAGTCCAACATTTATTGACTAAAGATCGATAGAAACTAACCGGAGTCAAGTTATTGGGGTTGACAGTTTTGACCGTACCCTAGACTTGATCTGCACGACATAGTTAAGACGAAAAGACTATAACTACGGAATTCATCACGGAAACAGTCAGGGTGGTCCCGAAAAAACTCATGTCAATGAGTCAACCACATAATGATGATTCCTGAAGCAGGGACGACAACCACTGCTCGTGGTCACTGCCGTATAGGGCTTCGAGCCCAACCTATTGTAAGGGTCAGGCTGTAGGGTCTCACACAGAGTGCAACGCTTCGTCTAGTAATAGGTAGAAATTAGTTAGGGAGAATACTTGCATTTGATGCAAAAGAAGAGATAATTGCATTTGATGCAATATGATAATTTAAGCTTAGATAGGGACTATTTTGCATTTGATGCAAAAGCGATTAAATGTGTATTAAATTGTTTAATACAATATTTAATAATATAAACGCAAGGAAAAGTTCATGGGTAAGACGTGAATGTCCCGGTCTAGACCCAGGTTCGAACGGCATCCAATTCGGATACCAAACGTAAGAGTTATGTCCAAAAAACCCCAAGCCCATAGAGTAATCAGCCCAAGGGGCTGATTAAAAATTAAAGGCCCAGAAGCCCAAGGCCCGCCCAAATGGCCGGGCAATTGAATGGGCCCGCGCGTGCCCACGTGGGCGCTGGGCCCACGCGGGCACGTGCTTTGCACGCACCCGCGTGGGGCGCCAGCGCCCACGCGGGGCGCGCTGAGGCGCGTGCGCTGCACGCGCCTCGAGGCGCGTGCAGCGCACATGCCTGGCGCAGTGGGCCCTGCACGCAGCCCTAGGGCTGCGTGCTTTGTGTGGCGGCTGGGTTTGTGTTTTTGGGTGGGGTTTTTGGCATGTTTGAACACTCAATCGGAGGGTCAAACGAACTCCGATTGACGAACGGTTTTTTCCTATGCGTTCACCATTGAACGCTTGTCGTATTGATAGGTTGTATCGATCTTGAAGCTCAACGGTGAGTGAGTTAAAATTCACGGAAGTTTGCACTTTGTGAAGTGCAAACTAACTTGATTTTAACTAACCCAAATATTTAGTCCCACATCGGATTTTGAGAAAAGGGGAGAGTCCGCCGCCTATATAAATAGGGGTCTCCCCCCTTTCTCAAAACTCGTCCCAAGCTCTAGATCTGAGCGGCTCTCGTAAATGTTGGAGCACGCTCGGATCTAAGCTTAAATAAATATTTCTCTATCTCCCTAAAATTCTGCCTTACTCCTGCGGGCTCTAGCAAAGCCACAAAGGAGTTCGGATTCTGGATCCGAAATCTAGGCGGAGGTTTCACTCGCGTGAAACTTTCTTCGGCGCGTGGTTGGCTCGGCGGCACGGGGATTGATCGCCTAGGGATGCGGAGCGGTTCGAGGAGCGGTTCGGGGAGCGGTTCAAGGAGCGGCTCGGCGTGGGACGGGAGCAGCTCGGAAGACGGCGCGGAACATCTCGCCTGCTCCAGGGCTGAGATTCCGGGTATGTGGTTAAAGTAGTTTATTAGCATTAGTTTAGTTTAATCGCAGTAGGCTAGATCCTTCTTGGGATGGTCAGATCCATCCCAAGTCGGCATAGATCTTGGCATAGGGTCTTGGACCTTAGGGCTAAGTTAAAATTGTTTTAACTGCATGTTAATTTTAGATTAACTGTTTTTCTTCCGCTGCAAATCCTTTTTCTGTCTATGTTCCGTCCGACTTAGGACGGGCATAGAGTTTTTGTGCCCTAAGGGACCGCCCAATTCCCTACAGTGGTATCAGAGCCTAGGTTTGCGTAGCGATCTAGGTACTGCGATTTCATTAGACTTAAGAATGCTTTTAAATACCTTTTAAAATGTTTTTAAAGTTATGAGATAAATTTTAAAAATGTTTTAGATGTTCTAAAATTTTTTTTTGATGACGTTTTAAAATTTATGTGATAATTTTAAAACTAATTTTAAATCTTTAAAAGTTTAAATTTATTTTAGATGCCTAAAAATTTTTATATGATAAATTTTTTTTAAGCATGGAAATTTTAAAATGGAGTTTTTAAATTTATGTGATTAATTTTAAAATTGATTTTAAGGCTTTAAATTTATAAATTTAAGATGTTTTAGATGTTTAAAAATTGTATATGATAAATTTTTGAACATGGAAATTTTTAATGTAATGTTTTAAATTTATAAGATATTTTTTAAAACTGATTTTAAAAATCTAAAATTGTTTATGCGATAAACTTAGTATATTTAATTGTTAAATAGTTGTGCACTATCTTTATGCGATAAATTAGTGTAGCTTTATTTTAATGGCTTGTTTTTCTTGTCCCTTATTTGATAACACAAGACAACCTTTTAGGTTAGCCATTAAAATTGATTAAAATTTATTACTTGAATTTTAATGACATGCTATGTTTCAATAAATCATTAACAACAACATAAGACCTAATTCCTGATTAGGGTAGTCCTTTAAATGATTTTTCAATTCTAATTGTTATAATTAATTTTCATTAAAGGACTTCGCTTCTAGCGTTGTTAATAAAATTTATTAAAATCCTAATAACGATTAGGGTAGCACGTGAACCTTATAGTTGATAAGGACTTAATAAAAGTTATTAAACAAATCCTAAAAATTTTGAATTTAAGGATTCAACTAGTTGATAGGATTAATTAGTTGTTAATAAAAGCTGTTTAGTCTATGGCATACATACAAAAATGACAAGCTTCATTCAATGGACCATGATCCAGTCAATGTGCTTGGCTAAGAGTTCTGGGTCAACCCTTGCTAGTCCAAGGGGTAGTGATCCTGGCTTAGTCAATTCCCTGGCTGAGTTCCGCTGGACTGCAATGTCGCGAATCATGATTGTATGACACCCTGGACTATATCTAAGTCAAATACGTTAATGATCTTTTTCAAGATTAGCCGTAGCCCTCCTTGTTTTAGGGGTTAGCAACTATAGGGCCCGTGTTACAGTTGTTGAGATACACTCAAGCTGTGACATGGCAACCTTGTAGAAACCAACTTCTTAAATACATAAGATGACATCTTGACTTGACCCAAACCGACGTTGTCGTGAATACACCGAGCGGCGGTGCAAGTTTAGTCAAGGATGTAGTCTGCTTAGATGTAGTCTAAGACCTGACCCAAACCGACGTGTCGTGCATACACCGAGCTGAGGGGCAAGTCAGGCTAGACATGAAAACAAGGGTCCGACTAGACTAGACATTGTGATTTGGATGAGCACACTCATGATCACAAATGGCTAGGGGCAGAAACCGATTAAGAGAGTCATATCCGATATGATCGATGAAGAGTCATCTTCCGATCGCAGAGTCAATCAACTTGTTGAGCTACACTCAAGGTTGTTTAGACTCAAGGTGATTGGAACTCTTACCCATTAATTTTAATTCGATTAAATCGTTCGTTATTAAGCTTTTAAAACGTTCGTAAAAATAGTGGGAGGATATAGATAGATAAAAGCCAATCTACCTATATTTAATATTGAACATATGCTAAAACTAGGGCAAGACTATGTTTATCGAAAGAATCAATTGATAATATTGGAATTAGTTAATTGGTCAATAAGTTGATTAATTGAATATCAAGTTAAATTCTAATTGATGTAATTAACCTATATTCTCATTGACATTAAATGACCTTCTAAAGAACAGACTTAAGAAATATGATTTCATTAAGTTCTGGGTCCAACAATAAATTAAAGCTACATGTCACTCGTCTCTATATGAGGCAGCTTGAACATATAGGACATTCAAAGTATGTTTCTCCCTACAACTTGTCGAGCTACCCTCAAGGTTGTATGGACAAACAATTTTGATCCGCAAAGTTCGAGAATTCGATTAAACCGTTTGAGTCGAATACGAGTGCATGAGCGGTGCAAGACTATGTATCCCAACCGGATCTTGAGACAAGCAACTTCTTGAGCTACACTCAAGATTGCAAAGCTCAAGCGTTTGGATACATAAGTTGCTTGCATAGCTATTTATTTATGTTGATATCTAAATGTGATTTAGAAAAGGAAGAAGACACTTCGGAAAGTCAATTGAGAAAGTTAGTTTAATTTATCATTAGTAAAGGCATAAGTAGGAGGAAATGAAAATGTGACATATTTTGATGTCACATTTCGGAATAAGTTGTTATACAAAAGACGTTCAACACATTTTGACGAATGTCGTCACATTGCCTCTGAAGTAATGTTTTGTGTTAAGTAATTTGTAAATAACTAAATATATATTAAATGTTAATATATAAATACACAAGATAGTAGCAAACTTATATGGTAAAATTAGACTAGGCTGTATCAAGAGATTAAGCTTCACAAGTCACATAAAGAGGGGTCTGACCTCTCGTATTATGAAGTCTACGGACACTTGTGAGTCTTAGCCTCTTAGATACAATGGCCGAAACCCATCTGTGAGACAGTGGGAGAATGAGTTGTCGAACTCAGTCTCGTACATACTGATGTACCCGAGTCTATTTTTTATAAAATAAGTTATTCGTATATTTATTAATACACGTGTTCTTGATGAAACACAAGTCTGATAAAATAAAGAAACGAAATGACTAAAGTATTTAAACTGATTCGATTAGATCGAATGGTCAAATACTTAGCTAAATAAAATCTTGTGTAATTAAAAGAAAATGTGATTTTCTCTCAGATCAAGTCTGTTAACACATCGGTGTGTTAAAAAGTATGAATCACACTCAATTAGATTTAGTGTGATCCATTGTAAGTGAATCTGAGTTAAGTCCTCCCTCTGGGTTAAGTCCCAGATAGTAATGCCTAAGTTTTGTTAAAGTTCTATGAGAACATTATCAATAATATATTCAATAAATCAATCGTAAGGAAGTTGTATTATTACTCGAATCTCGTGAGACGGATTGTCGAGCTAGACATCATAATTGATGATGACTTAGTCAACTTCTAGGATGAAATTCGGAGTAGTAACTCCGATTTAAAACTTGATGTAGGTCCGTGTGCGTAAATAAATTTCAGAATTTAGTTTACGTGCCCAAAGAAAATGTTTCCTCACTTACTGCAAGTAAATCTTTAAGTTGAAAGATTGGTGCAGAAAAGAAAATAGTGAAGTACAATAATGTTGGACGGGAACGGTTTTCATCCTAATTTCTTTAAAACGGATTATGATGAAACCGGTTTCGCCAACAGATGTGTACAGATCTACTCGGACCAAACTCGGTGTAAACGCTCAAACTGACCATGAAAATTTGAGCATTCACTTATAAGTTCGTTTTTCTAAATATGATTTAGACGAACCAACTTATATGAATTGGAAATAAAGTTTTCAAGGTCAGTGGGAGCGTATAAATTACATGCGAATCATCAAAGGGATGGAACATACATTTTGACAAAGTAATCAAAAGGTTTTGATACTTTATCAAGAATAGATATGAGCCATTTAAAATGACCATTAACAAAGTGATTGTCGTAAGGTACGATAAGTAAAATAAAATATTATGGATTCCGACAGACCAAATGAATTATTTGAATGAGATTCAAATGGTTGGTCTAACATGAACATAGAAACCCCTTAAGTCTATAGAGTAGACGGTTTTGGCAGATCCACTCACGAAGGCTCTATCACATGAAGTCGGGAAAACTTATGTGTAAAAACGATATTAGATATCGAGATAAATGGGCCTGAGTGCAAGTGGGAGATGTAGGAATATTATGCCCTCGAGGCCATTTATTCCTGTGTGAATAGCAGAAACATCTTGTTCGAAATAACAGTAAGCTGTTTGGTAATAATTTATCTAAGTTATATTGTAATATAGTTAACGTTAGATATCAACTTAGGTAAAGTCCTGAGACTTTATGCAAGGTCAAACGGGTATCGAGATGAGTATCTCGATCATGGAGAAACGTTTGACCGTCTGTAGCATAAGTCTGAAATGGTTCGTGGTCATAGATGTTTCGAGACAAGGATATCGAAACATCGGATAGACCATTGTGTCTTAGTCTTCACCGTTTAGCGGTGGCGATGATCTCATGATCGTTTGACTTGGCGAAGTCGAAGACAAGACACAGGTGCTCATTAGAATGAGTTCACTGAACGATCCACTAGAGTTATCATATGGTTATATTGACCAATCTGTCAGTGATAACTCTGAGTGATGATAGGATAGTTGGTCTTTTGACTTGAGGTCATTTTGACAAACCTGTGCGTGAACGGTGCCACTTATATCAACTGACCTAGCTTCGAGGCAAGGCCTGTCGAAAGGTCTTTTGATTAGGTGTCACTTGAAACGTACGAGGCGAATAATGACCAAGAGAGGATTCGTCTCTCCCGGTCAATGGGAGTCAGTGTCGTAGAGTTAGTTCGGTCTTTAGTAAAAACTCTGCGCAGAGTATGTTGGAAGAAGTCCAACATTTATTGACTAAAGATCGATAGAAACTAACCGGAGTCAAGTTATTGGGGTTGACAGTTTTGACCGTACCCTAGACTTGATCTGCACGACATAGTTAAGATGAAAAGACTATAACTACGAAATTCATCACGGAAACAGTCAGGGTGGTCCCGACAAAACTCATGTCAATGAGTCAACCACATAATGATGATTCCTGAAGTAGGGACGGCAACCACTGCTCGTGGTCACTGCCGTATAGGGCTTCGAGCCCAACATGTTGTAAGGGTCAGGCTGTAGGGTCTCACACAGAGTGCAACGCTTCGTCTAGTAATAGGTAGAAATTAGTTAGGGAGAATACTTGCATTTGATGCAAAAGAAGAGATAATTGCATTTGATGCAATATGATAATTTAAGCTTAGATAGGGACTATTTTGCATTTGATGCAAAAGCGATTAAATGTGTATTAAATTGTTTAATATAATATTTAATAATATAAACGCAAGGAAAAGTTCACGGGTAAGACGTGAATGTCCCGGTCTAGACCCAGGTTCGAACGGCATCCAATTCGGATACCAAACGTAAGAGTTATGTCCAAAAAACCCCAAGCCCATAGAGTAATCAGCCCAAGGGGCTGATTAAAAATTAAAGGCCCAGAAGCCCAAGGCCCGGCCAAATGGCCGGGCAATTGAATGGGCCCGCGCGTGCCCACGTGGGCACTGGGCCCACGCGGGCACGTGCTTTGCACGCACCCGCGTGGGGCGCCAGCGCCCACGCGGGGCGCGTGCCCTGCACGCGCCCGCTGGGCACGTGCAGGGCACGCGCCCACACGGGGCGCGCTGAGGCGCGTGCGCTACACGCGCCTCGAGGCACGTGCAGCGCACAGGCCTGGCGCAGTGGGCCCTGCACGTAGCCCTAGGGCTGCGTGCTTCGTGTGGCGGCTGGGTTTGTGTTTTTGGGTGGGGTTTTTGGCATGTTTGAACACTCAATCGGAGGGTCAAACGAACTCCGATTGACGAACGGTTTTTTCCTATGCGTTCACCATTGAACGCTTGTCGTATTGATAGGTTGTATCGATCTTGAAGCTCAACGGTGAGTGAGTTAAAATTCATGGAAGTTTGCACTTTGTGAAGTGCAAACTAACTTGATTTTAACTAACCCAAATATTTAGTCCCACATCGGATTTTGAGAAAAGGGGAGAGTCAGCCGCCTATATAAATAGGGGTCTCCCCCCTTTCTCAAAACTCGTCCCAAGCTCTAGATCTGAGCGGCTCTCGTAAATGTTGGAGCACGCTCGGATCTAAGCTTAAATAAATATTTCTCTATCTCCCTAAAATTCTGCCTTACTCCTGCGGGCTCTAGCAAAGCCACAAAGGAGTTCGGATTCTGGATCCGAAATCTAGGCGGAGGTTTCACTCGCGTGAAACTTTCTTCGACGCGTGGTTGGCTCGGCTGCACGGGGATTGATCGCCTCGGGATGCGGAGCGGTTCGGGGAGCGGTTCAAGGAGCGGCTCGGCGTGGGACGGGAGCAGCTCGAAGACGGCGCGGAACATCTCGCCTGCTCCAGGGCTGAGATTCCGGGTATGTGGTTAAAGTAGTTTATTAGCATTAGTTTAGTTTAATCGCAGTAGGCTAGATCCTTCTTGGGATGGTCAGATCCATCCCAAGTCGGCATAGATCTTGGCATAGGGTCTTGGACCTTAGGGCTAAGTTAAAATTGTTTTAACTGCATGTTAATTTTAGATTAACTGTTTTTCTTCCGCTGCAAATCCTTTTTCTGTCTATATTCCGTCTGACTTAGGACGGGCATAGAGTTTTTGTGCCCTAAGGGACCGCCCAATTCCCTACAATATGTGTGTTTGCGATTGTTATTTATTCACTTGCATTTACATTCCGCTGCTTAACTTTATTATTGCAAGTATTATTTTGTGTTGATTAGGATTAATAACATGTAACTCTTTATTAATTCTAGGGAGATTTCTAAAGGAATTTTAATTTGTAGAAAACATTATTCACCCCTAGTGTTCTCTTTGCCATCCACATGTTCCAACAATAATAATCGTCCAGTCCTTAAATTTATACTTTACACATGCTTCCCCCAAACTCCCATATTTGAAAACTCACCCATTTTCAAGTGGACCGAGAATCCAGATATTTATTAACTCTATACTCACTCTCAGTTATTACTTTATTTCAACTTGCATTTCATTTCAGCGGTCTCATTACCGCATTCACATTCATGAACATTTCATTATGTTCAATTACCAATTTCCATTACATATGGATATCCTTTCATATCCATTCATCATCATGTACTCTTCCAATTTCATATGAAGATCACGAAGTAAACATATGTTTTCATTATTCCTAATATTGACATGCAACATAAACTTGGTATATTCTCATAGAAGCATACTAACAGAGAGTATTCTAATGTGAGCACATGAAGCATAACATGGCATATTAACAAGTAGCATCACGCATGTAGCATAACTAACATAAGGAATTATTAGCACTTAAGACATCATGCAAGTCATAACCAAGTGAGAAGCAAGTGGGAACATAGGCAAATCTATCTGGTTTTCAGCAGAGTTGCAAAAATACATCTGAATCATGGGTCTATACTCAAAATTAGCCATGAATTTCTAAATGAAAATTGTAAGGCATGAAGTTAAGATACACACCAAAATTCAGCAATTTACGACATCAACAGTTCCAGAAACAAAATTTTATGTATAGGTGTGTCTGATGTCCAAAACTGGCAGACACTTGAGTTGGGAAAAATACACCCAATATCAACATGCTACAGTTGAAATCCTAAATTATTCTCAACACAAAAAATATAGGTACCGAAGTCATGGTACCAAATTGTCCAAGATCATAGGATTTGGAGTTTTGTAGTATGAGTTATGGCATTTTTACCACAGTGTGGTAAAATCTGTCTAAAACTGACACTATGTTACAAATCGTCTGTTTACACCTATCTACAGTCAAAATTAGGCTTTACTTTCTCTTAAGAGTTGTAGCTAACTTCATTACCTTCCAAAACATCTTGAATCATCAAATTCGGGGGTTTCTACTAGGTGTTATGAGTTTGTGAATATTTCATGATAGAGCTGAAATAAATTACAGCAGCAGATTGTGGAAAAATTAAGTCACACAGCCGTGTGGGATTTCCACACGACCGTGTGGGGCCAAATTGGTCACACGGCCGTATGGGATGACCGTGCCAAGTCCTACAGCTAACAACATGTCCACACAGTCGTTTGGATAGTCCACACGACCGTGTGGATCGAAAAGCATTCCGTCACGCTCGTTCGTGCCGCGTTATGATGACAAAGGGAGTCGACACGACCGTGTCGAGTCTAGAAGTTACATTAGCAGCTAAGTCGACGCAGCTTCAGCTTCAAAGAGCGACACGACTGTGTCATGACGCGACACGACCATGTCATGATGCAACCCGGCTGTGTAGGCCAAATTCTAGACAAGGTCGTTGAGACAGCCGTGTGATTCTCCTAACATCCAAATGATCACCACATGACCATTACACAGCCGTGTGGTCTCTTCACCTGTCTATTTCGACAGTGATGAGAAATCTAAAAAACACTCAATGATTCTAAAACTTAATCCAACTATTTAGGTAAGCTCCTACCTCAAACAGTCCTCCAATAATCTTTGGTCCTTCTTATTCCTTGAAGACCATCTAAAGCTACTCCTCCTTGAATCGGTGGTTCAAGGCTATGGCTTGGAGTTGAGAGTTAGGTTCAGTGAAGGGAAAGTCAGCAGCACAAACGGGTTATGTGGGCGTGGGCTGAGAGCTAGAGGGAGAGTGTATGTTTCTTCTCTTTTTCTTTTCCTTTTTTCTGAATTTCTCTCTAAAATTTCTCATCTTTAATCGCCCCTCCATCCTCATCACCTCCCCCAAATCTCTCTTAGCTTGCCATGTAGCATGTGAGTTGGTGGGAATTAGTCTCTTAATGACACCTCTCAAGGTGAAGGTGGCTCTTAGGGGGTTTTAAGAAATTTGTAATTTTTAGAAAAGCATTAAACTCATATGATACCCTTATAACACAATATATCCCATCACATACTAGTATACTAGTATGTCCCTTATATACATCCATTTAATTAAACTCCCATGTCACGCCCCGCTTCCCATTCTACCGGGAGCGAGGACGCGAGCGGGTCCGCGATGTGCTTAAAACAAGGAGGAGTACTTTTTTTTCTTCCTTTTTTTCTTTTCTTCCTCCTTGGCTTAAACACACTAAGCGTCTGTATAAAAATTGCAGATTCTTGCTTGCAAATTTAAGAAGCAGCTCAAACAACATTATTACATATCCAGTGTACATTAATTAAGATGCAGCTTGGCCTAGCATGGCCAATACAAACGAAGTACACAAAATTACATTAATCAAATATATATAAAAGTGCTGACGCGAAGGTAAAAGTCTAGTCTTCTGTGGGTAGATACTCCACGTAGTTTTCGAGCACTGGCTCGACTCCTGCAGTAGTGTCTTCAAAGAACTCACTATCGATACCTGACGGACATTTCGTAAAACAACAAAATGAAATGTCCGTCAGCGAGGTTTACTCGGCAAGATAATCTCAAAATCAAAATGTTGGACATTTTAAATTTAAACAATGGTGAACTTTAAAGACAAGCAATAAGCTTAATTCACAAATAAGCAATAAAAGAGATAAACCAGGTTAAAGTAGTTAAAACAGTTAAAGCAGTTAAACATTTGCAACCTGCAGCAATTAAATCATTGATAGCCATTTGCAATACCATTTGCAACCTGTGACGATTTAGCATTAAATAAACACACTGTAGCAACCTGCAGAAAAGATGTTAGAACAATAGTCAAAAACCAGTCTATCCTAGTGATAAGTCCATGTCCAAGATTACTAGAGATAACCAACATGCAGCCTGCGACGGGAGCAACTCCGAGGCTTACCCACCGTTCCGATATGGCAACGGTCAAGGTTCTAACCCACGTAATGTGTTGGAGGTAATTTAGTATAGCGCATCCAGTCATTCTGTAACACTTGTGATCATAGACTACCCCAAACCCAGGTCAAGTCAAGTGTCGGTCGAAAGACGTGTACTATCTGTTTATTATTGAAATTCCATCTTCCAGACCATATTGTTAAAGTTCCATCTTCCATTCAATATTATTAAAGTTCCATCTTCCATTCTATGGAAATTCCATCATTCAATCAGTCAATTCAGTCTCGGTGTTACAACAGTCCGTACAATAGTTTCACCAAAGTTCACGATTTCACGACTCGGTTCAGCAATTAAATGAAAACGTAAAATCACTTGAATTTATGAAAGACCGGGTAAGCTATAATTTTAACTAAGCAAACGAGTTTAAATTAGCTTAAAATATTTTCTAAGGCTAGTAGTTATTTTTCAAGATTTTTAAACAATTTTTAAACAATTTTAAATAGCCAAAAAGCAATTTTAAATCAAGAAATGATTTTTAAAACATATGTTCAAGGAATTGTTTAGAGCAAACCGTACATCAGAATTCTTCAAACAAGGTGTCAAAATGATCGTATTTACTAGTACTACGACATATATTTTTATCGTACATTGGTGTACGTAAAAATCACAGGTTATGAATTTTAAAAGGATTTAGAAAACAAGAAATTATTAATAATACCCACGATCAAGGATTTATTCCGGGTAAACCGTACATCAGAATTCTGCAAATAAGATGTCAAAACGATCGTATTTACAAGTACTGTAACATATATTTTTATCAGATGTACACATACGTAAAAATTGCAAGCTACGAATTTTAAAAGGATTTAAACCTATATAAGTTTTGCCTTCAAAAATTCACTGTGAGAAATATGCTTGCCTGATCGCGACAAAACTAGCGCCAATGGATTCGTTTCGACGTTTCTGATTTTCTGGGACTAGTTTCGTATTTTTCCGAGGCCTGTACGAATTACCATGAATTTAAATCCAATAACATTATTTAATAAATATAGATAAATACGTAAATACGTATAAAAATACGTATACAAATTTTAAAAAACGAAACCGCCGTTCGTTTTCACCTCGCGAGAGAGAGAGAGAGAGCGAGAGCGGGGGAGATCTCGCCAGCGGTGATGGCGGCGGGGCGGCGAGGCGGAGGCGGTGCTTCGGCGACGCGGAGAGGCGGCGGCGACTGTCACCGGCGGCGACAAACCGACAGTTGCGTGGGCGGGCGAAAACAGGGGAGAGGAGGCGGGAACAGGGGAGCTCACGGCGGACGGGCGGCGATCTTCGCAGCGAGGTCGGGGAGCGGCGCTCGTCGGATCTCCGGGCTCTGTCGCGAGGGCTGGGTCGTCGTCGAGTGGTTCGGTGCGGCGAGCGGCGGTTCTCGATGCTTGGAGGAGCTTGGGTCGTTGGGGTGATCGAGCGGAGCGGCGGGGTGACGGTCGGAGCTGCTCGTCGGAGGGAGAGAAGCTCACGGTGGAGCTTTGGACCGCGGGCGGTGGTGACAGGTCGGGGGTTTGGGTGCGGGCTGTGGGTGATCAACGGAGGGGAACACGTGAATGCACAGGGAAGAGAGAGAGAAAGCGGGGAAGATGGCATGGGTTATTTCGTAAACATGAGAGAGAGAGAGAGAGATAGAGAGATCCTCTGTGTGTGTTAAAATCAAGCTGAGGGGGAGGGGTTTAATATATAGGGTGAATGAAATAGGGTGGTAGCTGATGAACGGGGGAAAGTCCCACGGTTAGCTGAGGGGATGGGTTAGATGGGGTAGCTATGGTTGGATTAGGTGGGGTAATTAGGGTTAAGTAGGTAATTAGCAAGATAAAACCCAATTAACGAAAGGTCATTAGTGTAACGAAATTACGGAAATGCCCCTACTAGTAAACGTGTCCGAAAAATTACGAAAACATACCCACGGGATCGTATCGTCACGAGGATCGCGAATACGAAGACCGTTTCAGGATTTGGGCTACGGGGATACTAGTTTTTGGCCAAAACGTTTAGAAAGCGGGTTTGCGGGTTCTCTATTGAAATGATATCAGAAAATTACGAAATTAATGTGGGAAGCCCTAAATAATCATAGGATGCTACTGTAGAAGTTTGAAAACGTTTTGAAGACGTTTGTATAGAAAATAAATTCATTGACCTAAAACTGCAATATCCGAAAATGAATTTTTAACAGATCTTTCAGAGGTATTTGATGAAATCCTATCTTACCAAAATACTCCATAACTAGTCTGGTACTCCAAAATATTTTTATAGGAACTTTTTGAAATCAGTTTAAGACTCCTAACAAACCATTATAAAATACAATTAAAAATGAATTTACTTTAAATACTTGATTTAAATGTATTGGAAAAATACAGGCCGTTACATTCTACCCTCCTTAAAAATAATTTCGTCCTCGGAATTTAAAAATTTCTTTTGAAAATAATTGATATTATAAAGAAGCTCAAGCAAATAAATGATAGAAAGATAATAATCTTTGTAAATCAGGTTGTAAATAACATGAAATGTGATAAGAAAATAAGGGATGTTACTAATATATATTATCACCATAGTTACTTCAGATTTATCAAGTAGGCAAAATATAAAATAATGGCATTACTCGGAAATGATAATGAGGATGATGATGACATCTGATCGAACTTGGGACATAGGGTGACAAGGCAGAAGCAATCACACCAAAGAGAAGAACGGAACGTCTAGAATATATAAACGATGATTACATGGTCTCAATCATGTAAATTATCGTCATAACATACATAAACGTAAGGGATAAACCTAGTGCGTCCTTACGGTTACAACTTAACCAGCCGAGCACAAAGGGCTTCATCTGCCACGCTACCAAACTACAAGTCAATATCCAGATCGATACGTATAGGCAAATGTAAGGCCAATTCTCGCGGGTCAAGATCATCGCTACCACTTGTCCCAGCAGTCTCCATAACATCCAACAAGAAACCAACATCCTAGCCGTCTCCCAAATCCGAGCACAAGACCGACATCCAACTTCAACGCCTAGGCCCAAAAGTATGCCAATACCCAATCCTAAGGATACCGCTTCCCAATACCATAGGTCGATATCTACGGTAAACACCATCAACCCTAAGCAGTTCAACGACCAAAAACTCAGGAACCTACAAGCACTAAGGAGCACCCCTAAGAAGAACTCGAAGCTGGGCAGCTCAAGGGGGAAGAACCAGAAAAAGGAGCTCCCAATGATACCCATAGCGGCGGGTTCCCAATATCCCGACCACACGGCCAAAGCATGGGTGGCGGCGAGGGTTGCTGCTAAGCCCAACAGACCCCAAGGTCGTTGGTGGGCCATCGGCGGCTGGCGATCTGCGGCGACGAGGGCTCCGACTGGCTGGCGATCCATGGCGGGGAGCTAGGGCCTACGGGATGGAGCGAAGCGGAAACTGACGGATCGGAGATCGGAGTGGCGATGCGGGGTCCGATCGAGCTCGCTTGGGGAAGAGGCCGGGAGGAGGAGGGTGATATCTGAGGGAAAAGGGAAAGCCACGGGGTGGCTTGCGGAGGAAGGAGCGGGGTTAAAAGAAAGAGGGGGGGCATCGAAGTCGTCGGTGTTAGGCGGGAACGGGGCTCGAGGAGAGGAAACGGACAGAACACAATAAAGAGGGGGGAAAGGCGGTTAGTGGGAAATGATTCAAACCCTTGGGGGAAAGAAATTGGGTACAAGATAGAAGTAGGGGCTAGAGGAGAAATACGAGCACAAAATGAAAAGACTCCAACAACCTACACTGGCACGTCAGGTTGGCTCGTCTCAAAATCTCCAGTATCATCCTCGAATACTTCTGAGCGTCCTTCGATCTGCTTCCGCGGAGGAACTTGAACTTAAGATGGTCGGGTATTTCGAACTCTACCCTCCTTTGACAACAGTCAAAGGTGGCATGAAATGTCCTTAACCAATTCATCCCAAGAACAACATCAAATGTTGGCATCTCTATCACCATGGATTTAGCAAAAAAAGACCTCGGCTACAAATCACAATAGAACATTGGAGGCATTCACTGGGAACTGCCAGCGGTCTCGACCATCCAACGTGGAGTCAGAGGTTTAACAGTTATAGTGATAAGAAACATGTCCAAGCTCTAAATAATGGAGTAAGTAGCCTAGTGGAATATCTCGTACCTGGGATTTACTTGGTCCGTAGCCTCAGCTTCTTCTACCGTCATGGTACAAGCTTGGCGTCTTTGGGGTAGCACCTGTTGTCGAGTCTGCTGGTACACTTGTTGTTGGTTGACGTTGTTGAGCAGAGTTGGAAGGCTGAGACTTCCTCTCAGGACAGTCGCTTGCAGTGTGGCCCTTCGATTTGCTTCAGTGGTTGAACTCGAACTTCTGATGATCCAAAATTCGAATGCTGTCCTCCATAACTAGAGTTCAAGGGGACTAAAGAAGGATTCTAAGAAGGTCAATCGAAAGGTCATCAAGCTAAGAGAAGGTGATAATGATGAAGATCGATGGCGTCACATAATCATGATTCACGTCCTTGCGGTCCAGCGGACACGGTCAGGGAAGTGACTAAGCCAGGATCACTTATGCCCAGTCTAGCTAGGTTGATCCAACAGACTTTAGCCAAGCACATTGACCGATATCATGGTCCATTGAAGGAAGATCATCATTCAAATGCATGCCATCATCAACTGAAGGAAAGGTGATGAAATGAGTAGATGGTTCATCCAATGAAAATAACTATAACGGTTAGCAAAAGTGGCTACTAAGGAGGGTATAACCAAGAATGGAACACGAGTTCCTAAGCAATGTTTAAGAATTCGAAAAAGGTAATGAAGTTCAATGGAAATAGTTCGTTGCGAATTTTGTGATAAGAAGCAATAGAAAATTTCCAAATCAAGATGTGGACATGTTATGAAGACAAATACATACATCACGATAAAGTATGCTAGCAATGATACTAAAGATGATGGGTGTCAAATTGACATAGAGGGAAAAGATTCAGATATACTAGTGTTTACCGGTTCAACAGCTTTGTGGAGAATATAGGGTTGGATTTCCGGTATTTCCTTTACAATACTCAAGGTGTCGTTGTTGGTGACGTCGTTTGTATCTGGTCGACCTGCCATATATACTTCAAAACAAACCGCAATGTAAGGTAAGTTAAAATCAAATCACCATCAGTTGTGAGTACCTGGTTGACCTGCCAAACTACAAAACAAACCGCAATGTGAGGTAAGTTAGAATAAATCTATTCTAGTTGTACACTTGGATATTCATGTCATTTAAACCGATCTTAAAGTATTTGCATAAGCAAGACCTGCATGGGCCGCCAACAAAACCTGTCACGCCCCGCTTCCCATTCTACCGGGAGCGAGGACGCGAGCGGGTCCGCGATGTGCTTAAAACAAGGAGGAGTACTTTTTTTTTCTTCCTTTTTTTCTTTTCTTCCTCCTTGGCTTAAACACACTAAGCGTCTGTATAAAAATTGCAGATTCTTGCTTGCAAATTTAAGAAGCAGCTCAAACAACATTATTACATATCCAGTGTACATTAATTAAGATGCAGCTTGGCCTAGCATGGCCAATACAAACGAAGTACACAAAATTACATTAATCAAATATATATAAAAGTGCTGACGCGAAGGTAAAAGTCTAGTCTTCTGTGGGTAGATACTCCACGTAGTTTTCGAGCACTGGCTCGACTCCTGCAGTAGTGTCTTCAAAGAACTCACTATCGATACCTGACGGACATTTCGTAAAACAACAAAATGAAATGTCCGTCAGCGAGGTTTACTCGGCAAGATAATCTCAAAATCAAAATGTTGGACATTTTAAATTTAAACAATGGTGAACTTTAAAGACAAGCAATAAGCTTAATTCACAAATAAGCAATAAAAGAGATAAACCAGGTTAAAGTAGTTAAAACAGTTAAAGCAGTTAAACATTTGCAACCTGCAGCAATTAAATCATTGATAGCCATTTGCAATACCATTTGCAACCTGTGACGATTTAGCATTAAATAAACACACTGTAGCAACCTGCAGAAAAGATGTTAGAACAATAGTCAAAAACCAGTCTATCCTAGTGATAAGTCCATGTCCAAGATTACTAGAGATAACCAACATGCAGCCTGCGACGGGAGCAACTCCGAGGCTTACCCACCGTTCCGATATGGCAACGGTCAAGGTTCTAACCCCCGTAATGTGTTGGAGGTAATTTAGTATAGCGCATCCAGTCATTCTGTAACACTTGTGATCATAGACTACCCCAAACCCAGGTCAAGTCAAGTGTCGGTCGAAAGACGTGTACTATCTGTTTATTATTGAAATTCCATCTTCCAGACCATATTGTTAAAGTTCCATCTTCCATTCAATATTATTAAAGTTCCATCTTCCATTCTATGGAAATTCCATCATTCAATCAGTCAATTCAGTCTCGGTGTTACAACAGTCCGTACAATAGTTTCACCAAAGTTCACGATTTCACGACTCGGTTCAGCAATTAAATGAAAACGTAAAATCACTTGAATTTATGAAAGACCGGGTAAGCTATAATTTTAACTAAGCAAACGAGTTTAAATTAGCTTAAAATATTTTCTAAGGCTAGTAGTTATTTTTCAAGATTTTTAAACAATTTTTAAACAATTTTAAATAGCCAAAAAGCAATTTTAAATCAAGAAATGATTTTTAAAACATATGTTCAAGGAATTGTTTAGAGCAAACCGTACATCAGAATTCTTCAAACAAGGTGTCAAAATGATCGTATTTACTAGTACTACGACATATATTTTTATCGTACATTGGTGTACGTAAAAATCACAGGTTATGAATTTTAAAAGGATTTAGAAAACAAGAAATTATTAATAATACCCACGATCAAGGATTTATTCCGGGTAAACCGTACATCAGAATTCTGCAAATAAGATGTCAAAACGATCGTATTTACAAGTACTGTAACATATATTTTTATCAGATGTACACATACGTAAAAATTGCAAGCTACGAATTTTAAAAGGATTTAAACCTATATAAGTTTTGCCTTCAAAAATTCACTGTGAGAAATATGCTTGCCTGATCGCGACAAAACTAGCGCCAATGGATTCGTTTCGACGTTTCTGATTTTCTGGGACTAGTTTCGTATTTTTCCGAGGCCTGTACGAATTACCATGAATTTAAATCCAATAACATTATTTAATAAATATAGATAAATACGTAAATACGTATAAAAATACGTATACAAATTTTAAAAAACGAAACCGCCGTTCGTTTTCACCTCGCGAGAGAGAGAGAGAGCGAGAGCGGGGGAGATCTCGCCAGCGGTGATGGCGGCGGGGCGGCGAGGCGGAGGCGGTGCTTCGGCGACGCGGAGAGGCGGCGGCGACTGTCACCGGCGGCGACAAACCGACAGTTGCGTGGGCGGGCGAAAACAGGGGAGAGGAGGCGGGAACAGGGGAGCTTACGGCGGACGGGCGGCGATCTTCGCAGCGAGGTCGGGGAGCGGCGCTCGTCGGATCTCCGGGCTCTGTCGCGAGGGCTGGGTCGTCGTCGAGTGGTTCGGTGCGGTGAGCGGCGGTTCTCGATGCTTGGAGGAGCTTGGGTCGTTGGGGTGATCGAGCGGAGCGGCGGGGTGACGGTCGGAGCTGCTCGTCGGAGGGAGAGAAGCTCACGGTGGAGCTTTGGACCGCGGGCGGTGGTGACAGGTCGGGGGTTTGGGTGCGGGCTGTGGGTGATCAACGGAGGGGAACACGTGAATGCACAGGGAAGAGAGAGAGAAAGCGGGGAAGATGGCATGGGTTATTTCATAAACATGAGAGAGAGAGAGAGAGAGAGAGAGAGAGAGAGAGAGAGAGAGAGAGAGAGAGAGAGATAGAGAGATCCTCTGTGTGTGTTAAAATCAAGCTGAGGGGGAGGGGTTTAATATATAGGGTGAATGAAATAGGGTGGTAGCTGATGAACGGGGGAAAGTCCCACGGTTAGCTGAGGGGATGGGTTAGATGGGGTAGCTATGGTTGGATTAGGTGGGGTAATTAGGGTTAAGTAGGTAATTAGCAAGATAAAACCCAATTAACGAAAGGTCATTAGTGTAACGAAATTACGGAAATGCCCCTACTAGTAAACGTGTCCGAAAAATTACGAAAACATACCCACGAGATCGTATCGTCACGAGGATCGCGAATACGAAGACCGTTTCAGGATTTGGGCTACGGGGATACTAGTTTTTGGCCAAAACGTTTAGAAAGCGGGTTTGCGGGTTCTCTATTGAAATGATATCAGAAAATTACGAAATTAATGTGGGAAGCCCTAAATGATCATAGGATGCTACTGTAGAAGTTTGAAAACGTTTTGAAGACGTTTGTATAGAAAATAAATTCATTGACCTAAAACTGCAATATCCGAAAATGAATTTTTAACAGATCTTTCAGAGGTATTTGATGAAATCCTATCTTACCAAAATACTCCATAACTAGTCTGGTACTCCAAAATATTTTTATAGGAACTTTTTGAAATCAGTTTAAGACTCCTAACAAACCATTATAAAATACAATTAAAAATGAATTTACTTTAAATACTTGATTTAAATGTATTGGAAAAATACAGGCCGTTACATCCCATGACTTATAAATTATTTAAAAATAATTTAGCTTTAATAAAATTATGGAAAGAAAATACACAAGGTCTCCCAAATATTATATGCATGCATATACGCCTAAGAATACGTTGTTAGGTATTGGTGTTTTATATCAATATTGTTCTGATGATGATCACACCATTATGTTGTTGCTAATGTCTCTCATGTTTTAGTCTCTTAGTTACAATTGAGGAATATCACTTTTGGAGACTATATGCTTGGTGCAAGGATGGACATCAAGAGGAGCAATGCCAAAGCTTGGACTCAAGGGGTGCCAAAGATTGGAGAAGACGGAGAGCATCAAGGTTGAAGCAATAGACTCTATGGGAAGCAATGTAATCCATAAATTATTTCATTTATTGATTTTCTCTTTTTGAGTCTAGGTTTAATGTAATGCCTTGATAGATGGATTAAATCATTCATGCATATGTATTTTCCATCTTAGTGAGCCTTAGAATTATCATATAAATCATCTCAATAGGTTTATCTTACATTAAACTCAAATTGGAGTTTTTGGCTCTCCTACAATCGACTGATGAAGGCATGACAGGCAACTGGGTGATTCCAGGCGCCTGCCCAGCCATCTATAGCTGACTGGTATGCACAGTTCAAGTCGACCTTTTTATTAACTCTTACTTGAGCTTTTGAAACAATCGACTGAAGTTCAATTTACAGTCGCCAGTCTTCCAACAGGCGCCTGTGAATTGTTCTACAGTCGTCTGTGCGTAACTTGTACTTTCTAAGCTTCATCCCATTTTGCAAGTCAGTCGACTGATGAAGTATTTACAGTCGCCTGCAAATTACAGGCGCATGTAAAATAGGCATTTATCGTCTGAAGGTGCTAGTACGAAAGTTGCATTTTCCAGCTCTGTTTCCATCCCAAGCGACAGTCGTCTGATGAAGGTTATATATGCTCCTGCTCATTTACATGTACATGTGTAGTCTTCTACAGTCACCAGTCCTGGCTCAGATTATAGCCATTGGGAATTTTATAGCCGTTGACCAGTCGACTGTCTGTGCCGTAAACTGCCAAATTCTAGTCGTTGCAGATGTATTATTTTGGGGTTTTTCTTTGGGGTTGAGAGTTTCTTTTGGCTTCCTATATATCGGAGATGGCTGAGTTCATTAGAACTCTTGGAACTATTGAAGATCATTTGAGAATCATTAAGCCACTCTCAAACTCTCTCATTTCCCTCTTAGAGCTTATATTCCTCTACATGCATTGAAGTCAAGCTCAAGGGAAAGCATCCAAGTGCTTTCAAGCTAATCTCATCACTCGGAGATCCTCTTCCATGCCTTGCATTCATTAATGAGGAAGTTCATCATTAAGGCATATATAAGAGTATTTGTTTTATTTTGTTATTTCATTAAAACCCTAACTTTCTTTGTGAGAGCTAGTTACTCTCTGTGTGAGAGTATAACCTTCTATGTGAGGGTTGGTTGTGATCTCTTTTGTTAGAGGTTGAGTCTCTCTGTGAGAGAGCAAAAGTCTGTCTATGTGAGAGCAAGGATTTCTCTATGTGAGAATTCAAATCTTCTGTGTGAGATATCTCTGTGTGAGATTGTATTCACTTCTCTATGTGAGAATTATAGTGGATATTGGTGTGGCTGGATGTACCCAGTTTGGGGAACCAGTGTAACATCTTGTGTTTGCGTTTGGATTTTTGTGGTGTTTAAATTCCTCTTGCATTTATAATTCTACATTTGCAAGTTTAATTTTTAAATACGCAATTTGTGCCATTACACTATTCAACCCCCATTCTAGTTTGTAATTGTTAGTATTGCAAGGGTAAGATGATCCTTACATACGTATTACTACACGTATATTAATTTTGGGGTCATTACAGGGGGGCTGTCAGGGCCGCAGAAACCCCCTCCGTTTGGTCGCAGGTGCAAGGGGGTGGGGTGTCCCAGCAGGGCCCGGGGGGGTTGCGGCCGGTGCCCCCCGATAGATTTGTTCGCATGTTGGGGCGGGGGGGGGGGGGGGGGGGGGGGGGGGGGGGTTGCGGCCTTCGGGGCAGCGAAATCCCCCCGGTATTGAGAAATCATCTTCCTTTTTTAAAAAAATTGATTTTTATTGTAAAAATTCAGTTTTTATCCATGTAATCAATGTATTTTGTTAAATTTGATTTTTATCGAAAAACATCGATTTTTTATCCCTAAAATTGCATATCTAAACATATTCTTTAAAGAAAGAGATGTTTAGATCTAGATTTGATTGATTACCTCTAGATCTGTCCTCTAGATTTAGCGACGTTTGAGAGGCCTTTGGAAGATCTGAGTAAGCGTTCTTCATCAGCTAAAGATTGCCGCAATTTCTCTCAGTTGATTAGAGCATGCTGATAATGTGTTGGAAGGATGTCGGCTACGGAGCACATAGACTTGTATTTATAGAGTTAGGGTTACATGGTGGTGGATACGTAGACCAACATGGGCCTCATATGGGCCACCAAAAGCCCATTCATAACAATTTCACTTTTCTTTTTTTCTTTTTTCTTGTTCCTTTTATCAAACCAAAAAGTGTAAAAACATTTTACATATAGATCTTGAATCAATTGACAAATTTTCGATAAAAACCCACAAATTTAACTAATTATGAAAACTTACCAAATTAAAAAATATTTATCAAAATCGACCAATTTTTGTCACGCCAATGCCACGGTAATTTCGCGCTAAGGTGACAGGCGCAAAAAATAACTAATGTTGCCAACTCCGGACATTATTAATTCACTGCCAATTTTTGGCCAGGTTCACCAACCCGGCTGTTATTAAATCACTGTCATTTTTCGCCGGTAACCACGTTCATCATTAATTTTGCTGTCAACTTTGGCAATGAAAAACTTTTCAAATGCTGTCTTTTAGTTGACAATGTATTAAACCATTGAATCCATTCATTTTGTGCTTTATGTTTATTATCATTGCCAAAGTTCTTCATTGCTAAAATAAACTGCTTATTTTATTTACAAAAACAACTCTTTTCACACTTGACTTCCCCACCAACTAGGTTAGCAATATGCTTTATATTTAAAAAATCTTACTACCACCGAGCAATTGCTCAGATGACATTCTCTCCCACCTCCTAGGATGCACGGAATCGAGAAGCGATCAGCAAGCGGTTTATTGTTTTCTGATGTATCCAAAAAAAATTCTAGCTCATTTCTTGTCATTTGACATTTTGCATGATCATAATAACATGGTGCACATTCTACTTCTGAAACACCGATGCACTTTGTCCATGATCCAAAACTAAACACCTTTCATACACATACAATGCTCTCCGATCATCTACCAACTTCTCAGTGCACAAACAATGTGTTACTGTTTTTTTGTTAATGATGATAATTGTTGCAGGGTAGAACTCGCGTACAATGAATTTGTATTAGGGGGAACCAAGGGCACGGTGGTTATGATAATGATGAGGGTTGGGGTAGGCTATTTAACAGGTGATTAATGGGGTGGTGAGGCTAAAACTGTTGCGGAAGCTGACCACGGTATCGAATCCGGTAGGATATTAGTGGAAGGGCCGAACTGCCTAGGGTGAGGATGAGCATGACAGGTGGTGACGAGCTAACCTGCGCAAGGAGCAACTCGTCAGAAAGGCCGGGTTGGGGTCCAACCCTTAGCCTCTCCGATGCCTAAGTCAGTAATAGGACTTAAAGCGGGGGCTAGGCATGCAGGTCGGACTGAAAGTGAGCCGACCGTACGTGACGAGCTATGAATGGTGGAAGAACAAAGGTATGGATGACCTCTGCTCTTGTGTGTGAGTAATAAGATTCAGAGTAAATTTGTCAACCCCCCGATGGAGGCGAAGGGGTATTTATACCTGATGGATGCGATTAGGTGGGGCTGACCTGGCATACTGACTGGGCGTGCTGAGCTGGCTCTGCTGTCAGTGGAAGCTTCGGACGAGGATGTCAGGATCTAGGGTGTCATCCACGATTTTGTCAGACAGCGCAACGGCCCGGGGTGCTTTTGTCGGGATGTCAGGGCCGAAAAGCATTAAGTGTCAGGGGGCGCAGCGGCCAGGGGGTGCTTTGTCAGACGGTTGGGCGGGGAAAGTGTCAGTAGTGTCTTTGTACTAGGTGGTTTGTCGTGTCCGATGTGCCAAAGAGGCGTTGGAGTGCGTCCGAGGAACGAGGCTACCGATTGGTCGCCAGGTCGTCCCGGATGGAAGACGTGCTGTCCGGTCGCGCTCCTTGCGTGTTTTCCCTGGTAAGCTGACGGGGGGACGAGCATGCGGGAAGCCGGGACCGCGACATAGTATGGCCCATACACCGGCCACTGCGGGGTGCGCCCTTCCTTCGATCGCGTCGGACTCCCGGGCAGCCTGGCGCCCTGTCGCCGGGGGAGCAAGCGAGCGGTCCTAGAAGTCACGGCGCTCAGCGCTCTGTCGCTGGGTCTGCCGGCCTCAGGGGAGGAAAAGGCGATGTAATTAGTGCATTCGACGGACTGGGATGGAAAGTCGGGCTGCCACGATCTTTAGGTCGTAACAATTGCCCCCGGCATTCGGGTTTGAGATGGAAGCCCGGCTCGGCCCAGATGACGTATCACCTTCCCTTCCTGGGAAAGGCAGTTCGGATCTTGTCCCGTGCTAGGTAGTGACAGCTGTTGTCTCGGGGTTCCCGCCCTGGCCGCCATTACTACGATTTGAAAGGGCGGGGAAGTCTAGGCGTTTCCGCCGCTGAACGGAGGACGCGTGGCCGAAGCGACTATCACGCCAGCCGATGCGTCAGAGACGCTCGGATGGGCGCCGCGTGTCGCCCAAACAACAGTCGGGATGGTCTGAGGTTTACTATGAGTATAGGGAGGAGAGGGCCGATCGAACGCTTCTCCCGACTTTAACTTTCCTTCGCTCATTCCAGCTTCCGTTTGTCGCTCACCGACGTTGTCGCTGTCGCCGGGGATCCGGTTTCGAGCGTTGTCATCGCTTCAGCTGCTCTGTCAGGTAACTTTTCGATCCTCTTGGCCAATGGCATCTCATTTTGAGTGCGGAATCGGTAGTGGGGTTAGGAAGGAGGAGTCAACGGAAGAGGGGATATGGCAGAGGAGGATCTGAATGGGTGTGCCGAGGTCAATTGCGGTTATCCCGTGTATGCTGGACCAGGTTGACATTCGGGAGATCCGCGTGAGGTTCGTTCGCCCACCCTGTGAAGTGCGGCTGCCCGGGCCTGACGAGAGGGTGTGTTGGCCTCGCGACAACGAAGTTGGAGTTTATGTCCGGTCCTTCGAGTTAGGGCTCAGCTTCCTGATACATCCTCACCTTCTCCATCTTCTGAATTTCTTGGAGCTGCTGATCTACGCGCTGGTGTCCATCTCCTTTGGTTTGTTGGTTGGATTCGTCGTCTTATGTCTTGCCAGCTCCTTGAGTCCATCCTTAGCGATGTTCCAGTACTTCTTCGGGGTGAGGAAGTGGGGGACGTATCATTGCGTCTATGCAAGGAGGGGGCAAGAACTTATTGTCGGGGTGCCGGATAACGCTAACGGTTGGGCGGAGAGCTTCGTCTTTGTCACGATGCCGGTAGTCGCGGTGCTGATGTCGAACTGGGAGACTTTGAACCCTTTGGTGAGCAAGGAGGTGGCAATGACGGACAAACTTCTGGCGAGTGCCCGGATCTTGGCGGAGTTACCCGAGGCGGACCGCCGACTGGCGGGCTTGACGCAGGAGGGTCGGCTCGCCCAGGAGTTTTGGCCCACAGGTACCCTGATTACGGTGAGCCCTCAAGTAGGCTTACCCTGATTTCTCTTTCCTTTGCAGGTGAGGACATGATGCGTTCGCGGGAGGAGATGTTAAGGGCGACCGGGGTGAGGATCACGAAGAAGGCTGACCCTCTGGATAAGGGTAAGGGGAAGATGGGTGAGGATGGGCCGGCAAAGGGGGGGCCAGGAGCGGAGCGTCGAGATTCCGGCTGTGGAAGAGGCGAGCAAGAGGCAGCGGGGGCCCGAGCCGACCGTTCCTTCCTCCCGAATTGGCGGGGCCATGACTGGTGGCCCGCCTAGCTCGGAGGCAGTCAGCACGGTCCCCGAGGTTTCGGTCATAGAAGAGGCAAACAGGAGGGAGCTGCGGTCCAAACCGAACATTCCTTTCTCCCGCACTGGTGGGGCCGAACATGGTGGCTCGCCCAACCCGGAGACAGTCAGCACGGCTCCCCTGTGGGTTCTGATCTCAGGCAAGCGCCGCCAGCCTCCTCCCGTCGAGAAGTGGCCTTACGGAGTTCCCCTGTGGGAGATGGAGAGAGAAGCGCATCCAGGTTGCGAGAGGGCGCTCGCCCACTTCAAGTTGACGAGGGCCGAGGCTGAGGCCCTACCGAGCGAGGATCTTCACCAGCCGGTCTATCGGGTGAGCCGGCAGGAGTCCGTGTTCGAAGATGCCGGGGTTGCAGCCCGTCTGGCGGAATACTTCGTGCTGCCGAGGGACTGTGAGTCCTTAGCCAACGTGGGCACGGAGCGGTTGTGCGACACCGCAGTGTGGCATACTATGCAGGTAGGCTGAACTTCCTTCGTTGCGTTCGGAGTCTTCTAATTTGCGTTCTGACTGGGTCGTGTTCTTTGGTAGGCGATGTCGACAGCGGTGGCCCTACAGTGCCACACCCCTATGACCGCGATCCGGGCTGCCCGAGATGAGGCGAAGGACGAACTTCGAGTGGTGCGGAGCCAATTGCGAGGGAGGGAGGCAGATTTGGATCAGGTCATTCGGCTCCGCACCCTTGAGGTGGCGCGGGTCGAGTATTTTGAGGCGCAGGGGGCTAGGCTCACCCGCCAGCTGGAGGAAGAAGAGGGCAATGGGGCCTTGCTCGCCCTCCAGCTTGGGGAGGAAAAGGTACGGGGGGGGGGGGGCTGCTCGCCTGCCATCTGGAGGAAGAGAAGGAGAGAGGGACCTGGCTCGCCCGCCAGCTTGAGGAAAAAAAGGGGAGGGGGCCCGACTCGCCCGTCGTCTTCAGGAGGAAGAGGGGACGCGGAATGATATCTTGAAGCGGAACGCCGCGGTGGCGGCCAGCAAGAAACACGTGATCGACGTTCAGCAGAAAAACATAACCGACATGAAGCGGGCGATTGAGTTAAAGATTAAGGAGATGGCCGTCCTGAAGAAGCAGCTAGAGGGCAGGGTGGCAGCCGGTCAGGACGCGATCAGCCTCTCAGTCCGATGTTATCAGGATGAGGAGCTAATCCCTATGATGACGGAGGCGAGGGAGGCTGGCGTTCTCCAAGGGATGGAGAGGATGAAAGCCTGATTGGCGAATCTGCATCCCGAGCTGACGGCTGATTTTTCTAAACTGGACGTGCCCTTGGCGGGAGAGACGGAGGAGGAAGTGACGGAGCCGAGGCGCTCGTAATGTAGGGAAGTGAGGGAGATTTTGTGCGGCTAGTGATGTGTCCATATTTTCCATATTTTCATGTCATTATTACATTGCATCACATATCATTTTCGCATCCAAATCGCACTTTTTACTACGATTTTGCATTTCTGACGATATTTTCAAGTTTCGTAGTGTTTTGTGAGTTTTCAGGGATTTTGGAGCGATTTGGACCCCCACTGGGGTATGAACACATCCGACGTGCTCGTGAGCTCGTTGGCAGGGCTCTGAAGGAGTTCGCCACACTTTTGAGGTCATTGGAGGAGAGAAGAGAGAGAGAGAGAGAGCAGAGAGAGACACAGCCCCTGGAGCTTCTGCAGCATTTTTTCCAGAAAATGCTCGGTCCGAGCAGCTCAGCTGCTCGACCGAGCCATATCAGATTGAGAAGGGAGCTGACACGGGCTGGCAACTGCTCTGTCGAGCAGCCTCAATTTCCATCAAGCGACGTGCCCTGAGCAGCTGACCGAGTCTACACCTACTCGGGCCGAGCAAGAAGCTGCTCGGTGCGGGTAGGCTGAGCAGCAACTCTAATTTTTTTGTAGTGCTCGTTCGAGCACCTTCTCTGCTCGCCCCGAGCCACTAAACGAGCACCTTATTGCTCGACCGAGTCACCAACTGGTCGACAATTTCAGGGCCATTTTTGAAAATAATTCGAAGATCGCGATGCGCGCGATCTCGGGGGCGTTGAAGCTGCGAGCCGTGCGATGACTGAAGGGAGCTTTTTGATTAGTGAATTTTTGGAGAGTTTTGGACTAAGAGCTTAGGCGATTTTTGTTAGGAATTTTCTGAGATTTATTTTTTGTAAGAGGAATTCGAATCTGATACTGGAGTTTATTGCATTATTTTGGATTGTGCTCCCGCTTGGAATTCTTTGATAAATTGCAGATATTTTCCTTTGCCCACTGTAAGTTTTCCACTTAGATTATTTCAATTTCTATGATGTCTCTTTCTTTGGAATCAATGATTTTATTCGTTATTATTGCGATGTGTGAGCAGATTCTTTCTAGGGTTGATGGGTTAGCTCTAGGACTCTAGGGGGAAAATGTAGATCTGGATCCCTACATTTAATTGGGGACTTAGGGTTGTATTTCGGTAGATCCTACCGAATCCGTAGATAACCCGTACTGAAATCATGCCCACGGTCTGTGGAATTGATGTTCTTAAGGGGTATCTAGGGATTCGAATAGGGAAATCGTTGGATCCAACCAAGGCACGTGACCGTGCCTGGCTCGCGCCTTGAGGGGATCCATCGACGAACTATAACGCTACGTTGACGGCTACCGCCATTGCGTCAACGAGAGACACCGAAATACCCCGCAATTCTAACCCACGAGAGTGGTACGAATTGGGGGATTAATTCCCTAACCCTAATGCAATGCAAAGATCCTATCCTAACATCGACCCCCAACGATCCTAGCGGTGATCCCTAAATCCCTAGTCCCTTTTATTAGCATTACAACAAACAACAAACAACCCAAACCTTTTACCCTGACGGCTATCTCACTTCTAGACTTAGAAATAGATTGAGAACCAATTGGCACTATCATCATCCCTGTGGGATCCGACATCTTATATACTATAACTCGACACCGTCCGCTTGAGGATTGAGCCCAAAATCGTAGCCTAGGTGCCATATTACGTCTGGCGATCGTGACACCACCAGGTGGAACCTAGGTGTAGGTTACGGGTGCGTCAAGTTTTTGGCGCCGCTGCCGGGGATGGCAATAGTGTTCTATCTCAGTTTGTTTTTATTTTGTGGAGTTTGCTAGCATTCCGATCATTTCTCACCCTTCCATCATTTTTATTCTTTTTATATATTGCGGTGCTACTGACGGTGTTTCTTAGAGCTTTGTTGGTGCATGAACACCCGCTACAAAGGGTCTACTAGAGAGTTATTGTTCGATCCTGAGATCGAAAAGACAGCCAGAGCTTTGAGAGCCTCTAGCAGAAGTTCATCTCCATCTGCTCAGATCGGAGAAAATCCTCCTCCTCCTCCTTCTCGCACTGGGTCCATCAGGGACCACATGAAACCGACTTTTGGGAACAACTCCTCAATTCTAAGACGCAACTGACGGCGGCAACCTTCGAGCTTAAGACGGGGTTGATAAATCTGATGCAGCAGGATCCCTTTCACGGGCATCCTCATGAAAATCCCAACCATCACATTGACTCCTTCCTGCCGAAATGTTATACGTTCAAGGCGAAGGACGTCGGTGATGATGCAGTGAAGTTGCGGCTCTTCCCTTTTACTTTGAGGGACAAAGCCTCCTATTGGCTCCGGGTCCACCCTCCCAACCATTTCACCACATGGGAGAAGCTCGCGCTTGCATTTGTGGATAAGTTTTATCCACCTTCGAAGACGGTCTGAATCCGTGGAGCCATTTCTAACTTCAAGCAGCTTCCGCAGGAGTCGCTTTACGAGGCTTTGGAGAGGTTCAAGGACCTCCAACACCAGTGTCCTCACCATGGGATCGAGCCCTGGGATTTGGTGCAGAGCATCTACAATCGGCTCCAACCTAGCACCAAGATGATTATCGATGCTGCGGCGTAGGGCGCCTTACTTGATAAGTCTCCTGAGGAGGCTATAGATCTGTTGGAGCACATGGCGGTCAACACCCAGCAGTGGAACGATGAACGGACCGTTGTGACCCGTACTCCTGAGGTCAAGGTCGTTAGCCACTTGGATTCTCGCATTGAGACCTTGTGCAAGCAAGTGGCCCGCATTGAGCAGCGTCTGGACTCCATCCCTGCTTCGCCCAGTACATCATATCATCCTGCTGAAGATTATGTTGATCCGGGATATATCCCTAGTGAGGGCCACTATAAGGGTGCCGAGACATCCGAGACCGTACAGTACTTCCAAGGAGAGGGACGGAATCAGTGGCAGCATCCAGCTGCCAGGAATCACCCAGGGTTTTCCTATGGAAACCCAAGTGGAGGGCTGCAACCTTCGCAATTTCAGAGACCACCACCACCTCCTCAGTAGTAACAGAGCCAGCAGCAGTGCGGCTTTAGGCCAGCTGGGCCCTACAGGCCACCAGGATATCAGTTCAACCGACCGCCTCAGCAGAATTTTGCGCCGGCTCCGCCCAAGTCAAATCTTGAAGCCATACTGGAGACCTTCATGAGCGGCCAGATCCGCTTCAATCAAGACACATCGAACCAATTCAAGAGTATCAATTCTTCGCTTGATGAACTGAGGGGGCAAATGTCGCAGTTGCTAAAGAATCAGGGGAGATTACCCTCCCAGCCGGAGACTAACCCTAAAGCTCAAGCCAATACCGTGGTTTCAGTGACCAAGCGAGGAGGACGGGTGACCGACGCCGTCATGGTCCCGGTGCTTAATAAGGAGAAGATCACCATTGAAGAAGCTGTTGATGATAGCGATAGAGTTGAGGCCACTGAAGGGCCTGTCACTATTGAGGAGAAAGCGACTGCACCTCCCGTCATACCTACTATGATGCCGCCTCCCGTTGATGCATCCAAGGGGAAAGTCTCCAGACCTCCTCCTCCATACCCACAGAGGCTAGCCCTAGCCAAATTGGAGAAGAAGTACTCCAAGTTCATGGAGTTATTAAAGGGGATTCAGCTGAACATCCTGTTTATAGACGCCATCACCGAGATCCCTACATACGCCAAATTTCTAAAGGATCGCATCACGTGAAAGAGGAAGCTCGAGGAAATCAAGCTGTTGGAGGATTCTACCTCCATTATCAAAAATCATCTCCCCCGGAAGCTGCCGGATCCGGCGAGCTTCACCGTGACATGCTCCATTGGAGGGATGCCGATCAGCAGGGCGTTAATTGACTTAGGGGCTAGTATCAGTCTAATGCCCCTCTCTATCTTCAAACGACTCCAGACGGGAAGTGAGCTGGAACTGACGAGCATGTCCATCCAGCTCGCCGATCATTCTATCACCTACCCGGTGGGAATAGCGAGGGACGTCATCCTTCAAATACCTCCAGGGCTATGTGTTCCAGTCGACTTCATCATCATGGACATGCCTGAGGGAGGGAGCTCTCAACTCATACTTGGCCGCCCCTTTATGGCAACGGCCGGTGTTCTTATAGACGTCCGGGAAGGGACCCTCTCCCTCAACATGGGGTATATTGAAGCTGAGTTCCTGCTACAAAAGCTGATGAGGGAGCGAGCCCATGTAGAAGGGGCTAGTTATCTGGAGCTTCTCGAAGAAGAAGCAATTGAAAATTTTACTACCGATGGGGTCTTGAAGGACCCAATGAGGGCAAGCATCGACGACGACGGCGACCCAACCTATAACAAAGCGGTCGCCGCGTACATCCAAGTATTGGATGAGGAGTTCCTACGTCTTTCTCCAAATCATCAAGGACCGGAGAGTATAAGCTATGTTGAGGAGAATCTTGAAGTAGGCAGAATCAAATGCCGCCGAATTACACCACCCCGAAGATTGACGCGTGACCACCGCGCGTACCAAATGAGCATTGATATATTAGAGGGAGTCGAGCTCATGACTGAAAACGAGCACTTATTAGGAGGCAACCCAATTTCGTCGACTTTGGACTTTCTTTTTCCTATTTTTGTTTTTTATTTCGTATTTTTATACAAAACCACAAAAATCATAAAAATTTGATGAGTTCGTCTTTTGTGTAGGATGGACAAGTGGGGGGGGGATGCATATGGACATTATAAACGGAAGGAAGCCGGAGGAGAGCAATAGATTTGAAGATCTAGAAAGAAAATCAAAGAAAAAGAAATGGCACGGGAGACACAGGAGGCTCGGACCGAGCGGCTTCAATGCTCGGTCGAGCAGTGCGGACACGACAAAAGCGATGATATGACGCGGACCGAGCAACCCACTGCTCGGTCGAGTCGTACAGGCTTGAAATTCGAGCGAGAAAACGTCACTCTGTCGACCCAAGCATGATATTATTGGCACAGCCCGAGCAGAACATGACGCAGACCGAGCATCCAACTGCTCGATCAAGTCGTACAGGCTTGAAATTCGAGCGAGAAAATGTCACTCTGTCGACCCGGACAGAATATTATTGGCTCGGCCCGAGTAAGACTCGATGCGGACCAAGTATCAAGCTGCTCGATCGAGCATACAATGGAGTTTTTCGATCAAAAATTTTACATTGACCCGGTCGAGCAGCCTAGCTGCTCGAACCGAGTCGGGTCAGGTTTCTAACCCAACCAGTTTCGATTCCTTTTAATCTCGCCGTTAATTCTTTTTACCCTAAAATTTTACTCCCGCAAATCCCCCCCGAGCCGACTTACCCCCCACCTACTCGTTCAAACCCCAGTGTCGTCTCCTCCCGCACCGCCGTTGTCGCCGCCGGCTTCGCCGCCCAAATCCGGTCAGCTCCCCGCTTCTTGCCTCACCCAAAATTGTATTACTCTCAAGTGTAAGAGTTCGTGCAAGTAGTAAAGTTCCGGGAGTCCGGATATCGTATCCTCGGGAGAAAACCTGTTGCAACCACAAGTTTAAATCAATTAAAGAATAATCGTAGGAAATCTAACCACTTTGGATGGTGATGATTTAATGGTTTTGGTTTTTGGTTTTTAGTTTTTAAGTTAATGGAAAAATGAGATAAGAATGTTTTTGTATTTGAAAATATTTAAGAGAAATATGTACATGATATGGGTTCATTAGGATATACGAATTGTGTTAATTTGGTTGAATAGAAATAACTCAATGACTTCTCTTTTTGGGAGAAAGTCACCGGAAGATGCCTTTGTGAGGATTATAGAACAAATTCGATAAAATTCGTTGCCAAAATAATTATCTTTTTAAAATAAGAGATGAAACTTCCTTTTGGGAAGATCAAAACTCACCCTTGTGGTGTGATCATCAACTCATTCAAAATCTTTTGGAGAATGGACGAGAAGAATTAAATTAGGATTATCATTTTAAAAACGTGAAAGTGATAACTTTGATATTCAACCAAAATAACACAAAACGTGTTCCCTAACTACACCATATCATGCACAAATAAAATTTAGCTACTCATGTTGAAGACAAAAGAGATTAAAAACAAAGAAAACACAATTTTATTTATAAGAAAAGAAACTTGAAATTTAGACAAATAAGTTTGAGAAGATGTCACCCCTTTTACACCCTTCAAGCTTTATACATGAAGCCCCTTCTTCCTCCTCTAAAAATCTCAATACTCTTACTCAGAATAGCCTCTAAAATCAGAATTATATGAGAAAGAACTCTACAAATTTAATGCCAATAGCTCAAGAGAAAACTCCTATTTATAGACTTCACATTCTTCTTGGGTTTTAATGTATTTGGCTTTTCATCTTCCCCATAATCAATATAAATAACTCCAAAAACCCTTCAAATTCTGTCTGTTGAGCTGCTGATCATGAATATAAGATGAAGAGTCACATTCAGCTTCGAATTCTGATCAAAATCAAGTCCAAATTCATCAAAATTCATCAAGAAACGCATCCAATAAGCTTTAAAGAACATTGCAGGTCTGCCTTTTGTGTTTCGGGTCGGATCTGCGCCCGCAACCCGCATCAAAATCCGCGCGCGCCTGCTGGAGGAAGAAATTGGGTCGGGTCGAAACCCGACCCGCTGAGCCCAGCGCCCGCTCCCAGCGGGCGCTGCTTGCGTCTGAAGCGGAGAAATGCACCGCTCATTTGAGCGGGGCCCGCCTCTATAGTGCGCACATTTTTTTTTCAATACGCCCACGGGCCGGCCCGCTGGGCCTTTTCATTTATATATTTTTTAAATCTCCTCAGCAGCGCACGGGCCGGCCAAGCGGGCCGGCCCGTTGGGTTTTTTTTCTTTATTTTATTATTTTTTTTGCTTTTTGCTTTTTCTCTTTGAACTGTTTGGCTTCTAAAAATTGTAGAAAATTCATCCGAGCTCCGAAAAATATGAATGAACAGCCGTTGGAATCGTTGGCTCGAGTACTTCTCCTGAAAAATATAAAGAAGCACAAATTAGTTCATAAAAATTGATAATTGTGCAAATTATGAGATTAAGCTTTAATATCATATGATTTTCTGAATATAACTATACTAGAGCTATTTTAACACGTACGTATGCACAAATTGGGGTATAAGAAGGGGAAATAGTGTAATATTATGCTAAAATCACTTCTCTCTCTCTCGCTCTCTCGCTCGCGAGCGCGCGCACGCGTCCACGCTCTCTCTCTCTCTCTCTCTCTCTCTCTCTTCTCCCCCTCTATCTCTCCGTCGCCTCCCCTCTCTTCCCCCCTCTTCGCCCTACTCATCCGACGGCCCCGTCGACAGCGCCACCGCCGCCGACGGCGCCGCCGTCCCCGCCCCCTCTCCACACAAAACCCCCCTTCAAAACCCCCCCGTCGTTGCCTCTCCCTCACCAATCGAACCCCCCTCGTTTAAATCGACGGCGCCGTCGACGGCGCCACCGCCGCTGCCGACGCCGACGAGACCCTCCCCCGAACCCCCCACCCATTCACCCTCTCTTAAAACCCCCCACCCCCGCCACACCCCCCATCTCCCCACCGGCGATCGCCGAAATCCCCCCTGATTTGAGCCCTAGGGCCCGGAACAAGCAGCTCAGTTGCTCGTTCACATTCCAAGACCGAGTAGCCCATCTCAGACCGAGCAGTTTCACTGCTCGGCTCGAGTCACCTCATATCTGCATGTCCCCCATTTTGGATCAATTATCTGACGGTTTACCCGTTTCGAATTGCAGGTCCTCTTCGCTGACGTCATTAGCAGCTTTGCGGACTAGCTTTGGGGATCTTTTTCATGATCGCATCATTCGCACTTACGGTACACTCGTTCCCCTCGATATTTTCATAGCGTACTTCTTATACCGCATACACCATGGTTCGCACACGCGGATCTACCACACCTCCCATTCGCGGGAAGAGGCCGTCGTCTGGCGCCTCCTCTTCCCACCCCCAGCGTCGTGCATGTCACACCAACACTACCACTACTACCACCACACCGTCTACCACCTCTCAGACCACCACCATCCCCACCACCACCACACCCGTCACGTCAGCCGTGATCCCTCTCTCCACAGACCCTATCCCTTCCACCTCTGCTTCTACCGTCTCTACCACATCACCCACACACCCTGCACCCACCAGGGATGACATCCCTGCATGTCTCCCGACCTATGGTATCCAGTTCCGCGACCCCGCACATCGTGAGCACTTTTACAGGCTCTCCGGGCGCCGTCGCGTTCCTCCCGTGCTCGTAGACGTGCCCGCCCTTAGGTCCCTGGGACTCCTACAGGGAGTACACCACCTTTACCGTGCGATCGGTTTCAACCGATTCCTCAGTGTGCACGCGCCGACCTACACCCACATAGCTCTAGAGGCTCTCAGCTCCCTTGCTTTCACCCCGGCAGGTGACGACATTACCTTCCGCCTCCTAGATCACGACTGCACCGTCACTTTTGCCATGATCCGGGAGTATTTCCACTTCCCCACCGTCCCAGAGCCCAGACTGGCCTTCTTCCCTACCTATGATGTCATCGATTTTGATGCACGTGCCTTTTGGGAGCGTATTTCTGGACTTCCACAGTATCGCCCTAGCCGGGCAAAGGCTTCGTGCATTGTGCACCCATGCCTCCGCTACGCTCAGCGGCACCTTGCTTTCACACATTTTTATAGACTAGTGGTCGGGACCATGTCCCTCCCCGAGCTTATCCATCTTATGGGTATGACCCGGCCTATTCGATTCCACCCAGACGGCTCTCTGCGCCCATTCATGCTCTCTGACGCAGCCCACTGGCTGTGTCACCGACTTTACCAGACAACCACTACCTACCATTCCACTGACATTTGCTGCGGTGGCTTTTTCACTATTTTTGCTCAGATGCTTCACATCCCGATTCCAGCTGTCCTTTTCCGACCTCCTGGCCCGATACGCTTGACCACTGGCATGCTCGAGCACATGCACATCATCCGTCCACACGGTTCTCGTCACTGGCAGTATCTAGTATCTAGTATCTAGTAGGCACCACCCATACTCCTCACATGATTCTACCCACCCCTCACCTGACGCACATTCCCGCCGTCCAGCTTGACTGGATGATTCCTCCGGTCTTCCCACTCCCACCCATCCACGTTCTCGAGCCACCTGGAGCACCGGTCGAGGCACCTGCCGATGACCCGGTTTCCCGCTCCCCGGTGTTCGAGCTCCTTGACATTGCTGCATTGGTAGCCGGACTCCCTGTACCGCCTGTTCACCCATCAGTTTTTGGAGCCGCTACTTCTTCCACATTTGTATCCGCCACCTCCACTTCAGTAGGGTCCTCGGGGACTGTCTTCACCTCCTGCTCCGAGACTCATATTTCTTCTATCTCTGCATCGGTGTCGGAGGGCACCGATATACATTTTGATGACACACTCATAGATCTTGACTCTCCCGTCCACGATCCTGCTCCCACCCTCCCACCTCTGTCGGAGCTGATAGCATCACTTCCTATCTCTTTAGGTCCACACATTTCACTATCTGGCACCTCCCCCTCCACCTCCGCTGCCATTTTGACCGATAGCGTATCGATGTCTGTCCTTTCCTCTATGTCGATTACAGCTCCTTTTTCAGCAGCCTCTAACATACCTTCCAGTTCACCCTCTCCTACTTTCCACGCTAGGCACCGTGCATCAGTTGCACAGAGCCGCTTCATGAGAGTGGTGTCTCACAGACGTTTTCCTCGCTCTCCACCCGACTCGCGTACTCCCGACGATCACCTGGCCTCGTTAGCGGAGTTGACTTCCCGCTTACGACGGGATTTCGGTGACTTTGTACGCGAGACCGCGACACACAGATCCAGAGTCGTGTCCGATCTTACCTCCATTATTGACCTCCTCCGTCACCGTGGCCCACCTACTGTCATACTTGCACACGCACCTCCTCCCAGACCAGACACTGTGACACACTCTGTACCACTCAGTGCTTCACTTCCTCAGGCTTCTGCAGAGCCTGTTTCTACTTCTTTTGAGTCGTCAGTCACAGTTGATCCACTTTCTGCCCTGGTTTTACATTCTTCTGAGCCTGCCACTTCCCTCGTCGATCTCACCGCCAGCCCACCCCATGACTTCCAGCCGGACCTTCCATCACCCACCGCCCCTGGTCCACAGCAGAGGGACCCATCACCACCCCCAGAGGGTGGTGCCTCTGCTTGATGTAGTTCATACCCACTTTGCCTCCCCTATTTATTTTGTGCCCATCTGTCTCTTCGGGGCCCTACTTTTACATAGCTTGGGGAAGCCCCCACTCATGCATCATATCACATATAGCATTGCATCATATCATATTTTTATTCTTATTTCCTTTTACTTTTATTACATAGTTTTTATTTTATTTCATTCCCCCCACCCACCCCACCCCTCTAGCATCATCTCCCGCTCACTAGCGATTTCTTAGCAGTGAGGACACTGCTAGGTTTAGCTTGGGGGATGAGCGCTACCGCTTTATTTTCATTTTTATTTTTACCTTTTCCCCCTTATTTCAGTTTTTATTTCACTTTTCCACCATTTTTCACGCCGTTTTCTTTTTTCTCATTTCTGCATCATATTTTCTATTTTTACCGTGCATGCATCTCTTTTTATTTTTATTTTTATTTTCGCTTTTTCTCCGCCCCTTTTTCTTTATTTTTTCTAGGGAAGTTTCCGCATGATGATATCTCTCATGGCCTTATTAGTCTTTTGCGATGCTCATCCTTGTGACATGCTATTAGGGTAAATTTCAGCTTTACTATTTATATACATGCATTTCTATTGATGATCTATATGATTTAATACTTGAAATGAATTGAAAATCAAATGCATGAATTAGTATCTAGTATGATTTATGTTGGGAAACGCATACAGGTTCACGCATCACTAGAACACTTGGAGCATCTGTGTTCTTATCTCAGTCACTTCTGATTGCATGCCTGCTGATATTGTGTTTACTACTGCATGTCTTTTTCAGTATTCATTTAGAGAAGTGAAAATATCCATGCTATATATGAGTTTAGTTAGGGTTTTATTTTATCGAACTGTGTGCACCCTCTTATGAGTGAACCGAGAGTCCCACTATTTTCCTTCTCCACATATCTATTTTATATCTCTACATATCAGTTGGTTGCACCCCCATAGCTACCTTTACCGCATCTTACTTCCCAAACCCAAAAAGAAAAAGTATAGCTTCTAATTGAGAAAAAAAAGTGTATATACTCGTATGTGAAAAAGAAAAAGAATAAAAAATGAATAAATATTGTTTCATATCATTTCATTAGAAGCTATCATCTATTCTGGGAAGAAAAATAAAAATTGCATATCATTTTCCTTGATGCGACGCCTCAAGCTAAGCTTGGGGAGTAAACCAACTGATTACATGAGTGAGCATGATATTAAAGTGGAGACGGTGCACATCGGAGAGATTTTATAAAACCTAAACTTTACGAATTACTTTAGTTTTGGAGATTTTTCACGTATCGAAATGAATATCTGAATGGCATGATTATTTCTATTCTCTATTGCATGTTGTGTGATTCTCTTATGCTCCTTGTGTATCTGTGATTGAAAAGGGCGTTGCCAACTCCTTTATACTAGACTCTAGGGATTGCATAAGATTGATATGATTTGACGGTATTATTTCAGTAGATCCCTGTTCTTTGCCTGCACTGCATGCTAGTCATATGATGTGTAAAGCTAGAAATTGCCAATAGCATGTATGTTTATCATTCAGAGTATCATGATATACTATTTAGGCCTGAGATCTGACCGATCATCCTTAGCACTCTCCTCTTTCTTCTCTTTTTGCTTTTCATTTCTTTCTATTTTCATTTTCCTATTTTCTTTTTGTTTTTCCTCCCGGCATACCGATTATTCGTCTTCCTCGAGGACGAGTAAGAGGTAAGATTGGGGGATTTTGATGTGTCCATATTTTCCATATTTTCATGTCATTATTACATTGCATCCCATATCATTTTCGAATCCAAATCCCACTTTTTACTACGATTTTGCATTTCTGACGATATTTTTGAGTTTCGTAGGTTTTGTGAGTTTTCAGGGATTTTGGAGCGATTTGGACCCCCACTGGGGTATGGACACATCCGACGTGCTCGTGAGCTCGTTGGCGGGGCTCTGGAGGAGTTCGCCACACTTTTGAGGCCATTGGAGGAGAGAAGAGAGAGAGAGCAGAGAGAGACACAGCCCCTGGAGCTTCTGCAGCATTTTTTCCAGAAAATGCTCGGTCCGAGCAGCTCAGCTGCTCGACCGAGCCATATCAGATTGAGAAGGGAGCTGACACGGGCTGGCTCGGACCGAGCAGTTCAACTGCTCGGTCGAGCAGCCTCAATTTCCATCAAGCGACGCGCCCCGAGCAGCTGACCGAGTCTACGCCTACTCGGACCGAGCAAGAAGCTGCTCGGTGCGGGTAGGCTGAGCAGCAAGTCTAATTTTTTTGTAGTGCTCGTTCGAGCAGCTTCTCTGCTCTCCCCGAGCCACTGAACGAGTAGCTTATTGCTCGACCAAGTCACCTACTCGGTCGGCAATTTCAGGGCCATTTTTGGAAATAATTCGAAGATCGCGATGCGCGCGATCTTGGGGGCGTTGAAGCGGCGAGCCATGCGACGACTGAAGGGCGCTTTTTGATTAGTGAATTTTTGGAGAGTTTTGGACAGAGAGCTTAGGTGATTTTTGTTAGGAATTTTCTGATATTTATTTTTTGTAAGAGAAATTCGAATCCGATACTGGAGTTTATTGCGTTATTTTGGATTGTGCTCCCGCTTGGAATTCTTTGATAAATTGCAGATCTTTTCCTTTGCCCGCTGTAAGTTTTACACTTAGATTATTTCAATTTCTATGATGTCTCTTTCTTTGGAATCAATGATTTTATTCGTTATTATTGCGATGTGTGAGCAGATTCTTTCTGGGGTTGATGGGTTAGCCCTAGGACTCTAGGGGGAAAATGTAGATCTGGATCCCTACATTTAATTGGGGACTTAGGGTTGTATTTCGGTAGATCCTATCAAATCCGTAGATAACCCGTACTGAGATTATGCCCACGGTCTGTGGAATTGATGTTCTTAAGAGGTATCTAGGGATTCGAATAGGGAAATCGTTGGATCCAACCAAGGCACGTGACCGTGCTCGGCTCACACCTTGAGGGGATCCATCGACGAACTATACAGCTACGTTGATGGCTACCGCCATTGCGTCAACTAGAGCCACCGAAATACCCCGTAATTCTAACCCACGAGAGTGGTACAAATTGGGGGATTAATTCCCTAACCCTAATGCAATGCAAGGATCATATCCTAACATCGATCCCCAACGATCCTAGTTGTGATCCCTAAAGCCATAGTCCCTTTTATTAGCATTACAACAAACAACAACCAACCCAAACCTTTTACCCTGACGGCTATCTCACTTCTAGACTTAGAAATAGAATGAGAACCAATTGGCACTATCACCGTCCCTGTGGGATCCGACATCTTATATACTATAACTCGACATCGTCCGCTTGCGCATTGAGCCCGAAATCGTAGCCTAGGTGCCATATTACGCCTGGCGATCGTGACACCGCTAGGTGGAACCTAGGTGTAGGTTACGGGTGCGTCAGCCGGCCATTGGCCGAGCCGCATTGTACTGCGGACAAGCAGCCGCATTGTACTGCGGACGAGCTAAAAAGTTGAATGAAATATATGTTTTTGATTTCTTCAGTAGTTGGTCTTCTTGTTTTTTGATTTCTTCAGTAGTTGGTCTTCTTGTTTTTTGATTTCTTTAGTAGTTGGTCTTCTTGTTTTGCGTAAGACCGCGTGATGAATGCCCCCAACGTTCCCTCTAGGACGAGCGCCGGGTGAGGAGTAGGGGAAAGTTGTGATAATGTCGGTGCAAATTTTTTTGGGTGCCCTATGCGGGCGAGCTTTACTCGGAGAGCTTGCACCCGTAGGTCGATCTGGTCGCGCTGATGCCTTTCCCCGGCTTCTCGGTAGGAAAGCCTTTTGCCGAGCCGCTGGGCTTAGCCCGCCTTATCGGCTCGAGCACATGGTGGACTAGTCGTGAAGTCCGAACGAAAGGAAAAGGCGGGGATTTATTTCGAATTTCCCGCCCCGAATCACCGTCGAATCGTGGACGTCACATCGAATTAAAGGTGTGCGGGAATCGAAGTGTCCCGACCGTTCGTCGAGAGACACATGGGGGAACGTGACAGCAGGTCGTCAGACAAAGCGTCAGGTGAAGCAACAGGTGGGCTGGATTGGTGACGCGTGGCAGGCTTTGTGCGGCTGAGATCGGTAGGCGGTTTCTATAAAAGGTGGCGGGGGGCGCTATGGAAGAGTTTCTTGCTTCTGAAACTTTCCAGAGTTGTTCTCTTGAGTTCAGTTGACTGTCTTCGTGGTGGTCGAGTTCGTTGCCGGAGTTTGCACCAACATCACCGTCGCCATCACCGCCGTAGCGGGTAGTCGACAGGTATATTTCTTTTCTCTTCTTTGAGATGGTTTCGTCGTCCCCAGCCTCATCGTCAGGGTCGACAGGCAGCTCTACGGCAGAGTCAGTGGAGGTTGTGGGTGGGGTACCGCCAGGGGGTCAGGGCAGTATTGGGTCTGGGTCCACAGTAGGAAGCGGGGGCCCGAAGAAGGGGAAGGTGCCCCCAGGGACGAAGGCGGGATCACTCGGGTGGGCCCACGTCATCTTTACCGGAGCAGGTGGAGTGCCCGCCGAGATAACCTGTCAAAGGTCGGATGTGTGGACAGACATCGTGCCCAAGGTGTGCGCGAAGTACATCAGGCCGCCTTATGAGGTTCGTCTACCGACAGCATCGGAGCGCGTCTGCTTCGCGAAGGATGGTGAGGTCGGGGTCTACGTGGCGTGTTTCGAACAGGGCTTGCGGTTCCCCCTCCATCCGTTGTATCACGAGATCCTGGAGTTCCTCGGGCTGCCGTTCTGCCAGTCGATGCCGAACTCTGTTAGCGCGATAGTCGGGTTTCTCGTTCTCTATGCCAGGACCAAAGTCAGCCAGACTCTCCCTCTGTTCCGCCATTTCTTATTGGTTAAGAAATTCGGGTCGCACTATTATTTGTCGGCGAGGACGAGTCATCCCCTCATCTCGGGCCTGCCCGGGAAGATCAAAGGACGACGGAGGTCGTACGTGTTTATCTCCCTGCCTGTCGATCTGATGCTAAGGTCGGGCTGGGGTACGCTCAACCCCAAAGTAAGGGAGAAAGTGAGCTTGGGTGCGGCTGAGGAGGAGCAGGCGACGCGGTTAGAGGCGGTACCCCCAGGGCAGTATGCCCGCCTTGCCCAGCCGGAGATGATAGCTCGACTCATCTGGCCCGAAGGTAATGCTGGTGGAGTAGCCCTTATTTCGAATTCGCTCACCTTGAACTCCTCCTCTTTTGCAGATCCGACGATGAGCCTTTCATTTGAGGACCTTGATAGGATGGCCGACGAGATGATGGCCGGGGAGCAAGGGGCGGGTGAGCAAGTCGTCCTACCGCCCGTCGAGGGTGGGAAGAAGAGGTTGAGGTCGAGGGAGGGGAGGAAGACCATGAAGGCCGAGGGTACCAACGGACAGAAGAAGAAGAAGAGGACCGTGGAGAGGCCAGCCGTCGTCGATGTAGGCATCGGGGGGTCTGTTGAAGGTGTCCGACCCATCGACGTTCCTCCAACCATAGACCTCGAGGCCGAGGAGGCGCAGGGCGACCCTCCGGCTGGCCAGGCATCTTTTGGAGAAGGGGAGCACCATGGGCAGACTGCATCGTCGACGGTTCCTGATTCGGCTTCGGTCCGTCCGGAGGAACCCGTGGGGTTGAGCTCGGGCGTTGGGTCGGCCGGCGAGGATTCGTGGCCTTAAGGCTGTCCCCGGATTGGTCTGGAAGGGCCCGTACCACCCAGCTGCGAGGAGAAGCTGGCGACGTTCCGGATGAAGAAGGCCGACATCGAGAAATTCCCGGAGGACGACCTCTTGAGGCCGATCCATCCGGTTGGGAAGGGCGAGTCAGTCTTTGACGAGGCTGGCGTTGCGGCGAGGCTTGCCGAGACTGCCAGTTACCCAGGGATAGGGAATCGCTGGCGCACGTCGGACCGGAGCGGCTAGGAGCCACCGTGGCGTGTCACCTCGTGCAGGTATGTTAGCGGGCTACGAAGGGGGGGCTCAGGGTTTAACATCGTCGAGTTTGATTTTTCCTTGTTCATGTCTACAGGCCACAACGGAGATGGCAACCCTCCAGCGTCGTACCTCAGCCCTCATCAAGGCCGAGCTCGCGGTGGAGAGGATGAAGGCGGAGCTCGACAGAGTGAAGGCTAAGCGCGCCGTACTGAAGAAGTCATATGCCGTGTAGCAGACGTCGCTAGAAGAGTACGGGCTGTACGCAGCGGAGCTGGAGAAACAGATCGCTGCCGGACGCTCCCGCCAGGCCGAGCTGGAGGAGGAGGTCACTGCCGGACTTTCCCGTCATGTCGAGCTGGAGGAAGAAGCCAAGCGGGGCAGGGTCAGGATGGGCCACTTGGAGGCGCAGGTGAAGACCACCGAGGAGGCGTTGATGAAGAAGACGGAGGAGTTTCGGGCGTATCAGGTGCAGACCGTCGCACCTCAGCTCGCCCAAGTCAAGATGAAGGCGCAGGAGACAGGCCGGAGGGAGGGATTGGAGATCGGCCGGGAAGAAGGGCGGAGGGTGTGCCTTCAGAGGATTACGGAGCGGGCCCTTGCTATCCATCCTCCACTAGAGGTTTATTTCGATGCGTTGGCAGCCTCAGAGGAGGAGGACAAGGAGGGAATTGAAATCCCGGAGGTTGCCGCCGAAGGGCCAGGAGGCGGAGAGCCAGCGTTGGGCAACGTGCTGCGGGGTGGCCACGAGGAAGGCGAACGGGCGGGCCAGTAGGAGTTCCTGTTAGAGATTTTGGAATTTGGCTTTCTTTTTGTAATGGGTTGGGGGGCGAGCTAAAGGCGGGCCCATTTTGTGAGTTCGCCCCTCCGCAGTTGTAGCCAACCTTGCTTTTTAATGCAATGCGAACTTTTGTCATGCAATGTGTGAGCCTTTATTGCCTTTGTATAGCTCGTCCAAAGTAAGTAAGTTAGCTTTTTGTTGAGACGGACTTCTGTAATTTTTCCTTCCTATGTTTTTATTCCCCCCGGAGGGTGTTTTCATTAACTTTTACAAGAATTTAAAGAAAATGACAGCAATTGAACAGCTGTAATCCGATCTGTGTGTCGGGCTGGGAACCTATTCACTTCATTATAAACTGCATCAGGATGAGAAATCTCCTGTGTGTAGGGCGGCCCTCATGCTCTTCCGTTGCTCGTCGCGTTTCTCTTCGCCTTCCCTATGCTGAATGGTTGCAAGCTCTCTCCGTGGGGAGTCCCCGACTCGAAGGGAAACCCTCGGAGAGGAGGAATATGAGGTGGCGGTGGCACGCTGCCTCGTCTTTCGCCTCCTCGATCGCGAATGGTTGTGAGCGTGAACTGGATCAAGCCAACCACGCCCTCCAATGTACATGTCTCGATCGTCCCTGTGCACATTGACGCGCCATGACTCGCCGTTTGGATTCACCTGGGAGGCTGTCCTGCTGTTGTCATCCATCGGATCACTCTTACAAAATTTTCTCGGAAGGAGGTCGAAGGGGAAGCCCGGAAGAGGTGGAGAACGAGGCAGCGGTGGTGGCGTCACCTCTTCGGGAGGGTCTCCGGCGGCCTGACCTCCATGGGAAGATAGAGGAATGGGAGGTGGGCCGTTAGGAGGTGGGTCGGTGGAGGCTGGTAAGCCCGATGGGGCTTTTGCCTTTCCCGCCGGCGGGGACCAGGGTGGAGCGGATGCTGGTCGGGGGGAGCGAACTGCCGCAAGTTCTCTTGTTCTCCTGTTTCATCTGGTTCAGGGCAGATGGAGGAGTGGAAGGTAGGGCTCCCCTCGTGTAAGAGGAATAGCCCATCGGTGATCCGTATGTAAGAGGAATAGCCTATCGGCGTGGTGGGCCGTTGGGAGGGGGCCCGCAGAGGTTGGTATGCCTGGGCGGAGGTTGGTATGCCCGGTGGGGGGCTGGAGTGGCCAATGGAGTGATTTGGCAGGGCTGGCCCATCCTTTGGGCTCGCGCCCTGGAGCGCCAGCGCGCGTCGGGCGCCGGAAGAGGGGAAGTGTCCCCCACAGGTGCTCCAATTCCCCTGGCGTGAGTTGTCCAAGGGAAGTCAGGGAGCGACAGGTGGGCCGTCCCATGTGTAAGAGGGATAGCCCATCAGCAACTGTCGGGTGGAAGCTGTCGCCTATCGGGGAGGTGGGGTCCACTTTTGGCCGGGGGCCTCCCCTTTGTTCGGGTCGACGGCGTATGGTGGGAATCTCTATCCGGATGTTCTGGGGGCTGGATACCTCGCGCCTTCCCATCCTTCATGGGGGGACTGAGACTAACTTGCCCTCATATTTTCTTTCTCCTCTTCTCATCCGAAGGGGCGAGGGGAGTATTTACAGAGGGATGTTGCTAACGGTTCCCTGGAAGTTAATGCGATGAGCTCGGCGTCGTTAATAGCCTCCTCAGAATCACGCCCTTCGAAACCGCTTTTGCCAGGTGGCGTTGGACGCGGTTTTGCCCGGTGGCGTTGCCCGGTGGGGTGTGCCGTCATTAATGGCGTTTTTCCTGAGTGTCCTTTCGTTTCGACGAGTCGTATCGGGGCGTGCTTTATCGGGACCCTGCATTGACCAGCGGTTCTTGGCCTGCGCGAGGCCTGCCTCGGTCTACGTGCCCTTGTCCTTTTCCCAATGTTCGAGTTTTTGAGGTTCATGGGTCTGCTTGGGAGGTCGGTGAGCGAGTGGGTATCTCAGTCTGTGATCTCCTCCGGCTCGGGTGGTCAGAGCTCGTCAGACCTGCCCCGGGTTTTTGAGGGGGAGGTGAGCTCATAGCTCGGCACGTGCCCTTCTCCGATTTGGGTGGTTAGGATTGGTCCTGCCCCGGAGTCTCGAGGGGGGATCGAGTGCGTAGCTCGGCCCGTGCCCTTCTCTGGTTTGGGTGACAAGGATTGGTCCTGTCCCAGAGTCTGGAGGGGGAAGCGAGTGCGTAGCTCGGCCCGTGCCCTTCTCCAGTTTGGGTGGCGAGGGTTGGTCCTACCCCGGAGTCTCGAAGGGGGGGAGCGAGCGCGTAGCTCGGCCCGTGCCCTTCTCTGGTTTGGGTGGCGAGGATTGGTCCTGCCCCAGAGTCTCGAGGGGGGAGCGAGCGTGTAACTCGGCCCGTGCCCTTCTCTGATTTGGGTGGCGAGGATTGGTCCTGCCCCAGAGTCTTGAGCGGGGGAGCGAGCGCGTAACTCGGTTCGTGCCCTTCTCTGGTTTGGGTGGGGAGGATTGGTCCTGCCCCAAAGTCTTGAGGGGGGGAGCGAGCGCGTAGCTCGGCCCGTGCCCTTCTCTGGTTTGGGTGGCGAGGATTGGTCCTGCCCCAGAGTCTTGAGGGGGAGCGAGCATGTAGCTCGGCCCGTGCCCTTCTCCGGTTTGGGTGGCGAGGATTGGTCCTGCCCCAGAGTCTAGAGGGGGGAGCGAGCGCGTAGCTCGGCCCGTGCCCTTCTCTGGTTTGGGTGGCGAGGATTGGTCCTGGCCCGGAGTTTCGAGGGGGGGCGACCGCGTAGCTCGGCCCGTGCCCTTCTCTGGTTTGGGTGGCGAGGATTGGTCCTGCCCCAGAGTCTCGAGGGAGGAGCGAGTGCATACCTCGGCCCGTGCCCTTCTCCAGTTTCGGTGGCGAGGATTGGTCCTGCCCCAGAGTCTCGAGGGGGGAGCGATCGCGTAACTCAGCCCGTGCCCTTCTCCGGTTTGGGTGGTGAGGATTGGTCCTGCCCCGGAGTCTCGAGGGAGGAGCGAGCGCGTAGCTCGGCCCGTGCCCTTCTCTGGTTTGGGTGGCGAGGACCTGCCCCACAGTCTGGAGGGGGAAGCGAGCGCGTAGCTCGGCCCGTGCCCTTCTTCGGTTTGGGTGGCGAGGATTGGTCATGCCCCAGAGTCTGGAGGGGGGAGCGAGCGCGTAGTTTGGCCCGTGCCCTTCTCCGGTTTGGGTGGCAAGGATTGGTCCTGTCCCAGAGTTTGGAGGGGGAGCGAGCGCGTAGCTCGGCCCGTGCCCTTCTCCGGTTTGGGTGGCGAGGATTGGTCCTGCCCCGGAGTCTCAAGGGGGGAGCGAGCGCGTAGCTCGGCCCGTGCCCTTCTCTGGTTTGGGTGGCGAGGATTGGTCATACCTTAGAGTCTGGATGGGGGGAGCGAGCACATAGCTCGGCCCGTGCCCTTCTTCGATTTGGGTGTCTAGGATTTGTCCTGCCCCGGAGTCTCGAGGGGAGAGCGAGCGCATAGCTCGGCCCATGCCATTCTCTGGTTTGGGTGGCGAGGATTGGTCCTGCCCCAGAGTCTTGAGGGGGGGAGCGAGCGCGTAGCTCGGCCTGTGCCCTACTCTGGTTTGGGTGGCGAGGATTCGTCCTGCCCCAGAGTCTAGAGGGGTGGAGCGAGGGCGTAGCTCGGCCCGTGCCCTTCTCCGGTTTGGGTGGCGAGGATTGGTCCTGTCCCGGAGTCTCGAGGGGGGAGCGAGTGCGTAGCTCGGCCCGTGCCCTTCTCTGGTTTGGGTGGCGAGGATTGGTCCTGTCCCAGAGTCTGGAGGGGGGAGCGAGCGTGTAGCTCGGCCTGTGCCCTTCTCTGCTTTGGGTGGTGAGGATTGGTCCTGCCCCAGAGTCTGGAGGGGGGAGCGAGCACGTAGCTCGGTCTGTGCCCTTCTCCGGTTTGGGTGGCGAGGATTGGTCCTGCCCCAGAGTCTCGAGGGGGGAGCAAGCGCGTAACTCGGCCCGTGCCCTTCTCTGGTTTGGGTGGCGAGGATTGGTCCTGCCCCAGAGTCTAGAGGGGGGAGTGAGCACGTAGCTTGGCCCTTGCCCTTCTCTGGTTTGGGCGGCGAGGATTGGTCCTGCCCCAGAGTCTCAAGTGGGGGAGCGAGCGCGTAGCTCAGCCCGTGCCCTTCTCTGGTTTGGGTGGCGAGGATTGGTCCTGCCACAGAGTCTCGAGGGGGAGAGGGAGCGCGTAGCTCGGCCCATGCCCTTCTCTGGTTTAGGTGGTGAGGATTGGTCCTGCCCCAGAGTCTGGAGGGGGAAAGCGAGCGCGTAGCTCGGCCCATGCCCTTCTCCGGTTTGGGTGGCGAGGATTGGTCCTGCCCCGGAGTCTTGAGGGGGGAGCGAGCGCGTAGATCGGCCCGTGCCCTTATCTGGTTTGGGTGGCGAGGATTGGTCATGCCCCAGAGTCTGGAGGGGGGAGCGAGCGCGTAGCTCGGCCCGTGCCCTTCTCCGGTTTGGGTGGCGAGGATTGGTCCTGCCCCAGAGTCTCGAGGGGGGAGTGAGCGCGTAGCTCGGCCCATGCCCTTCTCCGGTTTGGGTGGCGAGGATTTGTCCTGCCCCGGAGTCTCGAGGGGGGAGCGAGCGCGTAGCTCGGCCCGTGCCCATCTCTGGTTTGGGTGGCGAGGATTGGTCCTTCCCCAGAGACTTGCGTCTTAAACTGAAACTTTCAAGTGGAGACGACGAGATTTGAAAATGCGTGGAAAAGAAAGTATTTCATTAAAGACTTACAATTACTGTTAATATTTCAGGAGATGTTTTGCGTTCCATGGGTGAGCCAGTTCACTCCCATCCAAGGTCGCCAAGATGTATGTGGCTGGCCCGATGATGTCGACAATCTCACAGGGCCCTTCCCATTTGTTCACCAGCTTCCCTCGGCGAGCGGTCTCGGGCTTTAAGGTGGCGTCTCTGAGGACCAAGTCACCAATTCTGAAGGTCCGCTTCTTCACCCGGGAGTTGTAGTGCCGGACCATTCTTTGGCTGTGTCGGACAAGGTTCGTCAAAGCCTGGTCCCTTACTTTGTCAACGAGCTCGAGGCTGAGGCCGAGGCCCTCCACGTTGACATCTTCATCGAAGTACTTTAGCCGAAGTGTCTCCTCCCCGATCTCCACGGGAATGACAGCTTCCGACCCGAACGCCAGCATGAACGGGCTCTCTCTGATTGACGCCTTGTGGGTGGTACAGTATGACCAGAGAATGCCTGGTAGCTCATCCACCCACGTCCCGAGGGCTGCGTCGACCTTCTTCTTCAGGGGGCCCAAGATGCATTTGTTTGCTGCCTCCACCATCCCATTGCACTGCGGGTGGGCAACGGATGCAAAATGGAGCTTGATCCCCCAGCCCGAGCAGAAGTCACGGAAGCCTTCACAGTCGAATTGTCTTCCATTGTCCGTTACTATAGAGCGGGGTATCCCGAAGCGGCATATCACGGACTGCCAAATGAAGCCCTTCATATCCGTCCACGTGATGCGTGCCAAAGGTTCGGCCTCGATCCACTTGGTGAAGTAGTCCACGACGACGACCAGGTACTTCCTTCCTCCAGAGGCCTTTGGGAAGAGTCCGAGGATGTTAAGCCCCCACTTGGCGAACGGGATCGGGCTCAAGATAGGCACCAGGTGGGCTGGAGGCGCTGCCGCGTGTCTGCCGAACTTCTGGCACGCCTCGCACCTTTTGACGTACTGAGCCGTGTCATAGATCATAGTCGGCCAGTAGTACCCCGGGCACACTATCTTGTGGGCGATAGTGCGCCCACCGTGGTGGTTCCCGCAGAAGCCCTCGTGCACTTCGCGGACGACTTGTTCAGCCTGCTCTGGACCCATGCACTTTAGGTAAGGCAGAACATCGAACCTGGCACGGCGTCGGCGGTATAACACTCCGTCGAAGAGTACGAACGACATGGCCCGCCTCTCTATCTTCTTGGCCTGCAGCTGCTCCTCGGGCAGGGCCCCCGTCTCCAAGTACTTCACTATTGGGGTCATCCACGTCGTCATCGGGCCGGCACACATTAGTTCTTCTTCCTCAAGGGTAAGTGTCAGTAGACTTTCGACGTAGATGGCCTTTCCGATCTTGGCTGTGGATGAGGAGGCCAGCTTTGACAGGGCGTTTGCCCGGAGGTTGTGGGAGCGAGGTAAATGCTGGACCTCCGCTCTCTTGAATTTCTGGAGCTCGGCCTGGATGCGTTTGAGGTAGCGCTTCATCATCTCTTCTCTGGCCTCGAAGCTCCCCTGGAGCTGTTGGACGACGAGCCACGAGTCACTAAGCAGCAACACGTTCGTCGCTCCTATCGCTCTACAAATCTTCAGCCTGTTGACTGCGGCCTCATACTCCGCGACGTTGTTGGTTACCGGGAAGTTGAAGCGCAGGGCGTATTCCAGCAGGCACCTGTCGGGGGTTTGGATGACGATACCCGTCCCCGTTCTGGATCCTGTCGCCGACCCATCGACGTGAATGGTCCACAACCTGCCCGCTTCCCCCGGGCCGGGCTCCGATGGCCTGGCTACCTCCACTACCTGTGAGGAAGCATCCGCTGGTGGTGCGTCAGACAGGTTCTCCGGGGGGTCCTCGATAGTACATTCCACCACGAAGTCTGCCAGGGCCTGGCCCTTAATCGCTGTCCGGGCCTTATAGGTTATGTCGAACTCGATGAGTTCGAGGCTCCAATTCAGCATTCTACCCGACCGCTCCAACCTCTTCAGGTTTTTCTCGAGGGCAGGTTGGTGTGGACAGTGATGGGATGGGCCTGGAAGTATGGCTGGAGCTTCCTCGCCGTCGTGACCAGACAGTAGGCGACCTTCTCGATGGGGCTGTAATGAGTCTCCGCCTCTCGGAGAACCCATCTTGCATAGTATACTGGCTGCTGCATGCCCTCGTCCTCTTTGATCAGGATGGAGCTGACTGCTTCTTCATTGGCGGCCAAGTACAACCCCAGCTGGTCTCCTTCCTCGGGCTTGGCGAGTAGCGACGGACTCTGTAGGTAAGCCCTCAGCTCCGCGAACGCTCGAGTGCAGTCGTCGTCCCACGTGATCACTTTCCTGTCGATTTTTGCTTCGTCGAAGGCAGTGCGCAGGACCCTGAAGAAGGGGAGTGACCTCTCCGCGGACTTCGACAAGAGTCTCCCCAGCGCCGCGATCCGGCCGTTCAGCCGCTGCAAGTCCCGGATGGTCCGTGGTTGCGCCATGTTGACGAGGGCTAACACCTTGTCGGGGTTCGCCTCAATTCCTCACTTCGTTATCATGAAGCCAAGGAATTTTCCCGACTGCACGTCGCAGACGCACTTCACCGGGTTCAGCCTCAGGCCATAATGGCGCACCTTCTGGAACGTCTCCTGCAGGTCGGCGAGGTGGTCCGGGGCCTTCTTGCTCTTCACCAGCATATCATCGATGTAGACCTCCAGGTTCCGGTCGACCTGCGAGCTGAATATCCTGTCCACCATCCGCTGGTAGGTCGCCCCGGTGTTCTTCAGTCCGAAGGGTATCTTCGTGTAACAGAAGGTGTCCATATCTGTAATGAAGGACGTTTTCTCCTCATCTTCCTTCGCCATCGGGATCTGGTTGTATCCCGAGAAGGCGTCCATGAAGCTCAACAACTCGTAACCGGACGCCTGGTCCACTAAGTGGTCGATCCTTGGGAGGGGGAAGCTGTCCTTCGGACACGCCTTGTTGAGATCCGTGAAGTCGATGCACATGCGCTACTTTCCATTGGCTTTCTTCACCACCATGACGATGGCGAGCCAATCCGAATAGTCTACCGGCCTGATAAACTCGGCCTGGAGGAGCCGCTCCACTTCATCGTTGGCTGCTTTCTTCTTTTCTCCCCGGCGCTCCTCTTTTTCTGTCGGACCGGTCGGGATTCCGGGTTAGCATTCAGCTTGTGGGAGATTATCGACGGGTCGACCGCCGGCATATCCGAGGGCGACCAGTCGAATATGTCCATGTTCTCTCGGAGGAGGTCGATGAGGGCTGCCCTCAGGGAGACCGGGAGCTTTGTGCCGATGGAGACAGTTTTGCCCTCCTCCTCCACCACGGACACCTCTTTGACTTCTTCCGCGGGGGTCGGCCGTTGGTCACAGAAGTCCTCTCTTTCATCAAGGAGATCGACCGATAAGGCCTGCTCCGGACCCTTATGCTTGGTCGACCCCACGTAGCAGCTCCTGGATAGCTTCTGGCTCCCCCGTACTAACCCCACCCCTCGCGGGGTTTGGAATTTCACCATCTGGTAGAGCAGGCTGTGGAGCGCCTTAATGGCCGTCATGTATGGTCACCCTATGATCCCGTTGTACACCGACGCGATGTCGACGACAACGAACTGCGTCATGCGAGTGACGACCCTAGGTTCCTCTCCGAGCGACACCGGCAAGGTGATCACCCCCGCAATGGGAACCGAGTGGCCCGTGAAGCCGACGATGGGGCCCGTGCAAGGCCTCAAGTCTGCCTGCTTCAGACCCATCTTCTCAACCGTTGACATAAACAGGATGTCACAGGAGCTTCACGTGTCGATCAGGAGGAGGCTGATGATGGCCGTCCCGATCTAAGCCTCGATGACGATGGCGTCGTCATGCGGCAGCTCGACTCCTTCCAGGTCTTCATCGGTGAAAGTAATGGGGGGTCGAGCCACCCTTCTCTGCTTCGCCTCGCCGCCGAGGCCTGCCGCGATCACCTGCCGAGCGTACGCCTTTTTGCTTGACGACGACGCTCCTCCCGAGGATGGCCCTCCGCATATCACATCTATGCGCATGACTGGCCTGGGCCGGAGTGGCTCTTCCTGCCCGTTGTCTGGCGGTGGGTTTGGCCTCCGCGCTCCTTGCGGGGCCCTCTCTTCTTGGATCGGCCGCCTGCCCTCCACAAAGCCCCCCAAGTGACCCGCCTGGATCAGCCGCTCGATCTCCCTCTTGAGGGTGAAGCAATCGTCGGTATCGTGACCGTGGTCCCGGTGATACCGACAATACTTTCGGATGTCTCGCCTTGCCAGGTCCGACTTTATTTCCCTGGGCGGGTCCGGTAGCAGTCCGGCCCTGGTCGCTGCGGTTAACACCTCTATCATGGGGGCGTTGAGCTGCGTGTACTGGGCCCGGAGAGGTCCCTCTAGTCTCGGGATCGCTCGGGCGGGCTCCCGAGTGGGGGCAAATTCCAGCACTGGGCCCGGGCGATCTTGCGGACGACGCCCTCCTGGGTCACGTCTTGGCTGAGCCAGCTGGTCGCGGCCCCGGAGCCCGTTTTGTTGTCGTGGCCTGGGATAAGACCAAGGCTCGTCCTGGGGCAATTTCGCCGGGGCGACTGGTTTCTTCTCGCCGAGAGTCTCTTCGCTCAGCGCATACCTCTCCGCCTGAGCGATTAGCACGTCGTAGTCGGCGGGCGGGTCTCGGAGCAGGGATTTGTGGAGGCTCCGATTCCGCAGTCCTGTCTTAAAGGCCAGCATGAGCACTTCATCGCCGCAGGCCACCACCGTCCGCCTTTCGTCCTAAAAGCGGAGCAGGTATTTCCCAGTCATCTCCCCTTCCCCTTGGACTATCGTGCTGAGGTAGTCCAAAGGCTTCTTCTTTGTGCGTCCGGCCCAGAACTCCAGGCAGAACTTGTGGGATAATTCGTCGAAGCTCCTGATGGATCTCGCGGGCAAGCCGTAGTACCACTCTAGCGTCGTGTCCTACAGGCGCTGCGAGAAAAGCCGGCACAGTAACGCATCCCCACATCCTGTGTCTCCATCGCACCCCGGTATTATTGTACGTGCGAGAGGTGGTCGCCTCTTCCGCTGTAGGTGGCCAAATGGGGGGCCTTGAACCTCGCAGGTCTCGGGGCCGACGTAATCCATCACGCCAACGGCGTGGCCTCCTCAAGGTAGGCGGGGCGCTCGGACGTGCGCTCCCTTCACCTATTCGGTGTTCGACTCCGGTCTCGCCCCGGTTGACGGCGGTCATCGTGCCCCAGGAAAGGAGGTGGTGGTCATCGAGGGGGACTCCTTCCTCGCGGTGGTGGCCCGGCCGATGGCGGACTACGTGCGTCCCGGTATCGTCGGCCTGAAGTCGACTCCTCCGGGACCCCTCGCTGCTCCCGGCTCCCCCTCTGGAGCCTATCGTGCTCTGCGGCGAGGAAGCAGAGTTGTTAACGGATGGCTTCCTCGCCGAAGCGATCCGGGGAGCGTCGTCGCCCCGACGTCGCTCTTTCCGGGATCTCCCGGTTCTTTTCATTCTCCCGCCTTAGCCTCTCGCGCTCCGCGGTGATGAAACGGAGCTGACGGTGAGCTGCTTCCTCGTCGAGGCGGGCTTGCCGGGCGGCCTCGGCCGCTTCATCTATGTGCCTCTGAGCGACAGTTGCTTCTTCCTGGCGTCTTCGCAGCCGCGCGACCTTCATCTCTTCCTCCAGGAGCCTTTGTTGGGCTGTTATCTCCTCGGCGAGCCCTTTGTCCCCCACTTCCTCGTCGAACTGGGGGTGAAGATTTCGCCTCACGTTCGGGGGCTCAGAGGGGCCCGGGGGTACTTCGGCCCTGGTTGCGGCGAAGCCCACCACCATCTTGGCGAAGGCCTCGAAACTCTGCTGTACCGCCCAGGACGAGGCCTGGATTGTCTCGACCTCCACCTCGGGAGGTGGGTTAGTCGCTGGATTCATTGGAGGAGATTGCGATTCTTGGTCAACGGGATCCTTGCCGTGGTCAGGATTTCGGTTGATTGGTATGGGATCTGACATGAGTGTGACCATTCGTTCCCACAGACGGCGCCAATTGCTGCGGGGTAGAACTCGCATACAATGAATTTGTATTAGGAGGAACCAAGGGCACGATGGTTATGATAATGATGAGGGTTGGGGTAGGCTATTTAACAGGTGATTAATGGGGTGGTGAGGCTAAAACCGTTGTGGAAGCTGACCACGGTATCGAATCTGGTAGGATGTTAGTAGAAGGGCCGAACTGCCTAGGGTGAGGGCGAGCACGACCAGTGGTGACGAGCTAACCTGCGCAAGGAGCAACTCGTCAGAAAGGCCGGGTTGGGGTCCAACCCTTAGCCTCTCCAATGTCTAAGTCAGTAATAGGACTTAAAGCGGGGGCTAGGCACGCAGGTCGGACTGAAAGTGAGCCGACCGTACGTGACGAGCTATGAATGGTGGAAGAACAAAGGTATGGACGACCTCTGCTCTTTCGTGTGAGTAATAAGATTCAGAGTAAATTTGCCAACCCCTCGATGGAGGCGAAGGGGTATTTATACCTGATGGAGGCGGTTAGGTGGGGCTGACCTAGCATGCTGACTGGGCGTGCTGAGCTGGCTCTACTGTCAGCGGAAGCTTCGGACGAGGATGTCAGGATCTAGGGTGTCAGCCACGCTTTTGTCAGACGGCGCAACGGCCCGGGGCGCTTTTATCAGGATGTCAGGGCCGAAAGCATTAAGTGTCAGGGGGCGCAGCGGCCAGGGGGTGCTTTGTCAGACGGTCGGGCGGCGAAAGTGTCAGTAGCGTCCTTGTACTAGGTTGTTTGTCGTGTCCGATGTGCCAAAGAGGTGTTGGAGTGCGTCCGAGGAACGGGGCTACCGATTGGTCGCCAGGTCGTCCCGAATGGAAGACGTGCTGTCGGGTCGCTCTCCTTGCGTGTTTTCCCCGGTAAGCTGACGGGGGAACGAGCGCGCGAGAAGCCGGGACCGCGATGTAGTATGGCCCCTACGCCGGCCACTGCGGGGTGCGCCCTTCCTTCGATCGCGTCGGACTCCCGGGCAGCCTGGCGCACTGTCGCCGGGGGAGCAAGCGAGCGGTCCTAGAATTCGCGGCGCTCGGTGCTCCGTCGCTGGGTCCGCTGGCTTCTGGGGAGGAAAAGGCGAGGTAAGTAGTGCATTCGACGGACTGGGATGGAAAGTCGGGCTGCCACGATCTTTAGGTCGTAACAATAATATATATGTGCTTAATGTTACTTGTGCATAGTTGCCATATTACATCATTAAAGGATCTTATGTATGGCACTCTATTACATTCTTTGGATCTCCTAACTCTTGTCTACATAAAAATTTATTTGTTCTAAAAAAGATATTTAAAAATGGTCTTTAACAAATTTGGGGGACACCCAATAAAGTTCTTTGGGAGGTGGATGAAGAAATACGGTAAAAACTATCAACTAAGGATGATAGTAAATGCGTTTCCGCCTTTGTCTGGTAAATGTTGGACTTATTGGGTGTGTTTGGATTGAAAGAAAATGTATGAAAGAAAATCGAAAAGAAAAAGAAAAAGAAAGAAAAGTGAAATGAAAATGAAATGAGATTCTTTTTCATGTTTGGTTGCCAAAGAAAATTTTGAAGAAAGTTCAAAGGAAAATAAGGAAATTTCTTCAATTATGTTTTTAAATCAAAACGAAAAAAATTAAGAGGTGTTTTTGCTAAATAATTTAAGAGGTGTATTTGCTAACTTTATAAATAATTTGCTTAAAAAATTTAAGAGGTATTTTAGTCTCATAATAAATTAAAAATTTGTTAGTTGTTCTGAATAATTCAGAAAGTTAGCAAATAAATTAAGAATTCTAACAAATAATTCTCTAAATCGTACAAATATCATGATTCGTAAATAATGTGATATTAAATAGTACATAAATAATTTACAAATTATATGAAAACATTGGAAATAATTTGCAAGCTATTAACAAAATTCGTGCATAATGCGCGAATTTTTCAAGCAAAACTCGAAAATTACATGAATTATTTGCTAATTTTTTTGAACAAGTTCATGAATAAAAATAATGTAAATATTCACGATTTTCTAAAAAATCTGAATTATTCCCATACTAATTTAAAAAATTCGGGAAAAATTCGTAAATTTTGAATAATTTGCGAATTTTAAATAATTCATGTGTAAAATTTTGATAATAATTCGTGATTTTTTGAAAAATTCATTCATAATTTTTTGAAAAAATTCATGAATTATTAATGAATACATTAAAAATAGCTACTAATTATATTTGTTAAAAAACACAAATGCATGAATGTGAGAATAGTTAGTTTTGCTTTGTTTTCCCTCATTTTCCTTGGGTCAAGAGGAGGAAAAGTTGAAAGAAAAGTTTTACTATTTATTTTCCACTCTTTTCCTTCATTTTATTTTCCACTAACCAAACACACACATTGGGTATTTCCAAATTCAGAGAGAAGTTAGTCCCACGTCGGATACGAGTGCACACAAGTTGAGATTATATTAGGACTCCATCTGGCTATTCAATTTGACTTAAAGTATGAGCTGGGAATAAGGGGAGGCTCACACGCAAATCAACTTGATTGAGGCCAAATCAAGTTGGGCCAAATGGAAAATTCGGATGGCGGATTTGGAAACCCTCAGTGTGTGTGCACTTGCTTGCCCCTCGTTTTGCATCTCATTACAATTATTATCTTTTGGCAAAATATTTTGGAATCTGAACCAGATGTTATTGCTGTCAAAATCCAGCTTTTGTTCCTCCCAAAATATTGAGCCAGACTTTGTTCTGCCCGAAAAATTGCCCATCGTGAATTCCAACGGCTAGCTTTACAACAGCTAGTTAGGTCTTCTATCTATACAGAGCCCAATGAGAAAGACGAATGCATAAAGAGCATCGTCTTCTTCCAAATGTCTCTGTGTGCTCTGGCCGACCTCACTATCTGTGTGCTCTGGCCGACCTCAATCTCTCTTCCTATGAGAAGGAAGCTCAGTTGCTGCTCGGTGATTGCGAGTGCATTGTTTACAGGGCCGGTAGCAGTCGAATCCCCAAAGGTAGTCCGCCAGTCCTTCCATGCACCGAGTTTAGACTCCGAGTGGTGGAAATCTACCTTTAAGAATAGTGCCTAGCACGCCTCAGCTGATAAGTCTCTTCTTCTTCTTTCTTTGTTACACTGTAGCTTCATCCTTTTATTTTGTTCATTTTATCCAAGGGTAAATGCCTTGGCCACCCATGGCTAGACATCATTATCTTTCAAAATACATAAAATCAATTTAGGCTCAACATATCAAGGTATATTGGCTTTTTCAATGGGATGTAGACATATATAGTATTTCTTCACACATGCATGTATGACGTTTGAATGGAACCATACATCTATTACTCTAATTTTGAAGGAAGGCTACATTTCAACACAAATGGATCTATGATGACTCAACATACAAAGTACTTCATGTTGAAGATTTAATGGGGGAAAAAACCTTTGATTAAATGCGTTCGGATTTCTTAAATCAGATTATGATAAGAATGGATTTTTCATATCAAGTGGGTTCAGTGGAACGTGGCTTGCATCACAAACCCAATAATTTTCTTTATCTTGAATAATATTTCGTCCAATAAATTCATGCCGACAAGGAGATTAGATGTCACCCTTCTTCTTTGTTCTTTATGTCAACATTCTCTCGTAATTGATCAACTCATGGCATGATCATGTAGCGAAAATTGGACCTGACAGAGAAGGGAGTCACGGCTCATTGATGTTGAGAAAATAACAATGAAGATAAATTGGACACGCATTTTTAACGTGAAAAATCCCCAAACAAATTATGGTAAACCCCACGGGCAAGGACAGAAGAATTTCACTACGAAAAATAATAGGAAATTACAAATTCTCTTTTGTTGTGAATGGATATGAACTAGGGTTGGTTAGGATTGTGGGTATCTTAGAGATACGCACATATCTATGTATCTTATCTTTCTACTCTCCTATCCTGCCTATAAATAAAGGGCTGAGGGTTCGTCCTCCCAGTAGTTGATTCATAACACGTTATCAGCACGAGCCTGTAAAAATTCCACAAATATTGATCGTTGCGAAGGCGAAGGGAGACGGGAGATCCACGCGCGCGGTGCAAGGCTTCATCAAACGAGCGTCATCATCCGCGTAGGCTTCGTTCAACCGTCGCTATATCCGGAGGACAGATATAGAGGTAAATCCAGCTAAAAATGTTGTTTTTATCATACGTATGATAGATCTACCCATAGATCTCGCAAGATCGATATGGGAATTGCTAATCGCCTAAAAACGACAAACTTTATCGCCCAAAAATCATGTTTTTAACATGCCCTAAATCTGAAAATAATTGGGATAGGGTTCTTTTTAACCCTAGCCTCGCCGACGGCCTTGCACTCAAAATATTTTACTAGGAGATAACAAACACTAATCTTTCTAGAAAATAAAGAAAATAAACACTCAAAATCTCTAATTTCTCTCTTGTATCTTGAATTGAATTTGGGATGATACCAAATGAATTGAGGAGGCCTTATAATTTGGTGCAAAGGTGGCGCCAATTCGGTGAAAAGTTGGCATCAATTCAGTACCAAATGAATTAACAATCTCCCACTTGAAGATTTGATTGAGTATTAATCAGATCTTCACACATTCTTTCTACCTTGCCATCTCCTTGTTGCGTACATCTCCACTAGGTCACACAATGATCAACACCAAACAAACTTGTCAGTATTGAGTATTGACTGTCTTTGTTATGTAATCTACTAGGTTGTCTTTAGTATGAATTTTGCGCATATCCACGGTTCCTTCTTCCACTTTCTTATGAACGCAGTGATACTGAACTCCTATGTGTTTTGTCTTTGAATGAAAGGCTAGATTCCTTGCTAGATGCAAGGCACTCTGAATGTGACAAAACAAAGAAACCGCTTCTTGTTTGTACCCGAGTTTCACCAATACTATCTGCAACCATACTGCTTCTTTACTGGCTTGTGTAGCTACAACATATTCTGCTTTTGTTGTTGATGTAACCACAACTGACTGCAGTTTTGAAACCCAGCTTATAGCTCCTTAGCAAGTACAAACACATAACCAGTGGTGGATTTGCTTGCCAAGATCACATGCATAATCAGAATCAACATATCCATTGACAATAAAGTCTGATCCCCATAACATAATGCAATATTTGAAGTTCGCTTAATGTATCTTAGGATCCTCTATACAGCATTCCAATGCTCTCTGTCAAGACTCGCCATTAACTGACGAACTACTCCCACTGCATGTGCAATGTCTGGTCTTGTACAAATCATCACAAACATTAAAATTCCAACTGCTGATGCATACGATACTCGAGACATCTCCATCCTCTTTTCTTCGCTGCTAGGACTGATACTAGAGGATAACTTGAAATTAACAGGAATGGGGGTATAAATTGACTTACAAGCTTGCATATTAAAACGCCTCAATATCTTCTTCAGATAATTCTTCTGAAAAAGCCAAATCCTCCTAATATTTATGTCTTGGTGAATTTGCATCCCTATAATCTTGTTTGTCATGTCCCAAGTCCTTCATTTCAAATTCCCTAGCCAATTGTGCCTTTAATTCTTTAATACAATCTTTGTTGAGGCATGCTACCAACATGTCATCAACATACAACAGAACACTACAGAACACTGAAATCATTATCACCAAACCTCTTGACGTATGCACAAGGGTCTGCATTAAGTTTGTTGAATCCAAGGCTCATGATGAAGGAATCAAATCTCTTGTACCAACACCCTGATGTCTGTTTAGACCATTCAGAGATTTGTTCAACTTACAAACCAAGTTCTCTTTTCCTTTTGCTTCAAACCCATCTAGCTGGTGCATATAAATTTCATCTTCAAGATATCCATGAAGAAAATTTGTTTTCACATCTAGCTGCTCTAGATATAGGTCAAGCATAGCACACATTGACAAGACTAATTAGACTGTTGTAAGTCGAACCACAGGGGAAAATATTTCATTAAAGTTAATCCCTTCTTTCGAGCATATCCTTTTACCACCAATCTGGCACGATATCGCTTCACTTGATCATTACCATTTCACTTGATCTTGTATACCCATTTGTTACCAATTGGATTCATTCCATGTGGTAGTGCTACAAGTTCCCAAGTCTTATTCTTTGAAGAGCATCAATTTCTTCATGCATTGCTACCATCCATTGAGTTGCATCTGAATTGTTCATTGCCTGTAACGCCCCGCTTCCCAAAAGACACTGGAAGCGAGAGCGTTACACGATCCACTTGAACTGGAGCGACGAAGCTCGAGTTCAATAAGCGTCTGTGATTAAAAACACAGATGAGGTCCTTGCAACTACCATTCAGAATAATAATAAACACATCCAGAAAAGATAAAGCCACATCCAGAATAATGTCCGTACACAGAGTTTAACAATGCCACAGCTGGGCTAAAAGTAGCAACAAGGAAAGTAACGTACTCGAAAGTAACTACAATGACAAACGGAACTAAGAAAGCAGTAAAGGTGTCGGGGTCCACTAGTCCTCTGCTGGGAGAGGCACTGCGTCAGGTGCGAACTCCTGACTCTCCAACTCAGGCGTCTCGTAATGGTCCTCCTGGTACTCAAGCTCTGAACCTGACATACATCCACAAACATGAATGTATGTCAGCTAGGGGTCTGCAAGAAAGAGTTATCATCCCGAGGCGAAGTATATAACACGTATATGAATTTTAGAAGCATTTAATATTTTGAAATGCAACGACTGCAGCAATTTAACGATTAACAATTTCGGAGCAGAAAGAAGCAATCCTAGCATGCAGTTCTAGTCGATGGCAAGTTTAAAGTTAAATTCTCAGAGTTTGTTAGCGTTTCAATGTTCACGATGACCAAGTTAGCGTTACAATATCCATGTCAAGAATTCACATCTAATCTAGGGTTCTCGCCTTTAGGTCGTGATGAGAAGGTCGTTCCTCTCACGGGGGCTTACCGTGATTGACACTAACCCACCGTGTCGGGTGGTGCTCTTGAGGAGAGTACCTTTCATACGCCCAGTGGCCGCTCAACCCTAACCCCACCCAAAAGTTTTGCCGGAACACGAGCCGGCCTAGTCGACTCACACGACATCACGAATTCACGATTCCGCCTTCGAGGCGCACGATTTCACGATGTCCAAACTGTTAAACATGTCAAGACTCACTGAATTTCATTGTTATCAAAATTAGTGTTTTATGGTGACAGTTCTGCAAAGCGGAAGCGGGTCGAATGACCGGTTCCGTAATTTCCAATAATGACGATTTTGTCCTTTTCGTTCAATTTGCTACAGAAACAATTTCTTTCTCTAGTTGTTTAAATTGGGGATATATCGTATGATATACCGTTGGATCCCAATTTCGTCCTAATCATTATGGTGTCACTTTCCTACGTTATTTCACGTCACAATTTCAGGTTATTCAGCAATACATGAAGGCGGCGTAAACGTGCCGAAACTTCTAAAAATCATAACAAATTATATACTTGCCTGTTTTTGGCGTTCTTGGTGTCGTTGGATTCGTCTCGACGAATACTATGATGTGGGAGGTTCAGTTCGCTGTTTTGGCAGAGCACAAAATCAGAAATAGCGTTTTTCAGTTCAGGTCAGATTCGTAAAAGCTCCTACGACGTCTAATCAACGTGTTTTATTAGGTTTCTCTACTTTACGGTGTGGGTTATGAGTTTTAGGGGGTAGATCTACCAACCTAAAGTGAAGCGAGGGATCGATTGATGCCAACGAGCAGCGGCGACGTGTGAAGACTCCGAAACAGCGAGCGTCGAGCGTCGGGGAGCGTTCTCGTCAGATCCGGGGCTGTCAACATCAGATCTGAGACGAGCAGCGCGTGCACGTGGCCTGGAGGCTTGCTGCGGCCTGGAAGAGGAAGGAGGAGAGGGTGTCGGCCTGTTGCGTGAATGGGGAGGAAGGAGGAATCACGGCCTGGGGGTGTTTGCGGATCTGTTGGGAAGAAGGAGTAGGGGAGCAAGCCGTGGCCGTGAGGAGGGTGTTGATCTCGGCCTGGAGGTGATGTAGGTGGAGAGGGAGGCCGGACTGGGGGGTGTTTGGCCGTGAGGAGGAGGAGTCAGGGGTGCTTGCTGCTTGTGAGGAGGAGTTGGGGCTGATGCGTGGAGAGGGAGGTGAAGCCGTGGGTGCTTGCTGCGGCTTGCCGTGAGCAGGGAAGAAGGCGGCTGAGGTTGCTAGTGTCTAGGGTTTTTAGAAGGAGAGTAGGCTGCCCTAGGGTTTTTATAAAAGTAGTATAGGGTTTCTCATTTACAAAAAGAGCCTAGGTCTAATATTAATAGGGGGGAGGCTGCGGTTTTAGGAGATATAGGGTTGCTGTAGATTGCCTTAGGGTTTTATAGATATAGGAAAAGGCTATTGTACAATCTTAGCCTAGGGTTTTAAGAATAAATATAGGCCTAGGGTAATTTATGCGGCTGAGAGTTGATAGCCTGGGATTTATATAGGACTAGGGTTTAGTTTAACAGGGAGAAATGCGTGATATAGGGGTTGTGCACGTGATGTAGGTTTGTGTATAGGAGATGTGGTGCTGTACATGTCCTCACGTGTTCAGGCCAGAGTTCATTGATATTTTTTTTATATATATAAAAGGTTTGATTTCCTTTATAAATACGTTTTGTGATTGAGGAAGCCAACAGCATGTATTATACCAATGAGATTTTAATTGGTTTTGTTTTTTATTTATTTATTATAGGATGTAGGCTGCCGAAAGTTTAGCCCTTGGGTTTTAAAAGAAATATGAAGTGGGCTTAGGGTTATTAAAAAACACAAATTTGAAGGCATGTGGTTTTTTTAGTAAGATTTGTATAAACATTTTGCTTAAAGGGGAAACGAATGAGTACAGATTTTGTTTTGATAAAAACTTACAGAACTCCCAAGATGGCTAATTTTATACTTAAAAAAAATTATAAGGTAATAATGTTTTAAGCGGGTTGGGCCCTCGACGTCCAAAAATTACAACGGATGTACCGGAGCGTTCGCGCCACCGAAAGGATCGTGGATACGGGGTTCGGTCGCGCGTCCGGACTACGGGACACAACAATAAAACCAAAATATGAAAATACTCATACGGGATAACATACGCACCAAAATACGTACGACCGGACAGTGGCCGTTACATTGCCTCTTGGAGAGTTGATGGCTCTCCATTCTCAGTTAGAAGACTTATGCAACATTGCTCTCCATAATATAATCTGAGTGCCAAGATGGTTCTTTTCTTGTGTGCTTTGATCGGTGAAGTTTTAGAGTTTCAAACTCTACTTGTTCTTGTTCCTTGCGTTCAGTGCTACTTTAGAAGAAACTCCTTTTTCACATGTACCTTTATAGCCGCTTGATTTTCTGTTGAAGTGCTGTCATCTCCCTCGTTCCTTTGTAGCTTATCTTCTACAAAGATAACATCCATGTTGATTAAAACCTTGTGGGCAGTGTGGGTCCCACGGGTGATACCCCTTTACACCAATAGCTTGTCCCAAGAATAAGTATTTTTGGATTTTGGATCCAGCTTCGTAGTTTCTTGGGCATTGTACATCACATACACTATACTTCCAAATATATGAAGGATTGAATAATCACCTGGCTTGCCAGTTCAAATCTCCATTGGTGTCTTCAACACAATTACTATAAATGGGGCCTGATTTATCACATAACAGGTGGTGTTGACTGCTTCTGTCCAGAAAGTCTTTTCTAAGTCTGTAGCTCCCAACATTGCTCTTGGTCTTTCTAACAGAGTCATGTTCATCCGCTTTGCCATCCCATTTTCGTTGAAGAGTGTATGCCGTGAACTGTCTTTTGATGCCTTCCTGCTTGCAAAAGCTATCAAATTCATCACCATTGTTCTCACCTCCATTATCTGTCCTCAACCCCTTGATCTTATTTCTAAAATCAAGTTCAATCCGTGCTTTGAAGAGTTCGAAGATTGAAAACACACATGCCTTCCTCTTGATGTGATACACCCAACATCTCCTAGAATAATCACCAATGAAAGACACAAAGTACTTTGCTCCTCCCAATGATAGAACTGGTGCTTGCCATACATTGGAGTGAACTAATTCTAAAATAGCCTTACTTCTAGAATTTGATGTGTTGAACTTCAAACGATGCTCCTTACTAGTAAAACAATGCTCACAAAAGGGCAAAGTTATATTTGTGAGGCCTGGAAGTAGCTGCTGCTCAACAAGAATTTTCTTTCCTTGCTCTGACATATGTCCAAGCTTCTGATGCCACAACATTATAGATTTTTCACTTGAACTACAACGGATGATTCTGCTTCTTGCAGAGTCTCTTCATTCAACTTGTACAGATTTACATCTACCTTTTCTCCCTTCATAAGTACAAGAGTACCTCTGATTATCTTCATAATCTTGTTCTTAACTTCGATCTTGCACCCGAGGCCATCCAATTGTCCTAAAGACAACAGATTCTTCTTTAGGCCCTCCATATGCCACGCGTCTTAAATGGTGTGATTTGTGCCATCATGTAACTTCAGTTTGATGGTTCCAATATCAACAATATTTAAAGTATGATCATTACAGATGTACACAGATCCTCCTAATATAGGTTCATAATGAAGGAACCATTCTCTTCGAGAGGGCATGTGAAAGGTAGCTCCCGAGTCAAAAATCCACACATCAGCCAATCTCTTTCTGCCTTCAATTGTTCTCGCTACTTCACAACATAGAGCATTTCCATCATCTGAAATTCTTGCAACATTTCCTTATGGACTAGAATTTAATTTGTTTAAATTTCAGCAATCCTTCTTCAAGTGACCTTTCTTACCACAGTAGTAGCATTTAAAGCTCTTCTTACGTTTTGACTTTGATCTACCATGATTGTGGCTCCCACTTTGACCATGTTTTGTTGATCTCCATTATTGGATACACCGTAGTTTGAGACAACGATCTTTGATTTCTTATTTGATGATAACAAACCTTCATGGGTATGTGTAACGGTACGTTTTCGTTATACTTCGTTCGTGCACGTGCTTTTGGTCGTGCACGTGTTTATTTTAGACTTTATTTGATTGCGAACACTTTTGAGTGATATGCTGTTGCGAACGTCTCTGAGAGTATTAAATTGTGGCACTATCTTGGAACGACACTTCTCGAGTCGTTTTCCACAATTCAAACTCACTCGATTAGACGTGACGATTCTCACTCTGGACGGGAGACGTTTCTATTTTTAGTTCCGTCGTCCGACGTCGAAATTGAGATCCGTCTTCTTAGTTAGCTCACATTCGTCGCCACGATCATCCCGATATTTATTTTATAATTTTTGGAGTTTATTTGATCACTTTTATATTTTTAACAAGGTTTATAATATTTTTAATAATTTATTTTTAAATTATTTTCGGCCAAATAAAATTTATTTAAGTTTTAAACGTTTTAAAGAATTTTTGAGCCAATTTCCAGCTCATTTGGACCAGGTCAAACCCTTGGGTGGGTTGAAGTAGTTGGATTTCAAATTTTAAATTATTTTAAACTTCTAATCCTATTAGATTTAGCCCTAGACCAAGTCAACCCATCTATACTATATAAGCAACCCCTAGGAAGACCTATTTTCACAAGAAATTAGCCCTAGCCTCTTCCAAACTCGAAATTGGACGTTGCGACGATTCGTCGCAACGTTGCGACGTTCAGCCACCGCACGACCGAAGGAAACGGCCCCGTTCCCCCGCTCCGACCGAAGCCCCGCCCGCAACCAAGCCGCTCTGCACGCAGCAGCTCCGCACCGCTCCGTTCCCTCGGTCTGACTGAGGGATTGGCCCGCACCAAGCCGCTCCGCATCGCAGCACAGCGCTCCGCACCGTCGCCCGCTTGTCGCCCCGCCCCGCACCCCGCACGACCGACCCGCTGCTCCGCACCGACCGGTGTTGCAAACGTTGCAACGTTGCAACATCGCCCCGCCCGCATCCTTGCGCCTGACCGACTCTCCCCATCGGTCTGACCGAAGGAAATCTCGCACCACAGCCACCCCGCAGCCGCTGCACGCCCCAAGCGCCGTTCCCCTGTGTCTGACCGAGCCAAGTCCCCGCACCAAGGCTGTACGACCGAGAGCCACTCGTCGCAACCCCGCATCCGTCGCACCGCTTGCCACCGTGGGCCCCCCAAGTTCTCCAGAGTTATTGTGGGTCCCCCAAAGGCCCCTAGGACTACTGTGGGCCCCACCTAGGTGCTTGCTCTTCGAGGATTCGTCGCGTACGACGTCGTCGCACGTCGTAGCCCGTCGTCGCACGTGCGAGCTTTGGAATCTGGAATCGCCGCCCGGGTTGATTGCTCTGAAACTTCCAGCGAGGAATCTAATTGGAATCTGGACTTGGAGCGCGATCTTTTACTCCAACCCCCGGCGTCGCTACCCGACGCCGGTGTAGCTTTCGCGTCGTGTTGAGGTAACGTTTTGCACCCCTAGGACCCACAACCCAATTGCATGCTAATCAAGACTAAAAATCAGTATTTTTAAAGTAGTTTAAATGTTTTAGCAATCACTAATCAAGATTAATAAAACGGATGTAGGCCGGTGGACTTGTGCACGTAGGAATCGTGACTTTGGACTCGTTGGACGGTGTTTTCTTGACGTGATAGTTGCAGGCAAGTGAAACTTGCCAACTCTTGTGTAGGGCCATGTTTTTAGGCCACTTACTTGTTTTTAGCGTAAAAGAGACTAGTCAGTGAAATGATATCTTGCTAGGCGCCTACTTGATCTAGTTTGACAACGAAACTAGATCCGTCACCTAAATGATCTAGCTTGACAACGAAGCTAGATCCAACCCCTTAACCTTGTTGATCATGCATGCTTAACTGTCACGTTTACTTTCCTTACTTGTACGCTTTACTACTTGCCATGTCATGTCATCCATGCATTGAATGTCGCATTCGTAGCACACGCTACATACTTGTACTTGCTTGTCCCGGGCTAGGTGCACCCCTATGCCATACTAGTTAAAAACACTTCCTGGCTCGTGATCCATAAGCGAGCATTCCCGTTCGGGGGTAAGGCCCTGGCTCGATACACGTGGAGGGGTAGGGTTGAGCGACCACTCAGCGTAAAAGTGTGCCCGTACAGCCTCTTTAGCTGTAAGACGTGAACTCTGTGCACGAGGTGCTTACTTTTCTTGTCTTGTACTTGTCTTGTGAATGTCATGCCATGCTCGTACTTTACTTTACTTTACCTTACTTGCTGCACTCATACTTTAACTGCCATGTCATTGCATCATGCTAGAACTGCTAGGTTGCCTTACTTTCAGTTTCACTTGCACAAGTCTTCCAGACTTGCTGACATGTGCCCCTTGCTCTTTTGGGTGTCACATGTTAGACCCTGAGCCAGAGACAGTCGTTGAGGACGAGGTGTTTGCCGACGCTGAGCCCGAGCCTACGTTCGTTGAGGAGTACGAGGACACCGGAGACCAGTCTTAGAGACTGTGGAGTTACTTTTACTTTAGCTTGCTGTTAGTTGTCGGTGCTTGCACCATTGCTTTGTTTTCATACTTTGTACTTTTGTTGGCCATGCTGGGGCCTCTTTTAGACTCTTTTATTTTTAGCCTGGTGGCTTTTCTGCGATGTTGAGATTTATTATTATGGATATTCTGAGATGTTCCTTTTGTCTCTTTTCGTTATTATTATCTTTGTTTCGTTTCGCGTTGCAAGGACCTGCAGTTTAAAAGTGATTGACGCTTATCGGACTTGCAGCTTTGTAGCTTCAAGTCTGAGCGAACCTTCTCATGCTTCGCCTCCACGTTTTTGGGAAGCGGGGCGTGACAGGTTTTGTTGGTGGCCCATGCAGGTCTATCTTGCGATTGCGAACTAACGGAACAACGATACTAAACAGATTATCCATTAAATAAATTCCAACATCCAAGTCATTAAGCTAATTGAGTCTAATTTGTTTGTTCGTTTTCTATGTCATTAGATGGCTGGACGACGACAGACCCGATCTGGCAGTGGGCCCAATCGTGCTGAGGAGCCGGATAGAGAGCCCACCAATGCTGAGATCATGAGGATGATGCATCAGATGATGCAGGTGCAGCAGGGCATGCTCCAGAACACTCAGAGTGCTCCTCGCCACGAGCCAGGAGCGAAGCAGTTTCGGGAGCTAGGCCCGACGTACTTTGATGGATCTGAAGGACCGATGGCTGCAGAGGAGTGGATCAGGAACACCGAGGATAATCTGAAGATGTCAAAGGTCAACCCGGCTGGATGGGTTGATCTGGCGAAGAGGCAGCTGAAGGATAATGCCCGAAACTGGTGGGATGCAGAGGAGGAGCTGTTGGTGAGCCCTATACCTTGGGCTACTTTCAAGTCTAGATTCGATGAGGAGTACTTTCTGAAGGCTGCCAGGAGGGAGATGTTGCAGCGCTTCATTGAGCTGAAGCAGGGGAGTCTGACGGTGGACCAGTACCACCAGGAGTTTACTAGATTGAGTCGCTTCGCGCCGAAGATGGTAGATGATGCTGAGGAGAAGGCTCAGAAGTTTCTGCAGGGTCTATCTCTAGACTTGCAGAGTCTGGTGTCTACGTCGGACATGGAGTCATATCAGAAGTTGCTGGTAGCTGCTCGGAGACAGGAGAAGATTGCGAAGCTGAAGAGAGGACAGATTTCTGGAGCTGGGAAGAGGCATATGGAGCAGTCTAGGCCTGGGGTCAAGCCTACCCAGCCAGTGCAGTTCAAGAGGCCAGGTGGGCCTAATGTGAAGACTTGCCATTTCTGCGGCAAGACTGGTCACATCAAGGAGCAGTGCAGGAAATTTCTGGGGCAGTGCCTGATCTGTGGAGATGCTACTCATGTAGCGAGGGATTGTCGGCATGCGAACCAGTTGAGGAGAGGACCTGATGGAGCACAGCTACAGAGGGGACCAGTTGCAGCCCAGCCCTTGCAGCAGAGAGCACCTGTACCTGCTGGACGTGGAGCGCCTCTTCCTCCGCAGAAGCAGGCATTTCAGCAGGCTGTTCAGCCGAGGAGGCAGGCTTACTTGATGACTGCAGTGGAGACCGAGGCTGTGGACGAGGTTATCGCAGGTAACCCTCTGTCTAGTTGTTCTTTCCTTAGTTAGTTTGATTGTTAGATTATGTTTGTTGCTTGCATATGAATGTTTGTTAGAATAGGTTTGATTGTTATTCTGTTTGTTAGGTGTGATTTTGGTTTGCACATTTCCTGCACGAGTCCTCTTTGACTCTGGTGCATCAATGTGCATTATTTCTCGGAGCTTCGTGGAGAAGCATTCCTTGACGACTTCCCCTCTTCCCAAGAGTTGGAACATCGTTACAGGAAATGGCGTAATCTCGGTGCATCGTGGGTGCAATTCATGCCCTTTGGTGGTTTGTGGACACGAGCTTTACGCTGATTTTATTGTCCACGACATCATCAACTACGATGCAGTGCTTGGAATGGATTGGCTAGCGAGTTTCTATGCTACGATCGATTGTCGGAGGAAGAAGGTGGTGTTCGAGATCCCCGGACATCCGGTGTTTGAGTTCAGTCGAGGTAGCAGTTCGCTTGGCCCTGTAAGGTTTCGGGCCAAGCCGGTGGAGCTTGTTGCTATGCAGATGGAGCAGGATAGACCAGCTGTGGTACGTGAATTCGACGACGTCTTCCCTGAGGAGATGTCTGGGCTGCCGCCCGATCGAGCTCTCGAGTTTTCGATCGATCTTATGCCGGGAGCGCAGCCTATTTCGAAGGCGCCGTATCGGATGGCTCCAGCAGAGTTGGAGGAGTTGCGTAGGCAGCTGGACGAACTTTTGCAGAAAGGATACATTAATCACAGTGTGTCTCTGTGGGGAGCCCCGGTGTTGCTGGTGAAGAAGAAGGATGGCTCGCGTCGTATGTGTGTGGATTACCGGGAGCTGAATGCGGTGACTATCAAGAATAAATATCCCTTGCCTCGTATTGATGACATCTTTGATCAGCTCAGAGGTTCGAGGGTGTTCTCTAAATTGGATTTGAGGAGTGGTTACCATCAGCTCAAGGTGAAGAAGGACGACATCCCGAAGACAGCGTTCAGGACAAAGTATGGTCACTACGAGTTCGTGGTTATGCCCTTCGGTGTAACCAATACGCCCGCAGTTTTTATGAACCTGATGAATCTGGTCTTCTACGACTTCCTAGACAAGTTCGTCGTCATCTTCATCGACGATATTCTGATCTATTCGAAGTCAGAGGAAGAGCATGCATCGCACTTGAGGACAGTGTTGGAGATCTTGAGGAAGCATCGTTTGTATGCGAAGTATTCCAAGTGCGAGTTTTGGCTGGATAGAGTCGCCTTTCTTGGGCATGTGGTGTCTGGCGATGGAATTTCTGTGGACCCCGAGAAGATTGTGGCTATCAGAGAGTGGCCGGTTCCGCAGTCGGCGTCAGAGATTCAGAGTTTCCTTGGGCTTGCAGGGTATTACCGACGTTTCATTAAGGACTTTTCTCGGATTGCTGAGCCGATGACCAGACTTACGCGGAAGGATGTACCTTATGTTTGGTCTGATGATTGCGAGAGGGCTTTTGGTATTCTGAAGGAGAGATTGACGACTGCCCCTGTACTTGCTGTGCCTGATCGGAGTGGAGGATTCGAGATCTTTTGCGATGCATCTGGCAAGGGCCTTGGATGTGTGTTGCATCAGCATGGGCATGTGGTTGCGTATGCTTCTCGTCAGCTTAAGGCTCATAAGAAGAATTACCCGACACATGATTTGGAGTTGGCTGCTGTCGTGTTTGCGCTGAAGATTTGGAGGCACTTCCTGCTGAGTGAGAAGGTGAAGATCTTCACCGATCACAAAAGCTTGAAGTATATCTTTACGCAGAAGGAGCTCAACATGCGACAGCGTCGATGGTTGGAGCTCATGGCAGACTATGAGATCGATTTGCAGTACCACCCTGGCAAGGTGAATGTAGTTCCGGATGCGCTGAGCAGACTTCCAGCGGTGATGATGTTGACCTCACAGTGGAAATTGCAGCAGGATTTTTGCGAGTCTGGTATCGAGATTATTCTTCTTGGAGAGACTTCTTCGATGATGAGCATGCAGATACAATCGACGATCGTGGATAGGATCAAGGCTGGACAGGCTGAAGATGCTAAGCTGGTGAAGATTCGGAAGCAGGTGGAAGCCGGTCTGCGGACTGACTTTTTGATTCACGAGGATGGTTCGTTGAGATTTGGAGCCAGGTTGTGTGTGCCAGCTGGAGATATCAGAGAGGAATTATTAGTGGAGGCACACAGTTCGCCGTATTCTGTGCATCCTGGTGGGACCAAGATGTACAAGGATCTTCGTCTGAACTTTTGGTGGCATGGTATGAAGAGGAGTGTGGCTCGGAGTGTAGCCAAGTGTTTGGTTTGCCAACAAGTAAAGGCAGAGCATCAGCGTACGGCAGGGTTGCTACAACCGCTTCCGATTCCGGAGTGGAAGTGGCAGCACATCACTATGGATTTCGTGACTGGACTACCTCGGAGTCCGAAGCAGAACGACGCGATTTGGGTGATCGTAGACCGATTGACCAAATCTGCGCACTTTATTCCCTTCCGAGTAGGACAGTCTACCGAGACGCTAGCGAGGAGATACATGGAGGTAAATACGTTTACTCTCCGTTTCTATTTCCTTTTCTAGTTTAGATAGTGATGTAACATGAATCGTGCAGGTGATCGTACGACTTCACGGAGTCCCCGTGAGTATCGTGTCGGACAGAGACACGAGATTCACATCTCAGTTTTGGCAGAGTCTGCAGAAGAGCTTGGGTACGAGTCTGAGTTTCAGCACGGCGTACCACCCGCAGACGGATGGCCAGTCCGAGAGGACGATTCAGATTTTGGAGGATATGTTGCGAGCTTGCATGCTGGACTTTAAGGGATCTTGGGAGGATCATCTCCATCACGTTGAGTTTGCCTACAATAACAGCTACCAGGCAAGTATTGGAATGGCGCCTTTCGCCGCGCTATATGGAAAGAAATGTCGATCGCCACTGAGCTGGGATGACGTTGGAGATCGGGAGCTGTTAGGACCGGAGATGATCGTGGAGGCCGTGGATGTTGTGAGGAATATTCGTGAGAAGCTAAGGATTGCGCAGGACCGTTTCAAGCATTGGGCAGATGCTAAACGGAGGCCTTTGGAGTTTCAGCCGGGCGATCATGTCTTCCTGAAGATTTCTCCGAACCGCGGAGTTATTCGATTTGGGAAGAGAGGAAAGCTGAGTCCGAGGTTCATTGGACCGTTCGATGTTCTGGAGAGAGTTGGAGCTGTGGCTTATCGCTTGGCGTTGCCACCATCGCTTGTGGGAGTTCATGACGTATTTCACGTATCTCAGTTACGACGATACGTTAGTGATCCATCCCACGCTGTGGATTTCTCGGAGATTACGGTACGTCCGGATCTGTCTTATGATCAGTAGCCAGTTGAGATTCTGGATCGTCGACAGAAGCAGCTGAGGAATAAGACCGTCGACTTGGTTCGAGTGCAGTGGCGTCACGGTTCCCCTGGTGAGTCCACCTGGGAGCGTGAAGATGAGATGAGAGAGCGTTTCCCGCACCTTTTCCCGAGCAGTGCTTGATGTTGATTCCGAGGACGGAATCATTTCTAAGGTGGGGAGGATGTAACGGTACGTTTTCGTTATACTTCGTTCGTGCACGTGCTTTTGGTCGTGCACGTGTTTATTTTAGACTTTATTTGATTGCGAACACTTTTGAGTGATATGCCGTTGCGAACGTCTCTGAGAGTATTAAATTGTGGCACTATCTTGGAACGACACTTCTCGAGTCGTTTTCCACAATTCAAACTCACTCGATTAGACGTGACGATTCTCACTCTGGACGGGAGACGTTTCTATTTTTAGTTCCGTCGTCCGACGTCGAAATTGAGATCCGTCTTCTTAGTTAGCTCACATTCGTCGCCACGATCACCCCGATATTTATTTTATAATTTTTGGAGTTTATTTGACCACTTTTATATTTTTAACAAGGTTTATAATATTTTTAATAATTTATTTTTAAATTATTTTCGGCCAAATAAAATTTATTTAAGTTTTAAACGTTTTAAAGAATTTTTGAGCCAATTTCCAGCTCATTTGGACCAGGTCAAACCCTTGGGTGGGTTGAAGTAGTTGGATTTCAAATTTTAAATTATTTTAAACTTCTAATCCTATTAGATTTAGCCCTAGACCAAGTCAACCCATCTATACTATATAAGCAACCCCTAGGAAGACCTATTTTCGCAAGAAATTAGCCCTAGCCTCTTCCAAACTCGAAATTGGACGTTGCAACGATTCGTCGCAACGTTGCGACGTTCAGCCACCGCACGACCGAAGGAAACGGCCCCGTTCCCCCGCTCCGACCGAAGCCCCGCCCGCAACCAAGCCGCTCCGCACGCAGCAGCTCCGCACCGCTCCGTTCCCTCGGTCTGACTGAGGGATTGGCCCGCACCAAGCCGCTCCGCATCGCAGCACAGCGCTCCGCACCGTCGCCCGCTTGTCGCCCCGCTCCGCACCCCGCACGACCGACCCGCTGCTCCGCACCGACCGGTGTTGCAAACGTTGCAACGTTGCAACATCGCCCCGCCCGCATCCTTGCGCCTGACCGACTCTCCCCATCGGTCTGACCGAAGGAAATCTCGCACCACAGCCACCCCGCAGCCGCTGCACGCCCCAAGCGCCGTTCCCCTGTGTCTGACCGAGCCAAGTCCCCGCACCAAGGCTGTACGACCGAGAGCCACTCGTCGCAACCCCGCATCCGTCGCACCGCTTGCCACCGTGGGCCCCCCAAGTTCTCCAGAGTTATTGTGGGTCCCCCAAAGGCCCCTAGGACTACTGTGGGCCCCACCTAGGTGCTTGCTCTTCGAGGATTCGTCGCGTACGACGTCGTCGCACGTCGTAGCCCGTCGTCGCACGTGCGAGCTTTGGAATCTGGAATCGCCGCCCGGGTTGATTGCTCTGAAACTTCCAGCGAGGAATCTAATTGGAATCTGGACTTGGAGCGTGATCTTTTACTCCAACCCCCAGCGTCGCTACCCGACGCCGGTGTAGCTTTCGCGTCGTGTTGAGGTAACGTTTTGCACCCCTAGGACCCCCAACCCAATTGCATGCTAATCAAGACTAAAAATCAGTATTTTTAAAGTAGTTTAAATGTTTTAGCCATCACTAATCAAGATTAATAAAACGGATGTAGGCCGGTGGACTTGTGCACGTAGGAATCGTGACTTTGGACTCGTTGGACGGTGTTTTCTTGACGTGATAGTTGCAGGCAAGTGAAACTTGCCAACTCTTGTGTAGGGCCATGTTTTTAGGCCACTTACTTGTTTTTAGCGTAAAAGAGACTAGTCAGTGAAATGATAGCTGGCTAGGCGCCTACTTGATCTATTTTGACAACGAAACTAGATCCGTCACCTAAATGATCTAGCTTGACAACGAAGCTAGATCCAACCCCTTAAACTTGTTGATCATGCATGCTTAACTGTCACGTTTACTTTCCTTACTTGTACGCTTTACTACTTGCCATGTCATGTCATCCATGCATTGAATGTCGCATTCGTAGCACACGCTACATACTTGTACTTGCTTGTCCCGGGCTAGGTGCACCCCTACGCCATACTAGTTAAAAACACTTCTTGGCTCGTGATCCAGAAGAGAGCATTCCCGTTCGGGGGTAAGGCCCTGGCTCGATACACGTGGAGGGGTAGGGTTGAGCGACCACTCAGCGTAAAAGTGTGCCCGTACAGCCTCTTTAGCTGTAAGGCGTGAACTCTGTGCACGAGGTGCTTACTTTTCTTGTCTTGTACTTGTCTTGTGAATGTCATGCCATGCTCGTACTTTACTTTACTTTACCTTACTTGCTGCACTCATACTTTAACTGCCATGTCATTGCATCATGCTAGAACTGCTAGGTTGCTTTACTTTCAGTTTCACTTGCACAAGTCTTCCAGACTTGCTGACATGTGCCCCTTGCTCTTTTGGGTGTCACATGTTAGACCCTGAGCCAGAGACAGTCGTTGAGGACGAGGTGTTTGCCGATGCTGAGCCCGAGCCTACGTTCGTTGAGGAGTACGAGGACACCGGAGACCAGTCTTAGAGACTGTGGAGTTACTTTTACTTTAGCTTGCTGTTAGTTGTCGGTGCTTGCACCATTGCTTTGTTTTCGTACTTTGTACTTTTGTTGGCCATGCTGGGGCCTCTTTTAGACTCTTTTATTTTTAGCCTGGTGGCTTTTTCTGCGATGTTGAGATTTATTATTATGGATATTCTGAGATGTTCCTTTTGTCTCTTTTCGTTATTATTATCTTTGTTTCGTTTCGCGTTGCAAGGACCTGCAGTTTAAAAGTGATTGACGCTTATCGGACTTGCAGCTTTGTAGCTTCAAGTCTGAGCGTACCTTCTCACGCTTCGCCTCCACGTTTTTGGGAAGCGGGGCGTGACAGTATGTTTGATGTGTTTGTTAAGTGTTTTCAACTGCAAATAAACATGGAGAGCATAGTGGCAAAAGTGTGAATATGGTCAATGGCAAGTTTGGAATTTATATGCAAGAAAAGGAGAGATGGCAAACTTGTGATTTATGGCATTTGACTTGGTCAACATCTTTTACAAATTCCATAGAGGGATAAGGAGATATGGTATGCAAATTTGAAAGATTTAATTGGAATTCAAAAGAGTCCTACTCATCCAAGGATTGATCAAGTTCATTGTGCCAAGGAGATAAGATGGATTGTTCATCAATTTTGAAAGAATCCTAGTGGCTCTAGGAGAGATCAAAAGCAATCAATCTAAGATGAAGATTATATATAAGATGAGAACAAATTAGAATCAAATTTCATGGAGAGATGAGGAGATGAGGAGATAAGGAGATCTAATTTGAAGATTCAAATCAAATTTAAAGAGTCCTAGTGCATCCAGGAGAATCAAAATCCAATCAATTTAAATTGGGATGTCGTATCTCTAAGATGAATTCAAATGTGTTTTGATTAGATTAAAACTCTTGGTCCAAAGCATTATATAAGTTTCCTAGCCCTCATAGGAATCCTCCCCCAAGAGAGAGTAAGCTAATAGCCAGCACTAGGCATTATTCTCCATCATCTTGGCCGAGCAAAACTCTTCAGGATCAAGCTTCTTCAACATCCTCAAGCAAACTCTCCCAAGATTGTGCCAAAGCCAAAGCATAGTCAACCACCAATCACAAGCAACTCATGGACAAACCACCTCAATAAATCCGCCCTCTTTTATTTTTCTGTTGAAGAGGACGATCTCACGATTCCAACGGATATTTTTTTCAGATTTTTTGAGCTCGGTGTTATTTACTACATTTTCTGGAAGACGGTGTATCTGATTTTTTTGCGGACAACCCGCATTCATGCACGCAGCGCCAGAGCCCCTTGCTGACCCATGCTGCGACCAATCCAATGGGGTTGCTGACCCGCAGATTCACATTGCCGAATTCCATTGCTTTGAGTATAGACCAATGTCAGACAGATTTGTGCAGCAACTTTGGAGAGCTATATCTTTTGATCAAGGCATCAGATTGAGACACTGTTTGCACCAGCGCGAAGCTGATGACGTGCTGATCGACAATGACTATCCAAACGTCACAAACTGAGCACTCTAAACTATTTATTGTATTATTATTTGTGATAGTGTTGATAGATATTTGTATTAGGTTTTAGTTTAGTTTTTGGGGTTCTTTTGGGGCTATTGACTAGTTGGGGCTAGCCAAGAGTAAGTAATTGCTAGGATAGTAATATTCAAAACTTTAGGGAGTGAGGTATAAATTTGGTGAGCTCAGTGTGGGACACGAAATTCTGGGTGTTTGTATCTTGACATTATTATTCTAGCGATTACTTTGGGGTTGGATATAGGTATGGGTGGCAAAATGAGCCCGACCCGACCCGACCCGACCCGAACCCGGCATCCTTAACCGTGTATGGGTAGGGGCCAATTCGGGTCAAGTAGGAAACAGGTTGACGCGACCCGACCCGGATAAAATTCGGGTCGGGTATGGGTTTGGCATGTCAACCCGGATGACCCGAATTCGACCCGGTTTACTTTCTATATAAATATATAAATTTATATAATAACTTCAATACACATTTGCAATGGAAGTTGTGCTTATACGATTTGAATTGTTGTTCTCTTCTTTAAGAGGTCTTGAATTCAATTCCCTTTACATACAACTTTTTTGTTAATTTTATTACTTTCGTTAATAAAATGGTAATGTTAATTATACTTCCTTGCTGCCATAAGCGCGGTTTAAGCGATGAGCTACTGGAAATTACGCAACACTTAATAAATTGTCGGTGGCTCTTAATAAATAGCTGGATATCGAAAAAAGAGCAGTAGTGTATAAGTCAAATCTTAACCCGACAGGTTAACCCGAACCCGACCCGAAAATTTTTCGGGTCACCCGACCCGGATTCAATCCGGGTCGGGTTAGGGTTTACCCCTATCCGGGTCGGTTCAAATCTGACCCCACCCGAACCCGAACCCACCCGACCCTTTGCCACACCTAGATATAGGTCGTTGGAGCGACCGAACCATGGTAAATACTATGTGCACTCGGTGTTTACTTCTGCTTTACTTTTCTCTGCACCATATTTTCTTTGTGACTGTCTGATTGAGTAAGCATAATTTTTTATATTCGCGAAAATCTTTTATGACCCCATTCACCCCACCCCACCCCCTCCCCTAGGCTTGATCACGATCCAACATCCTTCTCATCATCACCTAGGCCTCTGCTTGCTGCAAACTTGGCTACCTGTCTTCCTGGTTCTTGTGCCGATTTTCTTCTTCTAGAATAGCAGCTGTAATATCATCGAAGACTATATTATCCGTAAGGATATTATTGGTTAAGTTAATGAAGAGTTGATCATATGAATCAGGTAGAATTTAAAGGATAAGTTCAACACGTTCTTGTGACTCTATTTTATAACTCAATAAGGTGAGTTGAGAAAATAGAGTATTCAAGGTATGTATGTACTCTGTCACGAGTAGATGATATCATAAGAAGTGTGTACAATTTCTTCTAAGGAAAATTTTCTTATGGAGTGACTTGGTTTCGCACAATTTGGTCAAATGATCCAAAATCTCTTTTGATGTATTCTTCTATTCTATTCTCGACAACACCCCATCCGCTAATGCTAGATGAAGATTTGCAAAAACGTTTCCATCCATGTCATTCTATTTACTCTCGTTTGTGAGTTCCGTCGGCCTTCCATTGATAGTTGTCATGCAATTATCTTTTCTCAAGATAGCATTTATCTTCAACTTCCACAGTGTGAAATTACTCCCATTGAACCTTTCAATCTCAAATTTGGCCGACATTGCTTCTATCACGAACTCTGCTCTGATACCACTTGTGGCGAAAATTGAAATAAATAGAGTTAGGAGGGGGTCGCGTCTAATTGATTTGAGAAAATAATAATAAAGATACATTGGGGAGACATATTTAATGAGAAAACCCCCAAAACAAATTAGGGCAAAAACCACGGGGAAGAACAGAAAAATCTTACTATGAAAAATAATAGGAGTTTACAAATTCTCTTTATTTCACTTTACTAGGAGATAACAACAATAATCTCTTAAGAAAATAAAGAAAACAAACACTCAAAACTCTCTAATTTCTCTCTTGTATTTTCAATTGATTTTGGGATGATACGAAATGAATTGAAGAGGACTTATTTATAAGCCTCCAAGTAGGCATCAATTCGGTCCCAATGAATTGACAAATCAAGGAATTGATCAACGGATTTCAATTATTGAGCATGACAATTGGCGTAACGCGCTCTCTGTTCACTGACGATCTGATTATTTATGGGATGCTATACAACTCCGATGATGAAAACTTTCACAAGTTACTGCAAATATTCAAGACAGCCATCGACCAATCGATCATCACAACAAAATCCAATACTCTTGACCACACTTTGATCTCATGGACACGAGCTTTTGCGCATTGCTAAACATTGCCACCAAATGATACCTATAGTTTAGAAACAAAAACCTCAGAAATCTATCAAGTTAAAAATTCTCGAGAACGTCACCTTCAGCTCTTCCAACGTGATAAATTTGTTACATTGGAGTGTTATCTCGAGAACTCCCTTTGATAAATTTCTCCCGTTCATGAAGATGGATGATGGTACATCGTCGATGGCTGCATCCTCCGCTAATACTCGATTTAGCTTCCTATCGTGATTCTGCGTGCATGCATTCAGCAGACTGGGTGTGAACTCAGCCGTATGTGTATGTGGGTTAATATTGTTCATAGACTGGGGTGGCTGGTATGTGTGAAGTGGATGTTTATTGTACTTCTAGAAATAAACCGTGCACTAAGTGCATAGGAACGCAAGAAAAAACCCCACACCGAAGGCGGGGCCCGTGCACAGCTAAAAATGATAGAGAAGTGTGTGTGTGTGTGGATATCGTCTAGGGATAAAGGGGAAAAAACAATGGTCAAAGAGCAAAAAACGTGGGTGGCAAATAGGATAAAAGACCAATGGCAAACATATAAATAGGGGGGAGGAGGGGCGGTTTGTAGGTGGTGTTCTTTGGGTTCATGAAGGGGCAACAACAAACAATTAAATAATGTGCAAGTGGGGCTTTTTCTTTGGGGGTGAGGTGTCACCCATTTGTACCCAACAACACACCCAGAGACACCCCATTGGACACCCTAAAACCCCACCCCAGCCTTCCATCTCCCCAAGGCTGAGGTGGCCAAATCCTAGCCACCACCACTCTATCGACCTCTTTGTCCGGGTAGGACAATGGCATTCTTGTAATTACCTCTTTAATAGTATAGATGTCAAATTGTACATGGACGCTCAAAATGCAATGGTGTACTAGATGTGAATACGTGTAGAAATTACAAATACAATACTCGACTGTATCTAGCATTTTATGTAGAAGAATCAAACCTATAACAATTGCTCCTGTGTAACATTACATACGCATGGAAAGTATAGATACATTGTATGTCATGTTCATAGCTAAGTTACCTTTGCACAGGCACAAAACATCATTTTCCCCACATTTTGTTTGAAATTTTTTTAAGATGGTTGATCAACACATTCTAAAACCATATAACTCAAAATATGTGTGAACCCTAGAGGTATTTTGCCCTCGATCATCCATTGCGAAACGTACTAGTTTTCAGCAACTTTTGAGACCGTTGAAGTTGCAAAAGGTTAAATGGATAATCAAATAGCATTGGATCACTTGATTTTTGGTAAGTTGATCATTATGAGATGTACAACAATCCTATAAAAAATTCATGAAAATATAATAAGATGTTTTTTGCTTGTGCATAGCTAACTTAGCTATGCACGTGCATAATTACATTTTCCCCATATGTATATATAACCTATCAAATATAAACCTCCGATATGATCACATATTTCCTGATATATCTATACTATAAAAGATGAAATTTCAAGCATGCCATTGTCCTAGGTGGCATATTTGTCATGTGGTAATGTCACATCGCCACATGGGATGCCACATCACTCCCAAGAAAAATCCCCCAATACCCATTATTTACATGTTTGTCATTGCCCTTTTATGAACCCAAGGAGCACCTCAAAAACCCTCCATCTTCCCCATATTTACAGGTTTGACATGTATCTCTTTCCACTTTGTCCATCAATATATACTATAAAAGAGGAAATTACAAGCATGACATTGTCCTAGGTGGCATATTTGTCATGTGACAATGTCACATCGCCACATGTTATGCCACATCACTCCCAAGAAAAAGCTCCAAGGCCCATTATTTACATGTTTGACATTGCCCTTTCATAAACCGAAGGAGCAGCCCAAAACACTCCCTCTTCCCCATATTTACGTGTTTGCTATTGGTCTCTTTCCACCTTGCCCTCCCCCCAAAAAAAGGCAAAAAAAACAATGTTTTTTTGCACTTTTAACCCCTATTTTCCTCCTTTTACCCAAAGACGATACACACACGTCTCTCCCCTTTTTCAGCTTTGTGCGGGTCCCGGATCATGTGTGGGTTTATTCTGGGATCCCCACGCACTATGTGCACGGGTAATTTCTAGTCATCCAACATTTGATATCTGACAAGGAAACCCACCATATGATACAATCATGATACCATAATTAATAAAGTTATCATAAACACTATTTAAGTAAATATAGTCAAATAAGGACTGTTAATTATAATTGAGTTCTAATTTGACATGTTTTCTTTTCAATTAAAAAGAAACAAAAAAGAGTCTGAAGGACTCGTACAAAAGTTTTCAACATGCTTCAACCATCTACTATTCTATATTAATACCCATGTATTATAATATATTTTTGGATTCATCTAGAAATCTAGTTATTAATGCTCTCTCTTTTGACTCAGTCCAAGTTAATGAGAAAGCATTAATAACTGATCTCTGGATGAATCCAAAAATATATATTATAAATTTATAATACATCTAGTAGATGATTGAATCATGTTGAAAACTTCATATGAGCATGTTGTTGAAGTGAATGAGGGTTTTGCACTTTTAACAGATGCGGAGCTTAGAATTTTGCTTAAAGAATTCAGCATACTCACCAACTTTCCATAAAGAATTCAACATACACATCGTCTGATACTGCAGGGCTGAGAGCTGTATTCCCACAGATATCATAACATGATATGGCTCTTCATCTGGTTCTTCCAAACAGGAGAGTCAAGCTTTAAATACCAAGAATTTATCATTTTCCGGACAAAAATCAATCACGAACACAAAATAAAGAAAAGATGCAAGTCTAAGAATCAGTATGCTCAAGTAGCTTACAAACTCTTGCACCCTTGCCACCATTTAATAGTATACACTGCATGGCACTACTTTCTGGAGAAGACTAACAAGCTAAAAGAAACAGAGCAGCAAGCAATGTACTTGGTCCTAATCCAAAAAACCATGGTCATAAATATTGAAGAAGCCAATAGGTTATGTCAACATATTGAGGGAAGTAGTATGCAACCATGATTAAAGATATCCAGAAAAATAATAAGTTGTGATCGGACCAAGCAGCAAAACCTAAGAATCATCAATGCAACTGGAAGTACAGTGCACACAGTGACACAGAACAAGAATGCTCATGCCAGCGGTGGTCAAACTGAAGAAAAGAGTTCGTAATAACCCAAGGCAAAATAGGAAATTGTTTACTAATTTAAATTTTTATATGGGAACTTTTACAGTTAGAAACAAGGCAATGCGAAATGAAGCATTGCAATAAGAACTTTTTGAGGAAAAAAATTCAGAAAGGACATAAATACCCTGGCACCCCTAATAAGACCTCTAAAACTAATATTGTACTCCATTAATAAATAGATGATTCTAGAACTGACAGGCAATGGCTATGATTAGGGGTGGGCATCGGGTAAACCCGAATTTTTTAACCGAATCCGAATCCGATTCCGATTTTATTCGGATGAGAAAAATAAGTCCGAATTCCGATTCCGAATTTTTTTCCGAATCCGATTCCGAATCCGATTTTAATTCGGACAGGATATATAATCCGAATTCCGATTCCGATTCCGAAAATTGACAGTTTCGATTCCGATTCCAGTTCCGATTCCAAAAATGACCGGTTCCGATTCCGATTCCGATTCCAGAATTGGATAAAAATCTTTGTTATTTCCCAATTTATATAATCCAGACATCCCAAAAAATAAAAATAATTAAGAAGCTCAAACCCAATTACTTCCAAAATTTCTAATGTAGGCAACACCAAATTGCAAATATAAACTCACCAAAATGTCAATAAACTAACATTCAAAGTATCATCCCAATATATATTCACACAATCAAACTTCAAATTAAGGTTCATCCCAATATTTCAAATACAACCCCACCAACAGTTTACTCTTCGTATAAGATTCACAGAATCTCAATAAGCCCACAAACAGATCTTTTTACTACAATAGAAAACATCAAAAAATAAAAGCAGCTCACAAAATACACTAGATAAAAAAATTCTTCTAATTCAGTTCACAAAATGCAGATCTCTAGCCAATAGCTGAATACTCTTTCCGTCCATAAAGTGTCCAATGCTGGGTGATTCCTGAAACGTAGAAATGAACATGAGAAAATATTAGTTATATAAAAATCATAAGGATTCTACAATTATTTGTTGCAACATATGATGTAAATTGTCACTATGCCATTGAGAGTACATCACTGGTTTGGACTCTGGATTTACTGTCCAAATTATTTTATGAAACCATGATTTCTCTAACTAAAATAAAGCATTCCATAAACATTTGTGGCAAGAGATAATATTGGGCCCTGAGAATATCTATTGTCATTTGAATATTCAGAATATATACACCAACGATTTCTGAATTTCTTGAGTTGTATTCGGGCGGCACATTTTAAGGAGTATATTACAGGTTTCTCTTTCAAGGCCTGTCTATTTTGTTGACTTAGCTGCACAAAACAGCCATAGTAATTTCTGTGATAAAAGTACAAACTTGCCTAGTAATCTACTAATGATCATAATGGGCGAAGATGAGTCCAGAGCACGAAGGATCCTTGAGATGTATATGAAAGCTTCAAGCAACAGATTATATTTTTCAAAGTCTACAGTGAAAAATAATCTCTCTCCTTGGGGATAGAATCCTCAGAATCTAGACTAATCTACACAATGACCCTAAAGATTGATTCCAGACTGGGGGCAACAATATTTCTGCTCAAAATTTTAATATAATACTAAAGATTTTTTAAAATACTACTTGCAATATTCCTGGTGTGGTGACTGAACCAATGCTAACAAGGGGGAGTAAAATAGTGAATGCCTGTGTGATTCTTAATCAATAAAATCACATATCAAATCCGATTTCCATCTGGAAGCAAATAAAGGCAGGTTTACATGCACATATTCTTATCTAACAGTTTGCCAAGATATAGGGAGTAGATCCGCCGCCTGTGTATACATGCACATATTTGTACCACTGCAAACATATGGGGATTGTCATACAAATTAAACTCATTTAATTAAGGAGAAGGTCTAAAATATACATGCACATATTTGTACCCCTGCAAACATATCTGATAGAAATTCTTATCCTGGATGTCTAGGCAAGCACTTTGCTACATCATTTGCTCCTTTTATGTAGTCTTATGGAGATACTCCATTGAACGAATATGTAATGCCCCAAATTAACAAAATGGCGGCCCAAATCAAAAAATATGTTCCATTTTATTGATTAAACCTATTTAAACTATATTTAAAAACAAATGATTATGGTAAGTTTTCCTCATGCATCAAGTGGCAACAAAATTGACATTCCCCAGTTTTTTTAACAAATTCACTAATTTCATTCAACTTGATGCATAGTAGAAAATACCTTATGTTGGTGTTTGAATTTTAGTTTTTAGATAATTTAAATATGTCAGATTGCATACAACATAAAGGATTTTCAATTCCTGCACTTCAACTTCAACAGCATTTGAAATTTACTGCCTCTCCGCTTGCAATGGGACTTCTTACGGAGAGTGGTCCGCCCGAGTGGCATCCTGCATCAGCAGAACTCAAGGCAATATTTAATGTCTATAGTTTCTTAATTTGCATGTGTATTAGAGATGCAAGATATCACATAACCTCTTCAAGGCGCCGTCTTAGGCAAGTGGTATATATGCAGATTTGAATATATTACAGTAGCTGTGTTAGTTTCATTGTTATGGAGGTTTGGAGGAATGTCCAAATTTTAGAGTTAAGACGCATAACATTGCTAATGTTTTTTCTACAGTTATTAATTGTATTGAGAACTGCATCAAATCATTTCAATATGAAAGAATGAAGAAAACCAAAGCATTAATACACTGACACTTGTTTACTATACGCTGAATATTTTGAATGTTTATGCCCAGCCATGTGGCTTGTATACATGCAACTGTAAGCATGGAATTATGTTGGAGCTACCACATAAAGATTTGAATGGGTTCATTGGCCTAAATATGACATGGTTGGGATCATACTCACGGGTAATAGGGTCCATGCAAGGCTATCGTAGACTCACTTCTCCTAATCTAGATCTGATTTGTCTACAGACTTTATTTAAGTAAAAGGGTCACGTTCAACTTGCTGCACTTCAACTTAGAACAGGATTAAGTGTTCTAAGTTTGAATATCTTTCAAGAGCATAGCCACTCTAGAACAGGATTAAGTGTTCGTGGAGTAGAAAGCAAGGGAAAAAAGTTTAAATGACAGAAAACTTAGAAGACACCATTTCACTATAATATGTTATCTGCCACCACAATGTTAACTTCAGTGTGATCAAAACATGAAATTCCTTGGAAACCCGCTCAAGTTTTCAATTATCAGTTGTCAAAATCATGAAGACTGGTTGGCTTGGATAAACAGAACTGTAAATTTCAAATGCTGCACTTCAACTTTGAATCACTTTCTGCTATAAACAAAAGTTACAGAATGATGAAAAAATGTGAATTCTAAAACCATTCCAATTACAGCTTGACTTCGAGTTAGACTTATTAAATGGGAATCCTCATTGATACTAGATGCTTTGAAGTTATATGAAATAATGTAAAAACAAGATATACCTGATAAATTTGTCTCATGATTCGGTTACAGATTCACTAAGCAATTTGCTAAGCTCACTGTCGTTCTCCAAATCTGCACAAAGAACACATTTGATATTATAAATTTTAAAGGTTCAATCATTCTAAAATTAAATATAAAACTAATATACCTTCATCTAATTTTGCACTCATCTCGTCCTCCATCGTGTAATCACCAGGGGCGGAACCAGGATGAGATGACAAGGGGGGGGCCAATGGTAAAAAATATAAAGCATAGAATAAATATATTAAGTAAATTCATATGAAGGATATTACATCAAATATAGCATATAAACTCTCATATATAATATATCAAAATATGTCATTACACACACTCACCATATTAAAATACAGAACGTCTTTCTTCCATGTCACGAAAATCATCTATAATTGACTCCACACACTAATTTTTTCAGCAATTTCTTTCTCAATGTACACAAGACAACAATCAGTCAAGAAATCATCTCCCATCTTGTTACGAAGCGTAGTCTTGACTATATTCATGGCTGAAAAAGAACGCTCTGTAGTAGCTGTAGAAACTGGAAGTGTGAGAATAAGAGTTATCACGTCTATACACCAAGAGGATACACTTCTGCTTTCCTAGTTCTTACCAACCATTGACATATATCAGAAATTGTTACCAATGCTTTAAAATCTGGAAGATGTCGGACATGATCAAAATGTTGAAAATTGTAAGTGCAACTGTGTCATCTCATATTCTGTAAAGTCTTGATGGTAAAATTTCTGTACCAATTTGCAAATATCATCAATTCTGAATGATACACGCATCTCTCTTGGATCTAAAGCTGAACTGAGAATGATCAATTCCACGGTGTTCTCATTGAATTTGTTGTTCAATTCCTGCAACTGAGAGTCTATCACTGCATTGAAAACATCAACTTTATAATAATGTTCCACTGTAATTTCATTTTGTTGATGTCGAGCTCTTCCTCTTCTTGCAATATGACGAGCGCTAAAATCTGGTACAGGTATACTGACTGCTTCACAAAAAGATCTCACAGTTGTAACCAAATTGTCCCAGCCATCATCTCTTAACTTTTGAATGAGCATCTTAGTAGATGAAACAAGATGCATTGCATTTAAGATGTCTTGAGATTGGAGTTGCAAAGCTTGACAAAGTATATTAGAAATCTCTAAAACTTCTCGCATAAGATGCAAAATGAAAACAGAAAGTCAAAAGTAGCCATTGCCTCATAAGCTGCATCTGCATCACCCCGCTGAGCAGAAGTAGCTCCATCCTCAATAATGTTCATTAAAACTTCACATGTTGCACTAAAACATCTTCAATAAACTAGAAATTGATTTCAAGTGAGAACTCCAACGGGTATCACCAGCTCTTTGCAGAGAACCTATTTGATTAAGTCCTTTTCCACTTTGAAGCTCATCAATCTCAAGTAAATGAGCAATATTTGAAGCATGAGCAGCTTTTAGTTGGTCATTGCGCTTACATGATGCACCAAAAATATTGATAATAGAATTTAACTTGGTAAAAAACTGATGGACATGAATAATTTCCTTGGATGCAGCAACTAATGCCAATTGTAAACGATGAGCAAAAACAATGAACACTAATAAGGCATGTGGACATTCATTTGAAACCAAAGCTTGCAAACCATTCCATTCTCCACGCATGTTACTTGCACCATCATAACCCTGCCCTCGGATAGATTGAACATCAAGATTGTACTGAGAGAGCATCGAAAAAAATCCCCTCTTTCAAAGTTAATGCTGCAGTGTCTTTGACATGAATCAGCCCAAAAAAAACGCTCTTGTATGTAGCCATCTTTGTCGACAAATCTCAAGACAATTGACATTTGCTCTTTTTTTAGATTCATCTCGAGCTTCATCAACAATTAAACAATACTTTGAATCACCAATTTCTTCACGAATGTCCTTTCTCACTTTAGTTCCCAAGACAAGCAAAATTTGTTTTTGTGTTTTTGGTGATGTATATAATGCATTTCGTGGAGCTTTATTCAAAACTGTTGCTACTTTATCATTATAAGAGGCGATGAAACTCAACAGTTCTAAAAAGTTTCCACGATTTCTTGATGACTTAGACTCATCGTGGCCCCTAAAAGAGCAACCTTGAAATGCAAGCCACCTAACTGTCTCAACTGAAGCTTTCAAACGAATTCTGTTTTCCATGACTTCCTGTGATGTGAATTTCTCAAACCTTCTCGCAATATGAGATGGTTGATTCATAAGGTTCTGCGCACGCTTTTCTCAGCATTTCTATGAAGTGAATTGAGATCTTTTCCAATATGGCGGCCAAAAGTGCACAATTTTTTCCATCCTTCACCTTTTTCCATGATCGAAATCCATTAACAGTGAATGCATCGGATCCTGATGGTCCATTTTGTTTATGACAATAGAAAGCATGGTAGACAAAATATAGCATCTGCTGTTGGAGAATATTCTAACCAAGAAGGAAAAAGCTTAAACCATGATACTTGAAAACTTCGTGAGTGTTTTTCACCAGATGTTGTGATACTTAGAAAGTGTACACTGATAAGGACCAGCTTTAATATAAGCTCTTCGAACTTCGTTGCACTTCTCAATTGGATACTTCTCATATTTGCGGCCGTAATCCCGGATCACGTTCTTAATGTGTTGATATCAAACTGCTCATCGATTTCAACTCTTTGAAATTTTGAGCATGATCCTCCTCCGAATGTACATGACTATCTAATGCTGGAGTTTCAATATTTTTTCCTTTTAAAGAATGAATCGATTGTTGTTGACTTCTTCATCTAAAAAATAGAATATAATATGAGCAACAAAAAAAATTCTTATAGTCGAGAAACTTGTATAATTTGTGAAATATAAAAATAGTTTAATAGACATTATATTGACAGGTAAGTAACAAATAATTGGCATTACTGAAACTTAATTACACTTAGTTGATGATGCAAAATAGCAAAAAGTACACTTAAATAACCAATTCAGAAGAAGAAAAGGAGCTTACTTTATCGAGCTTTTAGAACGAATAAGCACGCCTCCGAAGTTGGGACCTACCCCCTGAGTAACCCTTAATCAAAGTTCCTACAAACTCCTAACAAAGTAACCATTAATCAAAAAATTAAACTCAAGGATTAACTAATGAACTACTTAGCTAAATAAGAAGAAAAAATTGCAGAAGAGGTAAATAAAAGTTGCAAATGAGTTTATTGGAATTTGAAATTTGGAAATGAGTTTATTGATGGATTTTTTGAGCTTGAATCAAGATCTAATATTGAACTAACTGAGGAAATAAAAGTTGGACAACTTACTCAAAATCCAAAGACAGAGATCGGCCGTCCCCTTCCAAATTCCACTGCCTTGGCCTTCCGGGATCTCCAATAAGCTAATAATGTCAACCAAAATGAACAAATCTTGTCAAATAATGTCAACCCAATGAGAAAAACCAATACCAAATAGATAAAGAAACTAATAATCTAAATCAAATCTAGAATTCTTACGGATCACTCCTCAATTTTTACGGATCACTCCTCAATTCTACACTTTAGCATAAAGATACTTAAAACAACCACCATCTCATATGCATACCTAAGCTAACAAGAGGGAAGGGAAGAGGAACTGAGTTACTGAGAGTACCATAAAGAATGCAACCATCTAACAAATATGGGCAACAATATTCTAAAGAATGCAACCAACCATTATTCTAAAAGAATGCAACCATCTAACAAATTAGCGCATGATCAAAAGGCACCAAATTGGGCTCATTATCAAATCAAATGAGAGATGTATCATGTAACATAATTTTTATTGAAGCTCACTGATTTGTTTAAACTGTACAGTTGACTTCTCTAATTCTTGGCTGATAAGCTTGCTTGTGGGGTCATATTTGGTGTTCATACATACAGTTACAGCAATTTAACCAAACACCCATAAGTCACAATACACAATACTAAATACATACAGATGGGGGGGCAACAAGAAAATCCAAGATCTTTTTTGCTCCAACACAGAAGGCTTCAAAAACAAGAAAAATCCAAGAATCATTATCAGCAGTTCTCGTTCTTGTTTCCAGTACCCACAACTCAAAAAGAAAGAAACAAATAAAAGACAAAATCTCAAGTGGGGTACTCTCAAACTCTCCCATTCTTTTCATCTTTATTTTTTCTCTCAAAATAAGTGAACTACAAAACCGCTTCTTTTCTTTTGTTTTTACACACAACATGTATACTTAGAAAAAGAAAAAAACTTGGGAGGCAGAATCACTCGGCGCCCTGCGTACAAGCAGAAGGAGAAACAAGTACGGACGACAGGAAGAGCAACGCTGAAGCAACGGCGCAGACAAAATTGAGCACTCGGCGACGAGGCAGTAATGGTTTGGGCGGTCCTCCATCGTGTAATCACAGTCGAGATTTTTAAATGTTCTAGGCTTCAACCAGTCTTGTGCACAAATGAGTGCCTCTGCAGTCTTTGGAGCCAAAGAACTCCTATGCTCATCAAGTATACGTCCTCCCGTGCTAAAAGTCGACTCTGAAGCCACAGTTGTAATTGGAATTGCTAAGACATCTCGAGCAACTTTTGCCAACACCTTATAATTGGAGGAGTTTGACTTCCACCATGCCAAAATATCAAACTGCTGAGGTGGTACAAACTAACAATAAAATTTTGAATTTGTCAGTCAATAAGCCAAGTATATATTATATAAAGCAAAACACTATTACGTTAATAGATTAATACCCGATCAGTGAGATATCGATCAACCTCGCCCACTTGTTCTGGATTTGTTGATTGTTGACGAAGAAACATAGCCAACGGATCAAACTCATCCCTCGAAGCGATAGTAGATAAATTTCTCATAGGATCTTGACGTTGAGTAACTTGTGTAGTCGAATCTGTGTTATACTCATCATAAATCCTATAGAGCTCATTCTTTAAGTTGTTCGTGCAATCTTCACCAATCACATCTCCAAATGTATTCTTAAACCAAAATCCAAGTACATTTAATTTATATCGGGGATCTAAGATAGCTGCCAAAAATAATACTCTATTTTGACTCATGTCTCCCCAATACTTATCATACTTCTTCTGCATATTATATGCCATGTTCGCAGTACTATTATCATTACTCATCTTTTCTTTTTTGATGTGCCCATATATCAAACATGTCTCACCAAAGTAATAATTTGATGTAGCATACAATGATCCTGTAAAGAAATACAATATGAACTTTAGTTCATTAAAACATGTGTAAATTTGAATCATAAAACAATTGTCAATTTAATATATACCTGAGACACGCTTTGTGATGTCATGGAAAAGACCTAAGAAGCTCGAAATACTTCTCGCATTCTCCCAATCATCAGCTGAAGGTGGTCCTTTCAGTTTCCTTTTTCTAGCTTCCTCCTCGGTCTCTACTCTATCAATAGGTGGAGGAGGGGTTTTAGGCAAATAACCGAGTTGAATCATCTTTTTAAATGCATTTTCAAACTTTTCAGCTCTATCCAACATGATATAGGTAGAATTCCATCTAGTAGGGACATCAAGCTCAAGAAAAGGCTTCAGAGTAATCTTTGCACGTGTCACACAATGCTTAAAGTTCTCAAATCTTTGTGGTGATGACTTAACCAATTTAACCGCATTACTGACCGGAATAACAGAATCTCCAACGTCCTTTAGCCCTTCTTGGACAATCAAATTTATTATATGTGCTGTACACCTACAATAACAACAAACAATTTAAAACTTACACTACCTACATAAATTATGATAAATATGTAACCATCAATGCACACATAAAATTTATACCTGACATGCATGTAGTCACCATTACAAACTTGATGATGCCTCAGTACATCGCTTCTCTTGAGATATGCAATTGCTCCGGCATTGGCCGATGCATTATCCACTGTCACTGTGAGAATTTTATCAATACTCCAATCTATGAGTACATCTTCCAAGTGTTGGCCAATGCCCTCTCCACTATGGTCTGCTAACTTCTTGAATGATATTATTTTCTTCTGTAAATTCCAAATCTTATCAATAAAGTGAACAGTCACACACATGTAAGTGATATTTTGTATAGATGACCAAGTGTCAGTGGTAATACACACACGATGAGCTGTTTTTTTAAATAAAATCTCTCAAATCGGTCCTCTTATCAAAATATATCTTCATAACATCCCTCATGGTTGTGTAACGAGAAGGGATTTTGAACCGAGGTTCAATCTCTGACATGAACTTAATAAATCCAGGTTTCTCCACAGTTGTAAAAGGAAGCTCATCCATAATCAAAAACTGTGCCAAAGCTGATCTTGCAACGTTTTGGCTAAACCCAAGTCTCACCTTCGCCTGTGCAGATGCCTTTCCAAATTGATATGTCAATGTCTGCTGACTCTTTTGATTAATCCCGAGGTGATCACTATAATCCTTGCAATTTAACAAATGCTTACGCAATGGTGTAGTGCCTTGGGATCTAGAGTCAGATTTCAAAACACTTCCACAATAGTCACATTGTGCCTCCTCTGATTGAACTTTAGGATCAGCATTATATCCTAATTTGGTGAAATGATCCCACACTACAGATGCATTCTTTCTTTTTTTCTTTGGAGGTTGAGGGATTGGATTCTCTTGTGAACCTTGACCAGCAGTATGGGAGGGTGAAACTGAAGACGTTGAGGCTCCACTTGAACCCCCAACTAAAGGATTAGGATGCTCATTCAGTGGTTCAGTTGCATCTAAATCCTCGACATCATGAGCGGATGATGATGGAGGATCCATATACCTAATGGAGAATTAACAGTTATGGATAATTGGATATGCATGAAATAAAAACAAGTAAGAAAATATGAAATTAGAAACATTCGCATCAACATTTAAATCAAAGAAAAAAGAAAAAAAATAATCAAAAGAGACTAAGAATAATTTTAATAGAAACAGTTGGCCTATTATAAATATTTTTAAATAATAAAAAAATAAAAAATAGACTAAGAATAATTTCTTTGATCTTAATAGAATTCTATTAGGAACGGTTAAGTTACTTTAATTATTTTTTAAATGGATAAAAATTTAAAATTCGAGTTATTTTTGAAGTGAACGTTTGGAATAACAAACTAAAAAGTAAATAGATCAGATGAAAGATATAATCTCAGAAAGAAGTATGAAGCCTCGGATTGAATCCAAACAAAAGGTTTAGAAAGGAGTAACAGTGATGTAAGGGTACAAATAGCCTTAAAAATAAAATAAAGAAGAATCTCTGTGATAATTCTAAGCAATACCAAATGGAACTATCATTATATAAAATTAAATTTGGTCCCATTTACATCTGACATTCTAAAAGGCTTTCTCTAAGGTCCTCTATGTGTGTGTTGGTCTACAAAGTTTTCAATTTTTTTTGATCGAATATGTAATGCCCCAAATTAACAAAATGGCGGCCCAAATCAAAAAATATGTTCCATTTTATTGATTAAACCTATTTAAACTATATTTAAAAACAAATGATTATGGTAAGTTTTCCTCATGCATCAAGTGGCAACAAAATTGACATTCCCCAGTTTTTTTAACAAATTCACTAATTTCATTCAACTTGATGCATAGTAGAAAATACCTTATGTTGGTGTTTGAATTTTAGTTTTTAGATAATTTAAATATGTCAGATTGCATACAACATAAAGGATTTTCAATTTGAGTGGACAAAATTTTAATTTGGGACGTTAAGTATGTTAACATTTCCTAGTCCAGCTCTTTAGATATAAATATATAGCCTTCCCAAAAATTTAGAATAATTCTCTGAAGTACAATAGAGAAACCAGGCTGTCAACATCAAAATATGTTGTCTCACTTCAAATTGGATGATTTCACGTTGGACCAACTAAGCAAAATCATATTCTATAACTTACAACTCAAACCAACCTTCAGAAGCTTCGGTGGAGCCCTCATTACATCCACCTACACCCCCCCATTTGACCTCTCCACCAGTAAGTTCCAAGCCCCCCTCACAAATCCCCTCACAAACCCTACACACCATCCACTGGTTGAGCAATCTTTTGTTTCTTATCCAGTTTTGTTGCATACCAATCAGATGAAAGCAAATAAGCCGTGTCTTAATATGAGTTTTCCCTTAACTGGCCCCTACTTCAACCATCAAGAAAACGTTGGAAGAATTGAAAGTCATACCCTCACCAGTTGGAAGAACTGAAAGTCATACCCTCACCAGAGCAAATTATCTGAATTTGCAGCTTATAAATATTCAAACAGTATATTATCATTTAAAATACCTAACTAAAACTAACATTAGCGCAATAGAGAACTTATTTCTGCATTTTACTCATTTTATAATATCTGTAGTAGACAATCGTATTGTGAATCAATGTTGAGTCGGACTAGTGTCATGTGGATTTTTTTCCAAATTTTCTTTGTCAATGGGTCATGTCGACATTGGGGTGGTTGTGACCATGAATAATAGACTGTAACCATAAAATAAAAGTTGCACAAACTAGTTAAATGGTCTATTCTTTTTAAAAAATTTTGACATGATAAGGAGAAGGGCGTGTCTCGACCTTACTTTTCTTATTAGTATTCATGCTTTATTTGGTAATAAAGAGGCAAAATCACACGGTAGCACATTAACATAATTAATAAAGTCAGGAATTTTCCCTGTAGAAGAATAACAAACAGGGATTTTTAACTGTTGGTAAAGAATTAGCTATAAAGAACTATTTCTCATTAACTCTTTGTCAACTTGCTAGGGGGTGGGCTGATGGGTTTTATTAGACATTTGTGAGCACCCTAATTCATTTCCTTGCTCACAGATGAACGCACATGTTTTTATAAGCAACTAAACAAGAATTCTGGATTAAGTATATAAATATTGCAACCCTTTAGCTAAAATATGCATCAATGAGATCATGAGATCATGATATCATGAATCCACATAATTTAGAAGTCAGGTTGACAGTAGAGCTTTTCATTAGTCTACATATTCTCTCATTACTGTTTGAGTCAGGATTTAAGGGCTTTTTTGTGGGAATATTAGAATTTAGACAGGAGGAATCCTATTGGCACTTCTCATACTTTGAACTCACAACTACCCCTCGAATAGTTGAGCACCTTGCCGACTTGCCTCCAGCTAGAGAATGGGTTTTAACATAAAAGGAATGGACAGCATATCCCCCACACATCCACCACAAAGTTGACAGATGTTCAAATGTATCAGTTATGCATTGTCAGGCATGAAATCAGGAATTGCATGCGTAAAAAGATCACTATTCTTTGACTTACCTTCAGATGAAACCAAACAAAAAAAATTATCTTTACCTTCAAGAAGGGATCGATCGCTATAGCCTACAACAAGAGGGACTGTAAGAGAGAGGCGACAGGCGGCGGCGGATCAGCCGGAGGAGGCCGTTCTTCCACAGGGACCCTGCAAACACCAAGCTTCGGTCAGAGATAGTAGGGGAGACGCAAAAAAAATGGCATCGCTCCTTATTTGCTTCAACGTATCGATGTAAACTGGTCGAAATCGAACAGAAAATAGAGATTTACCTTGAATCGGCGAAGCTTGTCGAGATCGATCCTTGTCTTCGAAATCGATCCTTGTCGAAATCGAGGTGATCCTTGTCGAGATCGATCCTTGTCGATCCTTGTCGAGATGTAAACTGGTCGAAATCGAACAGAAAACTGGTCGAAATTGATCCTTGTCTTCGAAGCTTCAGCCTCCTTGAAGACTTCGGACTGGAAGAGAGGGAACGGAATTGAGCAGGTCTTTGAAAAAAACTGATGGAGGTTTGTGAAGAAGAAGAAGAGGCGGCGTGCGCTTTGGATTTTAGGGAAAAAGAACTGAAGGAGTTTTGTGAAGAAGAAGAAGCGGCGGCGTGCGTGTTTTAGGGTTGTGGTCCTGTGGACTTGAGAGTTGAACTTGAGACTACAGTTACGAAAGGGCAAAAAGAATTCATATACAAATTTTTTGACAAAAGTATCCCTATATATCGGAATCGGATTGGACCCGCTTTTTAGGGTTCAAATCCGAATTCCGATTCCGAATTGAACCGGACAATGATTTTAAACCCGATTCCGATTCCGGTTCTGAATATTCGGACAATTCGGAATCGGAACCGGGTTCGGAATCGAAACCGGTGTTTTTGCGATTCCGGTTCCGAATATTCGGACAATTCGGAATCGGAACCGGGTTCGGAATCGGAACCGGTGTTTTTGCGATTCCGGTTCCGAATATTCGGACAATTCGGAATCGGAACCGGGTTCGGAATCGGAACCGGTGTTTTTGCTCACCCCTAGCTATGATTAGGGGTGTGCATCGGATTAATCCGAATTTTTTAGAGAGAACCGAAACCGAATCCGAATTAATTCGGATTGGAGAACAGAATCCGGTTACCGATTCCGACAGATCGGATCCGAAATCTTTAATTCCGAATACAAAATCGGCTTATAATATCCTGTCCGAAGCCCGATTCCGCTTTAGAGAATGAAGCACAGGAGCGATTACGACATTGGTCTCCACTTTCAGTAATTTTTCAAAGTGGTGCCCACAAAGCTATTATAAACTAACTCTTGGTCATTAATTGAACCGATGTGGGACTAAATGCTGCCCAATTTGTGAGTGCGGGAGAATTAATTGAAAGAGAAACAGACTCTTATCTTATCCCACATCGTTCAGATTCCACGACAGAGCGTGGTTAAATAAGGTTTTTTTGGAAACCTGATACGAAATAATTAACGCGCTGGCGCAGCGTACGGTATCTGCCAGAAGACTTGAAACAACATTCGGAATCGGGTAGGACCCGTAATTTGACCAATCAATTCCGAATTCGATCCGATTTGTAATCGGTTTTAAATTTTTGATCCGAATCCGGTTCCGAATCCGATTAGTCCGAATATTCGGAATCGGATTGGGGTCCGGAACCGGGTTCGGAATCGGAACCGGGTATTTTGCACACCCCTAGCTATGATACAGCTCTCCCAACAGTAATCGCTTTTTCCACTTCCACTTTTGCAGGAAAAAAAACTAAAATACATTTTATGTACAACGATGCAGGGGTTGCATACCTATTATCTTCCACATCATGAGGACAACTCTCTTCACAGTCTCATTCTTCTACATGGAAGACAGGCTCAACAGGAAAAATTCCTCGAATGTCTGAGCAGCCACCGATCCCATTAAGAAGTATGGAATAAAAGCAGGGGCGACATTTAGAAAAAGAAATATAACAAATAAATGCATTAATCACAAACGAAATCAGAGTTGTAACATATTCAGCAGATGGAAAGAGAGTTGTTACCATGATCCATAATAGAAATAGTTGCTTATCTTGGTCGCCAGTAGCCCGGTGCTGCAAGAAGCAAGAAAGAAAGTCACAAAGTGGTTTGAAAATGTTATGCAGAATAAGGTCAAAAAAGATAACGATGTTTACAATGTGTCTTTCCAAGATCATCACATAGTGAAGAGCAAAAATCATAGCAACAGCAAGAAGTGATTGAAACCACGGCTGGAAAACACTGATGAGAATGAAGTTATAAAAATTTGCCATCATATTTCTACGACTTAAATAACTGAGTCACGCTTTTATCAAAGCGACCAATTCGATCTTGTATACATTTTTCAAACAACTACCAAGAAATGAGAAGCCACGTATTAAATTAAATGCACCTCCAGTCACACAAGACGTTGGATCTTCCAATGATGATCTTGAAGTAGATACAGAATAACTAGATATCCTTGGAGGAATGTGCCGACCATGGTTTGCATTTGAAGCAGATTCTGAATAGGGACCATATAATGGGAGAGTAAACCAGGCAGTGCCTCTGCTTCATCAGGAAAGAACATGACATACGTTGGCAACATTATTTGTCTTTATAAAATGCCTATGGCAGAAAAATATAAAATAATACATGCAATGCTCAATAAAGTCCTTCAAACTTTCACTTGAAAAATAAAGACACCGTTACCTGTATTTAAAGCTGGAGACGATCTGCCCCTTTCAGCATTTTCATGCTGAACGGGTGCCCGAATATTCCTATCATCATAAAAATTCCCCGCTTGAGGACCATGGGCATACTGGAAGATTGTGCTCTTTGTTGAGCCTCTGCCTGTGTTAGGATTTATTCTGTGGTCATTCTAGTATGTGTCTTGTCATATGTGGCACTGGAGAATGTTGGATAGGTCGATATCCCTGCCATATGTAGAAGAGAATGTTGGACATTTTGTTGAACAGATTGTTGGACCAGGATGTTCAACAAATCATGCTTACTTGCATATCTGGTGCCGTGGTGCTCAATAGGATGCGTAGCGTATTCCGCTATTTTCTATCTTGCTGTTTCTGCTCCTATGGTGGTTATTAAATGGGTTATTGTTGATTGTGCGTTTTCTCTTGCGAATCGGTTGAAGAGAGATTTTCGGCAAATCAACTCTCTTGCCGCTGCCACGTTCGGATCTATCGGGATCTCGTAACCGCCACTTTAGGATCTTTCGGGATCTCCTTCTTGTTGAAGATGGTGCAGTTGTTGCTGAAGATGAAGCCGAATCTAGGTTTGATTGCCTGCGTGGAAATTGAACCAAAGATGGCAGGGCCGTTGCCTTTTAAGCGATGGGTTGATTGGCGGCTAGGGTTAACGCTTAAGTCACAGAAGTTCAAGGATATTCTCCGGGAGGGAGGCCGACGGCTGCGTCACGCAGGATCAAGGGAGTTGATCGAGTCGGTGGTGCAAGGGGAGCTTGCAGGCAAGGGGAGCTTGCCAAGAATACTTCACGGGGTTGATTGCGATCATCCCCTCACGGTTTGTTTTTTAAGGATGAGAGTGTTCTTCCTTATTAAAGCGTGAATTGTAGAATTTGTATTCTCCAATCTTTTTAGTGAAGTATTCTATTTTCTGGGCGTGGCCCCGCAGATGTAGGTGTGCGCACCGAACTGCGATACCAATTCTTGTGTGTCCTTGCATGTTGTGTGCTTTTACGCTGTTCGCTATATTCTTTACTGCGTACTGAATTTCACTTGGTATCGGAGCCTGTCATCTACAATACTTTGACCTTCTTTCAAAGTGGATGTGATCCTGTAGGTCAGTACGCTGATCATGAACACAAAAGAAGGAGCTTCGGTCACTCGTCCCCCTTTGCTTACTGGATCGAACTACACCTATTGGAAGTCTCGTATGCGAGCTTTTATCAAGTCCTTGGATGAAAAAGCTTGGGTTGCTACAGTTGAAGGATGGAATCCTCCGGTTGAAGTCAACAAAGAAGGTAAGGAGAGTTTCAAACCTGTGAGAGACTGGAATTCTGATGAAGAACGTGCTGCCTTAGGAAACTCTAAGGCGGTTAACGCCATCTTTACTGCCGTTGATGAAGAGCAGTTCAAGCTTATATCAACTTGTGAGCATGCTAAAGAAGCTTGGGACATTCTTCAAAATGTGCATGAAGGAACCAGCACTGTTAAGGCCTCAAAATTACAGATGCTCGCCAGCCAGTTTGAAAATCTAAGGATGAACGAAAACGAGACGGTTGCAGAGTTCAATGGAAGATTGAGAGATATTGCTAACCAGGCATTTCAACTGGGTAAGAAGTATTCACAAAAGAAGCTTGTTGAAAAAACTCTGAGGTCCCTGCCAGATAAATTTTCAGCAAAGATTGCAGCTATAGAGGAGGTAAGGAACACTTCGACCATGAGATTGGACGAACTCATGGGATCCTTACAGACCTATGAGATGAATCTCAAACAAAACAAAAAGGAGAAGGGTGTTGCCTTGAAGATTGAAGCCAGTGAACCATCAAAACCTGATGATGAGACAGAACTCGAAGATGATATCGCGCTTCTCACCAAAAACTTTAGCAAGATGATGAGAAAGATCAGCAATAAAGGTCAGAATTTTAAAGCTACCAATAAAAAGGTGCGGACAGGACCTCCTGCAGGTGAAAGGAATGCTGGTCGTCCTATACAAAGGTATGAGTCTAAAAACAAAGGAAAGGGAATACAGTGTAGAGAATGTGGAGGTTTCGGACATATACAGGCAGAGTGTGCAAACACTCTAAAGAAGCTAAAAGGGAAATCTCTTGCCAGCACTTGGAGCGATGAAGACTCTGGAGGTAGCGAGGAAGATGAAGACATAACCAGTAATTATGTGCGTTCACAGCTATTCTGAATGACGAATCTGAAGGCAAGTTCGCCAGCCTTGTTGAACAGAATGTTGCAACATGTACTGCTACAACGAAGCACAAGGGAGAACATGTTGTACAAAATGTTACAACAAACAAAGCTGATTCTGACAGTGAAGCTGAATCGGAAGTCGGGAGTGAAGAAGATATTGATGATGAGGAAATCCGCGTAGCCTATCAAACTATGTTCTACAAATGGATGGAAATTTGTGAAACCAACAAGAAACTGAAAGATGAATGCTCTAAGTTGAGGAGTGAGAAGAATACATATCAAATCAAACTTCTGAAGACTGAAGCAAGTCTCCGAAACTGTGAGAGAGACATGAAGAGAGCCATAATGAGAGCTGAGAAGGCTGAAAGCACTGTTAACAGATGGAACTCTGGGAAAACCAAACTCAATGACATCCTCAACATGGGAAAAGTCGCTGGAGATCGAACTGGAGTTGGGTACAACAGAGGAAGCAATTTTCATACACCCAAGACTAGGAGTAGTCTCAATGCTAAGGAACATGTTAAATGGAGTCCACATGATGAGGTCAAGCCACGAGGAAAGAACAGAAGAGGTACTACTCCTAGACAGCTTATATGCAGTTACTGTAAACAAATAGGACATAATAATTGGAGGTGTTTCAGGCGCATGAAGCATGTGAGTGAAGGAAGAAATATTGTTCATCCACAGCAACAGACAAGCATGAAATGGATTAAGAAGTCGGAACTGGTCAGTATGGTTGCATACACCTCTTTAGCTACCTTTGCAGAAAATCAGTGGTACTTTGACAGTGGGTGCTCTCGGCACATGACAGGAAACAAGGGACTTCTGTCTGAGTACATTGCTGGAAATAAAGGTCATGTCACCTTTGGGGATGGACAGAGAAGCAAAGTTATTGGAAAAGGTAATCTCAATATGACAGAAACTCTGAAATTGAAAGATGTGATGCATGTTGAAAATCTAAAGGCTAATCTTATCAGTATAAGTCAGCTGTGCGATCAAGGGCTGCTGGTTCGGTTCAACAAAAATGAATGTCTTGTGTTTAATAGTGATAAAGTATGTATTCTTTCTGGAAAAAGATCCAGTGACAACTGCTACCTATTGCAAGAACCTGACAGATGTCTGAGTATCACCACTGATGCTTCTGAACAATGGCATCAGAAATTAGGCCATGTTAACTTCAAGACCTTAATGAAAATCTCCAAAGCAAGAGCTGTCCGAGGAATGCCTACGTTAATCAAGAAGAAGGAAGGAGTGTGCGAAGCTTGCCAACTGGGGAAGCAGAAGAAAATTAGTCACAAACAAATTCAGAATATCACAACATCAAAAACTCTGGAGCTACTGCATATGGATCTGATTGGACCCACTTCAGAAACAAGTGTCGGAGGTAAGAAGTACATTTTTGTTTGTGTTGATGATTTTTCACGCTTCACCTGGGTGGATTTTCTGAAGGAAAAATCAGACACTTTTAATGCTTTCAAAAACCTGTGTACTCGTCTTCAAGTAGAAAGAGGAGACAACATAGGGAAAGTCATTCGAATCCGTAGTGATCACGGAAAAGAGTTTGAGAATCACTCATTCTCTGAATTCTGTGAGGCACAAGGTATAGGACATGAATTCTCGGCTCCTAAGACTCCTCAGCAAAACGGAGTTGTCGAAAGGAAGAATCGAACTCTTCAGGAAATGGCTCGTGTTATGCTGAATGCTCGAAAAGTGAATACTAAGTGGTGGGCTGAAGCGATTAATACTGCATGTTACACCATCAACAGGGTTTATCTTCGACCACTGACTGAGAAAACTCCATATAAAATATGGAAAGGTCGAAAGCCTGATGTCTCCTACTTTCATATTTTTGGAAGCAAGTGCTACATCCTGCAAGATCGAACACCAAGACGGAAATTCGACACCAAGAATGACAAAGGAATTTTCTTGGGGTATTCTACACGGAGTCGTGCGTTCCGAGTGCTGAATGAACGAACAGATGTCATGATGGAATCCATTAATGTTGTGGTTGATGATTTTGATCAGGGAGAATCTATTCTGACCGGTGAGAAAGGAGTTCAAGAAGACATAAATGAAGATGATGTTCGTATTGAAAGTGATGTTGCAACAAACAAGACCAAACAGAACCATGTTGAACAAATTGTTGCAACACAGGATACTGCCAACATGGAGTCAACCCAAGTAAAAGCTGAAAATGCTCCAGATGCTGAGGGAATTACAAAGATCATACGAGATCATCCGCCGGAGCTAATCATTGGTGACGTTCACGACAGTCGTCGCACCAGAGGTACTAGTCGTGTTAATTACAGAGATCTGGCTGGGTATATTTGCTTTCTTTCTACTATCGAACCCAAAAATGTGAAGGAAGCAATTGTTGATGATTTCTGGGTCTCGGCTATGCAAGAGGAACTAAACCAATTCCAACGAAATGACGTTTGGAGTCTTGTGGAGAGACCAAAAGGAACTAATGTCATCGGGACAAAGTGGATATTCAAAAATAAGACAGATGAGAAGGGAAATGTCACCCGGAATAAAGCCCGGCTTGTTGCTCAAGGGTATACCCAAGTGGAAGGCATTGACTTCGATGAGACATTCGCCCCTGTAGCACGGTTGGAATCTGTTAGACTGTTACTTGCGGTTGCCTGTAGCTTAAACTTCAAACTGCATCAAATGGACGTGAAAAGTGCCTTTCTAAACGGGTTGTTGAATGAAGAAGTGTATGTTGAACAACCCAAAGACTTTGCTGATCCGTTTCTTCCGAATCATGTGTACAAGCTGAAGAAGGCGTTGTATGGGCTGAAGCAAGCTCCAAGGGCCTGGTATGAGAGATTGACCACGTATCTTCTTAAAAAGGGATATGAAAGAGGAGGAGCTGATAAGACCTTATTTGTTCAAAGGACAAGATCAAGTGTGATGATTGCCCAGATCTATGTTGACGACATAGTCTTCGGCTCAACATCTCAACAACTTGTGCATGAGTTTATTAATCTCATGCAAAGGGAGTTTGAAATGAGCATGGTAGGTGAGTTGAATGTATTTCTTGGGCTCCAAGTTAAACAGTGTCAGGATGGTCTATTCATCTCGCAGAGCAAGTATGCTAGAAATCTTGTCAAGAGATTTGGTTTAGAAAGTGCCAGGCATGTTAGGACCCCCATGAGCACATCTGAAAAACTCTCTAAGGATGAAGGAGGAAGAGATGTTGAAGTTACTCTTTACAGAAGCATGATAGGTAGCCTGTTATATCTAACAGCTAGCCGACCAGATATCAGCTTTAGTGTTGGAGTCTGTGCTCGTTATCAAGCAAGCCCTAAGGAATCTCATATTGTTGCCGTAAAAAGGATTATCAGGTATATCAGCGGAACTGCAGACTATGGTATATGGTATACAAAGGATACGAATACTCTTGTCTCAGGATATAGTGATGCTGACTGGGCAGGAAATACAGATGATCGGAAAAGCACCACCGGAGGGTGTTTTTATGTGGGGAACAATCTGGTGTCGTGGTATAGTAAAAAACAGAACTCCATATCGTCATCTACAGCAGAGGCTGAGTATATTGCTGCAGGAAGTTGTTGTACACAATTGCTTTGGTTAAAGCAAATGTTGATAGACTATGGTCTGGAACAAGGAGCCATGACTATTTTATGCGACAATCAGAGTGCTATAAATATCTCCAAGAATCCTGTTCAGCATTCTAGAACGAAACACATTGACATCCGACATCACTTTATTAGAGAACTGGTTGAGAAGAAATCCCTGGTTATGGAGTATGTTGCTACAGCTAATCAACTAGCAGACATTTTTACAAAGCCTCTTGATTCAGCCAGATTTGAGGAATTAAGGCAAGCCCTAGGGCTGTGTCGTATCTAATGTTGCCCCCCTGTGTTGTGCATTTTGTTGCAACAGTTTGTTGCAACACTATGAGGGTCTTTCAATCTCTGCTGACGGGTCGGTTTTTGTTCTCTTTCATTTTATTACCCGTTATTATTACCCTCTACCTCTTTTCATTCCCAAGGCGCACTTTTGCTTTTTCCTCAACTCAAATCTTTCTCCAAGATTATCCTTCACCCGCTTCTAGGGTTCTTGAAATTGGCTTGGTTGAAGCTTCTCCCAGTTTGTCTACCATGACTAGAAATCAGTCGGGAGAATCATCTCTGCCCCCTCGTCGGTCTTCTCGACGAACTTCCGCTCGGAAAAGTGCTCCGCCGTCCTCGTCTTCTTCGGTTAAACGTAAAGGGGTGTTTCCTCGTCCTGTGCAAAGAACCTCCAGTGGTAATCCCTCTCCATCTCTCTCTTCTTCCTCGTTTGGGAGCATGCATCCTTCCAAAGTCTCGAATTTTGAGTTGGTGAACTTTTCCCCAATTCTTGAATTCCCCCTTCCCAAAATTCCCGAGGATGATGATGTGTATGATGATGATGAATGCTTTCCTGATCCGGTTACTATCCAAGACTGGTTCTGGTATTTGAGAAGAACAGGAAAAGAATTGGATCTCTCTTATGTGGATGTATCTCATATTCATTTTAAAGGTCTGATGCGTAAGAAGATTTTGGGAAAAGTTATGAGCGTGAGAGTTCCTCGAGATAGAAAAGTTGTCATTCGCACCTGGAATCCGACATCTTTTGTTAAAATCTCTGAAATTGATGTGATAGACATCTCTGATTCTGAAGATTCCCCTGTGTTTGCTGATCTGCCTAAGTCGAGAGGGACTTCAAGAGCGTCATCGGCTAATATGTTCTCTGAGAACTCTTTTGTGCAAAGTGATGAAAAGATGAACAAGGATGTTGAAATGGAAGCTGATGTTGATGCTGATACTGTGCCTACTATTCCATCTCAGGAAGAGGTCCCTGTCCCTCTGTCTCCCAGATGTGAAGATGATGTGACCGCTCAAAATGTGGCTAATGTCAATAATCTTGATTCAAATGAAGGTGCTCAGCCTTTATCTTCTGTCTTCTCTCAGCAAGTGCCTGAGTCTGAAAGAGAACCCAAGGATGATGTATGTGTCCAAGGAGCATGCCTTGACTACTCTTCTGTGGGTCAAACTGTGTCGAGTGGAGTTGCGGAGCCTGCCGGTGGTGGTTCTGAAAATAGGCAGTCTCCCAAAGATGCTGTGGGGTTGGTTCCTGGTCCTATGAATCTAGACATTTCCGGAGAACCACTGACTGGCCAAGATGTGGATCTTCCCTCAGTGCTGCCAGAAACTGATGCTGTGCAAGTTGGTCAAGATGATGATGTTGTTGCTGCTGAGACTCTGACAGGTTCTGCTGATCGTTGTGGCGTGACTCAAGGCTCTTCTGTTGCTGATGGTGACATTTCTGGGTCAATTACTGATGCTATTCCCCGTAAGGAGGATGGTGATGAAGATTTTGTTGCACAAAATGTTGCAACAAATCCTTCGACATGTGAGTTACTTGATGAAAATGATCCTCCTCTGTCCTCTTATATGCGCAAGAGTAGATCTGTGTCCAAGAAGCGCCCTATTCCTCCACCATCCAGGAGTGCTGAGTCCTCTCCTTCCAAGCGACCTAAACTTTCAGCTTCTGCTCCTTGTCGCCCTCCCTCGTTTACATCTTCAGATGCTCTGAGCAAAACCTTTTTTGACAAATCACGTAAGAACAGATGGCCAGCTTACTCCGAGAAACCTCTTATATCTGAAAAAATCCTCAATCTATCGTCCTTTGACAAGACTCAGTTGGAATCTATTCTGAAAGATCTTGGTCTTATCCATGCTGCCACATGCTTCAGCATCTATTATCCTACCTTGGTGCGAGAGTTTTACTGTAATCTCTCCAAATCTGCTAGTGATGGATCCTCTCGTTGGAATTTCAGAAACTATGTCCGAGGAAAGATTGTCACTTTCTCTCCTGCATCTCTGAACAAATTGTTAGAATGGAAATGTTCTCCATCTGTTCCTGCGTTTGGTGACACCTCTGGAGTGAGTTTTGATCGTCTGATTGAAGTCGTGACTGCTGGAAAGTTGTCACGCTGGCCTACTAAGTCTTCTGTGTTTCCCTCTTCTGCACTTACTGCAAAGTATTTTATTCTATTCAGAGTTGCTACTCGAAACTGGTTGCCCACCTCCAATGTTTCAGTAGTCACTAGGGACATGTGCAAACTATTGTTTTCTGCTGGCACGTCTCAGGTGTTCAATTTGGGAAGAATCATCTTCGATTCTATCGTATCTTTTGCTGAACTCTCTCCCTCCGGGACCTCTTTACCTCATGGAGCTCTCATCTCCATGTTGCTTTTGGCTCAAAAGGTGCCCTTGTCTCCTTCGGATCTTCCCTCTACCTGTGACAGTATCTCATGTACAGTTAAGTCGGTGGCTGGTAAACTCAATGATATCTCTGAGGTGGTGCCCTCTTTTCCTGATAGTCTGTCTCCACCTCCAAATGCTGAACCTTCTGGCTCCGTGCCTCCTGCATCTCAGTCTCCTCCACTCGGTTCTGCTAATGCTACTACTTCCTCCGCAAGTACGGTTGACATTCAGTTTCTCGAAACTGCCCTTCAGAATATTGATGATCAAATTCTGGTTCTTGAAAGCCAGCGAGTTCTTCTGAATCGCCACAAGGAGCTATTGCAGAGCAAGCTGTCTTCTCTCCGGGGTGGTCACTCCGCAGGTCTCTGACGTATTTGTCCTTTGGTGGCGCAAAAGGGGAGAATTTATGTGGTATGTTTTGTTTACTCTCGTTTGTTCGTTTGTTGGAAGTTTTGTTGGATACTATGGTGCAAGTTTTGTTGGACATAGTTGGATATTATGTTGGAAGTCTATGCTGGAAGTCTTGTTGGACCTCGTTGGTCGTTTTGTTGAACATATTGTTGAATGTCGTTGTGCTGGGTGTTGAGCGTCTACTGATTAAATGTGGCTTCAGGGGTTTGAAAAGTTATCAATGACCTTCTCTTCTATCATACCGTATGTTGTGCCACCAATTGACAAAAGGGGAGATTGTTAGGATTTATTCTGTGGTCATTCTAGTATGTGTCTTGTCATATGTGGCACTGGAGAATGTTGGATAGGTTGATATCCCTGCCATATGTAGAAGAGAATGTTGGACATTTTGTTGAACAGATTGTTGGACCAGGATGTTCAACAAATCATGCTTACTTGCATATCTGGTGCCGTGGTGCTCAATAGGATGCGTAGCGTATTCCGCTATTTTCTATCTTGCTGTTTCTGCTCCTATGGTGGTTATTAAATGGGTTATTGTTGATTGTGCGTTATCTCTTGCGAATCGGTTGAAGAGAGATTTTCGGCAAATCAACTCTCTTGCCGCTGCCACGTTCGGATCTATCGGGATCTCGTAACCGCCACTTTAGGATCTTTCGGGATCTCCTTCTTGTTGAAGATGGTGCAGTTGTTGCTGAAGATGAAGTCGAATCTAGGTTTGATTGCCTGCGTGGAAATTGAACCAAAGATGGCAGGGCCGTTGCCTTTTAAGCGATGGGTTGATTGGCGGCTAGGGTTAACGCTTAAGTCACAGAAGTTCAAGGATATTCTCCGGGAGGGAGGCCGACGGCTGCGTCACGCAGGATCAAGGGAGTTGATCGAGTCGGTGGTGCAAGGGGAGCTTGCAGGCAAGGGGAGCTTGCCAAGAATACTTCACGGGGTTGATTGCGATCATCCCCTCACGGTTTGTTTTTTAAGGATGAGAGTGTTCTTCCTTATTAAAGCGTGAATTGTAGAATTTGTATTCTCCAATCTTTTTAGTGAAGTATTCTATTTTCTGGGCGTGGCCCCGCAGATGTAGGTGTGCGCACCGAACTGCGATACCAATTCTTGTGTGTCCTTGCATGTTGTGTGCTTTTACGCTGTTCGCTATATTCTTTACTGCGTACTGAATTTCACTGTATATAGGAGAGCTGATTTGAGACTGTTGGAGGTGGTGGCTGCAAAGGATAAGCCTTGTTTGGCAAAGATGCATGAACGTTATTTTCTGAATTCACCGCCGTATGACAAGTATAAGAACCGGACAAACCAAGAGGACACATATATAGCTGGTGGAATCTGTTTTGGGAAACCGGCATATATATTCACGAGGATAATAGGATAGGGATTCTGAAGAAACCAAATTGCCTGGAAAATTATTTGGTTGTTGACCATGGACTGTAATTGTTGACTCAGATTATTCTGCATAATGATGAATAAAAATTAATAAATGCACACATGCATGCGCAATGGCAAAGACGTGCATGGGAAACAGAAAGACAGGAGGGGGTGAAAACTCACATGATTACTGGTGAGGCGATCAGTGTTAGCATGAGATCCTACTAATTGCTGTTGAGGAATAAGAGTGAGGGGAGCAGAGCAAAATGGAGCCATAGGCGGCGGCGAAGGGGGTAAAGGTGGTGGAGATGGTGGCAAGTCCTCGGGGAGTGGAGGAGCACGAGGTAATAACCGATGCTGTCCACACTGATAATGAACATCAGATACAGTTTCCGTGCCTGAAACATGGCACCTGGCAACTAGTTCTACTTCACAAGGGGGTGCAACATCCTCCATCTCCAGCTCACCATCAACATCTTCCAAGATATGCCGATGCTTCTCATTGGGATTTTGAGGTGTTTCCTTGCCATCCGCAAATTCTGCATTCCGTTCAGGAGTAACCGCTTCAAAGCTTTTTTCATCATCCCCGCTTCCTTCCTCCTCTTCAAGCAAGCAAGGATGAATAAATTTGTGTAGATGAAAACTGGTGTTGCTGATACCACAAAACACAAGTAGTAATCAATATACCAAATATACAGCATCTAAATAAATATACAGATTTACAGAAATTAAGAATTTTAAAAATGTTACGTGACAATCTGCTGAAATAATCCCCATGGTTAAAAGAGGGTGTTGCTCATATTTGTACAACTTATATATATTAGAAACGTGTAGGTTCGCTAGCTAAAGAAAAAATCCATTGGTTTTCTAACCATTAGAAAGAACAATCTGTGTTACGTTTAAGCGCGACTGAAATCGTGCCCTTTGATCTTCATATTCTAAACCCCCAAAACATCAATAGTTAATGAACCCTAGGGGTTTTACTCGTTCATCTGCTCGTCGCAATTATAACGGTTTCGCGGCAATAGAATTTTTAGCAACGGTTAGACGCACGAGTTTGATATTTAATGTTTTGAGGTTTTAGAATATGAAGATCAAAGTGAAAGGTCCTGATTGTTAAAAAAAGAAGATTGGACTTTTTTATGATAGCCAAGGAGATCGACCTACATACATATATACATACATATAGATGTTAGCTAGTCAATGAGAAAATTTTCTCGTTAGCTAGCCCACGTAACCCCTTAAATTTTCAAAGATCGGTTCCGCTCATTTTGATCTGCATGTTAAAAACCCCACACTACTAATTTTCAAATGTACCCAACGGGTGTTACTCGTTCATCTATCTAGCTATAGCAAAAAATTCTATTACTACAAAACCATTAAATTTGCGATGAGTGGATAAACAAGTTAAACACATTGTGTTCATTTGAAAATTAATAGGTTGTGATTTTAGAACATAAAGATCAAAATTAACAGATCCAATCGCCAATCGTCAAAAAAAAAAGAAACAGGATGTGGTTTTAACACTAGACAGGAAGGAAATTTCATTTTTCTCATGTGTGTGTGTGTGTCTGTGTGTGTATTATGTGTTTGTGTGTGTGTATATATGTTATGTGTCTGTGTTATGTGTATGTGTGTATGTGTGTATGTATGTAAACACTTGTTTTCGCACCCGAAAACTACTATATATATATATAGAATAATGGGTATCATACGCCATATGAGAGGGTGTCTCGTATGCCCTCTCACATAAAGGGGTGCAAGTACACCTAGTACAAGCGGGCTTGTACTTGACCCCTTTATGTGAGAGGGCATACGAGACACCCTCTCATATGGCGTATGATACCCATTATTCTCATATATATATATATATATGGGTTATCTAGCCAATGTGGAATTTTCTTCTTGGCTAGACTCGCTACTCCCATCCGCCCCTGTTTTTGAATTTTTTTAAAAAATTGGTGTCAACATTCTAAAACCCCAAAATCCCAAATATGGGCATTTGATCCCCGATCCACCGGTAACAAAAAGTTCTATATTTCTGAAATCATTAAATTGACAACGGTTAGATCCAGGGTCAAATAGCGTTAGATTCACTTGACTTTTGGTATGGTGATCCTCCATGAGGTGTAGAATATATACAAAAAAATTAAAAATAGAAAAGATAGGTGAATCACGCTTTGATGCGATCTGGATTTGATTTTAAGGATAATTAGGATTTTTAATGGAAAGATTGGATTTTTAGGATGAAAAGAGGGAATTTGGAGGGGAAAGACGGGATTTTTGTTGATAATCAAACTTAATTACAAGAATAGATGGCATCAATTCGAGAGGAGGACCGTGCTTCTACCTTTGATTCAAGATAAAGCCTAATTATTTCACTAGATATAAGGGATCTACTCTATTCTATCTCAATTCAACACAATATTCCACTCTCCACATCTTCCACCTCTTTATTTATAACAAGACTCCTAATTAATCGCCTCCCAAAATTACTAAAATACCACTGACCCTCAAAATTACAAAAATACCTATGTGCCCAAAAATTACAGATTTACCATTGTCCTCGAGTCACATCAAGCTACCAAGGAGGAAATTTTCCTCCTCGTGTAGCTGATTCCCATATTCCTTATATATATATGAGAATAATTAAAAAAGATAGCACCCGACTAAATTTGATCAGGTGCGCTGACATGGCAGCCAATCAAAAAGCGACCTCATTGGCGGTCACATCAACGCACCTAACCAAATTTGGTCATGTATCATCTGACCTCCATTACTACACATGGGTTGCTTTTTGGACGGTCTATCGTTGGCCGTCACGTCAGCGCACCTGACCAAATTTGGTCAGATGCCATCTGACCTGCATTAACACACACAGAGAGAGACACACACACACATATATACAACACACACACATACATACAAGCAAATTTTCTAATGAGAAGCGAGGCACAAACTTTGTTGTGAAAAAACATAGTAAGTGAAGTTTTCGTATTTTTTATGAATCATTAAATGTGATCTACATGTGCTAACACACCAAAAATCAAATGAACCCAAGCCTATTTGATCATCGATCAGATCATTACAAAATGATTTATTATTCTAAAATCATTAAATTTGTAATAACTTGATCGAGTGACAAATCCCCTAGGGTTCACCTTAAATTGGGGTTCGGTGGGTGTAGAATGCCTAGATCAATCCCAAAAAATTAATAAAAATTAAAAAGCCCATGTGGCAAAATTTTCGCACCAAAGCTTGAAGCGAAGATTTCGCTTAGGAAGATTACCCACACACGCCTTAGCATATATCACCGCAGTTAAAAACCTTAACTTTAGCATATATTAAATTTTTATGTTCCCACCAAATTCGTATTCTAATACACCACCGAGTCTATATATTTCTCCATTCTCCCGTTGAAGCGTTTAGAAGTGAATACAGTGCATGCTGGATAGTCATGGCGGCAAACAACCTTGCGACCAAATAGCTGACTTGACTTACCCAGCATTCCGTAAATAAATTCCCAATTTGTCTGGGCAACCTTTAGAATATGTCTACATGTTATGTCCTCATTTGTTCCTTACAAGTTACAACTCTACAATTGTGAGGGAGCAATCCCCAGAATAGATTTTTTTCCCTAACGAGGTTAATGCGAAGTAATGCACAAACATGTTTGCTTAAGTAAAATTAGAAATGTAAAATGTACATTGTAAAAATAACAAGAAGAACAAAATTGTTCATCCTTTTCACAGCCCTGGAAAACCAGGTATTTTACTATAGTTGCACTAGTCATGACCCGTGCCCGTGTGCACGCTTCATTTAAGATTTTCCCACGCGAAATCTTTGTTCCCCAAAAATTTATTTCCACAGCCAAAATTTAAAAGAACAAATTAGCGTAAAAATATTTAGCAGCACGGGCACCTTCGGCGTGGAACAACAAATTCGGCGCAGGCACCTTCGGCGCGAAACAACACGCGAGCGCTTTCAATGCAAAATAACAAATTTGGCGCAGACGCCTTCGATGCGGAACAAATTAAAAGTGTATTGGGAAAGATTGTAGAGATTAAATTTTGGGGGAAAAAGTGTCTTGGTAACCAAAACTTTGAAATTAAAAGTGTCTTGGGAAAGATTGTGGAGAAAAATGATCCATTAAATTAAACAAAGTAAAAAAATTAGCGAAAAAAATTCAATATCAACCATTGATTTACCACGATCAAATCTCACACTCTTTATCTCGTCCCAGTCAGCCCTAGACTTCAAAAAAGGTTGTCAAATGTATAATAGATAATTTACAGTGGTGCTACTAGATAAAGAGCAAACATTGTTTCCACCCGTATATGAATAGTCACGCTGATTTCAGAAGTCTTTCGTGCGCTGTCCACTATAGGATACGGAAAAAATAGAGTTAAACAGGAGTATTAAATAGCCATTGTAATGCCTAAGTGAGATACAGGTGGTGGGAAAAAGAAAATTTCAAAAATTAAGCAAGCATGATCATTATGCAGTATTCAGAAAATCCCAAAGAGAATTTTCATTTCCTTCTTTAGGTGACTATGCATGCAAACATCTAGACTGTGTATGTAGAAATCTTTAAAACAAACTTACTTCCGAATTATGTATCTTATTCTCAGATGACGACTAGTATACCAGGAAGTGAGGAAAGGAAAGCAAACAAACAAAAGGATCGCAAAATCAAATACACACCTTCCAGATTCATCAACAAACATTCCCCCCATTTCACGGATAGGATCATTAAGAGCACGCTCTGTTCTTGAAGGACGTCGAGAATATGAACAAGTTAATGATGTTTCATGCACAGATTCAAGTTCCTGGATATGATGCCGCACTATGGATTCTGGAATGGTTTTCCTTTCAAGCCAGAGTCTCAACACCTTTACCCCCAAAAATGAAATGATATAAGAATCATCTTTGAATCAACAAAAACAATAAATACCGAAGGTGCCAACCTTTGAGGCATTGCCTTTGGTTTTCCCATGCAGCATGTCCATGAGGTGCAGCAGCAGATAATAGACGAGGAAGCACAGACTGGACAAGAGAAAGGTATACATCTCCAGCTCCACCTAAAGATATTGGAAAGAACACTTGCATCAACGGAAGCCAAGAATGTCAAAGAGTAGGAAACAAGTTGCCGTAAAAAATAAATACCTTTTTGACTCACCGGTACAAAAGGACCTAATAGCAATAGTCATAAGTGTTACTAATTGAGTCAATTGCAACAGTTTAAACCGTTGCTAATGTGATAGGAACAGTTTGAACCGTTGCTAATAGACCGTTACATTTAAGACCGTTGCAATTAGCTATAGCAACGGTTTACAACCATTGCTAAATTACATAACCGTTGCTATTAAATTATTTTTTCTAAGCATATAAAAATGCCACATAAGCAATTTAGCAACGGTTACAACCGTTGCAAATGTGTTTTAGTAACAAGGAACGACCATTACTATTAAATTATTTTTCTAAGTATATAAACATGCCACAAGCAATTTAGTAATGGTTACAACCATTGCAAAAGTCTTTTAGTAACAAGAAACGACCGTTGCTAAAACACATAATAAATTTTATTAAATATAGAAAGCACACATATTTACAATCCAGGCTTCAAAACCCTCATATTCTCAATCACATTCCCCAGCAAACATCTTTGCACAACCACAAACATCTTAGCACAACCAAAGTGTACATGAAATACGAAAGAGCAGGCAAAAGAGAAATACAATTCTTTCCTTATTTGCTTCAATTTCAACAAAAACAAAATCATGTTAATGACACAATACATCACTAAGATTTAACACATCAAATCCTCTTTGCACAAGGATCAATCTACCCTCTGTGGTGATTGTTATATCATTTACAATACAATATCCCTAAAACTTCTGTAAATGTAGAAACCGGGAGATTTTGGTTGCAATAACGTTCTTGAAGGCCCCCCCAATATTTAAGTGCTGCCAAGTCTCACGCTCTTGCTGCTTTCTCTTCCAAGTCATAACCCCTGTATAGATAAGATTTTGAAAACTAATAATGATAGGATTTAGCCTCAAGAGAAAAGTCATTTAAACCAAACAATGATACTAATTGAAAAAGGATAATGAGGGAATTCATAATCACCATGATAAACTGTAGAACATTGTAGATTCATTTACATGCAACAGAGAATGAACAAAACATATTACACTTCAAAAATTATAAATATATTGAAACTTAAATAAATAATTTGGGAAAAATATACATTTTAATTTTTAACCATATACCTTGCCTCCCTTTCCTTGTTTGACCTTCCTTCTTGCAGCTATTATCTCAAAGGCGAGCATCATATCAACCAGTCCATATATGCCTTAAAAAAATTTAAAATTTCGAAGACAATAAAAAGGACAATCAAACTAACACCAATTTTTTCTGGTCGAAAATAAATTAAACTAAAAGTTTAAACATAACTAACCTTATGACACCTCTATACTAAGAAGTCCTCTGCCCAATTGTATCAATAGACTTTCTATGAACGTCCAGCTCTTCTCTTCTTTGGTGTTTCTAAAGGCATGCACTCATCATCATAACCTGTAGCAGCAGTTGGAGAGAGGTGTTGATGCTGATGATGAGCTGTGACACAGCTGGAATGAGTCCTTGGGCTCATTGACAAGCTCAGGGTGTGCAGATCACTACCATGGCTAACCTCATTAGCCGAGTAGCTCTTGAAGCTTGCCATCTGCACCTCTTCTCCCGTTGGGGACTGATACATCACATGCAAGGGCTGCTGCAGGTAAGAAGAGAGTGGCTGGCTTAGTGATTGGCATCTGATCTCCTCATCACTCGTCTCTTTGTTGTAGTACATGCTGATGCTGCTGTCTTAGCACAGACCCATTGCTTCACTCTCAATATTACTGTACTGATGGTTTGGACCACTCCACAAAAAATCTTCCAGCTGCCACCATTTTCAAACATTTAAAATATGAGACTCAATTGGTTTGTTTTCAAGCTAGAAGAAGTTAACCTACTTCGAACAAAATTTGAAAAAAATATGCATATGATATAACGACAATCTTTTTCTATAAGTTTTTAATAACAATTAATGGCAACAAACTGTCTAATATTGTATGAATTGCAAACTCAAAATGAGATAAGGAGATTTCGAATTACATATTTTGTCTTGCCTCCCTCATTAAAATGTGTGTTACCATCTTCATTCTCCATGTTCCTGAGTATCAATCACACATATTAAATAAATAAATAAAGGAGCATAATTCTTAAGAATAGCCCAAATGCAAATAGGAAAAATTAAAATTAAGGAAGAACAAGAGAAAATATATTGACAGAAATTTCTTGTAAGGGTAGCTACTTCAAATTTCCTTGAGATGGAAAGATCAAACATGTAGAATGGGTTGGGGTTGGGTTGGGGATTCTTCACTCTAAAGCGGCGCTTCCGAGACCAAAAAATAACTTTTTTCTTCGATATGCTGTGACAAAAAGGGGCATACAAACAGGACATGCCAAGCCATAATAGAATGCAAACCTTACTTATGGTTTGTTTCCCAAATAGATTGCAGCTGTTTGAGTTGAGTCTAGTAGAATAATGATTAGAATAGTACCTCATTTTGATGGCAGGTGCGCAAACACTAGCAAACTGCACTCCAAAGGTTCTCCGTTGAGCTGAGTAGTTGCCAGAGTAACTCCCATCATTTGTTTAGCAGGTTCGGTGGCTTGAGAGTTGAGATGGCAGAAATGTGAGAAGTTGATGGCTGAAAATAAGCATGACAATTGATTTTTAATTTTCTATCTTATTTAGAAAATAACCAAAGTTTTTGGAAACCCATATAATTTGAACTAATGTTATTTGTCTAGTCAACATTGGACTCTACGGTTAATCAATAGAACAAAGGATGCTGCTATTGTTTTTCTTAATTTCATTTCTTTGAAAAAGGGCCAAATTGTGTTGGGCTTCGAAAGACCCAACCGAACTTTTCGGTTCGGTTTCGGTTCGGTTTCGGTTCGGTTTTTAGCATGTACTATGTCGTTCGGGTTGGTTAATGCCTATTTCGGTTCGATTTCGGTTTTGAAAATCCCAAACTGAACCGACTGTTGCTCACCCCTATAACTGGTGATGCAAGTGATGTTTGGCTGTCGATTAACAATACTATCCTATTGCTTTCAAAATTACTTACTATTGCTTTTGAAAATTTTGAATGAGATCATAAACACCTGCCATAACTGGTGTCTAAACAAAAGAAAATAACTCAATATAATTGATTGAAGAGAAATCATTAAACAAGGTTTACATCAGCATCTAAATACTGCTGGCGATTGTGGTGTTATTCAACAACATTGATTACCAGAGCGTTAAAAAAATATGCATTCAGGATGAGCCACTAACAAACAAAAACAAAGTCAATCTTTTCTAGTTAAGCTGAGCTTTCTGCACACTACGGATTACTCTGGAATGGCCAATGCATAGAGATAAATAAACAAAAATAATGTGTATGAAAACAAATTAATATACCTTGTTGACAAGCAAACAAATCAAACTACTACAGAATCATTGTATGCTGCATATATAAGCATCCCTCTCCTTTTGCATGAGTAAAAACATAATAATAATAACAATAAATAGTAGTAATGAAGAGAGTCCACTTACAGTAAATTTCCATCCCAAAGGCATTTCCATCCAAAAGGCATTTCCTGTAGGTAAAAAAACAATCATAAAGCCAAAATGAAGAGGAATTAATGAACTATATTTGTTGTGATACTGGAAATATATAGAAGTGAAAGAAGCAAAAATAGCTTAACTTAATATTGTTGGACTATTTGCAAAAGGAGTAAATTATCTTTGATGATCAAAAATAAGAGGGAGAGACTAGCGTATAAGCCTTCGTCTTTGAGGCACTTGATGAAATTAAGGATGCCCTTCTCTATGGTACTATTGAGCAAGCTACTCACTATAGCTATGCAAATTCATTTGTTATACTTAGGTCCCTCACAAATTTCATCAAACAACTAGATCATATTTACCATTAACACAGTCATAATATAGGTAGGGTTATACTATTGTATCCATGTGTCCACCATCTAGTTATGGAGATGGTTTTATTTATTGTTGGTACCTATAGGTGTGTAACCACAGGGCTCGTAACCCAGATTATATCTAAATTGCATATTGTTCCGGTAAGGTGGTCGACTATATTTAGATGATAGCATTTGTAGCTTAGACTTTGCAGAGCAGGACTCCAATGAGGGACAAACTCAGAATGTGAGTCTTTTCTTTTATTTTATCTGTGTTCAGATTGTCTTTTTATAGCTTATGTCATGTTCATTACTTTTACTATCGTCTTGTTGCTATCATTCATACTTGATTTGTATACTATAGCATAACTAATGTAGTTGCATATTATTAGTTTATACGTAAAAGTACTTGAAGTATTATTACAAATGCTTAGCGTATTTAATTGAAGTAACGACGAAAGAAAAATATTTAAAGTGTTTTCTCCTTGGCTTACATACATCGCGGACTTATCACGCTTAGTATCTTGGGAAGCGGGTTGTGACAAAGGGGAAAGGCACCACGTGAGTCAATATGATGAAGACATAATTTAATACACCCTAACCCAAAAGATTAAGTTATTAGGTAAAGACTGTCAATTTATGTTTATGCACTCTTTTCTATTTGTTCCACTGTGGAACTATTTTTCTTAATAAATTCTTTATGAATTATGAATAGCTTGAGATGTTTGAGGATGACAAAACATCCACAAAAGACTTTGCAACAATACAACTCAGATGATAAATTTAGCATTGTAGAAATTGGTGCAGTCAATGAAATTCAATGTTGGCTTTCTTGATTGCCAATCATATTCGCATAACAAAGAATATGCTACATCTTCTACAGTTATAATAATAACATCATCCAAAAATAAGGATATGTCAGGAAGTTAGAAAACCGATAAACGTATAACAGTAATCTCACCATACGCAGGAGGATTTGCAATAATTGCCTGGGCTTTAAAAGATGCTCTGGTCTCTAAAACAGGTTCAGTGCATGCTGGAAGAAGAGAGAAGATAACCTCCTCCAGTTGCTTCCTCTGTATGTTTATTTCTGCAGGTCCTGCTAGTAGAAAACCCCTGTTCCTTGCCATATCTGTTACATTGTTTTATAATAAGCTGAAAAACAAAAAGGGATATCTTTACTCAATGCTTTATGCAGAAAGACTGAAAATGCAGAAAGTGCAACACTAAGAACTGGACGAAGAAAACTCAAGAATGTGATCATTTTCAAATAGCCATAATTAAAGACATAATGAGTTTAACAAATTAAAGACACTACCATTGAAATCTAGTGTATAAACTTAGAAACCTAGGAAAGAACTTTGAATTCCCCAACAAATAGCCATAATTATATAGTAACAAGAACAATTAGTTCTCAATTGCACCAATCGACAAGATGCACAGAATTATCCTCTAAAGCTGAACTTTTTCGTTTTAAAAAAAAGAAAATAAAAATCACTAACATCCGAATTCTTCGTCTTTCGCCGACTTCACCTCTCATGACATTTCTTTGCCGAACATTGCTCCCAAGATCCAAAAAATTCCAACAAAAATCCCCAAAATTTTGAGAAACTGCTCTTGACCTTGAGAGCTCATGTAGATCTCATCGATAAAGGCCGTTGGGGGAGGAGAGAGTGACCACCATGAAGTTGATGATCATCTCTTTGCCGACTCGAATTCTGAGGGGACTTGATGATCATCGAGGCATCAGGATCTAGGGTTTTTGTGCGAAGCGAAGGGATTCGTGATGACATGGGCTATAGAGGGATAGATTGATAGAGATTTAGAGATTTTGAGGGGAAAGAGAGTTGATGTTGTGGGGATTCAACAAATATATTTGGGGTTTGGGGAGAAGAAATTTAGGGATGTAATTTCTGAGCGGGGAAAAATGGGGGGAAAGTTTTGGGATGAAAACAAGACCGTGCATAAATAATTCTGTTTTTGTTACATTACCAAATGATACCTGACCGTTCCTAATATGATACTAATAACACAAAAATATTTATTCTCATTTATGAAAAAATTATTTTTTTGTGTTTTATCATTTAAAATTATTTATAATAGGATAACCGTTTCTATTATAATAAAACATTAACAACGGGTATGATAAAAACCATTACTAATAGGCCTTATTAGTAATGGTTTAAATTATAACCGTTACGTATAGAGCATTTTGTAGTAGTGACTGCGTGAAAATTGAGTAATTGAATCTACAAGGAAGAATAGATCTACTCGCTTATACAAGCTTGATTCTCTTTCCAGATGCTGAAGAAGAATTTCAATTATATCTATAAACAGCAGAATACAGCAGGAAAGATAGTGTTAACAACGAGAATAAAAAAATATTTCAAATAATTTCTACATCACACTTGCCACTATCCCTCTGGAAGGTGGTGGGTGCGAATCCCCGCATCAGCGATGTGCAAGGGGATTTTTAAGTTATAACTGCTGGGACCCAAGCTCATCACTGAACATCTTAGTTTTGCATCCCACAGAAACTACGTCAGTTCATAGAAATTGATTGCGATTCGGGGTCTGGGTGTGCAATGAGTTTTTTCACCCTTTGCGGGAGCTTCTTTTTCCCACCATGATTAGGGTTACTTTCCGTCACGTGGTAATAACTTGAGCGTGCATGCCTTTCTTTAGGGGGAGGGGGGATTAGGTGAACAGTATAACAAACTCCCAAATGGTTCCAAATGCGTAATCAAAAGTTGCCAATCGTGCTTTCAGCTCTATCAGCTTGTTTTAATTTTCCAACCATAATGAAGAACATTAATGAACACTTTCGACTTTCTGAATCAATATCCATTCAGATTTCTTAAACGTTTTCCTTGTTGAGTACAGCCGGATAGGCTGCTGATAAGCTTTTTCCTGCACTTTTACAGTTCCTCGTGCAGTCATGGATCTCAAGCTGTTACATGAATATAATAATCTCTTACACTGCATTGTAGCTATATATTTCAGAAATATCGCTACTCATCATTCTCAACATTCTCATTTCAAGCACACCATCTTTTTTGTAGGAACTGGTTACTAATTGCCCAACATTCTGCTCAATAAAACATAAATAGCCTTTCAACTTGATTAATATTCTAGCCTATTTTTAGATAACTCAATAACCTGCACAATGACAGAAGGAGACGGCAAGCAAAGCAATGACGTCAAATCTCCCCTTGAGACTTTCATCCGCCTAGGTGGAGCAGCGCCTCCACCTTCGTAAATATTGGGGATTAAATTGTTCCTTTCAAAAAAGAGAAAAATGTTTGCATAGTATTTGGAGCAATAAATGTAAAGAAATAGAAGTAGGAGTGTTTTAGATTTGTTAGCTTGACCCTAACAATTTCATAAGCAGGTAGTACAATGATGACCTTAGGTCAGCATGACGCACCTGCTATATCTTAAGCATTCATGCTGTAGTTACTGCCATTCTTTTTATACCGTTACATATTACCAATTGCAAATAAACCATCATGACGTGTCTCATGCCTCGGCAACTCTACATTCTAGATCTATATCTAACCCAAAAAAGGGCCAATGTAGCACGCAAAGATAACCCCAGAAAGTAGATTCAACAACTCCCACCACAAGTTAGCTGCCGATATGTGCAGCCGCTACCATTTGATGTTCCCTGCTCTGGTTCAAAACTAGCTAGACATCTTCCTCAGTCTCGTTAACCGATTAACTTTCACTCACCGTCTCGTTACCACGCTAGCTTGAATAGCCAGGCATTTACCTTGGAATGGCGGACTAAAAAGGAACATCACGAACATCAGTGGAAATTTTTGGGGAGAGAATGTGTCAAGTGTCAACTACAACAAACCTAAAACCCTCATGTAATTATATCATTTTTTTCAAAATAAGATTCCTACATTTACATGGCAATCCAAGAAAGCTCCGAAACTTTGTCTCTCATTAATGTCCAAAATTTGTTCGACTTCTTCATCATTCTGTACTCTTATTGTGGTTAATACTTTCATCAGCTGTGCGTCTGCGACAGCTGCTACTGCTAGTTCCCCCTGTTTCCATTGACAGTGCATCCTTTTGCTCCTCTATGGGCCTGTTCTTTTGCTGGAATAGGAAAAATGGAATAGAGAGAAGTTTGTATTCCAAGGAGAGAGAAAATGGAGTTTTGTGTTCTTTTGAGTGGAATAGGATATGGAAAGTGGGGGTTGGAATAGAAAGTGGGGTCCACATTCTATTCTTGTGTTCTTTTGGGATTGTGGAGTTGGAATGAAAAAGTGGAAATGGGATGAGTTGGAGGGGAGAGATAGAGAGAGATGAGAGAGTGAGGCCCACCATTCCTAAGGATTCCATTGTATTCCAAGTAAAAAGCTTGGAATAGAAAAGTGATCATCATTACCAAATTGGAATAGCCACGTAGGATTCTATTCCACGCCCAAAAGAACAACCGTTTGGAATACAACCTTGGAATAGGATGAATAGTACATGAACAGTGTTTCTATTCCCATTCCCACCCCTATTCCGCGCAAAAGAACAGGCCCTATGTTTCATATTGAGAATCGCCCCACTCAAAATATCACCATGCCCCGCTCAAAATATCACCATCACACATCTAACACCACATCCTTTCAGTCAACATCAGCATCACATCCAGGTAGACCAGTGGAAGTTGTTCATCAGAAAAGTTGGTGTCACAGTGTATGTCTGTCAGCATACCGATAGAAAAGTGTGCACTAGAAAGGAAAAATAGGAGGGGACACCTATTAATCTTGGCAATTGCTACCTACACCGAACGTTCGGTGTAGGGATGAGATTATTTCCCAAAGTTAGAAAAAAAAAGAAATAATAAATCAACTCACAATCTCTCTCTCACACTTTCTTCCCGTTTTTAGTAAGTAGTCAACTCGGTACACCAAGATTTGGGGTGTATACAGTTTTTACCTTAATCTTATGCTACCCTCTCTTTTTCATAAATATAAGTTTACATTAGAAGCACCATACTTTAGTCATCGGTAAAATTGGCTTCAGCTGACAGGCTGGCCAAAACTTTGAGTCTGTCACCATAAGCCGCAAAAGGCTTTCTAGTTAAATAAAGATGTCACATTACATTATCAAGTTCATTCAATGTTAAATAACTATTTATAGGAACCTTAATTAAAGTTGAAGGCATGCCATTTTTTCATTTGAAATGTAAGCCAAATCAATAATAAGCCATTCACACCCGCATAAAAACCAAGTCCGAATTCGTTTTTATCAAATATGAATAGGGGTTCAGTATCCAGGGTAGTGCCTGTATATGAAAGAAGAACACGTAGAAATGTGGTAGCACCAAATCCCTCGGCATTTACCCCCATCCTAAGAAGCTGGTCCAACATGCTCATGTTGTAATAATTTGGTCGTTCAGTGAACTCATTCTCCAATGAGCACATGTGTCTCGTCTCCGACTTCACCAAGTCGAATGACTATGAGATCATCATTACCCTAAGGTAAGACTAAGACACAATGGTCTATCCGATGTGTCGATATCCAGTTCTCGACACATCTATGACCACGAACCGTTTAAGACTTACGTTTTTATTCGGTCGCTTACTTACTCATAATCGAGATCCCATCTAGATACGTAAGGACCTAACTATAAGTCTATGGATTTATCTAAGTATATTAATACGAACGATTTTATACTTAGGATAATATGCACCATATACAGTATGAACAAGACGTATACTTAGGATAAATTGCCTTATGGGCACATATCCTCCTACATCTCCCACTTGCACTTAGGCTATTTATCTCGGTATCGCATACCGCTATAGCATATCAGTCACATTGACATTTATATGACAAACCTAAGATTGGTTTTACTAACGATTATCTACAACGAATTTTAATGGATTAATTAATACATTTCTTGATCACACAGGGTTGGTCCTTTGGAAAAAATGATCTGGATCAATTTTTCTTATCTTTGTATAGCTAACAATTAGCTTATACAATTTAGATGTAGGGTCTAACATTTCTATAAGTCAGTCTCAGCTCATTCCACTTTTCTTGTGTCAATATGTCAAGCACATACATGACACCCTAAGTCTCTATATATATACGATTAAATCAAAACAATTTTGATTCAATTTTTTATATAGATGATTCATTTAAGGTGGAAATCCTTTTTACTTAGTCCAAAAGACCGGAACTAAGTATACGAACTAGCTCCCACTGACTTTAAGAATTACCTGGTTGAAAACTTCAACATAATATCTAAATCATATTTAGATTTATATATAAAAACAACCATTTGGTAGGTGCTTTAGATGGAATGTATTAGTGTCAGGTTCGGTTTGACGAATGAGTCAAGTCAAGATCGGCTTAAGGAATCTTGACATTGACTCGCTCAATCAAACGTCCTACACTGTACTTTTCCCTTAACCACATTTAATATTAACTCTTTAATAACTAAATGCAGTTTATTAAGAATTGATCTTAATATGCGTATAATTGTGATCGCACACAATTAATACGCCCCTGGAACCTATACTTAACTACCAATTGACTATAACATTAAGTCAGCTCCAAAAACAACATTTTCCGAAGCTTCATATCATCATTCTAGAATATTCGCAACCATCTCAGAAAGTCACAATCACAGAAAATTTAATCCAATCAAATTTCAACTTAACAGAAAAACGCAATTTCCGAGACATTCATTAAAACAACGGATTCATTAAGATGAACCGTAATTTGTTTATCCCATAAACTTTGAGTGTGGAACACTCAATCATTGTTTTCAACCTTCAAGAAATGATACATTTTATTTAACTAAAAATTAGTATCATCTCCTTCTTGATCATGTCTTTCGAAGTCTTTGAACGGCCCCAGCCGCAACGATTGCTCAGATTGCCGATCGTCCTCCGCACTTCTCCCAATCTCCGCTTCATATCAGCCACCTGTATACATTACACAGATGTCTTTCGTATCTCATACTATATGATTGGAAATAATTACGTTTTATTGAATTTGATTTGTACCTGAGGTGGAGGCATCAGTATGCCCCTTCTTCTTCTCTGCAAGATAGATCTTACAGTTCCTTTTCCAGTGGCCAATCTTGTGGCAATGGAAGCACTCACATTTCGACGGGGCCCCATTAGTCTTTTTCTTCCCTTTCTTTGCCTTCGCAGGTTGCGGGACCTGCCTCTCTTACCCTTGCCTTTCGGCTGGTCGGAAGAAGCAGAGCCAACAACCAATGCAGTTGGCTTCTTCTTAATCTCCTCAAACTGCCTAAGCATATTGAGGAGACCAGGAAGATCCGTTTCAAGACTGTTCATTATAAAACCGGTGATGAAAGGCTTATACTCAGGAGTTAAAGACTTCAGGATAATGTCCACTGACATCTCATTGTCCAGGACAAATCCTAACTGGGCGACGTCCTCTACGTACCCGATCATCTTGATAACATGATCCTGTACGGGCCCTGCCTCCATCTTAGTGCCCCAGAGGTTGCTGGTGGCTTCGAACTTGGCAGCTCGAGATCGCTTGCCATATAACTCTTGTGCATTGAGAAGCATACTTTGAACATCCATATGTTCATGCTTCCTCTGCAGCTCGTTACTCATCGAAGCCAGAGTAAGGCATCTGGCCTTCTCTGCATCCCTCTGGTACAGCTAATAGGCTTCCTTTTCTTCGAAGGTCGAATCTTCATCGGGCTTATCCGGAGCATCCTCGAACAGTACGTATCCTATCCCAGCTAGGGAAAGGACCAACTTAATGTTCCTAATCCAGTCTTTGTAGTTCGTTCCATCGAGCACGTTCTTTTCAACCATATATCTAAGACCCGAATCCATTCTGCATTTTTATAGATACTTTAGTCAGTATATGTTCGTAGTATAGTTTTAATGGTTTTAATAAAACTATATTCTCCCACTAAATTTATTAAAGCCATAATAATAAACAATTTATTATAAAATAACATTTGTGAGAGAGGGATCCGACTACCCTGAGTCTGATAACCTTGAGTGTATCTCAACAAGTTGTTCGACTCTGAGTCGGTAGACGAACTCGTCGTCAATCATATTAACTATGATTCCCTATCGATTTTTACCCCTAGTCATTTGTGATCATGAGTGTGCTCAACCGGATCACAATGGCTAGCCTAGTCGGACCCTTGTTTTCGTGTCTAGCCTGACTTGCCCCGTCGCTCGGTGTATGCACGACACGTTAGTTTGGGTCAGGACTTAGACTACATTCTTGGTTAGACTTACGCCGATGCTCGAAGGATGAGACAGCGGTTTCAGTCAGGTCAAGATGTCAATCAAGAAATCAGTTTCTATAAGATTGACATATCACGGCTTGAGTGTAGCTCAACAACCGTAACATGTTTCTTACAGTTGCCAACTCCTAAAACAAGGAGGGCTACGATTTATCTTGAACAAGATTATTATCGTATTTGACTTAGGTATAGTCGATGGACTTTCACAGTCATGAATCGACTCCTTGCGGTCCAGCGGACGCGGCCAGGGAATTGACTAAGCCAGGACCACTTGTTACCCAGTCTAGCTAGGTTGGTCCAGCAAACTTAGCCAAGCACATTGACCGACATCATGATCCATTGAAGGAGTTCTCATCAATTCTATGTTTGTCCAAACAACTAAATGGCTTTTAATTAAGAAAACTAGTTAATCCTTATCAACTAGTGGATCCTAAAATTCGAAATTTTATGGATTGGTTGAACAATTTTTATTAAGTCCTTATTAACTATAAGGTTTATTCGTTCAACGTGCTACCCCAATCTAATTAGGATTTTATAAAACAATTCAATATTTGTCTTTTATGAAAATCATTAATTAAACGATTTAATGAAATGATTTACAATCAAAGGGATTACCCTAATCTGGTATTAGGTTTTGATGTTGTTTTGTTTTATCAAACATAGCATGTCACTAGCTTATTAAAATTTCATCTCATAAAATTTTAATCATTTAATGGCTAACCTAATAAGGTTCATGAATACATTATTCAATATGTCCATTAAAAATGAAACAACTAATTTATCCGCATAAATAAAAGTTTCAACTAGTGACATATAACGAGTATTTGCGAGTTTAAAATTATCTACATAATAAAACATGCAAATCTAAAATTTAACAATTAAATTCGAAGATAAAATTTTAAAGCTTCAAAACATTTTATCACATAAAATAAGGTATAAATTTATCAAATAATTTTAAAACCTATACTTTAAAATTTTAATCAATCATTTCTAAAATTAAAATATCGCATAAATAATTTTAGAAACATATATGTAAAATAAAATAAACAAGCTTAGATTTCATCTCATGAAAATAAAATATTTCTTAAATTTACATATCCATTAAAGCAATTTTAAACACTTTTAAAATCATTAGAAATAGATTTAAAAGCTTTCAAATAAAGTTTTTAAAATTTCTAATCTTTATGTAACTTAAGAAAAAATTAAATTTCAAAAATAAAATATTTCTTAAAATTACATAAACATTTAAAGGCTCGGAAAAATATTTATATCTCATAAAAAAACTTTTATAAAGCATTTGAACATTCGAGATTCATTTAAAATTATCGCATAAAATTAAATCGTCCAAAAAAAATTTCGTGTTGCAAAAAACAATTTTTTAAAAAACACAAAATAATTTTAAACTAATTTAACATAAAGCTAAAATAGTTCGTATGTTAAAAATAAGCAATTTTTAAACATTTAAAAAGTCGTTATAATAGATCTATAGCATAACCGTGGCTCTGATACCACTGTTGGGGTTTTGGCGGACCCCCAGAGCTCGGATCTGTGTCCGTCCTAAGTCGGACGGACCACAGGGGCATAAAAGCGCAGCGAAAATCGAAAATCAAATAATTCTAGACTAGCTAAAATATTTAGCTAGGCTCTGAGGGAGCCAGAACCTAGCCCGATCTATGCCAACTTGGGGTAGATCTGACCACCCCAAGAGGGATCTACTCTAAAGCGACTAATTTAAATCTACGCTAAAATTACTTAACCACATACCCGGAATCTTGGCACTGGAGTAGGCAAGATGTACCACACCGTCTTCTGAAGCTCCTCGTAGACGAGCCGACTCGACTCGATCCGCCTGAGCCGCCTCGCACCCTCGAACCGATCCGCCCGAGCCGACTTTCGCCTCCGAGCCGATCACACGCGGTAAAAAGTTTCACTTGAGAAGAACCCGCGTCTTAGACGTCCGGATCAAAATCCAAACCCCCTTCGTAGTCTTGCCAGGACTACTCCGAAGAATAGGAAGAGAGAGGGAGAATAATTTAGTCACCGATTGAGCTTGCTCTAAAAGTCTGGAGCTACTCGATCGATGACTTGGTGTGTTTTTCAACGAAGAGAGTGCACCCCTATTTATATAGGGAGTCAGCACTCACTCTTTCGTTGCGAGCAATGTGGGACTTTTGCAAATGGGAGAAAAAAATCAATTAAGCCAATTTGTCTTAATTTCTAGTTTAAGTGAGCTTTTCATAAAAGAAAACTTTAACTAATTAATTCTCTTTGCTCATTAAACTTTAGACACCAAACAAACTATCAATCCAAAGCGCTTCGAATGGTGAACGCGTAGGAATTAACGGCGATGAATTTCGACTTCGTTTGACCCCTCAAACAATTGCCCAAAGTTGGGCAAATAATCGATTTTCGTAGCCGTCATTTGGGGTTTCAAAAAAAACCTTAAATGACTTAAGTTGCGGGTGCGCCCGCCCAAGGGGACAAGGGTGGGCTGCACGCCTGCTGGGCAACGGGCGTGCGCCCGCTGCCGCAGCGGGCCGTGCTCAGGTTGTGCCCGCTGCAAGCAGCGGGCGTTGGCCTGCTGCACGGCCCGCTACGTGCCCGCTGCAACAGCGGGCGCCCGCCTGCTGTGCAGCGGGCCGCGCCTGCTACAGCCAGCGGGCTGCGCCCGTTTGCCTTTGTCTATGGGCTTGTTAGCCCAGTGGGTCTAACCCACTTCGCCTTGGACTGTTTTCGCGTTTCCGGGCTCGTTTGAGCTCCGATTTGGACGCGGTTTGATCCTGTGTTTAGACCAAGACGATCCCGTCATCCAGGTAACCCTTTCCAATATATTTGTTCCTACTAAATTTGTCGTAACCAATTTACGACACGTTTAATCATAGTTTGCATCAAATGCAACGTTTGTCCCTATTGCTATTGCGACTAATTTTCACAACAAGCTTTGTGAATATTAAATATCATCAAATGATATCTCTCTCTATTCTATCTTCCTATTACTAAGACACGAACGCCACTCGATGTGAGACCCTACAGTCTGACCTTACTACAGTTTGGGGCTCGGAACCCCTTGACGACGGTCACTACGAGCAGTAGCTGTCGTCCCTGTTTCAGAATCATCATAACGTGATCGACTCTTTGACAAAAGCATCATTGGGTTTATATTAGCTGTGTCAGTGATGAACTCCGTTAGCTATAGTCCCTTCGTCAAGACTGTGTTCATGTTGGCCTAGGGTATGGTTTACTGTCAACCCTATTAGACAACATTGGTCAGTATACGGTGGTCCTTGTTGTATACACGTTGTACTTCTTACAACGTACCCCGGCCGAGGATTAACACAAATATCGTACTGAGCCTGTAACACTAACTTCCCTTTAACGGAAGTGACGAATCCCATCCCAGTCATCTACTCGTCTCGAGAGCTTCGGGTGTAACTCAACCTAAGATCTTTCAGCAGGCCTAGCCTCGAAGCTAGATCATAGGTCTAAGCTACACGGTTCACTCACAGGTTTGTTCAAATGACTTCAGGTTATAATGACCAGCTAACCTATCATCACCCTAGAGTTATTAAAGACAGTTCAGTTAAAGTTAACCATTTAATAACTCTAATTTGGTCGTTCAGTGAACTCATTCTCCAATGAGTACCTGTGTCTCGCCTCCGACTTCACCAAGTCGAATGACTATGAGATCATCATTACCCTAAGATAAGACTAAGACACAATGGTCTATCCGATGTGTCGATATCCAGTTCTCGACACATCTATGACCACGAACCGTTTAAGACTTATGTTTCTATTCGGTCGCTTACTTACTCATAATCGAGATCCCATCTAGATACGTAAGGACCTAACTATAAGTCTATGGATTTATCTAAGTATATTAATACGAACGATTTTATACTTAGGATAATATGCACCATATACAGTATGAACAAGACGTATACTTAGGATAAATTGCCTTATGGGCACATATCCTCCTACACAGTGAGGACCCCACTTTCGAGGATTTGAACCAGGAGGTAGACCCCGCTGACCAGAGTTACAAGGACGCTGAGATCCTCCCTGCTGAAGATTAGAACATTGTTGCAGCCTACATTTATTTTAGCTATATTTATTGTTGCAGGTGAATAAATTGTACGGCCATGCTGGGCCCTAATTTATTGTGTATTTGTTTTAAACTCTGGACCAAAAGTTGCAATAAATATTTGTGATGTTTCTGATAAATTCGCGTGCATGGACCTGATTGCTTAATACAAAATGCTTATTGTACTTAAGTCAAAGAAGAAAGAAAAACATACTTCTTCTTTGCTTTAAACACTTGCAGACCCGCTCACGTTCTCTCTTCCAAGTATAATGGAAAGCGAGGCGTTACAGGTTTTAGTGGTGGCCCCATGCAGGTCCTTTTGCGTTCTGTGAGACACTTTAGAAACAGTATGAGTATTATTACTAACCAGATCGTTTAGATAAACTTGTACACAAATGTTTACCTTGTTTGTTTGAAGCATGGCAGGAAGACCCAACACTCGCAACGAGAATGGAGTCAACGGGAATGGTACTCCTGACATCCACGGGCTCATAGGGGGTCATGAGAGGCATATTGGAGATCCAACAGCAGCTGATTCAGTAGGGACAACAAGCTGTATAACCTGCACCGCCGCCTCCTCGAACTGCACCCAGAGCCAAGCAATTTCGGGAGCTGAACCCGAAGAGCTTCTCTAGAAGAGAAGGCCCACTGGAAGCTAAAGAATGGGCCCGAAGTATAGAAGACAACCTAAGTCTTTCCTGTATTGACCAAGCAGGATGGGTGGAAGTTTCCAAGAAGCAACTGACGGGGAATGCACGAAACTGGTGGTACGCTGAAGAAGCTCGTCTGGTCAAGCCCATCAACTGACCATATTTTGAGAGCGATTCGATGCTCAGTATTTTCCCCGATCAGCTAAGAGAGAGCCGCAATAACGTTTCGTCAACCTGGAACAAGGCAATCGGACTGTTGATGAATATGAGGTAGAATTCTCCATGCTTAGTCGATTCGCTCCACATCTGGGGAGGATCCTGAAGACCGTGAATATCAGTTCCTCCAGGGTCTGGACCTAGACATTCAGGCTTCAATGTCTTTGGAGAATCTGACTACACATCAGGAAGTATTGTATGCTGCTAGAAAGCATGAGCTTATTGTGAAGCGTAAGAAGGTGCTTCAGAATGGATGAAGCAGACGTCCACAGGAACCACTCAAGGGCAATCTCCAGCCTACTCAGACTACTTAATTCAAGAGGCCTGCTAATCCTGCCAACAACCGACCTCAGATGGTGTGCTTTCACTGCAATCGGACTGGTCATCTCAAGAAGGACTGTAGAGAGTTGCTGAACCAATGTCTGATATATAGAGCATCTGCACATACTACTAGAGACTGCCCTCACCGCACCAACAAGCCGATGACCACTGGACCTTTTGGACCTATTCAACGTGGAGCTCCTGGACCTACTCAGCGTGGACCACCTCTGGCTCAACAACATAAGGCTTATGAATAAATGAGGTAGAACCAGCCGAGACGACATGCATTCACCATGACTGCCACTGATGCTGAGACTGATGAGCAAGTGATCTCTGGTAATACCTAAACTCTTCTTTTATAATGCTTATAGTATATATGTGTGTGTTAGATCGTTGCGTCCAACACTCAGAACTCCACGATGCAAGTTGTACTCCCTCATATTATAAGTTCAAATTAGATACAGCTAAGGGGGATCATTCTTATATATTTTGATCAATAATAATATAATATAATATATCTATTATACAATTGCCAACGTTTTTTGAATTTTGTCCTACGTGGCAGTTTTGTCTCAGTCATATTTTGGGTTACTGACTGGGACGCCGGTAGGGGCCCCGTGGGGGTTGGGTGGGGTTCTGGGCTTGGGTTTGGGATGGGCTTTTGGTGATTTTTTTTGCGTTTTAGTCCCTGTTTTTCCTCCTTTTGCCCCCCGACCCTTCTCACGCACACACCCATGCTTTTTTCTGTCACGCACCGCTTCCCAAAAAAGTGGAGACGGGACGAGAGAAGGTCCGCTCAGACTTGAAGCTACAAAGCCACAAGTCCGATAAGCGTCAATCAACTTCAAACTGCAGGTCCTTGCAACGCAAAACGAAACAAGATAATAATAATGAAATGAGACAAAAGAATAATCTCAGACTATCCATAAATATAAATTCCAACATCGCAGAAAAGCCACCAGGCTAAAAGAAAGAATCTAAGGGGCCAAACATGGCCAACAAAAGTACAACGTACAAAACAAAGGTGCCATGCACCGACAGCTAACAGAAATCCTAAAACAAAAGAAAACTCAGCAAGGGTCACCGATGTCCGCAAATCTCCTCCTGGGCAAACATGGACTCAGGCTCAGCGTCAGCAACTACCACGTACTCAGCAACAGTCTCTGGCTCAAGGTCTAACATGTGACACCCAAAAGAGCAAGGGGCACATGTCAGCAAGTCTACAAGGGACTTGTGCAAGGAAACTGAAAGTGAAGGTAAGCAACCTAGCAGTTCTAGCATCATGCAATGACATGACAGTTAAAGTATGAATGCAACAAGTAAAGTAAGGTACAAGCATGGTATTTAAACATGGCACAGATGACAAGTATTACATGAATCATTCACAAGACAAGTACAAGACAAGTAAGCACCTCGTGCACAGAGATTCCGCCTTTTGGCTAGAGTGGCTGATCGGGCCAACTCTTACGCTCAAGTGATCGTTTATCCCTACCCCTCCACGTGTATCGGGCATTGGCTTTTGACCAACCCATGAGGTCTGCTTCTGGATCACGAGCCAGGAAGTGTTTTAACATGATGGCATATGGGTGCACCTAGCCGGACAAGGAAGTACAAGTACAAGTATTGTAGTGTGTGCTACTAATGCAACAATCAACTTGATGACATGTAAAATGCAATGCATGACAGTTAAAAGGGCGTACAGTTAAGGAATTTAAACGTGACAGATATCAATGCATGCATGACAAGGCAGGGTGACGGATCTAGCTTCGTTGTCACGCTAGACCCTGAAATTGCGTCTAGACAGCTATCATTTCACTGTCTAGTCTCTTTTACGCTAAAAATGAGGAAGTGGCCTAAAAACATGGCCCTACACAAGAGTTGGCAAGTTTCACTTGCCTGCAAGTCTGACGTCTGAAAACACCGTCCAAAAGAGTCCAAAGTCCCAAACAACATACGTGCACAAGTCCACCAGCCTACAGTCCCATATTATTAATCTTGATTAGTGAGTTATCAGACAACCAAAATACTGATTTTTATCTTGTTTAACAGGGTTGGGTTGGGGGTCCTAAGTGTTCAAAAATTTACCCTTACACGACACAAGAGCTACACTGGCGTCGGGTAGCGACGCCAGGGGTTGAATAAAAGGTCGCGCTCCTAGTCCAGATTTCAAACAAGATTCCATGCTCGCCAATCCCCGAACAGTGGCGAGACCAGCGAACAAGATTCCAAACAGCGAGCAAAGGACGACGATTAGGCGATACTACGTGTTTTTGGGTGACTCGACGATCGTGGATTTATCTGCGTCAACACAGTCGTGATTTTAAGCTAGAGGTTGACCAATTAAATAATATACGACTAGCTAGTAAAGTTTGTTACATATATCATATATATATTTATACTAGATACACTGTAACAAGAAATTAATCAACAGTGGGTATGATGATGTATCTACAGTAACACCAACCTATCACCTATATATAATATAGCCCACAACTATAATGCCGGCATATCAACACGTAACCAAGTATAGGAGAACTAATATGTATCTGTCTTTAAAGTAACATTAATAACATATAATGTTTTTAAAACATAAATGATATCAGTTATCATCTCACCATTTGCTTGCAGGTGGGGGCGTCCTCTTGCGGCAACGGCGTCACACGGCGTCACACGGCAAATTATCTGAATTGAAAGTCATACCCTCACCAGTTGGAAGAACTGAAAGTCATACCCCTCACCAGAGCAAATTATCTGAATTTGCAGCTTATAAATATTCAAACAGTATATTATCATTTAAAATACCTAACTAAAACTAACATTAGCGCAATAGAGAACTTATTTCTGCATTTTACTCATTTTATAATATCTGTAGTAGACAATCGTATTGTGAATCAATGTTGAGTCGGACTAGTGTCATGTGGATTTTTTTCCAAATTTTCTTTGTCAATGGGTCATGTCGACATTGGGGTGGTTATGACCATGAATAATAGACTGTAACCATAAAATAAAAGTTGCACAAACTAGTTAAATGGTCTATTCTTTTTAAAAAATTTTGACATGATAAGGAGAAGGGCGTGTCTCGACCTTACTTTTCTTATTAGTATTCATGCTTTATTTGGTAATAAAGAGGCAAAATCACACGGTAGCACATTAACATAATTAATAAAGTCAGGAATTTTCCCTGTAGAAGAATAACAAACAGGGATTTTTAACTGTTGGTAAAGAATTAGCTATAAAGAACTATTTCTCATTAACTCTTTGTCAACTTGCTAGGGGGTGGGCTGATGGGTTTTATTAGACATTTGTGAGCACCCTAATTCATTTCCTTGCTCACAGATGAACGCACATGTTTTTATAAGCAACTAAACAAGAATTCTGGATTAAGTATATAAATATTGCAACCCTTTAGCTAAAATATGCATCAATGAGATCATGAGATCATGATATCATGAATCCACATAATTTAGAAGTCAGGTTGACAGTAGAGCTTTTCATTAGTCTACATATTCTCTCATTACTGTTTGAGTCAGGATTTAAGGGCTTTTTTGTGGGAATATTAGAATTTAGACAGGAGGAATCCTATTGGCACTTCTCATACTTTGAACTCACAACTACCCCACGAATAGTTGAGCACCTTGCCGACTTGCCTCCAGCTAGAGAATGGGTTTTAACATAAAAGGAATGGACAGCATATCCCCCACACATCCACCACAAAGTTGACAGATGTTCAAATGTATCAGTTATGCATTGTCAGGCATGAAATCAGGAATTGCATGCGTAAAAAGATCACTATTCTTTGACTTACCTTCAGATGAAACCAAACAAAAAAAATTATCTTTACCTTCAAGAAGGGATCGATCGCTATAGCCTACAACAAGAGGGACTGTAAGAGAGAGGCGACAGGCGGCGGCGGATCAGCCGGAGGAGGCCGTTCTTCCACAGGGACCCTGCAAACACCAAGCTTCGGTCAGAGATAGTAGGGGAGACGCAAAAAAAATGGCATCGCTCCTTATTTGCTTCAACGTATCGATGTAAACTGGTCGAAATCGAACAGAAAATAGAGATTTACCTTGAATCGGCGAAGCTTGTCGAGATCGATCCTTGTCTTCGAAATCGATCCTTGTCGAAATCGAGGTGATCCTTGTCGAGATCGATCCTTGTCGATCCTTGTCGAGATGTAAACTGGTCGAAATCGAACAGAAAACTGGTCGAAATTGATCCTTGTCTTCGAAGCTTCAGCCTCCTTGAAGACTTCGGACTGGAAGAGAGGGAACGGAATTGAGCAGGTCTTTGAAAAAAACTGATGAAGGTTTGTGAAGAAGAAGAAGAGGCGGCGTGCGCTTTGGATTTTAGGGAAAAAGAACTGAAGGAGTTTTGTGAAGAAGAAGAAGCGGCGGCGTGCGTGTTTTAGGGTTGTGGTCCTGTGGACTTGAGAGTTGAACTTGAGACTACAGATACGAAAGGGCAAAAAGAATTCATATACAAATTTTTTGACAAAAGTATCCCTATATTTCGGAATCGGATTGGACCCGCTTTTTAGGGTTCAAATCCGAATTCCGATTCCGAATTGAACCGGACAATGATTTTAAACCCGATTCCGATTCCGGTTCTGAATATTCGGACAATTCGGAATCGGAACCGGGTTCGGAATCGAAACCGGTGTTTTTGCGATTCCGGTTCCGAATATTCGGACAATTCGGAATCGGAACCGGGTTCGGAATCGGAACCGGTGTTTTTGCGATTCCGGTTCCGAATATTCGGACAATTCGGAATCGGAACCGGGTTCGGAATCGGAACCGGTGTTTTTGCTCACCCCTAGCTATGATTAGGGGTGTGCATCGGATTAATCCGAATTTTTTAGAGAGAACCGAAACCGAATCCGAATTAATTCGGATTGGAGAACAGAATCCGGTTACCGATTCCGACAGATCGGATCCGAAATCTTTAATTCCGAATACAAAATCGGCTTATAATATCCTGTCCGAAGCCCGATTCCGCTTTAGAGAATGAAGCACAGGAGCGATTACGACATTGGTCTCCACTTTCAGTAATTTTTCAAAGTGGTGCCCACAAAGCTATTATAAACTAACTCTTGGTCATTAATTGAACCGATGTGGGACTAAATGCTGCCCAATTTGTGAGTGCGGGAGAATTAATTGAAAGAGAAACAGACTCTTATCTTATCCCACATCGTTCAGATTCCACGACAGAGCGTGGTTAAATAAGGTTTTTTTGGAAACCTGATACGAAATAATTAACGCGCTGGCGCAGCGTACGGTATCTGCCAGAAGACTTGAAACAACATTCGGAATCGGGTAGGACCCGTAATTTGACCAATCAATTCCGAATTCGATCCGATTTGTAATCGGTTTTAAATTTTTGATCCGAATCCGGTTCCGAATCCGATTAGTCCGAATATTCGGAATCGGATTCGGGTCCGGAACCGGGTTCGGAATCGGAACCGGGTATTTTGCACACCCCTAGCTATGATACAGCTCTCCCAACAGTAATCGCTTTTTCCACTTCCACTTTTGCAGGAAAAAAAACTAAAATACATTTTATGTACAACGATGCAGGGGTTGCATACCTATTATCTTCCACATCATGAGGACAACTCTCTTCACAGTCTCATTCTTCTACATGGAAGACAGGCTCAACAGGAAAAATTCCTCGAATGTCTGAGCAGCCACCGATCCCATTAAGAAGTATGGAATAAAAGCAGGGGCGACATTTAGAAAAAGAAATATAACAAATAAATGCATTAATCACAAACGAAATCAGAGTTGTAACATATTCAGCAGATGGAAAGAGAGTTGTTACCATGATCCATAATAGAAATAGTTGCTTATCTTGGTCGCCAGTAGCCCGGTGCTGCAAGAAGCAAGAAAGAAAGTCACAAAGTGGTTTGAAAATGTTATGCAGAATAAGGTCAAAAAAGATAACGATGTTTACAATGTGTCTTTCCAAGATCATCACATAGTGAAGAGCAAAAATCATAGCAACAGCAAGAAGTGATTGAAACCACGGCTGGAAAACACTGATGAGAATGAAGTTATAAAAATTTGCCATCATATTTCTACGACTTAAATAACTGAGTCACGCTTTTATCAAAGCGACCAATTCGATCTTGTATACATTTTTCAAACAACTACCAAGAAATGAGAAGCCACGTATTAAATTAAATGCACCTCCAGTCACACAAGACGTTGGATCTTCCAATGATGATCTTGATGTAGATACAGAATAACTAGATATCCTTGGAGGAATGTGCCGACCATGGTTTGCATTTGAAGCAGATTCTGAATAGGGACCATATAATGGGAGAGTAAACCAGGCAGTGCCTCTGCTTCATCAGGAAAGAACATGACATACGTTGGCAACATTATTTGTCTTTATAAAATGCCTATGGCAGAAAAATATAAAATAATACATGCAATGCTCAATAAAGTCCTTCAAACTTTCACTTGAAAAATAAAGACACCGTTACCTGTATTTAAAGCTGGAGACGATCTGCCCCTTTCAGCATTTTCATGCTGAACGGGTGCCCGAATATTCCTATCATCATAAAAATTCCCCGCTTGAGGACCATGGGCATACTGGAAGATTGTGCTCTTTGTTGAGCCTCTGCCTGTGTTAGGATTTATTCTGTGGTCATTCTAGTATGTGTCTTGTCATATGTGGCACTGGAGAATGTTGGATAGGTCGATATCCCTGCCATATGTAGAAGAGAATGTTGGACATTTTGTTGAACAGATTGTTGGACCAGGATGTTCAACAAATCATGCTTACTTGCATATCTGGTGCCGTGGTGCTCAATAGGATGCGTAGCGTATTCCGCTATTTTCTATCTTGCTGTTTCTGCTCCTATGGTGGTTATTAAATGGGTTATTGTTGATTGTGCGTTTTCTCTTGCGAATCGGTTGAAGAGAGATTTTCGGCAAATCAACTCTCTTGCCGCTGCCACGTTCGGATCTATCGGGATCTCGTAACCGCCACTTTAGGATCTTTCGGGATCTCCTTCTTGTTGAAGATGGTGCAGTTGTTGCTGAAGATGAAGCCGAATCTAGGTTTGATTGCCTGCGTGGAAATTGAACCAAAGATGGCAGGGCCGTTGCCTTTTAAGCGATGGGTTGATTGGCGGCTAGGGTTAACGCTTAAGTCACAGAAGTTCAAGGATATTCTCCGGGAGGGAGGCCGACGGCTGCGTCACGCAGGATCAAGGGAGTTGATCGAGTCGGTGGTGCAAGGGGAGCTTGCAGGCAAGGGGAGCTTGCCAAGAATACTTCACGGGGTTGATTGCGATCATCCCCTCACGGTTTGTTTTTTAAGGATGAGAGTGTTCTTCCTTATTAAAGCGTGAATTGTAGAATTTGTATTCTCCAATCTTTTTAGTGAAGTATTCTATTTTCTGGGCGTGGCCCCGCAGATGTAGGTGTGCGCACCGAACTGCGATACCAATTCTTGTGTGTCCTTGCATGTTGTGTGCTTTTACGCTGTTCGCTATATTCTTTACTGCGTACTGAATTTCACTTGGTATCGGAGCCTGTCATCTACAATACTTTGACCTTCTTTCAAAGTGGATGTGATCCTGTAGGTCAGTACGCTGATCATGAACACAAAAGAAGGAGCTTCGGTCACTCGTCCCCCTTTGCTTACTGGATCGAACTACACCTATTGGAAGTCTCGTATGCGAGCTTTTATCAAGTCCTTGGATGAAAAAGCTTGGGTTGCTACAGTTGAAGGATGGAATCCTCCGGTTGAAGTCAACAAAGAAGGTAAGGAGAGTTTCAAACCTGTGAGAGACTGGAATTCTGATGAAGAACGTGCTGCCTTAGGAAACTCTAAGGCGGTTAACGCCATCTTTACTGCCGTTGATGAAGAGCAGTTCAAGCTTATATCAACTTGTGAGCATGCTAAAGAAGTTTGGGACATTCTTCAAAATGTGCATGAAGGAACCAGCACTGTTAAGGCCTCAAAATTACAGATGCTCGCCAGCCAGTTTGAAAATCTAAGGATGAACGAAAACGAGACGGTTGCAGAGTTCAATGGAAGATTGAGAGATATTGCTAACCAGGCATTTCAACTGGGTAAGAAGTATTCACAAAAGAAGCTTGTTGAAAAAACTCTGAGGTCCCTGCCAGATAAATTTTCAGCAAAGATTGCAGCTATAGAGGAGGTAAGGAACACTTCGACCATGAGATTGGACGAACTCATGGGATCCTTACAGACCTATGAGATGAATCTCAAACAAAACAAAAAGGAGAAGGGTGTTGCCTTGAAGATTGAAGCCAGTGAACCATCAAAACCTGATGATGAGACAGAACTCGAAGATGATATCGCGCTTCTCACCAAAAACTTTAGCAAGATGATGAGAAAGATCAGCAATAAAGGTCAGAATTTTAAAGCTACCAATAAAAAGGTGCGGACAGGACCTCCTGCAGGTGAAAGGAATGCTGGTCGTCCTATACAAAGGTATGAGTCTAAAAACAAAGGAAAGGGAATACAGTGTAGAGAATGTGGAGGTTTCGGACATATACAGGCAGAGTGTGCAAACACTCTAAAGAAGCTAAAAGGGAAATCTCTTGCCAGCACTTGGAGCGATGAAGACTCTGGAGGTAGCGAGGAAGATGAAGACATAACCAGTAATTATGTGGCGTTCACAGCTATTCTGAATGACGAATCTGAAGGCAAGTTCGCCAGCCTTGTTGAACAGAATGTTGCAACATGTACTGCTACAACGAAGCACAAGGGAGAACATGTTGTACAAAATGTTACAACAAACAAAGCTGATTCTGACAGTGAAGCTGAATCGGAAGTCGGGAGTGAAGAAGATATTGATGATGAGGAAATCCGCGTAGCCTATCAAACTATGTTCTACAAATGGATGGAAATTTGTGAAACCAACAAGAAACTGAAAGATGAATGCTCTAAGTTGAGGAGTGAGAAGAATACATATCAAATCAAACTTCTGAAGACTGAAGCAAGTCTCCGAAACTGTGAGAGAGACATGAAGAGAGCCATAATGAGAGCTGAGAAGGCTGAAAGCACTGTTAACAGATGGAACTCTGGGAAAACCAAACTCAATGACATCCTCAACATGGGAAAAGTCGCTGGAGATCGAACTGGAGTTGGGTACAACAGAGGAAGCAATTTTCATACACCCAAGACTAGGAGTAGTCTCAATGCTAAGGAACATGTTAAATGGAGTCCACATGATGAGGTCAAGCCACGAGGAAAGAACAGAAGAGGTACTACTCCTAGACAGCTTATATGCAGTTACTGTAAACAAATAGGACATAATAATTGGAGGTGTTTCAGGCGCATGAAGCATGTGAGTGAAGGAAGAAATATTGTTCATCCACAGCAACAGACAAGCATGAAATGGATTAAGAAGTCGGAACTGGTCAGTATGGTTGCATACACCTCTTTAGCTACCTTTGCAGAAAATCAGTGGTACTTTGACAGTGGGTGCTCTCGGCACATGACAGGAAACAAGGGACTTCTGTCTGAGTACATTGCTGGAAATAAAGGTCATGTCACCTTTGGGGATGGACAGAGAAGCAAAGTTATTGGAAAAGGTAATCTCAATATGACAGAAACTCTGAAATTGAAAGATGTGATGCATGTTGAAAATCTAAAGGCTAATCTTATCAGTATAAGTCAGCTGTGCGATCAAGGGCTGCTGGTTCGGTTCAACAAAAATGAATGTCTTGTGTTTAATAGTGATAAAGTATGTATTCTTTCTGGAAAAAGATCCAGTGACAACTGCTACCTATTGCAAGAACCTGACAGATGTCTGAGTATCACCACTGATGCTTCTGAACAATGGCATCAGAAATTAGGCCATGTTAACTTCAAGACCTTAATGAAAATCTCCAAAGCAAGAGCTGTCCGAGGAATGCCTACGTTAATCAAGAAGAAGGAAGGAGTGTGCGAAGCTTGCCAACTGGGGAAGCAGAAGAAAATTAGTCACAAACAAATTCAGAATATCACAACATCAAAAACTCTGGAGCTACTGCATATGGATCTGATTGGACCCACTTCAGAAACAAGTGTCGGAGGTAAGAAGTACATTTTTGTTTGTGTTGATGATTTTTCACGCTTCACCTGGGTGGATTTTCTGAAGGAAAAATCAGACACTTTTAATGCTTTCAAAAACCTGTGTACTCGTCTTCAAGTAGAAAGAGGAGACAACATAGGGAAAGTCATTCGAATCCGTAGTGATCACGGAAAAGAGTTTGAGAATCACTCATTCTCTGAATTCTGTGAGGCACAAGGTATAGGACATGAATTCTCGGCTCCTAAGACTCCTCAGCAAAACGGAGTTGTCGAAAGGAAGAATCGAACTCTTCAGGAAATGGCTTGTGTTATGCTGAATGCTCGAAAAGTGAATACTAAGTGATGGGCTGAAGCGATTAATACTGCATGTTACACCATCAACAGGGTTTATCTTCGACCACTGACTGAGAAAACTCCATATAAAATATGGAAAGGTCGAAAGCCTGATGTCTCCTACTTTCATATTTTTGGAAGCAAGTGCTACATCCTGCAAGATCGAACACCAAGACGGAAATTCGACACCAAGAATGACAAAGGAATTTTCTTGGGGTATTCTACACGGAGTCGTGCGTTCCGAGTGCTGAATGAACGAACAGATGTCATGATGGAATCCATTAATGTTGTGGTTGATGATTTTGATCAGGGAGAATCTATTCTGACCGGTGAGAAAGGAGTTCAAGAAGACATAAATGAAGATGATGTTCGTATTGAAAGTGATGTTGCAACAAACAAGACCAAACAGAACCATGTTGAACAAATTGTTGCAACACAGGATACTGCCAACATGGAGTCAACCCAAGTAAAAGCTGAAAATGCTCCAGATGCTGAGGGAATTACAAAGATCATACGAGATCATCCGCCGGAGCTAATCACTGGTGACGTTCACGACAGTCGTCGCACCAGAGGTACTAGTCGTGTTAATTACAGAGATCTGGCTGGGTATATTTGCTTTCTTTCTACTATCGAACCCAAAAATGTGAAGGAAGCAATTGTTGATGATTTCTGGGTCTCGGCTATGCAAGAGGAACTAAACCAATTCCAACGAAATGACGTTTGGAGTCTTGTGGAGAGACCAAAAGGAACTAATGTCATCGGGACAAAGTGGATATTCAAAAATAAGACAGATGAGAAGGGAAATGTCACCCGGAATAAAGCCCGGCTTGTTGCTCAAGGGTATACCCAAGTGGAAGGCATTGACTTCGATGAGACATTCGCCCCTGTAGCACGGTTGGAATCTGTTAGACTGTTACTTGCGGTTGCCTGTAGCTTAAACTTCAAACTGCATCAAATGGACGTGAAAAGTGCCTTTCTAAACGGGTTGTTGAATGAAGAAGTGTATGTTGAACAACCCAAAGGCTTTGCTGATCCGTTTCTTCCGAATCATGTGTACAAGCTGAAGAAGGCGTTGTATGGGCTGAAGCAAGCTCCAAGGGCCTGGTATGAGAGATTGACCACGTATCTTCTTAAAAAGGGATATGAAAGAGGAGGAGCTGATAAGACCTTATTTGTTCAAAGGACAAGATCAAGTGTGATGATTGCCCAGATCTATGTTGACGACATAGTCTTCGGCTCAACATCTCAACAACTTGTGCATGAGTTTATTAATCTCATGCAAAGGGAGTTTGAAATGAGCATGGTAGGTGAGTTGAATGTATTTCTTGGGCTCCAAGTTAAACAGTGTCAGGATGGTCTATTCATCTCGCAGAGCAAGTATGCTAGAAATCTTGTCAAGAGATTTGGTTTAGAAAGTGCCAGGCATGTTAGGACCCCCATGAGCACATCTGAAAAACTCTCTAAGGATGAAGGAGGAAGAGATGTTGAAGTTACTCTTTACAGAAGCATGATAGGTAGCCTGTTATATCTAACAGCTAGCCGACCAGATATCAGCTTTAGTGTTGGAGTCTGTGCTCGTTATCAAGCAAGCCCTAAGGAATCTCATATTGTTGCCGTAAAAAGGATTATCAGGTATATCAGCGGAACTACAGACTATGGTATATGGTATACAAAGGATACGAATACTCTTGTCTCAGGATATAGTGATGCTGACTGGGCAGGAAATACAGATGATCGGAAAAGCACCACCGGAGGGTGTTTTTATGTGGGGAACAATCTGGTGTCGTGGTATAGTAAAAAACAGAACTCCATATCGTCATCTACAGCAGAGGCTGAGTATATTGCTGCAGGAAGTTGTTGTACACAATTGCTTTGGTTAAAGCAAATGTTGATAGACTATGGTCTGGAACAAGGAGCCATGACTATTTTATGCGACAATCAGAGTGCTATAAATATCTCCAAGAATCCTGTTCAGCATTCTAGAACGAAACACATTGACATCCGACATCACTTTATTAGAGAACTGGTTGAGAAGAAATCCCTGGTTATGGAGTATGTTGCTACAGCTAATCAACTAGCAGACATTTTTACAAAGCCTCTTGATTCAGCCAGATTTGAGGAATTAAGGCAAGCCCTAGGGCTGTGTCGTATCTAATGTTGCCCCCTGTGTTGTGCATTTTGTTGCAACAGTTTGTTGCAACACTATGAGGGTCTTTCAATCTCTGCTGACGGGTCGGTTTTTGTTCTCTTTCATTTTATTACCCGTTATTATTACCCTCTACCTCTTTTCATTCCCAAGGCGCACTTTTGCTTTTTCCTCAACTCAAATCTTTCTCCAAGATTATCCTTCACCCGCTTCTAGGGTTCTTGAAATTGGCTTGGTTGAAGCTTCTCCCAGTTTGTCTACCATGACTAGAAATCAGTCGGGAGAATCATCTCTGCCCCCTCGTCGGTCTTCTCGACGAACTTCCGCTCGGAAAAGTGCTCCGCCGTCCTCGTCTTCTTCGGTTAAACGTAAAGGGGTGTTTCCTCGTCCTGTGCAAAGAACCTCCCGTGGTAATCCCTCTCCATCTCTCTCTTCTTCCTCGTTTGGGAGCATGCATCCTTCCAAAGTCTCGAATTTTGAATTGGTGAACTTTTCCCCAATTCTTGAATTCCCCCTTCCCAAAATTCCCGAGGATGATGATGTGTATGATGATGATGAATGCTTTCCTGATCCGGTTACTATCCAAGACTGGTTCTGGTATTTGAGAAGAACAGGAAAAGAATTGGATCTCTCTTATGTGGATGTATCTCATATTCATTTTAAAGGTCTGATGCGTAAGAAGATTTTGGGAAAAGTTATGAGCGTGAGAGTTCCTCGAGATAGAAAAGTTGTCATTCGCACCTGGAATCCGACATCTTTTGTTAAAATCTCTGAAATTGATGTGATAGACATCTCTGATTCTGAAGATTCCCCTGTGTTTGCTGATCTGCCTAAGTCGAGAGGGACTTCAACGATGTTGACCTATGTTGTTTTGTTTTATCAAACATAGCATGTCACTAGCTTATTAAAATTTCATCTCATAAAATTTTAATCATTTAATGGCTAACCTAATAAGGTTCATGAATACATTATTCAATATGTCCATTAAAAATGAAACAACTAATTTATCCGCATAAATAAAAGTTTCAACTAGTGACATATAACGAGTATTTGCGAGTTTAAAATTATCTACATAATAAAACATGCAAATCTAAAATTTAACAATTAAATTCGAAGATAAAATTTTAAAGCTTCAAAACATTTTATCACATAAAATAAGGTATAAATTTATCAAATAATTTTAAAACCTATACTTTAAAATTTTAATCAATCATTTCTAAAATTAAAATATCGCATAAATAATTTTAGAAACATATATGTAAAATAAAATAAACAAGCTTAGATTTCATCTCATGAAAATAAAATATTTCTTAAATTTACATATCCATTAAAGCAATTTTAAACACTTTTAAAATCATTAGAAATAGATTTAAAAGCTTTCAAATAAAGTTTTTAAAATTTCTAATCTTTATGTAACTTAAGAAAAAATTAAATTTCAAAAATAAAATATTTCTTAAAATTACATAAACATTTAAAGGCTCGGAAAAATATTTATATCTCATAAAAAAACTTTTATAAAGCATTTGAACATTCGAGATTCATTTAAAATTATCGCATAAAATTAAATCGTCCAAAAAAAATTTCGTGTTGCAAAAAACAATTTTTTAAAAAACACAAAATAATTTTAAACTAATTTAACATAAAGCTAAAATAGTTCGTATGTTAAAAATAAGCAATTTTTAAACATTTAAAAAGTCGTTATAATAGATCTATAGCATAACCGTGGCTCTGATACCACTGTTGGGGTTTTGGCGGACCCCCAGAGCTCGGATCTGTGTCCGTCCTAAGTCGGACGGACCACAGGGGCATAAAAGCGCAACGAAAATCGAAAATCAAATAATTCTAGACTAGCTAAAATATTTAGCTAGGCTCTGAGGGAGCCAGAACCTAGCCCGATCTATGCCAACTTGGGGTAGATCTGACCACCCCAAGAGGGATCTACTCTAAAGCGACTAATTTAAATCTACGCTAAAATTACTTAACCACATACCCGGAATCTTGGCACTGGAGTAGGCAAGATGTACCACACCGTCTTCTGAAGCTCCTCGTAGACGAGCCGACTCGACTCGATCCGCCTGAGCCGCCTCGCACCCTCGAACCGATCCGCCCGAGCCGACTTTCGCCTCCGAGCCGATCACACGCGGTAAAAAGTTTCACTTGAGAAGAACCCGCGTCTTAGACGTCCGGATCAAAATCCAAACCCCCTTCGTAGTCTTGCCAGGACTACTCCGAAGAATAGGAAGAGAGAGGGAGAATAATTTAGTCACCGATTGAGCTTGCTCTAAAAGTCTGGAGCTACTCGATCGATGACTTGGTGTGTTTTTCAACGAAGAGAGTGCACCCCTATTTATATAGGGAGTCAGCACTCACTCTTTCGTTGCGAGCAATGTGGGACTTTTGCAAATGGGAGAAAAAAATCAATTAAGCCAATTTGTCTTAATTTCTAGTTTAAGTGAGCTTTTCATAAAAGAAAACTTTAACTAATTAATTCTCTTTGCTCATTAAACTTTAGACACCAAACAAACTATCAATCCAAAGCGCTTCGAATGGTGAACGCGTAGGAATTAACGGCGATGAATTTCGACTTCGTTTGACCCCTCAAACAATTGCCCAAAGTTGGGCAAATAATCGATTTTCGTAGCCGTCATTTGGGGTTTCAAAAAAAACCTTAAATGACTTAAGTTGCGGGTGCGCCCGCCCAAGGGGACAAGGGTGGGCTGCACGCCTGCTGGGCAACGGGCGTGCGCCCGCTGCCGCAGCGGGCCGTGCTCAGGTTGTGCCCGCTGCAAGCAGCGGGCGTTGGCCTGCTGCACGGCCCGCTACGTGCCCGCTGCAACAGCGGGCGCCCGCCTGCTGTGCAGCGGGCCGCGCCTGCTACAGCCAGCGGGCTGCGCCCGTTTGCCTTTGTCTATGGGCTTGTTAGCCCAGTGGGTCTAACCCACTTCGCCTTGGACTGTTTTCGCGTTTCCGGGCTCGTTTGAGCTCCGATTTGGACGCGGTTTGATCCTGTGTTTAGACCAAGACGATCCCGTCATCCAGGTAACCCTTTCCAATATATTTGTTCCTACTAAATTTGTCGTAACCAATTTACGACACGTTTAATCATAGTTTGCATCAAATGCAACGTTTGTCCCTATTGCTATTGCGACTAATTTTCACAACAAGCTTTGTGAATATTAAATATCATCAAATGATATCTCTCTCTATTCTATCTTCCTATTACTAAGACACGAACGCCACTCGATGTGAGACCCTACAGTCTGACCTTACTACAGTTTGGGGCTCGGAACCCCTTGACGACGGTCACTACGAGCAGTAGCTGTCGTCCCTGTTTCAGAATCATCATAACGTGATCGACTCTTTGACAAAAGCATCATTGGGTTTATATTAGCTGTGTCAGTGATGAACTCCGTTAGCTATAGTCCCTTCGTCAAGACTGTGTTCATGTTGGCCTAGGGTATGGTTTACTGTCAACCCTATTAGACAACATTGGTCAGTATACGGTGGTCCTTGTTGTATACACGTTGTACTTCTTACAACGTACCCCGGCCGAGGATTAACACAAATATCGTACTGAGCCTGTAACACTAACTTCCCTTTAACGGAAGTGACGAATCCCATCCCAGTCATCTACTCGTCTCGAGAGCTTCGGGTGTAACTCAACCTAAGATCTTTCAGCAGGCCTAGCCTCGAAGCTAGATCATAGGTCTAAGCTACACGGTTCACTCACAGGTTTGTTCAAATGACTTCAGGTTATAATGACCAGCTAACCTATCATCACCCTAGAGTTATTAAAGACAGTTCAGTTAAAGTTAACCATTTAATAACTCTAATTTGGTCGTTCAGTGAACTCATTCTCCAATGAGTACCTGTGTCTCGCCTCCGACTTCACCAAGTCGAATGACTATGAGATCATCATTACCCTAAGATAAGACTAAGACACAATGGTCTATCCGATGTGTCGATATCCAGTTCTCGACACATCTATGACCACGAACCGTTTAAGACTTATGTTTCTATTCGGTCGCTTACTTACTCATAATCGAGATCCCATCTAGATACGTAAGGACCTAACTATAAGTCTATGGATTTATCTAAGTATATTAATACGAACGATTTTATACTTAGGATAATATGCACCATATACAGTATGAACAAGACGTATACTTAGGATAAATTGCCTTATGGGCACATATCCTCCTACACAGTGAGGACCCCACTTTCGAGGATTTGAACCAGGAGGTAGACCCCGCTGACCAGAGTTACAAGGACGCTGAGATCCTCCCTGCTGAAGATTAGAACATTGTTGCAGCCTACATTTATTTTAGCTATATTTATTGTTGCAGGTGAATAAATTGTACGGCCATGCTGGGCCCTAATTTATTGTGTATTTGTTTTAAACTCTGGACCAAAAGTTGCAATAAATATTTGTGATGTTTCTGATAAATTCGCGTGCATGGACCTGATTGCTTAATACAAAATGCTTATTGTACTTAAGTCAAAGAAGAAAGAAAAACATACTTCTTCTTTGCTTTAAACACTTGCAGACCCGCTCACGTTCTCTCTTCCAAGTATAATGGAAAGCGAGGCGTTACAGGTTTTAGTGGTGGCCCCATGCAGGTCCTTTTGCGTTCTGTGAGACACTTTAGAAACAGTATGAGTATTATTACTAACCAGATCGTTTAGATAAACTTGTACACAAATGTTTACCTTGTTTGTTTGAAGCATGGCAGGAAGACCCAACACTCGCAACGAGAATGGAGTCAACGGGAATGGTACTCCTGACATCCACGGGCTCATAGGGGGTCATGAGAGGCATATTGGAGATCCAACAGCAGCTGATTCAGTAGGGACAACAAGCTGTATAACCTGCACCGCCGCCTCCTCGAACTGCACCCAGAGCCAAGCAATTTCGGGAGCTGAACCCGAAGAGCTTCTCTAGAAGAGAAGGCCCACTGGAAGCTAAAGAATGGGCCCGAAGTATAGAAGACAACCTAAGTCTTTCCTGTATTGACCAAGCAGGATGGGTGGAAGTTTCCAAGAAGCAACTGACGGGGAATGCACGAAACTGGTGGTACGCTGAAGAAGCTCGTCTGGTCAAGCCCATCAACTGACCATATTTTGAGAGCGATTCGATGCTCAGTATTTTCCCCGATCAGCTAAGAGAGAGCCGCAATAACGTTTCGTCAACCTGGAACAAGGCAATCGGACTGTTGATGAATATGAGGTAGAATTCTCCATGCTTAGTCGATTCGCTCCACATCTGGGGAGGATCCTGAAGACCGTGAATATCAGTTCCTCCAGGGTCTGGACCTAGACATTCAGGCTTCAATGTCTTTGGAGAATCTGACTACACATCAGGAAGTATTGTATGCTGCTAGAAAGCATGAGCTTATTGTGAAGCGTAAGAAGGTGCTTCAGAATGGATGAAGCAGACGTCCACAGGAACCACTCAAGGGCAATCTCCAGCCTACTCAGACTACTTAATTCAAGAGGCCTGCTAATCATGCCAACAACCGACCTCAGATGGTGTGCTTTCACTGCAATCGGACTGGTCATCTCAAGAAGGACTGTAGAGAGTTGCTGAACCAATGTCTGATATATAGAGCATCTGCACATACTACTAGAGACTGCCCTCACCGCACCAACAAGCCGATGACCACTGGACCTTTTGGACCTATTCAACGTGGAGCTCCTGGACCTACTCAGCGTGGACCACCTCTGGCTCAACAACATAAGGCTTATGAATAAATGAGGTAGAACCAGCCGAGACGACATGCATTCACCATGACTGCCACTGATGCTGAGACTGATGAGCAAGTGATCTCTGGTAATACCTAAACTCTTCTTTTATAATGCTTATAGTATATATGTGTGTGTTAGATCGTTGCGTCCAACACTCAGAACTCCACGATGCAAGTTGTACTCCCTCATATTATAAGTTCAAATTAGATACAGCTAAGGGGGATCATTCTTATATATTTTGATCAATAATAATATAATATAATATATCTATTATACAATTGCCAACGTTTTTTGAATTTTGTCCTACGTGGCAGTTTTGTCTCAGTCATATTTTGGGTTACTGACTGGGACGCCGGTAGGGGCCCCGTGGGGGTTGGGTGGGGTTCTGGGCTTGGGTTTGGGATGGGCTTTTGGTGATTTTTTTTGCGTTTTAGTCCCTGTTTTTCCTCCTTTTGCCCCCCGACCCTTCTCACGCACACACCCATGCTTTTTTCTGTCACGCACCGCTTCCCAAAAAAGTGGAGACGGGACGAGAGAAGGTCCGCTCAGACTTGAAGCTACAAAGCCACAAGTCCGATAAGCGTCAATCAACTTCAAACTGCAGGTCCTTGCAACGCAAAACGAAACAAGATAATAATAATGAAATGAGACAAAAGAATAATCTCAGACTATCCATAAATATAAATTCCAACATCGCAGAAAAGCCACCAGGCTAAAAGAAAGAATCTAAGGGGCCAAACATGGCCAACAAAAGTACAACGTACAAAACAAAGGTGCCATGCACCGACAGCTAACAGAAATCCTAAAACAAAAGAAAACTCAGCAAGGGTCACCGATGTCCGCAAATCTCCTCCTGGGCAAACATGGACTCAGGCTCAGCGTCAGCAACTACCACGTACTCAGCAACAGTCTCTGGCTCAAGGTCTAACATGTGACACCCAAAAGAGCAAGGGGCACATGTCAGCAAGTCTACAAGGGACTTGTGCAAGGAAACTGAAAGTGAAGGTAAGCAACCTAGCAGTTCTAGCATCATGCAATGACATGACAGTTAAAGTATGAATGCAACAAGTAAAGTAAGGTACAAGCATGGTATTTAAACATGGCACAGATGACAAGTATTACATGAATCATTCACAAGACAAGTACAAGACAAGTAAGCACCTCGTGCACAGAGATTCCGCCTTTTGGCTAGAGTGGCTGATCGGGCCAACTCTTACGCTCAAGTGATCGTTTATCCCTACCCCTCCACGTGTATCGGGCATTGGCTTTTGACCAACCCATGAGGTCTGCTTCTGGATCACGAGCCAGGAAGTGTTTTAACATGATGGCATATGGGTGCACCTAGCCGGACAAGGAAGTACAAGTACAAGTATTGTAGTGTGTGCTACTAATGCAACAATCAACTTGATGACATGTAAAATGCAATGCATGACAGTTAAAAGGGCGTACAGTTAAGGAATTTAAACGTGACAGATATCAATGCATGCATGACAAGGCAGGGTGACGGATCTAGCTTCGTTGTCACGCTAGACCCTGAAATTGCGTCTAGACAGCTATCATTTCACTGTCTAGTCTCTTTTACGCTAAAAATGAGGAAGTGGCCTAAAAACATGGCCCTACACAAGAGTTGGCAAGTTTCACTTGCCTGCAAGTCTGACGTCTGAAAACACCGTCCAAAAGAGTCCAAAGTCCCAAACAACATACGTGCACAAGTCCACCAGCCTACAGTCCCATATTATTAATCTTGATTAGTGAGTTATCAGACAACCAAAATACTGATTTTTATCTTGTTTAACAGGGTTGGGTTGGGGGTCCTAAGTGTTCAAAAATTTACCCTTACACGACACAAGAGCTACACTGGCGTCGGGTAGCGACGCCAGGGGTTGAATAAAAGGTCGCGCTCCTAGTCCAGATTTCAAACAAGATTCCATGCTCGCCAATCCCCGAACAGTGGCGAGACCAGCGAACAAGATTCCAAACAGCGAGCAAAGGACGACGATTAGGCGATACTACGTGTTTTTGGGTGACTCGACGATCGTGGATTTATCTGCGTCAACACAGTCGTGATTTTAAGCTAGAGGTTGACCAATTAAATAATATACGACTAGCTAGTAAAGTTTGTTACATATATCATATATATATTTATACTAGATACACTGTAACAAGAAATTAATCAACAGTGGGTATGATGATGTATCTACAGTAACACCAACCTATCACCTATATATAATATAGCCCACAACTATAATGCCGGCATATCAACACGTAACCAAGTATAGGAGAACTAATATGTATCTGTCTTTAAAGTAACATTAATAACATATAATGTTTTTAAAACATAAATGATATCAGTTATCATCTCACCATTTGCTTGCAGGTGGGGGCGTCCTCTTGCGGCAACGGCGTCACACGGCGTCACACGGCGACGGGGGTTTGGGATCGGAGAGACGTCGGAGAAGCCGTCAGGGGTGTCGGATACGCGGGGCGGCGCCACCGTGCGCTGCTGCGAAACGCAGCAGCTGATGGCGATTTGCAGCTGTCGCTGCAGCGGATTCCGGTGCCTAGACGGCGGGGAAGGCGGAGAGATGGGGTCAGGCGTGGGGAGAGAAGGCCACCGGGGGTCTGAGCAGCGCCGGGCGCTGCTGCTGCGCTGCGGAGGACAGCAGCGAGATGCGATCACTGCGGGGGTCTGCGAGGCTGCCAGAGAGCCACCTTGACCTGAGCGACGCCGGGGGCGTGGGTCGATGCGGAAGTAGGCTGCGTGTGGGAGGGGTCGACGGCGGAGGGCCTCGTGCGAAAGTATGAGGGCGGCTGCGAGTTTTGCGTGATTGCTGCGAAAGAACGGAGATGTCGGCGCTTTCGATGGTTGCTGGGGGAAGTTAGAACCTAGGTTATTATTTTAAAGAGGTAAGGGCTGATATGTGTGCTAGGGGCCATAGGGTTATTATATATATTGATAGGGTAGCAGGGTTTCAATTGTTAAGGAGAAGGCCAAGGCTCACGTGAATGGGCCATAGGGTAGGTTAGCTAGGATTTATTTCTAGGTTAGAATTGTTTGTTATAAGAATATTAAAGGGCCCAAGATTAAAAAATGCGGGCCTAGGCATCATGACATGGCTTGCAACGAAGTAGGTTAAGATAATAGGAATACTTAGTGGGTTATATACCTAAAACTCGAGGTTAAATAATAGGGGATTGGGCCAAATATTGAAAGTGGGTTAAACGGAGTCCAAAAATTGTAAGATAAATACTGGGGTGACCGGGGCGACGAGAGAAAGAATACAGAGAAGACGAATCACAATTTCGGCGTCGAGAAATGAAATTAAAAATAAAAAGGTCTAGCGACAAAAGTGAAAACCATGACGTCTCTTCAAATAGGATCAAATCGTGGGAGAACGACCCGCGAAATGACGTTCCAAATGAATTCCACAATTTAATACTCTCCGAGAGGGTCACAACGACATATCACACCCAAGTGTTCACAAACAATCAAGGTCTAAAACAAATACGTGCACGGTCAACAGCACGTGTACGGAGAAGATACGATTGGAAAGCGACCGTTACATCCTCCCCACCTTAGAATAAAGTCCGTCCTCGGACTTTCTAACTATAAATATAACTCTAGCTAGACTAGTAGCTATCCCGACCATATCACATTATAATTCAACCAGGTATAGTCAGTACAATGCTTATACATACACTAGGTAGTCAGACAATAGTTCTGCTCACATGTTTATATTCATTCATGCACATATTTTAATCATATATATATATATATATATATATATATATATATATATATATATATATATATATATGCATACATCCCTTATATAACTACTATTAACCTAGCACAACAATAGTTCAGATACACACATAAGATTAGTCTCACACTAGCAAATACAATCATTGCTCTACGTATGGATAGCTACCTATGCACCAAACAAACATGGGTATACTACTCCGTAATATTTCCTAGTATACATCCAATACCAAACACATCAACACATGTAGTCACACCATACCATTATTAAATCAAGTCTTACTAGATCTAATATACATTCACCACTACTATAATTTCACAATTATATAGTCATTTAGATACATGCAATTGTTTCACCATATATTCACCTCACATACGGGTCTAATACTATATTCACGTCACGCCACACATACCATAGTCACCAATACCTATAACTAAGCACATACTTACCCGTGCACGGTGCACACCCACACATGCTAATATTTCATTCATATATACCAACCATACCACTATATACTCAGTACATCTACCCACCTAGTTTAGCTAGTACACATACGTTCACACAGGCAAGTCCTTAGTAAATAACTATACCACAAGACCAACACCTATAACTATATACTGGTATAGCGACCCACAATCATGTGCGTAACACAACCAGGCGCAAACAATCCTATCACTATACATACACCATCTAACGCTATATTCATGGTACTACACGCAAACCGCAGACATACATAACAATATACTTAGAGTATACCCACTCAAGCTTGAGTGAGACTCGAAACACATATCAGAATACTCTATATACGTAACACGGTATTTATACCAATACCAATACCACTCCAATGTATACACATCCACCAATATAACCATATACATACCATATGTCAATCACACTTAATATTTCGTCAGGTAACACCCACTTAGTTCAATTACTTTATATACCATAATAATAATACAGACATCAGCACACGTATAATTATAATACCTTCCTTAATACATGCATTTACCGTATAGTCACACTCGTGTAGAACATATATTCACACCATATCCTACTACCTATAATCAGTATACCAACACATCTACACATACAAAGCTAAGATGTGCAGTAGTCGTGTATACCTCACGGTATACACGCATACAACATCCCGTAAAAGCAAGCAATACCAATCAAAATTATAATCCTACTACCATACGTATATCACGTATATACTCATGCAGCTAATACATAACTACTTACGTCTAAGCACAACACATATCTACGTACGAGCACACACGCACACTCACTAACATGTAGGTCATATAATAGGCCTACTCACTTAACTATACGTACATCTATTATCATCACACCCATCAAACACATAGCTTTACCAACGTATTATTTCATCCATTATAAGTATCTCCAACTACATACGCCTCATTATATATCTCAATACTGATTCATATATACACAGACGCCCCTAGGGTGGTATAGCTATCCTTACACATACCTATAAATACTAACACCATACAACTTCATAACATCACGAATAACTCTGAGTATGTATATATCACACAATAGGCAAACATTAATATACTGTGGGGGAGTACACTCATTCAAGCCCACAACACAACTTAGGTGTAACGACCCGATTCCCGGGCCCGTTACTTTTGGATATTTGCGCAGGTCCTGTAGTTAACCAGTGAAAAAAAATAGCCACGATGCAGAGATGTACAAAAATACCCAAATAGTGTCCAATAATTACATCCATATTATACAAAAATTGTCCAACAATCGTACATGAAGGAAAGTAAATACTACTGGAAACAACTCTGAAAGCTGCAGACTCATGGTCAAATTCTGGCGCTATTAACTCTAGAGCATCTGCCTTCATAGTACGTCGTCTGCGGTGCCACAGAGGTGAAACCGTAGGTAAGTCACAACAATTCTAGCAATAGAAACAAAGTAGTGCAAAAGTATGGAACAGATTATAGTAAACAAAAGATGGTCAGATAGATACAAAAGTAAAGTATGAGCTGACAGATATGTAAGAGTGATAATTAAAATACTGGTAACTATTCAGAAGTGATGCATAAAGTAAAGATGACTGTACAAGTGCAAAAGTAACGACTGTGGCGTGGCATGTGGTAGTAACGATATTTTGACCAATGGGATGTTAATAGTAATACAACCAGGTTAACAATGTTTTGACCAATCGGTAATGGGATGGCAATAGATTGACCTAGTAATACTTAAGAAAAGATGAGCGTCGCTTGGCTATCTAATAGTGTAGGATGGCCTAATAATAAGAAGTCTAACTTAACTTCCAAATCAGCCAGTTAGTCAGGGCTTGAAGGCACAGGTCACTTCAAAGACCGCATGAACAAGTCCCTTGGTTGACCAACCCCCTTCCCATTCCTTTCTAGACACTGATTCAGTCGTAATTTAAGACCGCTCATTATTAAACCGTTCTATCACGTTCGAGTAGTCTCGACTTAGTCCGTAGAAGTAGTAGTCGTGACTGAAGTAATGGTATCAATCAATTATCAATTGGTGCAACATCAATCAAACTAGTGCATCAGTCTTAAATGTCGCAAGGGCCTAATAGTGTGCTCCGTAAATGTGCTCCGTAAATGCCCGAAGGCCCAATAGTGTGTTCTGTAATGTGCTCCGTAAATGCCCGAGGGCCCAATAGTGTTTTCCGACAATACAAACAACCATGAGTACAATACAGCAATCAAACTAGTGCATCAGCCTTGGCTCGAGTGTACGATATGCATCCAGAAGTGCACCCATCCCACGGAGCAACTCGTGGAATATCTACCTACCATTCCTGTAGGGTGATGGTACAGCTTAACTAATAAGGGTGGACCCGGTCACTCCCGCACATGGCGTAGCTCAAGACTACCCCGTATCCCGTGTATTATCATAGTCCAATGTTCATATCAGTGTTCGTATCAATATGGCCTCATGGGCCCTGTATCAATCAGCTAGTGCAACAGTCTTAGCTCGAGTGTACGATATGCAACCAGAAGTGCACCCATCCCACGGAGCAACCCGCGGAATATCTACCTACCATCCCCTTTAGGGTGATGGTACAGCTTAACTAATAAGGGTGGACCCAGTCACTCCCGCACACTACGTAGCTCAAGACTACCCCATAACCCATGTTGTATCACCTTTTACATTTATAACCGTATCAGTATCCGTGTCTGTATCCATATCTGTATCCGTATGGCCTCATAGGCCCATCATTTCGTACATCCAACAATATGTACAATAATACATCCATCAATGAGTACATCAAATACATTTATATGGTAGATACTTGTTGAAAAGTCAAGGCAGAAGCCTCAACAGAGAATATCAGTCCTGAGCAATGCTTTGAAGTCCAACAACTATGATATCAAATTTCATGAGAGTTTACTATCTTAATTTAGTCCGAGCAATGATTTGAAGTCTGACAACTATGATATCAAATTCATAAAAGTTTACTATCTCAATTTAGTCCGAGCAATGATTTGAAGTCTAACAACTGTGGTATTTATTCCCATAAAAGTGCACTATCTCAATTTAGTCCTTTGGTCATTCCACTATTGATTAGTTCTCAAGTTAATTAGGTCTCTAGTCAATTGTTCAAGTCAATAACTGTTCTGAGACTAGGTGACATGTCCTAAGTTCATACGAGTACACTATCCAGATTTCCAAAGTTAGAATTAGAGTGACTTACTCTTTTAGAGATTGTCGTGGTAAGACGAGATTGGAGCTAGAGCTTCTAAGGATGCTGGTGCACGAGTATTGGTACCTGCAAACACAAGAAGTCATTAGTTACAGGCTACCCTATTTTCTATCTATTTAATCTGATCGTTTCGATTTTATAATCGATTGAAACGTTGTCAAAAAGTGTTCTAATTTTTTTTCTATAGCCTAGATATAAGGAAAATAATTTTACTATAAGAGGAAATATTTTTCAGAAGCTCATAGTAATTTTTAAAATTTTTAAAAGCTCAAAATAGGTTTAAAAACTAATTTTTAATTAAGTACGTAATTATTCAAGAATTTCTTCTGGATGAAATCTGTATCGGAAAGTTACGAATGAACTGTCAAAATGACCGTATCGGAGAGTACTTTAACATATATTTTTATCGCAAATTAGTTTACGTGAAAATAGTAACTTACTGATTTTTGAATGAAAATAACTTATTTAAATTTTAGGCTTAAAAATTAATTCTCGAAAATCTAAGCATCTCATTGAGACGAAACTAGTGCCATTGGGTCCAGAATGTCATTTCTGATTTTCTAGAGGTGGTCTCACATTTTTCTGATCCTTTTATTATTTATTATTAATTTTAAACTATTAAGTCCGTTATATAATTAATATATATATGTATTATTTCGTATATACGTGGTGGGACCGAAAAGGTGCTCTCTCTCAAGTGCAAGAGTCCGTACAAGTAGTAAAACCTGGGAGTCCAGGTGATACGTAATGCGTATACGTTTTCGTATACGTTTTTAATCCCTCACCTACGAGCGCTGCATGGCTGAGGGGGCGTTCGCTCGGGGGTTTCTCGTCGACTTCGTCGACGATGGTGACGGCAAGGCGGCGGGGTGATGGCGTAGGGAGGCGGAGCTGACGGAGGGCACGGCGGCGCGTCTCCGGTGGGCAGCGACGAGAGCAGCGGTTGCTACTTGCGGAAGTCGACGGCGAAGCCCGGAGGTGAGCGGTCTGTCGGGGGTGTTTCGAAGCTGCAGACGACGGTGACACGTCGGAGAGCGGCTGAAGCGGGGGTTACGACGGCGTAAGAAGGCGGACGACGGTGGGGAATCCGACTGGGGCTTCGTCGGAGCTCCTTGGAGCTGGAGGCGGCGTCGGACGGTTCTCGTTGCTCGGAGGAGCTTCTGGGTGGCGCTCGCTTCACCGGAGGGGCGGTGGGTGCACGGTTTCAAGGCGGAGGCGGGAGCAGTTCTAGGGTGTGCACAGCTCGATGGGGCGGAGATAGTGACGACGTGGCGGAGATGGTGAGCTCTATGTCGGCGAACGGGCGGTGTGGGCACTGTGGAGATTGAGGTGGCAGTGGCGTGGGTCTCCGTCGTCGGCGAGGGCGCTCCAGGTCGCCGTGGGGATAGGTCTGGGCGGAGCAGCGAGGAGCTCCTGACGACGGAGCGGGGGAATCTCGTCGTCGTTGTAGTCGGGGTCGGAGACGAGGCAGGGTCGAGCGACGACAGGAAGCGGGCGGGGTTTCGGTGTGTCGTTACGGTGGCGGAGATGATCGGAACGGCGGCGAGACGAGCGGATGCAGGCGAGCTTGGGGTGTTTGCCTGGCGTCGGGGTCGGAGACGAGGCGGGCTTCGATGGCGAGATTGGATCGGAGGTGGATGGCGCGGCTTCGACGTTCGGAGGAGGCGGTGGAGATTCGGAAAGCGAGCGGCGCTCAGAGGGACGACGCTTCGGTGAACGGGGATGGGTTTTGACGTGAGGAATTCGGAGGAGATGAAGAACGAACGGGCAGAGGGGTTCGAGTCAGTGCGGGGTGAAGGGGAGGGCGGAGCTGAGTGATAACGGGAGAGTGAGACTGTGTACGGGGTGAGGGGGGAGAGAGAGGCCTGTGTGTGTGTGTGCTTGAGTTAGGGGGGTATTATATAGGATATAGATTAGGTATTAGTCAATGGGTAATTAATGGGGTAATTAATATGTTAGGTGATTAGCTTTTTGACTAAGGTTAGGGGGATGAACCGGGTTAAGAAAAGTGAAAAACGTGTTTATCATGGGATGCTTAGGGTTAATGATAATTAACTTGGGTTAAAAGTAATTAGTATATTTTAGTAGTAAAACCAAATACACGAAATTACGAGTTTGTCCCTACTAGCAAACGTGTCCCAAAAATTACGAAAACATACCCACGGGACCGTTTCGTCGCAAGGATCGCGAATACCAAGTCTGTTTCAGGGTTTGAGCTACCAAAATACTAGTTTTTAATCAAAACGTTTAGGAAGCGGGTTTGCGGGTTCTTTACTGATTTGACTTCAGAAAATTACGAAATTACTGTGGGAAGCCATAAATGATCATTGAATGTTACTGCAAAAGTCTGAAAACGTTTTGAAGTTGTTTGATTAGAAAATAAATTCATAAAGCCAAAACGGTAATAACTGAAAATGAATTTTATCAGAAATGTTTTGAGTATTTGATGAAATCCGATCTTACTAAAATATTACATAACTAGTCTGGTACTTCAAAATATTTTTATAAGAAATTTTTGAAATCAGTAAAACTCCTGACAAACCATTATAAAATAGTTTAAAAATTGAAAAATTGGTCAAATGCGTAAATAGTTTGTCTTGATGAAAACATGCCGTTACATCCTACCCTCCTTAAAATAATTCCGTCCTCGGAATTTTTAAGACCGATAATCGCCTAAGCAATTTAACGATCGAAAGACAGGCTTGATAAATGATTATGATATAGGAAAATAAGTTGTTAATAGCATGAAATATAATGTGATACCGTAGCATTAAGAAAACAAGAGATGATGTTTGTAAATACCTACTATTGACACCACCATAGCTTCTATAGCTAGTCTCAAATCAAGATGGGCTCAGAAGAGGTCGGGTTCAAGAAAGATGAAGAGGTAGCGGCATTAGCTTACACGTCTTGGTTTGGTTCGTCTCATTCTCCAATACTTCTGAACGTCCTTCGATTCACTTCCGTTGTCGAGCTACCCTCCTTAAAATTAATGTTGCTAGAGTATGGGTGAGCTAAGCAATACTCCAAGACTAAGAAGAACAATCGAGTGGACATTACCAACTGAAGGATGGGTGATGATGAATGAAGTGGGTAGATAGTTCAACTTATAAAAATTATTCTAACTGCTAGCAAAAGGGTTACTAGAGAAGGTATATCCAAAGATTGGATTACGAATTTCTAGACAAGGGTTAAGAGTTCAATCAATGAAGACCTAATGAAGATGGGTAATAAGGACGCTTCACCCGTATTTCCAATATAGGTGAACACCCGAGATATCCAGTACTCGAGAGTTCTATTTGAGTATTTTATACTGTACATCATGATCTTGCTATATTGTTCACGAGGTCGGTAGCGCGGACCTGCGTGGGCCACCAAAGCTGTAACGACCAGATTCCCGGGCCCGTTACTTTTGGATATTTGCGCAGGTCCAGCAGTTAACCAGTGAAAAAAAATAGCCACGATGCAGAGATGTACAAAAATACCCAAATAGTGTCCAATAATTAAATCCATATTATACAAAAATTGTCCAACAATCGTACATGAAGGAAAGTAAATACTACTGGAAACAACTCTGAAAGCTGCAGACTCATGGTCAAATTCTGGCGCTATTAACTCTAGAGCATCTGCCTTCATAGTACGTCGTCTGCGGTGCCACAGAGGTGAAACCGTAGATAAAGTCACAACAATTCTAGCAATAGAAACAAAGTAGTGCAAAAGTATGGAACAGATTATAGTAAACAAAAGATGGTCAGATAGGTACAAAAGTAAAGTATGAGCTGACAGATATGTAAGAGTGATAATTAAAATACTGGTAACTATTCAGAAGTGATGCATAAAGTAAAGATGACTGTACAAGTGCAAAAGTAACGACTGTGGCGTGGCATGTGGTAGTAACGATAGTTTGACCAATGGGATGTCAATAGTAATACAACCAGGTTAACAATGTTTTGACCAATCGGTAATGGGATGGCAATAGATTGACCTAGTAATACTTAAGAAAAGATGAGCATCGCTTGGCTATCTAATAGTGTAGGATGGCCTAATAATAAGAAGTCTAACTTAACTTCCAAATCAGCCAGTTAGTCAGGGCTTGAAGGCACAGGTCACTTCAAAGACCGCATGAACAAGTCCCTTGGTTGACCAACCCCCTTCCCATTCCTTTCTAGACACTGATTCAGTCGTAATTTAAGACCGCTCATTATTAAACCGTTCTATCACGTTCGAGTAGTCTCGACTTAGTCCGTAGAAGTAGTAGTCGTGACTGAAGTAATGGTATCAATCAATTATCAATTGGTGCAACATCAATCAAACTAGTGCATCAGTCTTAAATGCCGCAAGGGCCCAATAGTGTGCTCCGTAAATGTGCTCCGTAAATGCCTGAAGGCCCAATAGTGTGTTCTGTAATGTGCTCCGTAAATGCCCGAGGGCCCAATAGTGTTTTCCGACAATACAAACAACCATGAAGCGGGGTCGAGAGACGAGGCGGGGTCGAGCGACGACAGGAAGCGGGCGGGGTTTCGGTGTGTCGTTACGGTGGCGGAGATGATCGGAACGGCGGCGAGACGAGCGGATGCAGGCGAGCTTGGGGTGTTTGCCTGGCGTCGGGGTCGGAGACGAGGCGGGCTTCGACGGCGAGATTGGATTGGAGGTGGATGGCGCGGCTTCAATGTTCGGAGGAGGCGGTGGAGCTTCGAAAAGCGAGCGGAGCTCGGAGGGACGACGCTTCGGTGAACGGGGATGTGTTTTGACGTGAGGAAGTCGGAGGAGATGAAGAACGAACGGGCAGAGGGGTTCGAGTCAGTGCGGGGTGAAGGGGATGGCGGAGCTGAGTGATAACGGGAGAGTGAGACTGTGTACGGGGTGAGGGGGAGAGAGAGGCATGTGTGTGTGTGTGTGTGTGTGTGTGTGTGCTTGAGTTAGGGGGGGTATTATATAGGATATAGATTAGGTATTAGTCAATGGGTAATTAATGGGGTAATTAATATGTTAGGTGATTAGCTTTTTGACTAAGGTTAGGGGGATGAACCGGGTTAAGAAAAGTGACAAACGTGTTTATCATGGGATGCTTAGGGTTAATGATAATTAACTTGGGTTAAAAGTAATTAGTAGATTTTAGTAGTAAAACCAAATACACGAAATTACGAGTTTGTCCCTACTAGCAAACGTGTCCGAAAAATTACGAAAACATACCCACGGGACCGTTTCGTCACGAGGATCGCGAATACCAAGTCTGTTTCAGGGTTTGAGCTACGGAAATACTAGTTTTTAATCAAAACATTTAGGAAGCGGGTTTGCGGGTTCTCTACTGATTTGACTTCAGAAAATTACGAAATTACTGTGGGAAGCCCTAAATGATCATTGAATGTTACTGCAAAAGTCTGAAAACGTTTTGAAGTTGTTTGATTAGAAAATAAATTCATAAAGCCAAAATGGTAATAACTGAAAATGAATTTTATTAGAAATGTTTTGAGTATTTGATGAAATCCGATCTTACTAAAATATTACATAACTAGTCTGGTACTTCAAAATATTTTTATAAGAAATTTTTGAAATCAGTAAAACTCCTGACAAACCATTATAAAATAGTTTAAAAATTGAAAAATTGTTCAAATGCGTAAATAGTTTGTCTTGATGAAAACAGGCCGTTACATTAGGTACATGCACCACGACAACATCACAAAGGTCCAAAGGCCTACCAACATTAGAGTTGGCACAGTCATTGACGAGCACTAAAGCCTAAGCAATAGAGGGAGATCGAGGTCGAAAGCGTGACGAGGGAAGGATCGATAAGCACGAGTTCATATAGGTCAAATACAAGGAGACAGCTTGGTAAGATGAAACAGCAATTCACTTGTGAATATTTAGGTAGAGGAAAGTAAGATGTAGTGATACTTTTATAGGTTAGAGAAGGAAAATAATGTAAATAACATAAGCTAAAAACGTGGAATTTGAAAACTGCTGTACTTCAAAAGTTGGAGTCCTCGTCTGTATAAAAATATTTGGAGACCGATAAAACAAGTTGTTCGAAATAAATTTGAGTCAAATATACATAATAAGAGAAAGTGGTTTATTGGCTTATATAAAATTTTTATGAGGAAAGTAAATCATTTAAACGAACATTAAGGACATATGTTAGAAAATGCTATGCGGCAGTAATTTAATAATTTTGGCAAAAATTTTGAAATTCAAAGATTGAAATTAAATTAACTGAAGAATTTAAGCTCATGTTAAATACTCTCAAAGTCTTTAAGCTAGGGAAAATTTTAAAATAATCAATATTGAAACTACTTTTAAAGGAACCAGGTTTTGCCAAAAAGAAACTGTTTTATACAAGGGTTTTAAAGTACGGGTACAACGAACCTAGGACGGATATATATAAAAGATAATTGGAGTTCTATTTTTCCTAAAGTATATATAGTAAAAAGGATAAAATGAATTTCGTAGTTTAGAAAAAAAAATGGTATATCGAGCTATCAAAATAGTAATAAGGTTTAAAAATCAAAATGCGAGAAATATTGATTAGCAATTAGCTACGAGACAGTAAATAAGAAGAGAAAATTTTTTTACAACAAATAGACTCCAAAATTTACGAAGGATTTTAACTCAATCGAATAGTGAAAAATTTAAATATATACGTAGGGGGTTTAAAATAAAATTTAAACCTAGCGAGAACTTTCAATAAGGGAAATCGAAAAATAACTTTCGGAAGATTCAAGATTCGTAACGGAGAGGTTCGAAAATTAACGATAATCGCCATGAAGCGATCACATGAATTGAGGCGAGGAAAATGGTCGGATGGTCAAAACATACATACGCCTAGGATGTGACCCAGGAACATCTACGGGGAAACTCCTACGGTCGACCAACTAAAGATTAGGAAACCTAGCGCTAAGACTTTCTAAGGAACTAGTCCTTAATGAACTGTGTTCGGCTTGGCCCGAAGTCGACGAACCCAAGGGAACGACTAAAAGAATTCTAGAAGTCTATCATGGTTAGATCTTGTAACGACCCGCTTTCGGGGGGCCCGTTACTTATTTGATAATTGCGCAAGTTCTGCAGTTAACCAGTGAAGTCAAAATAGCCACGATGCAGAGATGTACAAAAATACCCAAATAGTGTCCAAATATTACAATCCGTCCTGTACAAATTATTCCAACAATGATACATGAAAGAAAGAAAGTACACAACTGAAAAATAGCTCTAGAAGCTGCGGTCTCATGGTCGAAGTCTGGCGCTATTAACTCAAGAGCATCTGCCTCCATATGTACGTCGTCTGCGGTGCCACGGAGATGGAACCGTAGGTAAGTCACAACAATTCTAAATAAAGAAAGAGAGGTACTGTACAAGTATGACAAAGCAGACCAAAGTGAAAGTAAAGTAAAGTACGGTGCAGTGTCTGTACAAGTGTAGAAAGTAACGTGCATGGAATGCGTAAAGTAAAGGTGACTGTACTGGCAAGTAAAGTGAGGCAAGCATGGTAACTGTACTGGTAAGGAAAGTAAAGTGCAAGTACTGTAAAGAAAGTAACTGTGCAAGTTACACTAGAACTACGTGACTCAAGTCGGAGAGTACAATATGTGACCGTTCAGTTCGTCTCTTGCCTGGGTGCTACCCAGACGAATGCCGGTACCCAGGCAGCAGTATGGGTTGCCAAAACGCAGGCAGCAGGACAGGGCGCCAAAACACAGGCGACAGGACAGGTAGACCAAACTCTAGTCACTCCCGTACTCTCGCAAACTATGAGTTACCCCAATACCCCAGTGACGTGTCAATTACAAGTTCTAGACAGGATTGTTCCACAGGATGTTCCACACATGATATTCCACACGATGTTCCGCATGTTAGTCACACCAGGTTAACTGGTTGACTTCCTCATTGAAAACCAGCAAGTAGGATAAAGACAAGTCCAACACCAAAAGCTGTTACTTCCGTGCTTCGAGCACGTGGTAGTGTGGCTAGCACACAATTTACCCAAGTTGAAAGTTGGCAAAGTAATCTTTGGTAGATTACTTTCATACTAGTTCTCTAGTTTGGTTCAAGTCAAATAGCCGTTCGAGGCTATAAGTGAAGTGTCACAAGTTCATGCAAGCACAGAAGTCTAGTTTTCTAAACTTAGAATCTGTCGTGACTTACTAATTTCGAGCTCGTCGTGGCAAGACGAGGTTGGAGCTGGAAGAGCTGGTGCACGAGAAATGGTACATGCAATCACAAGAAACAATTGGTTAAAGCGCACCCTATTTTCTATTCAAATAATCTGATCGTTTTGATTTTTAAAACTGATTGAAACGGTGTCGAAAACGGTTCTAAAATTTTATATAGACTATATATGGTGAAAATAATTTTACTGCAAGAAGGAATATTTTTCTGAAGATTATAGTAATTTTTAGGATTTTTAAAAGATCAAAAACAATTTAAAAACTATTTTTAATTTAGTAACGTATTTATTCAGGAATTTATTCCGGATGCAATCTACATCAGAATGTTGCAAATGAGGTGTCAAAATGACCGTCTCAAAGAGTATTAAGACATATATTTTTATCACATATTAGTTTACGTTAAAATAAGAAGATACAGATTTTTATATGAAAATAACGGATTTAACTTATAGGCTTAAAAATTAATTCTGGAAAAACTAAGCGTCGGATTGAGATGAAACTAGCGCCATTGGGTCCAGAATGTCATTTCTGATTTTCTGGAGCTAGTCTCATATTTTTTAGGGCTTATATTATTATTTATAGATTTAAAACCAATAAACTCATTTATTAATTAATTAAAAATACGAATTTACGAAATATTACGATATTTACAAGTTTGCCATTCGAAACTTACAGTCGCCTCGTTCGTCTTCGTGCAGCGGCGGGGGGTCTGTCGGCGTCTTCGACGGCGAAGCGGCGGCGGATGGAGACGACGGCGACGGGGTGCGGGCGAGCGGCGGCGAGGAGCGGCGGGAGCGGCAGTCTTCGGCGATGTGAGGGAGGCGGCTTCGTGGAGCTCCGAGGGGAGGAGGTCGAAGGCGATCGGAGGCGGCGACCGGGGAAGCGGAGCTTGGTGGCGCTCGGGGGCGGCGCTGGGTGTCGTGGAGCTCGAGGAGCTTGTCGGAGGCGGCTCTCGTCGGAGAAGCAGCGAACGGAGGGGTGTTTGCGGCTTCGAGGCGGTGGTCGAGCAAGTGAAGGCGACGGCGACGGCGAAGGGGCGTTTCACGGCGACGTACGACGAGGTCGGTGCACGGGAAGCAGCGGCGAGCTCCGGTCGGCAGAGGCGGGCTCGAGCTGACCGGAGAGGGGGTGATAGAGGTTGAGGGCGTGGCGACGAAGGCCGGAGGAGCGGTGGGGGGTGTCGACGTGGCCGTGGGTCGGGGATCGAATGGTGGAGCTGCTGCGACCGTGGGTGCAGGCGAGGGTGCTCGGGGAAGAGGGGGTTCGCCGGAGCTTGGTGGTGGCGGGCTCACGACGAGGCTGAGGGAGGCAGCGGGGTGTGGGGTTCGAATGAAGAGAGAGAGAGCATGGCCTTTGGATGAAGAAGAGAGATAGAGACTGAGTTTGTGTGTGTTTTATCAAAAGAGAGAGGGGGCCTGGGTTGATTTTATAGGTTTGATGAAATGGGTAGATGGGGTTGGGATAGTTAGCTGAGAGAGAGTGGGTAGGGTAGATACGGGGTGATACGGTTAGGATTAAATAATGTAATTAGGGGGGTAATAAGAAATGTAATTAATAATAAGCAAAATCCCAAAAGTAATTAGAGAAGGTGATTAACAAAACGAAATTACGAAAATGTCCCTACTAGTAAACGTGTCCGAAAAATTACGAAAATATACCCACGGGATCGTATCGTCACGAGGATGGCGAATACGAAGACCGTTCCAGGGTTTGAGCTACGGAAATACTAGATTTTAGCCAAAACGTTTAGAAAGCGGGTTTGCGGGTTCTCTATTGAAATGATATCAGAAAATTACGAAATTAATGTGGGAAGCCCTAAATGATCATAGGATGTTACTGCAGAAGTTTGAAAACGTTTTGAAGACGTTTGAATAGAAAATAAATTCATTGAGTCAAAACTGCAATATCTGAAAATGAATTTTTATCAGATCTTTTAGAGGTATTCGATGAAATCCGATCTTACTAAAATACTCCATAACTAGTCTGGTACTCCAAAATATTTTTATAGGAAATTTTTGAAATCAGTTTAAGACTCCTAACAAACCATTATAAAATACAATTAAAATTGAATTTTCTTTAAATACTTAATTTGAAAGTATTGGAAAAATACAGGCCGTTACATTCTACCCTCCTTAAAAATAATTCCGTCCTCGGAATTTAAAATATTTTTGAAAAAAATAATTGATATTACAAAGAAGCTCAAGCAAATAAATGATAGAAAAGATAGTAATCTTTGTAAATCAGGTTGTAAATAACATGAAATGTGATAAGAAAATAAGGGATTTCACCAATATATATTATCAAGTAGCCAAAATATAAGATAATGTCATTACACGAAAAGGAGAGCTATTAAGATGATGACATCAGATCGAACTTGGAACCTGAGGTGAAAAGTCAGTAGCAAGCTATTTAAACCACATAAAACGGAAGACCAAAAAGTTTATTCATGCTACTGGTGACTAACTGGGTCTAGCAAAAGATGTTGTTCATAATATAGCAGGTAACGACTAATCCACGGGTACTCGTGCAAGCACCAACAACATCATTCTCCATAGTGCCCAGCCATATGCTAACGTCCAAACCTACGCCCAAAGGTAAGTAAAAGGCCAACACCCAAAGTCAGTACTCACTTCCAGCATTCCTTCCATCAATCTCCATAATATCCCACAATAAGGCAAGATCCAAGCTCTCATCCAAAGCCAAGCACAAGACCTACATCCAACTTCAACACCCAAGGCCAATATCATGCCAGTAACCATCGCCATCATTCCTTCTGTAGACCAATACCTGACATTCGCAACACCCAACATCACCCAGCAAATAAACAACCAAAAACACACTTTCCCGCACACTAAAAGGAGTAGACGCAAGAGGGAGCCTAAACGGGATCTCAACGTGGGTGAGACCCAAAGCAGAGAGCTCAAGAGAAGCCCAAGGATCACGGCTTCCCAAGATCTCAGCCACGCAGCGGTAGCGATGGTGGCGGCGAGGGTCGTCGCCAAGGCCAAAAATCCCAAAATAGAACATCGAAGGGCCATCGGCGGCTGTCGGTCCACGGCGACGAGGGCTGCGATGGGCTGATGATCCATGGCGAGGAGCTAGGGCCTACGGGATGGGGCGAAGCGGAAGCTGGCGGATCTTCAGGTGAGGCTGGCGGATCGGAGATCGGAGCGGCGATGCGGGGTCCGATCGAGCTCGCTTGGGGGAGTGGCTGGGAGGAGGAGGGGGGTGATGTCTGAGGGAAGCCACGGGGAGGCTTGCGGAGGAAGGAGACGAGGGTTAAAAAGAAAAAAGAGGGGAAGGGGGGCACCGAAGTCAGGGTTAGGTAGGGTAGGGTTCGGCGGGCACGAGTCTCGAGGGGGGAAACAGACAAACGAAATAAAGAGGGGGGAGGAAGGTGGTCGGTGGGAAAGGAAGTCAAACCCTTGGAGAGAAAAAGACGGGTACAAGATAGAAGTAGGGGCTAGAAGAGAAACACTAGCTCAAAGATGAAAAGACGCAAACAGCCTACACTTATACGTCAGGTTTGGCTCGTCTCAAATCACCAGCACTATCCTCCAATACTTCTGAGCGTCCTTCGATTCGCTTCCGTTGTCGAATTCGAACTCCTGGTGATCGAAAATTGAATGCTACCCTCCTTAGAATAAACGTAGCTAGAGTTCAAGCGAACTAAACACGATTTAGGAAGAAGTAAAAGAATCAGGAGGCCATCACTAGCTAAAGAAAGGGTGCTAGTGATGAAAATCGATGGGGTTACATAATCATGATTTACGTCCTTGCGGTCCAGCGGACACGGCCAGGGAAGTGACTAAGCCAGGATCACTTATGCCCAGTCTAGCCAGGTTGATCCAACAGACTTTAGCCAAGCACATTGACCGGTATCATGGTCCATTGAAGGAAGATCATCATTCATATGAGTGCCATCATCAATTGAAGGAAAGGTGATGAAGTGGATAGATGGTTCAACCTATGAAAAGTCATGATAACTATTAGCAAAAGAGGTTACTACGAAGGGTATAACCAAGAATGGAACACGAGTTCTTAAGCAAGGGTTAAGAGTTCAAAGGAAGTAAGGAAGACCTAATGAAGATGGTAATAAGGACACTTCACCCGTATATCCAATACAGGTGAACACTCGAGGCATCTCGTACTCGAGAGTTCAATCTGAGTATCTTATATTATACATCCTGATCTTGCTATAATGTTCACGAGGTAGTTAGCGAGGACCTGCGTTGGGCCACCAAACTTGTAACGACCCGCTTTCGGGGGCCCGTTACTTATTTGATAATTGCGCAGGTTCTGCAGTTAACCAGTGAAGTCAAAATAGCCACGATGCAGAGATGTACAAAAATACCCAAATAGTGTCCAAATATTACAATCCGTCCTGTACAAATTATTCCAACAATGATACATGAAAGAAAGAAAGTACACAACTGAAAAATAGCTCTAGAAGCTGCGGTCTCATGGTCGAAGTCTGGCGCTATTAACTCAAGAGCATCTGCCTCCATATGTACGTCGTCTGCGGTGCCACGGAGATGGAACCGTAGGTAAGTCACAACAATTCTAAATAAAGAAAGAGAGGTACTGTACAAGTATGACAAAGCAGACCAAAGTGAAAGTAAAGTAAAGTACGGTGCAGTGTCTGTACAAGTGTAGAAAGTAACGTGCATGGAATGCGTAAAGTAAAGGTGACTATACTGGCAAGTAAAGTGAGGCAAGCATGGTAACTGTACTGGTAAGGAAAGTAAAGTGCAAGTACTGTAAAGAAAGTAACTGTGCAAGTTACACTAGAACTACGTGACTCAAGTCGGAGAGTACAATATGTGACCGTTCAGTTCGTCTCTTGCCTGGGTGCTACCCAGACGAATGCCGGTACCCAGGCAGCAGTATGGTTTGCCAAAACGCAGGCAGCAGGACAGGGCGCCAAAACACAGGCGACAGGACAGGTAGACCAAACTCTAGTCACTCCCGTACTCTCGCAAACTATGAGTTACCCCAATACCCCAGTGACGTGTCAATTATAAGTTCTAGACAGGATTGTTCCACAGGATGTTCCACACATGATATTCCACACGATGTTCCGCATGTTAGTCACACCAGGTTAACTGGTTGACTTCCTCATTGAAAACCAGCAAGTAGGATAAAGACAAATCCAACACCAAAAACTGTTACTTCCGTGCTTCGAGCACGTGGTAGTGTGGCTAGCACACAATTTACCCAAGTTGAAAGTTGGCAAAGTAATCTTTGGTAGATTACTTTCATACTAGTTCTCTAGTTTGGTTCAAGTCAAATAGCCGTTCGAGGCTATAAGTGAAGTGTCACAAGTTCATGCAAGCACAGAAGTCTAGTTTTCTAAACTTAGAATCTGTCGTGACTTACTAATTTCGAGCTCGTCGTGGCAAGACGAGGTTGGAGCTGGAAGAGCTGGTGCACGAGAAATGGTACATGCAATCACAAGAAACAATTGGTTAAAGCGCACCCTATTTTCTATTCAAATAATCTGATCGTTTTGATTTTTAAAACTGATTGAAACGGTGTCGAAAACGGTTCTAAAATTTTATATAGACTATATATGGTGAAAATAATTTTACTGCAAGAAGGAATATTTTTCTGAAGATTATAGTAATTTTTAGGATTTTTAAAAGATCAAAAACAATTTAAAAACTATTTTTAATTTAGTAACGTATTTATTCAGGAATTTATTCCGGATGCAATCTACATCAGAATGTTGCAAATGAGGTGTCAAAATGACCGTCTCAAAGAGTATTAAGACATATATTTTTATCACATATTAGTTTACGTTAAAATAAGAAGATACAGATTTTTATATGAAAATAACGGATTTAACTTATAGGCTTAAAAATTAATTCTGGAAAAACTAAGCGTCGGATTGAGATGAAACTAGCGCCATTGGGTCCAGAATGTCATTTCTGATTTTCTGGAGCTAGTCTCATATTTTTTAGGGCTTATATTATTATTTATAGATTTAAAACCAATAAACTCATTTATTAATTAATTAAAAATACGAATTTACGAAATATTACGATATTTACAAGTTTGCCATTCGAAACTTACAGTCGCCTCGTTCGTCTTCGTGCAGCGGCGGGGGGTCTGTCGGCGTCTTCGACGGCGAAGCGGCGGCGGATGGAGACGACGGCGACGGGGTGCGGGCGAGCGGCGGCGAGGAGCGGCGGGAGCGGCAGTCTTCGGCGATGTGAGGGAGGCGGCTTCGTGGAGCTCCGAGGGGAGGAGGTCGAAGGCGATCGGAGGCGGCGACCGGGGAAGCGGAGCTTGGTGGCGCTCGGGGGCGGCGCTGGGTGTCGTGGAGCTCGAGGAGCTTGTCGGAGGCGGCTCTCGTCGGAGAAGCAGCGAACGGAGGGGCGTTTACGGCTTCGAGGCGGTGTTCGAGCAAGTGAAGGCGACGGCGACGGCGAAGGGGCGTTTCACGGCGACGTACGACGAGGTCGGTGCACGGGAAGCAGCGGCGAGCTCCGGTCGGCGGAGGCGGGCTCGAGCTGACCGGAGAGGGGGTGATAGAGGTTGAGGGCGTGGCGACGAAGGCCGGAGGAGCGGTGGGGGGTGTCGACGTGGCCGTGGGTCGGGGATCGAATGGTGGAGCTGCTGCGACCGTGGGTGCAGGCGAGGGTGCTCGGGGAAGAGGGGGTTCGCCGGAGCTTGGTGGTGGCGGGCTCACGACGAGGCTGAGGGAGGCAGCGGGGTGTGGGGTTCGAATGAAGAGAGAGAGAGAGCATGGCCTTTGGATGAAGAAGAGAGATAGAGACTGAGTTTGTGTGTGTTTTATCAAAAGAGAGAGGGGGCCTGGGTTGATTTTATAGGTTTGATGAAATGGGTAGATGGGGTTGGGATAGTTAGCTGAGAGAGAGTGGGTAGGGTAGATACGGGGTGATACGGTTAGGATTAAATAATGTAATTAGGGGGGTAATAAGAAATGTAATTAATAATAAGCAAAATCCCAAAAGTAATTAGAGAAGGTGATTAACAAAACGAAATTACGAAAATGTCCCTACTAGTAAACGTGTCCGAAAAATTACGAAAATATACCCACGGGATCGTATCGTCACGAGGATGGCGAATACGAAGACCGTTCCAGGGTTTGAGCTACGGAAATACTAGATTTTAGCCAAAACGTTTAGAAAGCGGGTTTGCGGGTTCTCTATTGAAATGATATCAGAAAATTACGAAATTAATGTGGGAAGCCCTAAATGATCATAGGATGTTACTGCAGAAGTTTGAAAACGTTTTGAAGACGTTTAAATAGAAAATAAATTCATTGAGTCAAAACTGCAATATCTGAAAATGAATTTTTATCAGATCTTTTAGAGGTATTCGATGAAATCCGATCTTACTAAAATACTCCATAACTAGTCTGGTACTCCAAAATATTTTTATAGGAAATTTTTGAAATCAGTTTAAGACTCCTAACAAACCATTATAAAATACAATTAAAATTGAATTTTCTTTAAATACTTAATTTGAAAGTATTGGAAAAATACAGGCCGTTACATTCTACCCTCCTTAAAAATAATTCCGTCCTCGGAATTTAAAATATTTTTGAAAAAAATAATTGATATTACAAAGAAGCTCAAGCAAATAAATGATAGAAAAGATAGTAATCTTTGTAAATCAGGTTGTAAATAACATGAAATGTGATAAGAAAATAAGGGATTTCACCAATATATATTATCAAGTAGCCAAAATATAAGATAATGTCATTACACGAAAAGGAGAGCTATTAAGATGATGACATCAGATCGAACTTGGAACCTGAGGTGAAAAGTCAGTAGCAAGCTATTTAAACCACATAAAACGGAAGACCAAAAAGTTTATTCATGCTACTGGTGACTAACTGGATCTAGCAAAAGATGTTGTTCATAATATAGCAGGTAACGACTAATCCACGGGTACTCGTGCAAGCACCAACAACATCATTCTCCATAGTGCCCAGCCACATGCTAACGTCCAAACCTACGCCCAAAGGTAAGTAAAAGGCCAACACCCAAAGTCAGTACTCACTTCCAGCATTCCTTCCATCAATCTCCATAATATCCCACAATAAGGCAAGATCCAAGCTCTCATCCAAAGCCAAGCACAAGACCTACATCCAACTTCAACACCCAAGGCCAATATCATGCCAGTAACCATCGCCATCATTCCTTCTGTAGACCAATACCTGACATTCGCAACACCCAACATCACCCAGCAAATAAACAACCAAAAACACACTTTCCCGCACACTAAAAGGAGTAGACGCAAGAGGGAGCCTAAACGGGATCTCAACGTGGGTGAGACCCAAAGCAGAGAGCTCAAGAGAAGCCCAAGGATCACGGCTTCCCAAGATCTCAGCCACACAGCGGTAGCGATGGTGGCGGCGAGGGTCGTCGCCAAGGCCAAAAATCCCAAAATAGAACATCGAAGGGCCATCGGCGGCTGTCGATCCACGGCGGCGAGGGCTGCGATGGGCTGATGATCCATGGCGAGGAGATAGGGCCTACGGGATGGGGCGAAGCGGAAGCTGGTGGATCTTCGGGTGAGGCTGGCGGATCTGAGATCGGAGCGGCGATGCGGGGTCCGATCGAGCTCGCTTGGGGGAGTGGCTGGGGGGAGGAGGGGGGTGATGTCTGAGGGAAGCCACGGGGAGGCTTGCGGAGGAAGGAGACGAGGGTTAAAAAGAAAAAAGAGGGGAAGGGGGCACCGAAGTCAGGGTTAGGTAGGGTAGGGTTCGGCGGGCACGAGTCTCGAGGGGGGAAACGGACAAACGAAATAAAGAGGGGGGAGGAAGGTGGTCGGTGGGAAAGGAAGTCAAACCCTTGGAGAGAAAAAGACGGGTACAAGATAGAAGTAGGGGCTAGAAGAGAAACACTAGCTCAAAGATGAAAAGACGCAAACAGCCTACACTTATACGTCAGGTTTGGCTCGTCTCAAATCACCAGCACTATCCTCCAATACTTCTGAGCGTCCTTCGATTCGCTTCCGTTGTCGAATTCGAACTCCTGGTGATCGAAAATTGAATGCTACCCTCCTTAGAATAAACGTAGCTAGAGTTCAAGCGAACTAAACGCGATTTAGGAAGAAGTAAAAGAATCACGAGGCCATCACTATCTAAAGAAAGGGTGCTAGTGATGAAAATCGATGGCGTTACATAATCATGATTTACGTCCTTGCGGTCCAGCGGACACGGCCAGGGAAGTGACTAAGCCAGGATCACTTATGCCCAGTCTAGCCAGGTTGATCCAACAGACTTTAGCCAAGCACATTGACCGGTATCATGGTCCATTGAAGGAAGATCATCATTCATATGAGTGCCATCATCAATTGAAGGAAAGGTGATGAAGTGGATAGATGGTTCAACCTATGAAAAGTCATGATAACTATTAGCAAAAGAGGTTACTACGAAGGGTATAACCAAGAATGGAACACGAGTTCTTAAGCAAGGGTTAAGAGTTCAAAGGAAGTAAGGAAGACCTAATGAAGATGGTAATAAGGACACTTCACCCGTATATCCAATACAGGTGAACACTCGAGGCATCTCGTACTCGAGAGTTCAATCTGAGTATCGTATATTATACATCCTGATCTTGCTATAATGTTCACGAGGTAGTTACCGAGGACCTGCGTTGGGCCACCAAACTTGTAACGACCCGCTTTCGGGGGCCCGTTACTTATTTGATAATTGCGCAGGTTCTGCAGTTAACCAGTGAAGTCAAAATAGCCACGATGCAGAGATGTACAAAAATACCCAAATAGTATCCAAATATTACAATCCGTCCTATACAAATTATTCCAACAATGATACATGAAAGAAAGAAAGTACACAACTGAAAAATAGCTCTGGAAGCTGCGGTCTCATGGTCGAAGTCTGGCGCTATTAACTCAAGAGCATCTGCCTCCATATGTACGTCGTCTGCGGTGCCACGGAGATGGAACCGTAGGTAAGTCACAACAATTCTAAATAAAGAAAGAGAGGTACTGTACAAGTATGACAAAGCAGACCAAAGTGAAAGTAAAGTAAAGTACGGTGCAGTGTCTGTACAAGTGTAGAAAGTAACGTGCATGGAATGCGTAAAGTAAAGGTGACTGTACTGGCAAGTAAAGTGAGGCAAGCATGGTAACTGTACTGGTAAGGAAAGTAAAGTGCAAGTACTGTAAAGAAAGTAACTGTGCAAGTTACACTAGAACTACGTGACTCAAGTCGGAGAGTACAATATGTGACCGTTCAGTTCGTCTCTTGCCTGGGTGCTACCCAGACGAATGCCGGTACCCAGGCAGCAGTATGGTTTGCCAAAACACAGGCAGCAGGACAGGGCGCCAAAACACAGGCGACAGGACAGGTAGACCAAACTCTAGTCACTCCCGTACTCTCGCAAACTATGAGTTACCCCAATACCCCAGTGACGTGTCAATTACAAGTTCTAGACAGGATTGTTCCACAGGATGTTCCACACATGATATTCCACACGATGTTCCGCATGTTAGTCACACCAGGTTAACTGGTTGACTTCCTCATTGAAAACCAGCAAGTAGGATAAAGACAAGTCCAACACCAAAAGCTGTTACTTCCGTGCTTCGAGCACGTGGTAGTGTGGCTAGCACACAATTTACCCAAGTTAAAAGTTGGCAAAGTAATCTTTGGTAGATTACTTTCATACTAGTTCTCTAGTTTGGTTCAAGTCAAATAGCCGTTCGAGGCTATAAGTGAAGTGTCACAAGTTCATGCAAGCACAGAAGTCTAGTTTTCTAAACTTAGAATCTGTCGTGACTTACTAATTTCGAGCTCGTCGTGGCAAGACGAGGTTGGAGCTGGAAGAGCTGGTGCACGAGAAATGGTACCTGCAATCACAAGAAACAATTGGTTAAAGCGCACCCTATTTTCTATTCAAATAATCTGATCGTTTTGATTTTTAAAACTGATTGAAACGGTGTCGAAAACGGTTCTAAAATTTTATATAGACTATATATGGTGAAAATAATTTTACTGCAAGAAGGAATATTTTTCTGAAGATTATAGTAATTTTTAGAATTTTTAAAAGATCAAAACCAATTTAAAAACTATTTTTCATTTAGTAACGTATTTATTCAGGAATTTATTCCGGATGCAATCTACATCAGAATGTTGCAAATGAGGTGTCAAAATGACCGTCTCAAAGAGTATTAAGACATATATTTTTATCACATATTAGTTTACGTTAAAATAAGAAGATACGGATTTTTATATGAAAATAACGGATTTAACTTATAGGCTTAAAAATTAATTCTGGAAAAACTAAGCGTCGGATTGAGATGAAACTAGCGTCATTGGGTCCAGAATGTCATTTCTGATTTTCTGGAGCTAGTCTCATATTTTTTAGGGCTTATATTATTATTTATAGATTTAAAACCAATAAACTCATTTATTAATTAATTAAAAATACGAATTTACGAAATATTACGATATTTACAAGTTTGCCATTCGAAACTTACCGTCGCCTCGTTCGTCTTCGTGCAGCGGCGGGGGGTCTGTCGGCGTCTTCGACGGCGAAGCGGCGGCGGATGGAGACGACGGCGACGGGGTGCGGGCGAGCGGCGGCGAGGAGCGGCGGGAGCGGCAGTCTTCGGCGATGTGAGGGAGGCGGCTTCGTGGAGCTCCGAGGGGAGGAGGTCGAAGGCGATCGGAGGCGGCGACCGGGGAAGCGGAGCTTGGTGGCGCTCGGGGGCGGCGCTGGGTGTCGTGGAGCTCGAGGAGCTTGTCGGAGGCGGCTCTCGTCGGAGAAGCAGCGAACGGAGGGGTGTTTGCGGCTTCGAGGCGGTGGTCGAGCAAGTGAAGGCGACGGCGACGGCGAAGGGGCGTTTCACGGCGACGTACGACGAGGTCGGTGCACGGGAAGCAGCGGCGAGCTCCGGTCGGCAGAGGCGGGCTCGAGCTGACCGGAGAGGGGGTGATAGAGGTTGAGGGCGTGGCGACAAAGGCCGGAGGAGCGGTGGGGGGTGTCGACGTGGCCGTGGGTCGGGGATCGAATGGTGGAGCTGCTGCGACCGTGGGTGCAGGCGAGGGTGCTCGGGGAAGAGGGGGTTCGCCGGAGCTTGGTGGTGGCGGGCTCACGACGAGGCTGAGGGAGGCAGCGGGGTGTGGGGTTCGAATGAAGAGAGAGAGAGCATGGCCTTTGGATGAAGAAGAGAGATAGAGACTGAGTTTGTGTGTGTTTTATCAAAAGAGAGAGGGGGCCTGGGTTGATTTTATAGGTTTGATGAAATGGGTAGATGGGGTTGGGATAGTTAGCTGAGAGAGAGTGGGTAGGGTAGATACGGGGTGATACGGTTAGGATTAAATAATGTAATTAGGGGGGTAATAAGAAATGTAATTAATAATAAGCAAAATCCCAAAAGTAATTAGAGAAGGTGATTAACAAAACGAAATTACGAAAATGTCCCTACTAGTAAACGTGTCCGAAAAATTACGAAAATATACCCACGGGATCGTATCGTCACGAGGATGGCGAATACGAAGACCGTTCCAGGGTTTGAGCTACGGAAATACTAGATTTTAGCCAAAACGTTTAGAAAGCGGGTTTGCGGGTTCTCTATTGAAATGATATCAGAAAATTACGAAATTAATGTGGGAAGCCCTAAATGATCATAGGATGTTACTGCAGAAGTTTGAAAACGTTTTGAAGACGTTTGAATAGAAAATAAATTCATTGAGTCAAAACTGCAATATCTGAAAATGAATTTTTATCAGATCTTTTAGAGGTATTCGATGAAATCCGATCTTACTAAAATACTCCATAACTAGTCTGGTACTCCAAAATATTTTTATAGGAAATTTTTGAAATCAGTTTAAGACTCCTAACAAACCATTATAAAATACAATTAAAAATTGAATTTTCTTTAAATACTTAATTTGAAATTATTGGAAAAATACAGGCCGTTACAGATCTAGACATGAACCACTAAGATAACTCCTACGACGATTAAATCAATTCCTAGCAGTGAGTCTAACTAACAATCCGGGGCCTCTAACTAGCAAGCACAGACGTCTAACTAAGTCTTCTTACCACCTAGTGACATAGGAAAACGACTAGACTCAAGGCTTATGACTCGGATGTTGCAATTTATTTAATGGATATTCCATAGTTATTATCGTTGTTCCGATAATTCGTAGTTGCAAGAGGACCTGCATGGGCCACCAACAAAACCTGTCATGCCCCGCTTCCCAAAAATGTGGAGACGGAACGTGAGAAGGTCCGCTCAGACTTGAAGCTACAAAGCCGCAAGTCCGATAAGCGTCAATCAACTTCAAACTGCAGGTCCTTGCAACGCGAAACGAAACAAGATAATAATAATAATGAAATGAGACAAAAGAATAATATCAGAATATCCATAAATATAAATTCCAACATCGCAGAAAAGCCACCAGGCTAAAAGAAAGAATCTAAGGGCCCAAACATGGCCAACAAAAGTACAACGTACAAAACAAAGGTGCCATGCACCGACAGCTAACAGAAATCCTAAAACAAAAGGAAACTCAGTAAGGGTCACCGATGTCCGCAAAACTCCTCCTGGGCAGACATGGACTCAGGCTCAGCGTCAGCAACTACCACAGACTCAGCAACGGTCTCTGGCTCAAGGTCTAACATGTGACACCCAAAAGAGCAAGGGGCACATGTCAGCAAGTCTACAAGGGACTTGTGGAAGGAAACTGAAAGTGAAGGTAAGCAACCTAGCAGTTCTAGCATCATGCAATGACATGGCAGTTAAAGTATGAATGCAACAAGTAAAGTAAGGTACGAGCATGGTATTTAAACATGGCACGGATGACAAGTATTACATGAATCATTCACAAGACAAGTACAAGACAAGTAAGCACCTCGTGCACAGAGATTCTGCCTTTTGGCTAGAGTGGCTGATCGGGCCAACTCTTACGCTCAAGTGATCGTTTATCCCTACCCCTCCACGTGTATCGGGCATTGGCTTTTGACCAACACATGAGGCCCGCTTCTGGATCACGAGCTCGGAAGTGTTTTAACATGATGGCATATGGGTGCACCTAGCCGGACAAGGAAGTACAAGTACAAGTATTGTAGTGTGTGCTACTAATGCAACAATCAACTTGATGACATGTAAAATGCAATGCATGACAGTTAAAAGGGCGTACAGTTAAGGAATTTAAACGTGACAGATATCAATGCATGCATGACAAGGCAGGGTGGCGGATCTAGCTTCGTTGTCAAGCTAGACCCTAAAATTGCATCTAGACAGCTATCATTTCACTGTCTAGTCTCTTTTACGCTAAAAACTAGGAAGTGGCCTAAAAACATGGCCCTACACAAGAGTTGGCAAGTTTCACTTGCCTGCAAGTCTGACGTCTTAAAACACCGTCCAAAAGAGTCCAAAGTCCCAAACAACCTACGTGCACAAGTCCACCAGCCTACAGTCCCATATTATTAATCTTGATTAGTGAGTTATCAGACAACCAAAATACCGATTTTTATCTTGTTTAACAGGGTTGGGTTGGGGGTCCTAAGTGTTCAGAAATTTACCCTTACACGACACGAGAGCTACACTGGCGTCGGATAGCGACGCCAGGGGTTGAATAAAAGGTCGCGCTCCTAGTCCAGATTCCAAACAAGATTCCACGCTTGCCAATCCCCGAACAGTGGCGAGACCAGCGAACAAGATTCCAAACAGCGAGCAAAGGACGACGATTAGGCGATACTACGTGTTTTTGGGTGACTCGACGATCGTGGATTTATCTGCGTCAACACAGTCGTGATTTTAAGCTAGAGGTTGACCAATTAAATAATATACGACTAGCTAGTAAAGTTTGTTACATATATCATATATATATATTTATACTAGATACACTGTAACAAGAAATTAATCAACAGTGGGTATGATGATATATCTACAGTAACACCAACCTATCACCTATATATAATATAGCCTACAACTACAATGCCGGCATATCAACACGTAACCAAGTATAGGAGAACTAATATGTATCTGTCTTTAAAGTAACATTAATAACATATAATGTTGTTAAAACATAAATGATATCAGTTATCATCTCACCGTTTGCTTGCAGGTGGGGGCGTCCTCTTGCGGCAACGGCGTCACACGGCGTCACACGGCGACGGGGGTTTGGGATCGGAGAGACGTCGGAGAAGCCGTCGAGGGTGTCGTATACGCGGGGCGGCGCCATCGTACGCTGCTACGAAACGCAGTAGCTGATGGTGATTTGCAGCTGTCGCTGCAGCGGATTCCGGTGCCTAGACGGCGGGGAAGGCGGAGAGATGGGGTCAGGCGTGGGGAGAGAAGGCCACCGGGGGTCTGAGCGGCGCCGGGCGCTGCTGCTGCGCTGCGGAGGACAGCAGCGAGATGCGATCACTGCGAGGGTCTGCGAGGCTGCCAGAGAGCCACCGTGACCTGAGCGACGCCGGGGGCGTGGGTCGATGCGGAAGTAGGCTGCGTGTGGGAGGGGTCGACGGCGGAGGGCCTCGTGCGAAAGTATGAGGGCGGCTGCGAGTTTTGCGTGGTTGCTGCGAAAGAACAGAGATGGCGGCGCTTTCGATGGTTGCTGGGGGAAGTTAGAACCTAGGTTATTATTTTAAAGAGGTGAGGGCTGATATGTGGGCTAGGGGCCATAGGGTTATTATATATATTGATAGGGTAGCAGGGTTTCAATTGCTAAGGAGAAGGCCAAGGCTCATGTGAATGGGACATATGGTAGGTTAGCTAGGATTTATTTCTAGGTTAGAATTGTTTGTTATAAGAATATTAAAGGGCCCAAAATTAAAAAATGCGGGCCTAGGCATCATGACAAGGCTTGCAACGAAGTAGGTTAAGATAATAGGAATACTTAGTGGGTTATTTACCTAAAACTCAGGGTTAAATAATAGGGGATTGGGCCAAATATTGAAAGTGGGTTAAACGGAGTCCAAAAATTGTAAGATAAATACTGGGGTGACCGGGGCGACGAGAGAAAGAAGACAGAGAAGACGAATCACAATTTCGGCGTCGAGAAATGAAATTAAAAATAAAAAGGTCTAGCGACAAAAGAGAAAATCGTGACGTCTCTTCAAATAGGATCAAATCGTGGGAGAACGACCCGTGAAATGACGTTCCAAATGAATTCCACAATTTAATACTCTCCTAGAGGGTCACAACGACATATCACACCGAAGTGTTCACAAACAATCAAGGTCTAAAACAAATACGTGCACGGTCAACAGCACGTGTACGGAGAAGATACGATCGGAAAGCGACCGTTACATCTTCACTTTGGCGATCACTTCTATCCGCATTTGCACCCAGACGACGATTGCCTCCTGCCCTCCGGGCACGGGCAATTTCTATTGTGTGTATTGTAAGGGACCCTGCGGGGCTACACATACACTAGAGGGGGGTGAATAGTGTAATAGCAAGCAAAGTGCTTAACTAAAAGTTACTAAAATTAAAGCACAATAAGCAGCAGAAATTAAACAGAGTGCGCAACAACAACAATCACAAACACAGAGATTTACCCTGGTTTCCCAAAACTTGGGTACATCCAGCCACACCAGTATTCACTATATTCCCACACCGAGAAGTGAATACAAAATCCCACAAAGGGATACCTCACACAGAGGATTTAGGATTCCCACAAAGAAATATCCTCACTCTCACACAGAGGATTTGTTCTTTCACATAGAAAGAACCAAACTCCCACAAAGAGAGTAACTCCCACAAAGAGAGTTAGGGTTTCGACACAAAACAAAACGAAACAACACTTACCTATGCCTTGATATGATCTTACCAATGTGAAGAAGAAGGCATGCAAGTGAATGACCAAGTGCTTGAGATTAGCTTAGATTGCACTTGTTGATCTCTCTCTCTTCTAGGAATGAATCCTAACACTTCTCACTTGAGTGTATGAAAATGAAGAGAAGAAAGATGATCTTTAAGAAAGGAATGAGATTGAAATCCCTTGGAGAAATTCCCTTGAGCTTAGATGCTATAGCATAAGAATGAAGCTCTAATTAGGGAATGTGGGAGGAGTGGCTTAGAGAAGAGATTAAATGATCTTCTATGATTTCCTAACCCTTTCAAGAGTTCTAATTGAACTAAGCCAATCCCTATATATAGGAAGCCAAGAAGAGCCTATAAACACAGCCAAAAACCCAAAGGGAAGAAATCTGCAACGGCTAGATACTGGGCGAAAACGACAGGAACAGTCGACTAATGATCAAAAGACAGTCCACTGATCAACGGCTAGAAAATATCCAATGGCTATAATCTGAGCCAGGACAGTCGACTGATGAAGTCGATACAATCGACTGTAAACAGGACAGGCGCCTGTTAAACCTTCAGCAGGCGACTGCTGCAGGGGATGGAATAAAACAGAGAGCTGCACTCTTTCTCGAGATAAGCACACAGGCGACTGATGTCAATAATACAGTCGACTGTCTTATAGTCAGGCGACTGTAATACCTTCATCAGTCGACCGCTGTATAAGATGGAGAAAAGACAGAGAGAGATGCATATTTTGCACTTACGCCTTTCAGACGACTGATAGCCTTTTCACAGGCAACTGTAAATATACAGGCGACTGTGAAAATAGCAACAGGCGACTGTCTTACAAATTGGGATGAAGCCCAGAAAATGCAAGAAGTGCACAGGCGACTATAAGAATACAAGCGACTGTAAATTGAACAATAGTCGACTGATGCGAAAAGCTCAAGATGAGTCAATAGAAAAGTTGACTTGAGCTGTACATCCAGCCACACCAATATTCACTATATTCCCACACCGAGAAGTGAACACAAAATCCCACAAAGCGATACCTCACACAGAGGATTTAGGATTCCCACAAAGAGATATCCTCACTCTCACACAGAGAGACCTCATACAGAGGATTTGTTCTTTCACACAGAAAGAACCAGACTCCCACAAAGAGAGCAACTCCCACAAAGAGAGTTAGGGTTTCGACACAAAAACAAAACGAAACAACACTTACCAATGCCTTGATATGATCTTACCAATGTGAAGAAGGCATGCAAATGAATGGCCAAGTGCTTGAGATTAGCTTAGATTGCACTTGTTGATATCTCTCTCTTCTAGGAATGAATCCTAACACTTCTCACTTGAGTGTATGAAAATGAAGAGAAGAAAGATGATCTCCAAGAAAGGAATGAGATTGAAATCCCTTGGAGAAATTCCCTTGAGCTTAGATGCTATAGCATAAGAATGAAGCTCTAATTAGGGAATGTGGGAGGAGTGGCTTAGAGAAGAGAATAAATGATCTTCTATGATTTCCTAACCCTTTCAAGAGTTCTAATTGAACTAAGCCAATCCCTATATATAGGAAGCCAAGAAGAGCCTATAAACACAGCCAAAAACATAAAGGGAAGAAATCTGCAACGGCTAGATACTGGGCAAAAACGATAGGAACAGTCGACTGATGATCAAAAGACAGTCGACTGATCAACGGCTAGAAAATATCCAATGGCTATAATCTGAGCCAGTACAATCGACTGATGAAGTCGATACAGTCGACTGTAAACAGGACATGCGCCTGTTAAACCATCAGCAGGCGACTGCTGCAGGGGATGGAATAAAACAGAGAGCTGCACTCTTTCTCCAGATAAGCACACAGGCGACTGATTTCAATAATACAGTCGACTGTCTTATAATCAGGCGATTGTAATATCTTCATCAGTCGACTGCTGTATAAGATGGAGAAAAGAAGAGAGAGATGCATATTTTGCACTTACGCCTTTCAGACGGCTGATAGCCTTTTCACAGGCGACTGTGAAAATAGCAACAGGCGATTGCCTTGCAAATTGGGATGAAGCCCAGAAAATGCGAGAAGCGCACAGGCGACTGTAAGAATACAGGCGACTGTAAATTGAATAATAGTCGACTGATGTGAAAAGCTCAAGATGAGTCAATAGAAAAGTTGACTTGAGCTGTGCATCACAGTCGACTGTAGAAGTCTCGACAGGCGACTGGAAATCACCCAGTCGACTGTAAAACCTTCAGCAGGCGACTGCAGGAGAGCCAAAGACTCCAAATGAGTCTTTGGGCTAGATAAACCTATTGGGTTGGATTCTATGATAATCCTAAGGCTCACTAAGATGGTGAAATACAAATGCATGAGAGTATGATCATCTATCAAGGCATTACAATAGTCCTAGAATCAAAAAAGAGAAATGCAAGCAAATGATTTTACATGGATTCCAAATTGCATCTCCTAGAGTCTAAGTCTTCAAGCTCACTATACCTTGATGCTCCCCATCATCTCGAAGCTTTGGCACTCCTTGATGAGCTTCCCTTCATCAAGCTCCAAGCTTTAGCAATGCTCCTCTAGATGTCCATCCATCATCATGCTCCAAGCTTTGGCTTCATTAGATGATCTTCATGACTTCATCCAAGCTTGAGCACACCATCACTCTTGGAGGTCTTTAAGATATCTCTTGTAATATCCTCCAAGCCTTATGATTTGTCTCATCAACATATAATCATTAAGATAAACTGAGACTAAAACATAAGATTGATTAGCACACTAACATAATGTATTGATCATCATCAAAACAACGTTAGTCTTGAACTCAAGAACTAACAATCTCCCCCTTCTTGAAGATGACAATCCAGTATATCAAAATATAATAAACATTGAAATGAACAATGTGTGCTAACAAACTCCCCCAATCAATATGCAAGTGTGCATAAAATATAAACATATAAAACACAAATCATATTGATGGTTGTTATGCCAAAACATACCAATAGATAATAATGCATAAACAAGCATACGTTATATTTTTACATAACCTATTTCTCTCCCCCATTGGCATATCAAAAAGATGGGAAATAGCCAAAAAGGAAAAAAACCAAGGGCAAGAGAAATAACCATCCCATATGCACAAACATAATACGAATAAAATTCAATGTGACATATGAATGAAAAATAATGCTAGCAAGCAAAAATTCCATACTCCCCCATAATCATACAAAGCATGCAAATATGGGAGTAATGGACACACTCACAAAAATGTGGGTACAAAATGTAAACATACAAGCATGGTACCCAAGCAATGAATAACAATGTGAGTGAGCTAGCAAATTGGAAACCAAACAAAAGTGGAGTTTGGTTTCCGTATATAATCATATGAAAAAATAACATTACGAACATATGAATCTATATACGAATTCCTATCAAGCCTAGAAACATTCTAGGAATCCACAAAGAAAGTGATTTGGGATTCTTAAGAAGAGGTTTGGTCAAGGCATGAGTAGGAGGTGAGGTTGCACGCTTATGAGGTGGAACATAAACATTGGCATGCCCTGTGTGTGAAACATGATATCTATCATTAGAAGCATTCACACAAGCAATTCTACCATGCATAGGAACATGTGAAGCATGCAAAGATTTAGCATCTATTTTAGCATGCAAGCAAAGTAAGTCATTCCTATGGGTAGATTTATCATGCATATGAACACATGAAGAAGCATTCCCACCAATAGGTTTTTGAATAGACTTCTTATGCAATGAGGTGTACATATATGCATGATTTCTCTTTGGCTTAGAAATAATAGTTGATTTTAGGCCAAAAGAGTTGGATGTGAATTTCTCATTAGAATCCTCCCCCATAAAATTTATTTGGGTGCTTCTAAGAGAAGAGCTTGGTTTGTTCACCTTCAATGAAGAGGATCCCAAATCATGTCTTTACTCAAATTGAAATTTTCAATTTGAGTAGACAGTAGCTCACATTTCTTCAAAAGCGAATAAATGTTGCCATCCCTCTTGGATAGACATGAGCTAAGCTCACAACATTTTGACTTGAGAGCCAATGTCTCATCTCTCAAAATGTTGTAATCACTCTCCGAGTGCATCTTCTCCATTTGGAGTTTGAGAGAAGCATTCTCATCTCTCAAGGCACTCAATTGAGAAAGAAGGGTATCTTTCTCGGTATGCAAAGAATTAAGTTCAACATTATGCGTTACATACAGACTCTCTTTCACAGATTTGTGAAAATCACGATCATACTCAATACGAGCTTTAAGAGAGTCATTCTCTTTGCTCAACATGCACACGTGAGAATCAAGATCAATCTTCTCTTGATTCAATGCAATGGTTTGTGTATCATCACGAAGTTTGGATGATAAAGAAGTGTGTGTGTGTGTGTGAGCATCTCTCTCAAGCTTGTTATTATTCGCTTTGGGAGAGTCCATAAACAACGCATCATCATTTTCAATAAAATTAGCGCGTTGAACGAGAGAGTTACGAGATACATCATTACCAACGATGCTCTCATCATCGCACGATTCCTCTCTTCCATACTTTTCATCAAGATATTCCCACATCTCTTTGGCCGTCTCGAACTCCTTTACTTTCTTAGCAATTTTCGGAGAGAGAGCATGGAGCAAAGCATTCCATGCATCGGCATCCGAAGTAATTAAGGAATTCTTATGCACATCAAGCCAATAGAACATGTTCTTCCTCCATTTTGAGAAGTGTTTGCCTTTGAAGACGGGAGGAAGGAAGAGGGGTTATTGAGACTTAGAAGTCATGCTTGCAAAAGCCACCAAACCAATGCTCTGATACCAACTGTAAGGGACCCTGCGGGGCTACACATACACTAGAAGGGGGGTGAATAGTGTAATAGCAAGCAAAGTAATTAATTAAAAGTTACTAAAATTAAAGCACAATAAGCAGCGGAAATTAAACAGAGTGGTCAACAACAACAATTGCAAACACAGAGATTTTACCCTGGTTCCCCAAAACTTGGGTACATCCAGCCACACCAGTATTCACTATATTCCCACACCGAGAAGTGAACACAAAATCCCACAAAGCGATACCTCACACAGAGGATTTAGGATTCCCACAAAGAGATATCCTCACTCTCACACAGAAAGACCTCATACAGAGGATTTGTTCTTTCACACAGAAAGAACCAGACTCCCACAAAGAGAGCAACTCCCACAAAGAGAGTTAGGGTTTCGACACAAAAACAAAACGAAACAACACTTACCAATGCCTTGATATGATCTTACCAATGTGAAGAAGGCATGCAAATGAATGGCCAAGTGCTTGAGATTAGCTTAGATTGCACTTGTTGATATCTCTCTCTTCTAGGAATGAATCCTAACACTTCTCACTTGAGTGTATGAAAATGAAGAGAAGAAAGATGATCTCCAAGAAAGGAATGAGATTGAAATCCCTTGGAGAAATTCCCTTGAGCTTAGATGCTATAGCATAAGAATGAAGCTCTAATTAGGGAATGTGGGAGGAGTGGCTTAGAGAAGAGATTAAATGATCTTCTATGATTTCCTAACCCTTTCAAGAGTTCTAATTGAACTAAGCCAATCCCTATATATAGGAAGCCAAGAAGAGCCTATAAACACAGCCAAAAACATAAAGGGAAGAAATCTGCAACGGCTAGATACTGGGCGAAAACGATAGGAACAGTCGACTGATGATCAAAAGACAGTCGACTGATCAACGGCTAGAAAATATCCAATGGCTATAATCTGAGCCAGGACAATCGACTGATGAAGTCGATACAGTCGACTGTAAACAGGACATGCGCCTGTTAAACCATCAGCAGGCGACTGCTGCAGGGGATGGAATAAAACAGAGAGCTGCACTCTTTCTCCAGATAAGCACACAGGCGACTGATTTCAATAATACAGTCGACTGTCTTATAATCAGGCGATTGTAATATCTTCATCAGTCGACTGCTGTATAAGATGGTGAAAAGAAGAGAGAGATGCATATTTTGCACTTACGCCTTTCAGACGGCTGATAGCCTTTTCACAGGCGACTGTAAATATACAGGCGACTGTGAAAATAGCAACAGGCGATTGTCTTGCAAATTGGGATGAAGCCCAGAAAATGCGAGAAGCGCACATGCGACTGTAAGAATACAGGCGACTGTAAATTGAATAATAGTCGACTGATGTGAAAAGCTCAAGATGAGTCAATAGAAAAGTTGACTTGAGCTGTGCATCACAGTCGACTGTAGAAGTCTCGACAGGCGACTGGAAATCACCCAGTCGACTGTAAAACCTTCAGCAGGCGACTGCAGGAGAGCCAAAGACTCCAAATGAGTCTTTGGGCTAGATAAACCTATTGGGTTGGATTCTATGATAATCCTAAGGCTCACTAAGATGGTGAAATACAAATGCATGAGAGTATGATCCTCTATCAAGGCATTACAATAGTCCTAGAATCAAAAAGAGAAATGCAAGCAAATGATTTTACATGGATTCCAAATTGCATCTCCTAGAGTCTAAGTCTTCAAGCTCACTATACCTTGATGCTCCCCATCATCTCGAAGCTTTGGCACTCCTTGATGAGCTTCCCTTCATCAAGCTCCAAGCTTTAGCAATGCTCCTCTAGATGTCCATCCATCATCATGCTCCAAGCTTTGGCTTCATTAGATGATCTTCATGACTTCATCCAAGCTTGAGCACACCATCACTCTTGGAGGTCTCTAAGATATCCCTTGTAATATCCTCCACGCTTTATGCTTTGTCTCATCAACATATAATCATTAAGATAAACTGAGACTAAAACATAAGATTGATTAGCACACTAACATAATGTATTGATCATCATCAAAACAACGTTAGTCTTGAACTCAAGAACTAACAATCTCCCCCCTTTTGATGATGACAATCCATTATGTCAAAATATAATAAACATTTAAATGAACAATGTGTGCTAACAAACTCCCCCAATCAATATGCAAGTGTGCATAAAATATAAACATATAAAACACAAATCATATTGATGGTTGTTATGCCAAAACATACCAATAGATAATAATGCATAAACATGCATACGTTATATTTTTACATAACCTATTTCTCTCCCCCATTGGCATATCAAAAAGATGGGAAATAGCCAAAAAGGAAAAACCAAGGGCAAGAGAAATAACCATCTCATATGCACAAACATAATATGAATAAAATTCAATGTGACATATGAATGAAAAATAATGCTAGCAAGCAAAAATTCCATACTCCCCCATAATCATACAAAACATGCAAATATGGGAGTAATGGACACACTCAAAAAAATGTGGGTACAAAATGTAAACATACAAGCATGGTACCCAAGCAATGAATAACAATGTGAGTGAGCTAGCAAGTTGTAAACCAAACAAAAGTGGAGTTTGGTTTCCGTATATAATCATATGAAAAAATAACATTACGAACATATGAATCTATATACGAATTCCTATCAAGCCTAGAAACATTCTAGGAATCCACAAAGAAAGTGATTTGGGATTCTTAAGAAGAGGTTTGGTCAAGGCATGAGTAGGAGGTGAGGTTGCACGCTTATGAGGTGGAACATAAACATTGGCATGCCCTGTGTGTGAAACATGATATCTATCATTAGAAGCATTCACACAAGCAATTCTACCATGCATAGGAACATGTGAAGCATGCAAAGATTTAGCATCTATTTTAGCATGCAAGCAAAGTAAGTCATTCCTATGGGTAGATTTATCATGCATATGAACATATGAAGAAGCATTCCCACCAATAGGTTTTTGAATAGACTTCTTATGCAATGAGGTGTACATATATGCATGATTTCTCTTTGGCTTAGAAATAATAGTTGATTTTAGGCCAAAAGAGTTGGATGTGAATTTCTCATTAGAATCCTCCCCCATAAAATTTATTTGGGTGCTTCTAAGAGAAGAGCTTGGTTTGTTCACCTTCAATGAAGAGGATCCCAAATCATGTCTTTACTCAAATTGAAATTTTCAATTTGAGTAGACAGTAGCTCACATTTCTTCAAAAGCGAATAAATGTTGGTGTTTCAGAGTGTTTTCTCACTACTAAAGCGTTGACCGTGGACAACCCGGTCAACGTGGTCAAGGGGCCTGCTTGGGTCCCTCGGGTGTGTCGAGTTGGTGCAGACGAGGCGCGAGTCAGAGCTGTGGATGGTGTGGAGCGCGTCGGCTGGGCCGAATCGGGGTCCTCGGTCGTTGGTAGGGCGAGGGGAAGCCTCGGCCCGGGTTGAGACGCTCGGCCTCGGTCGGACGCGCTCGGCCTCGACGGTCGGACGACGAGGGGGAGCCTCGATCGCCCAGCTGGTTACTCGGTCGGCGAGGGGCGGAGGGGAAGCCTCGGCCCGTGGAATCGGTATCCTCCTGCGTAGAGGAGAAAGCTCGTCAGGGGGCCGGACCTTGGTTCCGGTCAAATCCCCTCCGATGCCTAAGTCAGACAATGATCCGAAAGAGGAGGCCCGGCGGAGACGGTTCGACTCGAGAGGAGATCTGAACGGCGTCTCACAGCGCGAGCGTGGGAGGAAGGAAAGGAAATGGGGGAACTGGGTCGTTGATGGAGTACCTTAGGTTTTAGATACCTGAGATGCCGTCCCCTCTTCTGTCATCCTCCTAGCCCTTTTATCGACCTCCCACCGAGACTGCCCATCACCCACGTCCCTCGTCCGCCCCCAATCGTGCCCCTTCAATCTGCCCCCAGTCGCCGCCTCCTGCGCCATGTCCGCACCTCCCCATAACAGCCACTAAGTTGTAGCGGGATCCGGGGAACGGTTATCGCTGGAATGGGCGAGTGACTCGTGTGATGTCGGGGCCGGGTTGGATCGATATTTGGGGGCCCTCTATGGGGCTTTTCCGGAGGGGCCTGATCGTGCAGACGGGCTTCTGGTCGGCGGTCGGGCATCCAGGCTCGTGTCTTTCGGGCTTCGTTCGGTGGGCTGCGTTCTTGGGCCTATGTTGTCGGGCCTTCGCCAAATAGACGTATCAATTGCCCCCATCGGTGGGGCCGATCGGCCTTGGCCGGATCGGTTCGACCGATGTGACTCCTTGGGTTCCGAGTGGCGCGTCAGTCGAGGCGTGGTCATAAATGAAGGTTATGATGAGGCGGATCGATTGGACTTCCTTTAGCGCCGATTTCGAAACGCCGCCGGTTCTCCGAGACCTGCCACGCGTTCCTGTCAGACGCTTCAAATTCGCCCCTGAGTCTGGTATATAGGATCCATGGCTGTGTGGATCCCAACTTCTTCTTTGCTCTTCCCTCTGTCTTTGCTTCCCGCCGCTTGGAGTCTCCCCTCGCCATCGTTTCCCTGTCTTCTCCGAATTAATAGAAAAAGGTAACTCCTTTCTTATTTTCTTATTATGGCTGCTCTTAGGATAGGTGGTTCCGGCCAAGGGGCGAGGGACCTTCTTGAGTCGAGGCGGGGCGGCCCCCGGTTCGTGGAATCAGGTTCTTCTTCTGAGAGTCGTTCCTCTCGAGATAAGGGGAAGGGGAAGCTCTTCCCGGACTACGCCAACGATGAAGTGGTGTCGGCTGCCGTGCGGCTTAATGTGCCCCCGGTTATCCTCCGAACGCCGTCAGGAGCTCCTCCTTCAGTGGCCACGGAGATCCGGGGAAGGTATCTCTGCTACCCGTACGATGTTCGAGTCCCGTTTATCGACGAGTGGATCTGCCTTCCGAGGAGCAATGAGGTCGGCGTCTACGTCGAGATGTTCCGCCTGGGTCTTCGTTTCCCGCTCAATCCCTTCCTCATCCAGGTCATGGAGTATCTCATGGTGCCCCTTTGCCAGTTCACCCCCTGTTCGATTGCGGTACTGACGGGCTTCGTGATGCTCTGCTGTACCCGTGGTCTGGAGCCGTCTCTCTCCCTTCTCTTTTACTTTTATCGGATCCAGACGGTCGGCCCCGGGTCATGGTTGCAACTCCGAGCCCGCCCGAGGAGGGAATGCCTGATCGGGCTACCCCGTTGGTCGGGGGATTGGAGTTCGGAATATGTCTTCGTGGTCTTCCAGGAGGATGCCCGAATTCTGACAGGCTGGGGTGGGTCGGTCCAGCCTGACTCAACGCTAGCCCTCTCTGAGACGGAGCTGGCGGCCGTCGCGCTGTTGTCGACCCTCCCTTTGGAGGCGAAATCCATCTGGTCTTTGTTGGACGACCTACTTTTGAAGGCCGTCTTGTGGTCTCCGGGTAGGTCGCTTTTTCAGTCCTGGGTTGCCCCGTAGCTTACCCTGATTTCGGTTTCCCTTGCAGGAATGGCCGGTCGCGAGTTCACCCGTGATGTTGATGAGCTGATCCGTCGTGGAGCTGCTCGGAGCCGGGGTAGTACCTCTGGAAGGGCGCCTCGGCGGACCATTGAGGAGGAGGTGCGCCGAGCCGAGCCTTCCGTGGGTAAGGTGGTGGCCGCCCCCCCCCCCCCCCCCCCGCCTCTTTTTCTGGCGATCTCCTTTCCATGGGGGTCGCAAGGGCCGGACCCGCCCTGCCAGCCCAAGCGGCGGGGGGTAACGACGGGTCCGGTGCAGCCCCTCCTGCCCTTGGCGCGCCCCCTCTGGTTCCCGAGGGTGGGGACGATGCGAGGCGGAAGCGCTCCCCTCCGGCGCCCTCGGAGCCTCACGGAGGGAAGAAGAGGAAGGAGGATGTGGATCCCTCCAGTCCGGCGGGTTCCGTGTTTCCCGCGGCGACCTCCGGGGATCTTCCGGTGGCCCTGACAACCACCCCCCCTCACAGCGTCCCAGCCTATATCACCGGGGATCGGAACCCTGTTGGCGAGCAATTTGGCTTCCTCGATGTCACCCCCGGGAGTTCGGTGTTTGTCGACCGAGCCTTGGCCCAGCAGGTTGCTGAGGTCTCCGTCCTTCCCCGGGATCACAGTCTCCTCAAGAAGATCCCCGCCGACAAGGTGTCGGATTCTTTGGTCTGGATCCTTCAACAGGTTCGGCTATCTTGCTGTCCTTTCCTTCCCTTCATTCTCTTCTTAGCCCATGTCCCGTCTTCCAGGGTTCAGCGCTCGCCGTGGAGCTGCAGTGTCGAGCCATCCGTTTGAGGGAGCTGGAGGAGTCCTCCATGAAGGCCCACGAGCGGGCCGGGGCGGAGGAGGTAGCTATGACGGAGGCTCGGATGGAGTCTCGGCAACTCAAGCTCCGTGTGGCCGAGTTGGAGGGACGAGTGGGCGACCTCCAGGGAAAGCTGGAGGACGCTCAGCAGTCGGCTGAGGAAGCGGCGGAGTCATTCCGCCGGGAGAGGGAGGAACTTCAGAGGGAATTGTCGGATCGGCGTCAGGTGGCGCGGCTTGCGGAGGAGGTGGAGAGGAGTGTCGTCGGAACCCTGGGGAAGAAGATCTTAGAGGTTCTCAGGGAGGCCTTCGGTACGTATGAAGACCTCATCGCCCCTCGGATTGTCGACGTCGTCCAGTCTTCCTTCCGGGATTGTGCGGAGCGCGTTCGGCAAGCCGCTTCTCCGGTCGATCCCTCTCGTTCCGTGCAGGGGGAGGCGCCTGAGGACGCGGCCTCCCGATCTCGGGCTCCTTGAGTCCTCCTTTCCCGGCCTGCCACCCTTGTTTTTATCCTCAAATTTTTTAGCATCCGCTTCGCTTTGGGCCAGTCTACTTGAAATGGATCCCTGCCCCTGCTATCTCCTTCGGCTTCGCCACCGGCTTCCCTGCTTCAGAGCCAATAATTGCTGGTTGCATGGATGTTCGCTTAGGCCGGCAACTTTGGGTCCTTAGCCAACAAATTTCGCTCTGTCAGAGCCATCCCAGTTGCAGTAGGTGACGAACTCTGTTGTCCGGCGAGAGCGGACTGTTTGTAGAGAGGTTCCTTCGCTTCAATTCCCTGTAAATAAGACACACTTTTGTATCTTGGTTAACTGTTATAAATGAAATTGACTTACTCAGACTTCTCGCATATTTTGTTTCGCTGCCTCGTCCTCGGTCTAGGACTGGTTGACGCTCGAGCTGGCTGAGGGAATTGCCTCCAGATTCTCGAGCGATGGAGTCGGTCGGCGATGGCGAAGCTCCTCGGCTTAGGGCCGGTCGGCATCCGCGCTGGCTGAGGGGAATTGCCCCCAGACTTATGAGCGCAGGAGTCGGTCGGCGAGGGCAAAGCTCCTCGGCTTAGGACCGGTCAGCGCCCGCGCTGGCTGGGGGAATTGCCCCCAGACTTACGAGCGCAGGAGTTGGTCGGCGAGGGCAAAGCTCCTCGGCTTAGGACCGATCGGCGTCCGCGCTGGCTGGGGGAATTGCCCCCAGACTTACGAGCGCAAGAGTTGGTTGGCGGAGGCAAAGCTCCACCTCCTCCTCCAGTGAGGCGGCGGTCTTCATTCTTTTGCACCCTTAGTGAAATGTTGATCCCGTCGAAGGTTAAGAGAAGCCAAATGGGAATGCATTTGTACTTTTAAGAGTCCTGTCGGACTAGTACATTTGGAGGAAAGGAAAAGGAAATAAAGCTAGACAGAGGGGTGTAAACCTAGATAATCCCCTCGGACTAGGCTATGACTGGGGGGGAGGGACCTCGCTCGCTCACTCTATGACGCGGAGGAGTCCTTGGACGGTGTTGATCTTTTTCCCCTTGTCCGGCTGCATGGAGGTCCCTTCCCCGTGAGCCGGCTCTTCGGCTAAGTTCCTGGTGTGTCCCCGGCTCATCAGCTTCTCTATGTCCTTCTTCAAGTGCCAGCAGTCTTCAGTGTCGTGGCCATTGTCCTTGTGGTACTTGCAGTACTTCTCCCCATTCTTCCCACCTCTTTTTGCCTTCGGTGGGGGGCGGTCGGCGCGCTCTTCCTTCTGTACTTGAGCGAGGACGGCGTCTGGGGTGGCGTCCCTCGTACCCTCTCCCCGCTGCCTGTTTCTCGGCCTCTTCTCGGTCCGGTACCCTTCGGGGCTGCCTCGTCCGCTGTCGCCGCGCTTGGTCCCTCGAGTGGCTTTTCCCGCCTCAATGGCCAAGGTCTACTCGGTCAACATGAAGCGCTCGGCCCTCGCCATGATCCCTGGGAGGTCCTTCGGGGGATCGTTGTGCAGAGATTTCTTGAGGCCTCTATGACGTAGCCCTTTCTTAAGGGCCGTTTGGACAACAAGGTCGGGAGGGCTGTTCACGTTCAGCCTTTCCGCGTTAAAGCGGCGCATGAACTCTCGGAGCGGCTCGGCTGGGCCCTGCCCTATGTTAAACAGATGTTCAGCATCAGGCTTTATCTGTCTCCCCGCCATGAACTGTTTGCAGAACAGCTGGGTGAGTTCTTCGAAGCTGTCGATGGAGCGGCTGGGCAGGCTGCGGTACCAGATCCTCGCCGCTCCCCTGAGAGTTGAATAGAAGCCCCGGCAGAGCAGGTCATCGTCGGCTCCTTGGAAGGACATGTCCCCCTCGTAGTCCATCACGTGGTGCCCCGGGTCCCCTATCCCGTCGTACTTCCCCAGCGCCGGGATCTTGAATCGAGAGGGGACCCGCGCGTCGGTTATCCTTCGTGACAGGGGGCACCGGTCTCCGTGGATGCCTCCGGGGATCCGACACCCGTCTGCCTCTGGTTCGTTCGGTGGTGGAGGGAGCACAGGCGTCGGCGGGGCTGGCTCCGCGGCCTTCGCCACACTGGGGGTCGGGCTGACCCGGCGTTCCCGGCTCCTCCGGCGGGAGCTCCCGCTCCGCCGCGATCGATCTCTCGAGTGGTGTCAATTGCTTCTCCTGCGGTGGGGTGATCGTGGTCGTCGAGACGACGCGGTCATCGATTCGTCCCCCGTGCCTTCAGTTTCTCTTCGGCTCCTTTCTCGATGAGGGGAGGAGGCGCGCGATCTCGTCCGACGGGAGCCGGACAACGTGAACCGACGCTCCGTGTTCAGCCTTTGGTTCCCGTGGTCATCGACCACAGCGGATCGTAAGAGCGGGGGACCTCCCGCCCAACGATGGTCGTCACCTAACACGCCTCTGTGAGCTGGCGCAGTGCCGACGAGCTGTTGCACTGCCGCGACCAACGTCTGGATATTCGAGTTGGTCTCCTGGGCCAGGGCACGGAGTTGTCCCTGTGTGGCCAGTTCCGACCCGCCAATTTCTTCGGTTGAGGGGGGGACGATTGCCGACGGGCGTGTCTTCAAGGTTGCCATTGGATGCGCCATTCCCCTCCTCCGGGATGGGGGGCATGCGTTTCCACCCGTTGTTGGCTCGTGCCATTGCAGGTGCGGTTTGTTTCTTCGTGGGACAGTTCTGGTTCCCACAGACGGCGCCAGATGTTTCAGAGTGTTTTCTCACTACTAAAGCGTTGACCGTGGACAACCCGGTCAACGTGGTCAAGGGGCCTGCTTGGGTCCCTCGGGTGTGTCGAGTTGGTGCAGACGAGGCGCGAGTCGGAGCTGTGGACGGCGTGGAGCGCGTCGGCTGGGCCGAATCGGGGTCCTCGGTCGTTGGTAGGGCGAGGGGAAGCCTCGGCCCGGGTTGAGACGCTCGGCCTCGGTCGGACGCGCTCGGCCTCGGCGGTCGGACGACGAGGGGGAGCCTCGATCGCCCAGCTGGTTACTCGGTCGGCGAGGGGCGGAGGGGAAGCCTCGGCTCGTGGAATTGGTATCCTCCTGCGTAGATGAGAAAGCTCGTCAGGGGGCCGGACCTTGGTTCCGGCCAAATCCCCTCTGATGCCTAAGTCAGACAATGATCCGAAAGAGGAGGCCCGGCGGAGACGGTTCGACTCGAGAGGAGATCTGAACGGCGTCTCACAGCGCGAGCATGGGAGGAAGGAAAGGAAATGGGGGAACTGGGTCGTTGATGGAGTACCTTAGGTTTTAGATACCTGAGATGCCGTCCCCTCTTCTGTCGTCCTCCTAGCCCTTTTATCGACCTCCCACCGAGACTGCCCATCACCCACGTCCCTCGTCCGCCCCCAATCGTGCCCCTTCAATCTGCCCCCAGTCGCCGCCTCATGCGCCATGTCCGCACCTCCCCATAACAGCCACTAAGTGGTAGCGGGATCCGGGGAACGGTTATCGCTGGAATGGGCGAGTGACTCGTGCGATGTCGGGGTCGGGTCGGATCGATATTTGGGGGCCCTCTATGGGGCTTTTCCGGAGGGGCCTGATCGTGCAGACGGGCTTCCGGTCGGCGGTCGGGCATCCAGGCTCGTGTCTTTCGGGCTTCGTTCGGTGGGCTGCGTTCTTGGGCCTATGTTGTCGGGCCTTCGCCAAATAGACGTATCAGTTGGCATCCCTCTTGGATAGACATGAGCTAAGCTCACAACATTTTGACTTGAGAGCCAATGTCTCATCTCTCAAAATGTTGTAATCACTCTCCGAGTGCATCTTCTCCATTTGGAGTTTAAGGGAAGCATTCTCATCTCTTAAGGCACTCAATTGAGAAAGAAGGGTATCTTTCTCGGTATGCAAAGAATTAAGTTTAACATTATGCGTTGCATACAGACTCTCTTTCACAGATTTTTGAAAATCACGATCATACTCAATACGAGCTTTAAGAGAGTCATTCTCTTTGCTCAACATGCACACATGAGAATCAAGATCAATCTTCTCTTGATTCAATGCAATGGTTTGTGTATCATTACGAAGTTTGGATGATAAAGATGTGTGTGTGTGTGTGAGCATCTCTCTCAAGCTTGTTATTATTCTCTTTGGGAGAGTCCATAAAAACCGCATTATCATTTTCAATAAAATTCGCGCGTTGAACGAGAGAGTTACGAGATACCTCATTACCAACGATGCTCTCATCATCGCACGATTCCTCTCTTCCATACTTTTCATCAAGATATTCCCACATCTCTTTGGCCGTCTAGAACTCCTTTACTTTCTTAGCAATTTTCGGAGAGAGAGCATGGAGCAAAGCATTCCACGCATCGGCATCCGAAGTAATTAAGGAATCCGTATGCACATCAAGCCAGTAGAACATGTTCTTCCTCCATTTTGAGAAGTGTTTGCCTTTGAAGACGGGAGGAAGGAAGAGGGGTTGTTGAGACTTAGAACTCATGCTTGCAAAAGCCACCAAACCAATGCTCTGATACCAACTGTAAGGGACCATGCGGGGCTACACATACACTAGAGGGGGGTGTGAATAGTGTAATAGCAAGCAAAGTGCTTAATTAAAAGTTACTAAAATTGAAGCACAATAAGCAGCGGAAATTAAACAGAGTGCTCAACAACAACAATCGCAAACACAGAGATTTTACCATGGTTCCCCAAAACTTGGGTACATCCAGCCACACCAGTATTCACTATATTCCCACACCGAGAAGTGAATACAAAATCCCACAAAGGGATACCTCACACAGAGGATTTATGATTCCCATAAAGAGATATCCTCACTCTCACACAGAGAGACCTCACACAGAGGATTTGTTCTTTCACACAGAAAGAACCAAACTCCCACAAAGAGAGTAACTCCCACAAAGAGTGTTAGGGTTTTGACACAAAAACAAAACGAAACAACACTTACATATGCCTTGATATGATCTTACCAATGTGAAGAAGGCATGCAAGTGAATGGCCAAGTGCTTGAGATTAGCTTAGATTGCACTTGTTGATCTCTCTCTCTCTCTCTCTCTCTTCTAGGAATGAATCCTAACACTTCTCACTTGAGTGTATGAAAATGAAGAGAAGAAAGATGATCTCCAAGAAAGGAATGAGATTGAAATCCCTTGGAGAAATTCCCTTGAGCTTAGATGCTATAGCATAAGAATGAAGCTCTAATTAGAGAATGTGGGAGGAGTGGCTTAGAGAAGAGATTAAATGATCTTCTATGATTTCCTAACCCTTTCAAGAGTTCTAAATGAACTAAGCCAATCCCTATATATAGGAAGCCAAGAAGAGCCTATAAACACAGCCAAAAACACAAAGGGAAGAAATATGCAACGGCTAGATACTAGGCGAAAACGACAGGAACAGTCGACTGATGATCAAAAGACAGTCGACTGATCAACGGCTAGAAAATATCCAACGGCTATAATCTGAGCCAGGACAGTCGACTGATGAAGTCGATACAGTCGACTGTAAACAGGACATGCGCCTGTTAAACCATCAGCAGGCGACTGCTGCAGGGAATGGAATAAAACAGAGAGCTGTACTCTTTCTCCAGATAAGCACACAGGCGACTGATGTCAATAATACAGTCGACTGTCTTATAGTCAGGCGACTGTAATACCTTCATCAGTCGACTGATGTATAAGATGGAGAAAAGAAGAGGGAGATGCATATTTTGCACTTACGCCTTTCAGACGACTGATTGCCTTTTCACAGGCGACTGTAAATATACAGGCGACTGTGAAAATAGCAACAGGCAACTGTGAAAATAGCAACAGGCAACTGTCTTGCAAATTGGGATGAAGCCCAGAAAATGCAAGAAGCGCACAGGCGACTGTAAGAATACATGCGACTGTAAATTGAACAATAATCGACTGATGCGAAAAGCTAAAGATGAGTTAATAGAAAAGTTGACTTGAGCTGTGCATCACAGTCAACTGTAGAAGTCTCGACAGGCGACTGGAAATCACCCAGTCGACTGTAAAACCTTCAGCAGGCGACTGCAGGAGAGCCAGAGACTCCAGATGAGTCTTTGAGCTAGATGAACCTATTGGGTTGGATTCTATGATAATCCTAAGGCTCACTAAGATGGTGAAATACAAATTCATGAGAGTATGACCGTCTATCAAGGCATTACAATAGTCCTAGACTCAAAAAGAGAAATGCAAGTAAATGAAATTACATGGATTACAAATTGCATCTCCTAGAGTCTAAGTCTTGAAGCTCACTATACCTTGATGCTCCCCATCATCTCGAAGCTTTGGCACTCCTTGATGAGCTTCCCTTCATCAAGCTCCAAGCTTTGGTAATGCTCCTCTAGATGTCCATTCATCATCATGCTCCAAGCTTTGGCTTCATTAGATGATCTTCATGACTTCATCCAAGCTTGAGCACACCATCATTCTTGGAGGTCTTTAAGATATCCCTTGTAATATCCTCCAAGCCTTATGCTTTGTCTCATCAACATATAATCATTAAAATAAACTGAGACTAAAACATAAGATTGATTATCACACTAACATAATGTATTGATCATCATCAAAACAACGTTAGTCTTGAACTCAAGAACTAACAATCTCCCCCTTTTTGATGATGACAGTCCATTATGTCAAAATATAATAAACATTGAAATGAACAATTTGTGCTAACAAACTCTCCCAATCACTATGCAAGTGTGCATAAAATATAAACATATAAAACACAAATCATATTGATGGTTGTTATGCCAAAACATACCAATAGATAATAATGCATAAACAAGCATACGTTATATATTTACATAACCTATTTCTCTCCCCCATTGGCATATCAAAAAGATGAGAAATAGCCAAAAAGGAAAAAACCAAGGGCAAGAGAGATAACCATCCCATATGCACAAACATAATATGAATAAAATTCAATGTGACATATGAATGAAAAATAATGCTAGCAAGCAAAAATTTCATACTCCCCCATAATCATACAAAACATGCAAATATGGGAGTAATGGACACACCCCCAAAAATGTGGGTACAAAATATAAACATACAAGCATGGTACCCAAGCAATGAATAACAATGTGAGTGAGCTAGCAAGTTAGAAACCAAACAAAAGTGGAGTTTGGTTCCGTATATAGTCATATGAAAAAATAACATTACGAACATATGAATCTATATACGAATTCCTATCAAGCCTAGAAACATTCTAGGAATCCACAAAGAAAGTGATTTGGGATTCTTAAGAAGAGGTTTGGTCAAGGCATGAGTAGGAGGTGAGGGTGCATGCTTATGAGGTGGAACATAAACATTGGCGTGTCCTGTGTGTGAAACATGAGATCTATCATTAGAAGCATTTACACAAGCAATTCTACCATGCATAGGAACATGTGAAGAATGCAAAGATTTAGCATCAATTTTAGCATGCAAGCAAAGTAAGTTATTCCTATGGGTAGATTTATCATGCATATGAACATATGAAGAAGCATTCACACCAATAGGTTTTTGAATAGACTTCTTATGCAATGAGGTGTACATATATGCATGATTTCTCTTTGGCTTAGAAATAATAGTTGATTTTAGGCCAAAAGAGTTGGATGTGAATTTCTCATTAGAATGCTCCCCCATAAAATTTATTTGGGTGCTTCTAAGAGAAGAGCTTGGTTTGTTCACCTTCAATGAAGAGGATCCCAAAACCATGTCCTTACCCAAATTGAAAATTTTAATTTGAGTAGACAATAGCTCACATTTCTTCAAAAGCGAAGAAATGTTGACATCCCTCTTGGATAGACATGAGCTAAGCTCACAACATTTTGACTTGAGAGCCAATGTCTCATCTCTCAAAATGTTGTAATCACTCTCCGAGTGCATCTTCTCCATTTGGAGTTTGAGAGAAGCATTCTCATCTCTCAAGGCACTCAATTGAGAAAGAAGAGTATCTTTCTCGGTATGCAAAGAATTAAGTTCAACATTATGCGTTGCATACAGACTCTCTTTCACAGATTTGTGAAAATCACGATCATACTCAATACGAGCTTTAAGAGAGTCATTCTCTTTGCTCAACATGCACACATGAGAATCAAGATCAATCTTCTCTTGATTCAATGCAATGGTTTGTGTATTATCACGAAGTTTGGATGATAAAGAAGTGTGTGTGTGTGCATCTCTCTCAAGCTTGTTATTATTCTCTTTGGGAGAGTCCATAAACAACGCATTATCATTTTCAATAAAATTAGCGCATTGAATGAGAGAGTTATGAGATACCTCATTACCAACGATGCTCTCATCATCGCACGATTCCTCTCTTCCATACTTTTCATCAAGATATTCCCACATCTCTTTGGCCGTCTCGAACTCCTTTACTTTCTTAGCAATTTTCGGAGAGAGAGCATGGAGCAAAGCATTCCACGCATCGGCATCCGAAGTAATTAAGGAATCCTTATGCACATCAAGCCAATAGAACATGTTCTTCCTCCATTTTGAGAAGTGTTTGCCTTTGAAGACGGGAGGAAGGAAGAGGGGTTGTTGAGACTTAGAAGTCATGCTTGCAAAAGCCACCAAACCAATGCTCTGATACCAACTGTAAGGGACCCTGCGGGGCTACACATACACTAGAGGGGGTGGTGAATAGTGTAATAGCAAGCAAAGTGCTTAATTAAAAGTTACTAAAATTGAAGCACAATAAGCAACGGAAATTAAACAGAGTGCTCAACAACAAGAATCGCAAACACAGAGATTTTACCATGGTTCCCCAAAACTTGGGTACATCCAGCCACACCAGTATTCACTATATTCTCACACCGAGAAGTGAATACAAAATCCCACAAAGGGATACCTCACACAGAGGATTTAGGATTCCGACAAAGAGATATCCTCACTCTCACACAGAGAGACCTCACACAGAGGATTTGTTCTTTCACACAGAAAGAATCAAACTCCCACAAAGAGAGTAACTCCCACAAAGAGAATTAGGGTTTCGACCCAAAAACAAAACGAAACAACACTTACCTATGCCTTGATATGATCTTACCAATGTGAAGAAGATGGCATGCAAGTGAATGGCCAGTGCTTGAGATTAGCTTAGATTGCATTTGTTGATCTCTCTCTCTCTCTTCTAGGAATGAATCCTAAACTTCTCACTTGAATGTATGAAAATGAAGAGAAGAAAGGGTATCTCCAAGAAAGGAATGAGATTGAAATCCCTTGGAGAAATTCTCTTGAGCTTAGATGCTATAGCATAAGAATGAAGCTCTAATTAGGGAATGTGGGAGGAGTGGCTTAGAGAAGAGATTAAATGATCTTCTATGATTTCCTAACCCTTTCAAGAGTTCTAATTGAACTAAGCCAATCCCTATATATAGGAAGCCAAGAAGAGCCTATAAACACAGCCAAAAACCCAAATGGAAGAAATCTGCAACGGCTAGATACTGGGCGAAAACGACAGGAACAGTCGACTGATGATCAAAAGACAGTCGACTGATCAACGGCTAGAAAATATCCAATGGCTATAATCTGAGCCAGGACAGTCGATTGATGAAGTCGATACAGTCGACTGTAAACAGGACATGCGCATGTTAAACCTTCAGCAGGCGACTGCTGCAGGGAATGGAATAAAACAGAGAGCTGCGCTCTTTCTCCAGATAAGCACACAGGCGACTGATGTCAATAATACAGTCGACTATCTTATAGTCAGGCGACTGTAATACCTTCATCAGTCGACCGCTGTATAAGATGGAGAAAAGAAGAGGGAGATGCATATTTTGCACTTACGCCTTTCAGACGACTGATAGCCATTTCACAGGCGACTGTAAATATACAGGCGACTGTGAAAATAGCAACAGGCAATTGTCTTGTAAATTGGGATGAAGCCCAGAAAATGCAAGAAGCGCACATGCGACTGTCGACCAATTCACAGGCGACTGTAAGAATACAGGCGATTGTAAATTGAACATCAGTCGACTGATGCAAAAAGCTCAAGATGAGCCAATAGAAAAGTTAACTTGAGCTGTGCATTACAGTCGACTGTAGAAGTCTCGACAGGCGACTGGAATTCACCCAGTCGACTGTAAAACCTTCAGCAGGCGACTGCAGGAGAGCCAGAGACTCCAAATGAGTCTTTGGGCTAGATGAACCTATTGAGTTGGATTCTATGATAATCCTAAGGCTCACTAAGATGGTGAAATGCAAATGCATGAGAGTATGACCATCTATCAAGGCATTACAATAGTCCTAGACTCAAAAAGAGAAATGCAAGTAAATGAAATTACATGGATTACAAATTGCATCTCCTAGAGTCTAAGTCTTCAAGCTCACTATACCTTGATGATCACATCATCTCGAAGCTTTGGCACTCCTTGATGAGCTTCCCTTCATCAAGCTCCAAGCTTTGGCAATACTCCTCTAGATGTCCATCCATCATCATGCTCCAAGCTTTGGCTTCATTAGATGATCTTCATGACTTCATCCAAGCTTGAGCACACCATCACTCTTGGAGGTCTTTAAGATATCCCTTGTAATATCCTCCAAGCCTTATGCTTTGTCTCATCAACATATAATCATTAAGATAAACTGAGACTAAAACATAAGATTGATTAGCACACTAACATAATGTATTGATCATCATCAAAACAACGTTAGTCTTGAACTCAAGAACTAACATGTGTGTGTGTGTGTAATATCGGTTCCGGGTTCGGGTACCCGTTTCCTATAGACGGGAACCGGAACCGGACCCGATACCCGCCGGTTCCTAATTTTCATACCCGAAACCTACCCGGAACCTATAACTATCTGCCCAGAACCTACCCGGTCGGGTAGGTTCCAATCGGGTATCTGGGTATCTTGTACCCGTGCACACCCATATCCCTTATGACCTCCCCCTCTTTGCTTCGCGGTCGCGATCTATTATTACTGCAAAGGAAATGTATTCGATATATTTACACCTTGATTCGCGCCCTAAAACCACTCCAAGGCTGCAAGTAAGAAACTAGAAATGGGAGACGTCTGGTTATACCTTGATTCACCCACATAAAACATCATACAGATGCAAGCGCGAAAACATATATGGGCGAGAAACATTGCTCAACCCATACCAATTGATAAGAATGAGAATGGACGCTGGCCAGCCCGATGCCCAATCGGGCTGGCCCGAAAAGCCCGATGCCCATTCGGGTTTGATTGGGTATTGAGTCTGCCCAGTTCTGAATGGCATGCCCGCTTGATTCTTCGGGCCAAGTCGTGGGCATTACCCAAAGCCCGACTCAAGCGCCCAAAAAAAGCCCGAAAGCCCGATCAATTTTTTGATTCCTTGTGTCTCACAAGTCTGCAAGAGAAAACTTTTGATTCCTCGTCAGACTCAGAACAGTCCGAAGCCCGAAGGCACTATTGCTGCCACCTCACGCCCGCGGGCCCCATATTCTCTTCTACGTGAAGTAGACGTCCAAGTCATACACCAAGCTTCCCTGCTGAGTTGAGCTGGCCAACAAATTCATAATAAACACTGATCATTGATAAAGACAGAAGAAGTGACAGCCTCCAGCTGCATTGAAAGAAGATATAATAAACTTGCTTTAATCGACTGGTAATTAATTACATGTTGTCAACTTAATAATCTGTTGCATTTGGTAAACTCACAGACTTTGTTTATTAAGATGAAGTTCATGTGATTAGAACACAAAACTTGTCTACAATATAGCTCTCGGTATCAATCATGCCAAAAATTTCTATATACATATTATCATCTTGTGATTTTAAAAAGATTTAAGAAATAACAAATAATACCTTTTAAACAGATTTTTGTTATAAATCAACTACTGGGGGAGGAACCCCCAGCCCTTTATTTATAGGCTAGTAGGAGAGTAGATACATCGAATACATAGATATGGGGGTATCTCTAAGATACCCACAATCCTAACCAACTCTGGTTATTTCCATTCACAACACTCCCCCTTATCCAGCCATAGGTGTGGACTCCACTCAAGAGCGTAATAAGAGTCTCACATGGGGTGGATACTTCGGGATCCTGAGTTGGTGAGGTTTGCCTCGTTAAAACCTTTAGCTATGGAAAACCCAGTGGGAAAAACCATAGTTAAGGAAAAAGAGTGCAAATGCTCTTTACCTCCCCCTGATTTGTACAAGTGACTCTGCTCATGAATACTTCTGGATTCTGAGCGTCACTGAGGGGTGGATACTTCAGGATCCAGAGTTGATGTGATTTGCCTCGTTAAAACCTTTGGCTATGGAAAACCCAGTGGGAAAAACCATAGCTAAGGGAAAAGAGTACAAATTCTGTCAACTCCCCCTGATCTGTAAAAGCTCTTAGGCTTTCAGATCTCGTAGGCTTATCTCATCACTCCTATTTACAATATTCCGAAAATGTACACAGATTACAAATTTTGTCACCATCAAGCAGCTGCTGAATCCAGAAACTCTGAAGAGGTTGCTAAGTTTCGTCGCCTCTGATGTGGTCTTCAGACTATATGGTCAGCTCCACAGAACCAGCCTCTATCCCAGTCGTCACTGGGATGTGATGTACCACCAGGCGCCCTCAAATACACCATTGGTGTGATTCTGGAATGGTGAGGATCTCGGAATGATAGGATGATGTTGCCTTCATAAGTTGCTTTGCAGATCTGCATGGGATCGCCATCCCTCTGTGGGTACCCGTTCTATGATTTCTCAGCATAGGGATTGGACCTAAAACCTGCATTTGCATGAACATTGGAGGATAATACTTCATTTTGTAAGCCCGAATCTTTTGACCCTTGGAGGAAGCGCAGAAGGCTTAACTCCGGTCTAATGGCCCTTTTTAGGTGCCAACTATCTCTGGCTAATGAGTTTACTGCAATTGTTATACCGGGACACATGCAATTAGCCAGGAGTGCATGATTGCACTAAGATAAGGGACTTTAGGACCAGTTATATCATCCCCCTCTTCCAGCGATCGGAAGGGTTCTTTTTGTTCATCCAGTAAGTGTACCACCGTAGGTGTACTTTGGATGACAATGGTCCTATTAATATCTCCAACGCACTTCTGGGCGTTTGTAACAGGATTCTATGAGCCATGACTTTATATTTGCCTAGGTCTTTTTATTTCATGTTTAAAAGTCAGGCTAGTACATTTATTTCGGTTTTCTCTTCAGGAGGTCCGATGAGATGTTAGTTGTCTACAACTAAGATCTCTAATCCTGTTCTTTGCACAGATGCAAAGACAACCTTCAGTAGGAATCATTGACTTGTCAAGTGATTCTCTTGGTTGTACATTTATTTATTATACTTATCGTTTTTCTTGAATAGACGTCCCGAAGTCTATTCAGGCATTTTAAGGAAATGTGGAAATTATCTTTACAAGATATCCACGAGGGTATGCCGTCACAACATCCAATAACAGCATATCCAAAAATTTCCTTCGCCAAATCGTAAGGTATTCGCTTTTTATAACTTAGGGAGACTGATGCATCATATATGAGACATGCTCATTTGAATTTGTTCGATCCCTAGTTTCAGCGAAATTTTCCTTGGGCTATAGGTTGCACCGTATAGCATACGATTTTGTATTTATTTTTCTTATGTTTGCAATACTTTGTTTTATCCACAGGTTTGACACCTTTTGGTGTCTGGACTTCAGGTCCGAACATTTCACGTTTCATAAGTGAGTCCAGCTCATCTTTTATTGCCACGTTCCACGTTTGGCCAATCTCTACGTTTGCCTTCTAGCAACGGAGTGTGGAACGATAATTTATAAACATCATCACCATTGCGATGTATATGGCAATATGGTACGTGAATACATTGTCGACAATTTATGTTCTATCTGTCCAACACCTCCCCAGTACGTACAACATTTACTTAATTTCACTTTTTCCCGGCAATTCCTCTGCAGTGGATTCTGGGAAGGGTGATGGTGTGGACAGGAGCTCATTGTCCTGTGGTAGTATTGTCTTAAGGTCTCCAGGAGTTTCTGTCCTTGGAGCCTGGTGGTCTGCCTCTTTTCTGTTGAGGATCAGCCACTTCTGCTGCTGGTGGATTGCATCCATTCTCGGGGATGTCAATCCTAGCTGGAGTTTTTGCAGCAGGGATGTGTGATCTGACAATCTTCTGGTTGTCAATAAATGATTCCGGTAATTGGTGAACAGTGTTCTGTGTGTGGAAGATCTTCTGGATCTCATCTACACATTGTATTGTTACCGGATCATAGTGGGTCAAGCTGTTTGTATCCCACGTTATAATTTTCTTCGCGCCAGATTTTCTAGTATCTGGGCCTATTTTTGGGAAAACTTGTCTCATCGAGATCACAGTCTTCAAGGTGTGCCTTAATTACGTCCCCCGTTTGGGGTTCTGGATATCTTATAAGTGAGGGTGAGTCAAACCCTGCATGGATACCTAGGCGACGTTGAGTACCGTTTTGGTCCTCTTTGGTGGTGCAATGGGGATTTGAGACTGCGCGACCGAAGATTCTCAGATGAGAAATGTTCGGTGGCATTCCATATGCAAATTGCATTGGAGACTCTGACCTCCAGAGGGTCTTATTTTCATTTACGATGCAGCATGCAGAGTTTGCATGTCCCCATGCATCCATAGGCAATCGGGATTTAATGGACGTTCAGTCCATTGGAGTCTACTTTTCAGTGACTCTGCCGACCCATTTTGGGTATGAACATGCGGCACTTGTATGTTCATTTTCGATTCCCGTTGATTGACAGTACTCTTGAAAAAACTGGGAGGTATATTTCCCAACATTAACCAGACTTATTTACAACATTTTATTGTCTGGGAAATGTGCCCGCAACATTTTTATTCTTGTGCCAATAGCTTTGGAAAAGCTAAGTTGCGGGTCTTGTAGTAGACATACGTACGAATATTCTGAGGATGCATTTATCAGTACAATGAAGTACCAAAATAGCCCACTAGGGGTGGTGGATTTTATCCACATCTGTCTTCTTGTATTCTTTTTGAGGAAGCGTGGAGATCCTTTTTCAACTTTTCGTGGAGATGGCCTTGTAATTAATCTTCCCTTATAGTAAGGGATGCGAGGGAATTTTTCCCTTCTGAAGAATCTTCTGGTTATTCAAGTCATACCCATAGGATAAGATGTTGTGCATCATTACAAATCCAGGGTGGCCAAGTCCATCATGCCAGAGTAAAAACTCGGCTGATGTAGGGCACTTCAGGTGCTCCGTTTAATTCTGATTCCTTTCTCCGAATCTTCGTATGGTAGAGGCCTATAAGGCTCTCAAAACGTTCAAGTGTGGATTTTACTCCTTTTTCTTGAGACGTTGCATACGGTAATTTTTCATTTACATTTGCTGTTTCCAAGTGGGATCCGTTGAAACGGATGTCCTTGAAACTTAGAAAGTTTCTTTTTGGAATTCGGAGGGATTAGTGCATCCATTATTTTTGTGTCGTTTAGGGGCAACTGTGTTGCATTCCCTGGATCTTTAATATAGCCCTGATATTGGGCTTTGTATTGAAAGAAATCGTACGTGTTTATTGTCTACTAAGCATTTATGAGAGCAGTTTCAAAAGATGAAACATATCGGCACATGCATATTTAGATAAACATTTTCATTTATTGTATACTAAAAATTTTATTCAAAAACAGATTGCATAATGCAAAAGCTCTCATAAATTATTCTCAAAACAAATTGCTAAAAATAAAGGCTAATCAAGCAAGTCATCATTTTCGAAGTTTGTCAGCTGAAAACTTGACTGGAGCATCAGAGGTCATCAGGTTTGTTTCAGCTTTATTTTTCTTGTTCTCTTTATACAAATCCTGGAGGTGCTGCGAAGTTCGGCACATTTTGGACCAGTGGCTTTTCATGCCACAATTATGGCACAGGTCTTCCCATTCCCTCTTGGGTGGGGGTGAATCATTTTTGTCATGTCTGTGCCGCGTGAACTTCCGCTTACTTTCATTATTTCGCTGTTGCTGTGCATGGCCCTTGGCATTTTTCTGTTGACCCCCCTTCTGTGGTCTTTCTTTTCTTTTATTATCTCTCTTCTTTTTGAAGGAAGAGGAATAGTGAGCTTCTTGTGGGGGGCAGTGCCGGGGAGCGTATATTGTGAGTGGAGAGAAGAAGCTCTCTGTTTTACTCGGCCATGAGTAAACATGGCGGCAGCTCGGAATACTTGGTTAACTTTCGTTCACGGTATTGCTGCATGAGTATCGCATTTTTTTTATGGAAGGATGTATACGTCTTTTCCAGCATGCGATTTTCTGAGACTTTTTCACCACACAACATCAGGCGTGCGGTGATGCTAAACAGTGCTGAGTTGTACCCAGCAACGGACTTTAAGTCCTGCAGTCTCAGGTTCTCCCACTCGTATCGTGCCCTTGGGAGTATAACATCTTTCTGATGTTTATACCTGTCCTCAAGGGCAGTCCATAGCTCAAGTGGATCTTCGACCGTAAGGTATTCAGCCTTTAAGGTCTTGTCCACATGGCGGCGAATATAGATGATGGCTTGCGACTTCTCTTATATCACTAACATTTTCTTTTTCAGTCACAGCAGCGATGAGGGTCTTTGCCCGCAGGTGAAACTTTACATCTAGCTGCCAGCTTAGATAGTTTCTACCTGATGCTTCCAGTACTTCGAAATTAACGCTTGCAATATTAGCCATTTATCTAGCAGAGCACAAACATGCATGAATAATTAATTCAGAGAAAACATTTTCATGCGGAGGCAATATTTAATGAAAAACTAAATGTGTAGATCGGCCAGTCCCACAAGAAAGAGTCCAAAAAAGTCCACAGTCCAAATTATACAAATTTGCGGCTTAAAGAAAATGAAAATACAACTTTGGAAACCCCGTGGGTCCCATATGATATCTCCATCTTCAAGCGTGGCCTCCGTCTTCGTGGAAGTTGGTCTTCTTTCTTTGATATTTACATAAATTCCTCACTACAATTTCTCTCAAAAATAAAAGAAAAGTGCGGGAAATAAACTGTGGGACTAAACGGCCGATCCAAAAACCACATTTAGCAATTCATGCAGAATATTGTGCTCATCAACATTTTCATCAGACATTTTCATCACATGCATTTTCATCAGACATTTTTTGAATCTCACGTTTAGGGTGGTGGGGGGGCGGATTCCGGCGAGGGAGGGTTCCCCTAAAAATTAGGGTTCAAAATTTGGGTTTTTACCCTAAAATTGGGTTTTTGCCCTAAAAATTGGGTTTTTGAGATGAAAAATCCGTCGTTTTCAAGGCGACGATGAATCCCCATGACGATCTTGTGAGATCTAGGGGAGGGGTAATCATACGTATGATTAAAAATATCGTTTTTAGTATTTTTACCTCTATATCCGTCCTCCGGATATAGCGACGGTTGCTCGAAGCCCTACGCGGATGACGACCCTTGATGGAGAAAGCCTTGCACCGCGCTCGTGGATCTCCCGTCTCGCCTTCGCCTTCGCCTTTGCAACGAACGGAAAAAATTTTGTGGAAAAAAGATTTTTTTTTTTTTAGAGACTCGTGCTGATAACGTGTTATAAATCAACTACTGGGGGAGGAACCCCCAGCCCTTTATTTATAGGCTAGTAGGAGAGTAGATACATCGAATACATAGATATGGGCGTATCTCTAAGATACCCACAATCCTAACCAACTCTGGTTATTTCCATTCACAACAATTTTAAATATATTATAGTTTTTTATTTTTTTTCTTTTCTTTGGGATAACATAAAAAAAATAAGCTATGCCCAATGGGCAAGCCCAAAGCCCAATGGGCAATGCCCATAGCCCGCTTTTATGTTCATTTGGGCATTTTTAAAGAGCCCGTATGGGCTTTGGACCGGCCCGAAAGTCCGCCCATTTGAAACGGTCATCTATTTGGCCCGGCCCGGCCTGGCCCATTCTCATCCCTACCAATTGATTAATGGATGGATGAACGGAAAGGTACAAAGGCAAAAAGAAAAACCCCGACAAAGACCAAAAGCTCTAATGAAAGGTATCAAGAGATGTAATGAAAGGAATCAAATCCAAGGCAAAGACATCACTATGGCAAATGCCCCACATAATCTGAACTGGAAGCAAAGAAAGAAGAACCACCGCCGAAACATAAGCTCTCAAAGGAAAGCAAGCAAAGATCCATCCCTCTGGCATGGCAGTCCATTCAAAATAGTTAGAATAGTTAGCGGTCAGATATGCTAATTGAAGCTTATTCAAGCTTGAGTAATATATAACAAACTTAGATGACTTTACTTGCATCATTTAGGGCTAGCAAACATTGATGAACATGTCCTAATTTTATATAAGAAGTCTAACAGTTAAAAGAAATCAACACGGTCTTCAAACAAGTTCAACTGATTAGTGGTCCGACAACATTGTCCCCTTAATGTGAAGTGCAACAAACCCCGCAGCATGTATACTGTCAATAATCATTCCAGTTTATATATTGCAAACTAAAATAATTTGGTAGACAGTAAGAACACTGCAAGAAGAAATTTCGCCATGCAAGACTTCACAATGAGCAGGTGCATGTCGACTTATGTCTGTGACCCAAACCAACCCAACAACAAGAAATCATGTCACTACTGCTTTATCGATGTCACTCTAGTTCTTTATCAATAATAATTAAGGTAGAACGCAGTTTTCAACCAAAACCACAATATTCATCAAAGTAGAACGCAGAACAATACCAAGTACTCATCTCACTAATGACTGTGTCTTAATTATCCCAACGGGATTTCAGGCCGCCATCCCGACAAAGACCAGTTCCTGAAGGGAATTTCTCACTTCTTCTTTTCAGACACACCAGCAGACCTGCACATAGTCACGGCAAAAGAAACACTACATGTATAAACGACCGGTAGTACTATCATAAAAAGCCTACTCTCTCTTGATGAGAGATCAAGTTTTTTCAGCTAAAACAGGAGATCATGATGACAGGGTCAGCACAACAAATCAGCAACTCACCTCATCTTCCTGAGGACATTAGACATCTCCTCTCTCTTCTTCTTGGCCCTCTTGTGGGTTCCCAGCTTCCTTTTCGCGACCTTGAGGGCACGCTTATCCTTGCCAACTTTCAAGAGCTCAGTAATCCTCTTCTCATAAGGAGCAAATCCAGCAACCTCCCTGATCAAGTTCTTCACAAAGTGTACCCTTTTGCTGGTTTTCTGAAACACAGTTGAGACAATAAATCCACACACCCAAGTACAATGATTCATATACAGAGAGATACGTAGGCGAAGTCAGGTTGGGGGCAATGGTGGGCAATTGCCCCCACATGCTCAATTTTTGATGTCATTGGGTACGGTTTCGTATATTATTGGTGTTGTTATTATATCGGCATCTTAACAAGTTTAATATCAGAGCTTAGGGATGAAATTTATGATTTTAAGATTCTCCGAAAAAATCTCTTCTTTTTTCTTTTTGGGATTTTTTTTTGAACTAATTACTTAAAAATAATAACTTGATATTTTTAATAAAACCCTTGAAAGAGGCAAGTCCATAAGACATCAAAAAATAAAACTGTATCCTAGGCTAATAAAACATGTAAAATATTATTGTTTAAAAAACAAAATAATTACTTTAGGAACAAAAAGAACAAAGCACAATCTCTCAAGGACATAAAAAACAGAGAAATTTGGTTTTCCGTAAAAAGTGATAGAAATGCACTGAAGATGGTGGAAATTAAAAAAGAAAGAAAGATGAAGAAGATGAAGAAGATGATGATGATGATGAAGAGTGAATATAGTTAGAAATCTATTAGAAAAAATAAATAAATAGAAATATGCAATAGAGCTCAGAAAGAACGTAGCGAATTGGCATGTTTCATTTTGAATCACATCCAGAACTTTTTTGGTTCATTGCCAAATTTCTCACATCATTGCAGCCCACAAAAAAATAATTAAAAACTAAGTAAACATGTTAATTTAAAGTAAACAAAAAAAGAGTGGGGATCAAAGAGTTTTAAAAAAAAGTTTTTAAAGAATCATTAAACAGAGGCTTTTGTTTTGGTTTTTTTTTTTTTTTTTTTTTTTTTTTTTTTTTTTTTTTTTTTTTTTTTGGGGGGGGGGGGGGGGGGGGGGGGGGGGGGGGGGGGGCGGGGGCAGTAGAAAAACGAGAGAAAGCAGCCAGAATCAAAATACATAGCATTGGATATAGATGGAACGCTCAAAACCCAATAAGATAATATCGGATGTCGGACGTCTGATCAAAATTAGATGGTTTGATTTAAATCTTAAGGTATTATTGACCTTCAAAACCCAAAAGATCGTTAAATGGCACGTCGCCAAGAGAATTGCTTTGTTGACTATTGGTCTGTATATATGCTACCCCATCTATTACAGATAGGGATCATAAATGGGGCAAATATAGGCTAGCATTGGATTAGTTTACACACAAATCATTAACACTAAAAGGCCCTACTCGTATCATTGCAGGCCAAAAACCTTTGTAGCATCAACCTATTGAACGGTTTTTGTCCACAACAGATCCTAGCCAGCTATTGTGCCATGTAATTTTAACCATTGATTTTACCTATATAACATAGATATTGAGTAATCTTATTATAAAATGTATATTCTTTGAAATCTAATTACTTTCGTATCTTCCCTTAGCTAAGAGTGTGTTTAAGTAAGCTGTAAGCTCTTACCAACATTTGCCTTATTTACCCATATTTGTCTCGACTAATTTCATTTAATACTATAATTATCTATATAAATTTAAATTCCCAAAATAGATGAAATGTTTGACTTACCATTTGCATATATTACTTCTTTATGTGTGTGTATGCCCACTACTATATTCATTTCAAAAAAATTCATATACAACTAAAATTAAAAGTTTAAATCCAAAATCATTACCAAAACTCGGAATTGAAACTGTCAAACATGGAAAGAACTCCTTATTTCAGTCTTTTAGTCTTCCCCTTATAATGAAAAGAAAATAAAAACATTTTGATCCCTTAAACACACTTTCCATGTTTAAAAAAATTGTTTTATGGATGGCGACCACAAGAAAACAAAAGGATGAAAAAACATCTTGAAAAAAAAAATCTTTCTTGTAGGGTAAAATGTCACATATTTCTCTCCTAAATGTTTCATATTTTGTTCATTTCATATTGGACATAGTTTCATTTTATTTCATCTTCTTATAATTATATTACAATTTATCATTTCACATTGACAAAAATGATCTATCAAATATTAGAAAAGGTTAATGCAAGGAATAATGTACATCCCATTCTTTCTCTTCTATTATTTATATTTTAGCATTAATTTTCATGAGGCTCGGTTCTATGTTGTTTTTTTGTTTTTTTTGTTTTGCACTTATTCAATTGTACTTCACCCCTACTAGCAAAAATTTCATGCTCTACTGCCGGAGAGAAAACTGTGGTAGGAATTTATGAAAAAATAAACATCATAATAAACTAACCATCTTTCAAAACAATCTAAGGAACTAGATCGGGAAAGTAGAGAGCATAAAATGTTAAAATCAGATATCTACATGACAAAAAGAAAAGGCAGATAAAGCAAGGTAAGGTATATTTAGGACAAGAAAACCAACGAATTGTGTGAAAAGAATAACTGACCAAGGTCCCTACATTAAATTTTCCACAACAAGACATCCAACACAGCTAATTTTTTTCCAGAGGATGTTCTAAAACCTAAAACAGTATTAAAGAGAGTAGAATTCTATAAAATTAAATGCTAGAGACCTTATTAATTTCAACAAGTCGCCCGGGGGGGGGGGGGGGGGGGGGGGGGGGGGGGGCAAGCCATATAGAAGGAATGGCAGAAATGAAACTTGTTCAAATAATTTGTGCAGTTAGAATGGTTACTTGAGCTTTTTAAAAAATGAACACATTTCACAGTCAGTTTACATTAACGGGATGTAACGCTTAAAAACATATCACATCTAAAACAAAATCAAATGCAAAATTGAATTAAAGCAATTAAATCACTAATTCAAGATAAGACAGAAAGACCAAAATCCAAGTTATAGAAACCTTTAAAATTCTTATTACAAATGTAATAATAAATATGAGACATTGCACTCCCACTAACCGAGAGCACACCAACCTTGCATCATACATAGCAGGGAGATTTCTGCAACAGAGCATAGAAGTGAGGTATAACAACATGCTTCCCAGAAAAGAACCAGTACTCTAGCTTCAAATATCTCAAGCCTAGTATTTGGCATGTGACTGGCACATTGATGGATCAAAATGAATTGGCTAGAACCAATAAACATATGTATGTGGCTACATGACGGTCAGCAAGTAAAACCACGGTCGACTCTTGCATTAAACATCTACAAGATAATTTTGACAGATATCGTTATAGCCCAACATAACAAGTAGTAGAATACTAATATTTGAAATCTCAATTTCAGTCCCCGTATTTGCCGATGGTTTTTAGTATCATATCAACTATATCAGAAGTAGTGCTTAATACATACATATCAAATTACGAGGCGTCGCAGATCAGTTGCCTTAACTTGTACATTGATTGCAAGTAAAGCTTTATCTATCCATAAATTCTTTCCATCCTCCGAGATATTTTCCTCTCTTTAATGCACTCCATCAATTGGCCATCTCCATGAAAGATATTATTCAAATCAAAAGGGCCAATTCTAGTTTGCTTTAATCTTGAAGTTCAATGTATAATGTCTTGGCGGCACTTTAAGATTTTCACTTGGGCCAAATTGATGGGGTTCTCTTGTATCACACCTTAAATCTGATTCATTCTTTCATATCACACCTCAATTCTCACTTGTAACGGCTGATATCAAAGCACATAAATTTTTTGGATCTTTCATTTGATTATTAAATAAATTCTTTCGGGTGTTAAATATCATTTATAAGAATTCAAATTTTAGTGCTTCACATTTTGAATATCCTCGTGTATTATTAGTTAGAGAATAATGGGTATCATATGACATATGAGGCTAAGCCTCATATGCGACCCCCAAAACTCCACACTCCGCTATTTTATAAGAGGATCGGAACCATTCATTTTAATATTCATATTCTAAAACCTCAAAACATCAGGGTTCTACCCGTTCATAAATTTACAATGGGTGAATGTAACGGGTAAAACCCCTTCAATTCATATTCGATGTTTTGGGGTTTTATAATATGTAGATTAAAGAAACGATTCTAATCCTCTAAAAAATAGCTGACTACGGAGTTTTGGCACCACATATGAGGCTTAGCATCATGTCATATGATACCCATTATTCTCTATTAGTTATTAGATAAAATTGGCGGAATATGCAAGTGGATCATACAATACAAGCGGTAGGTCTTGGAATCGGATGATATTTTAAAATTTGGAATATACAAATAACTGAATAAAGGACAATGATCACACATTGCAGCAAAAGATAGTGCTCACTCGCATGATACAACAATAAATAATATCATAATGGTACTGATAATGAAAAATTGAGAATTTTAAAACAACTAAAAATGGACAGTGTTGATGAGATCCTAAAGTAAATGCACACGAATTATTTGACTCTATACATAAGGCAAGTTAGAACTCACATCACAGTTGCATTCAATAGTAAGCACTAGGCATAGGTACCGGACATTCAACATCTTTTCCCTCAAAATATTCCAACCACCACATTCAAAATCTCAATTTCATTCAAAATCTTCCCCGTAAAAATTTCAATCCCCACATTCACAATCTCTCCTCTCACAATTTGTAGACCCATTTAAAATCTTCCCCTCTAAAAATTTGCAACGACATTCAAAATCTTTCTCCTCATAAGTTCCAGCCGCATTCGAAATATTTTCATTAAAAAATTTGTAACCCCAATCAAAATCTATCACCCCAAAAAATTTCAACCACAACAAATCTTTCCCCCTAAAAATCTGCTCTATTTTATAGAAGAGTTAAATTATAATAAAATAAAAGTCATGCATTCATGCTGACCAAACAACTCCATCAGTGCCATGAATATAATTTAGATACAAAATAAGAACATAGAGATCTTGTGAAAGACGAGCAGAAAAGAAATTTGACAAACCAAAACAAGGGCAAGTTATTTATTCACTTCTCTACCAATACAGAAGCCTAGCTGATGTATACATCTAATAATTATTTGAGGGTATACATTTTGAACGACAGAGACACGCATTCCATCTTAAAACTAGAAACAAATAGAACCAGTTAATGAAAGATAGAATCCAACTATATATTTACATGACATGAAAAAAAAACAACAACAAAGTCGCAATCTTTAGGTTTCGGGGCTGCATTCTTTAGGTTTCGGGGCTGAGAGAAATCGTACCCCCTTTCTACTCGACGGACGAAGGGGCAATTCCCTCTTTGTCACAACGTGTCCTTTGTTCAACCCAACGAAGAGCCCACTGTTCGGCTGCGGAGGAGCCATCGTTACCTTCGATCCAAAAAAAATAAAATAAAAATCAAATACATAGGTAATCAAAGAAAAAGATCCCCTTGATCTAGCTCGAGTCGAAGAGAGTTTTCGGATCAAAGAAGAAGATATTATCAATCTCAAAAGATTAAGAATGAAAAGACAAAGATTAGGATTTTCGTTACCTGTGACTTCTGAATGAGGAGTAAACCCTAGCAGCCGCCGCCGAAGAACCCTTGGAATTGAAGTGGTGGATGTTTATAAAGGAGTGCGGAAGTTGAATGGGGAGATTTGATAAAAGGCCGGCATGTCTGTTGCACTAAATGGGTTGGGCTTTTATTTAACTTTTGGTGGATTAAAATTAGGACGCCCGCACCTTCCTAGGCCGCACACTTGTAGGCCCAACAAGGCCAGTTACGCTGTGGGGATTATTGAAGAAAACTTTAAACAGATTGTACCAAAAAATTACATAATTGTTATGAGCAAGGTTGACATAATTGTTATGAGCAAGGTTGACGGCTAGGAAACCCCAATCATCATATATATAATAAACAATGTGGGTGGATACCCAATAGGCCCATCTTATAACACTTTCACTTATCCAATCATCGTTGTATACTCGACATATGAATACTGCAGGATCCATAGTGCTTATGAGTATCATAAGGGGTGGATACTTCCAGATCCTAAGTTAAGAATAATTGCATCGTTAAAACTTTTAATTATGGAAAACCCAGTGGGAAAAACCAATAGCCAAGGAAAAAAGAGTATAGTTTTCCATAACTTCCCCTGATTAGTGGAAGTATTTAGGGGTTGATACTTCTGGATCCAGGGTCAATGAGGTTGCCTCGTTAAAACCTTTAGTTTTGAAAAACCCAGTGGGAAAAACCAATAGCCAAGAGAAAAGAGTACGCCACTACATTTGGCTTCCCCTGATCTGTACAAGCTGCAGGCTTGCAGATCTTCTAGGCACCTATACATCAATCTCTTACAATGTTTCGAGTACAAAATACAAGACATTTCTCATCTATACAAGTATCGCTCATCTCTGGCAGCTACTGAATCTGAGGGAGCTCTTCTGAAGAGGAGTGGTCTGCAGACTCGACATGTAGCTCCACGTCTTTGACCTAGTCGTCACTGTGTCTGCGAGGTACTGCAGGACCTGGCTGTGCATACTTATGATTTGCTTCTTGGATGATGAGCCTCTCGGGATGATGGGATTGATGTTGCCTTGGAATCTTGCTTTGCTAGTCTCCAGGAGTTTGTCGTTCCTTTGTTGTAGTCATCGCGATGATATGTAACATGTATCTGCAAATACATTTAACATGTAGAGGGATCCTTGACCCTTAAAGGTAGCGCAGAAGCTATATATCTTTGGTCCAGTGGAGCGATGCAGGCGATGCACTGTATCTGGCTAACAGATTTACTGCCAATGCTCTCTAAAGTCGTGTGCAGTTAGCCAGATAAAGGAGTGTACCAAAACACTTGAGTAAGGCACTTCAGGACCTAGGATATCCTTCCTCTCTTCCAGCGAACGGAAAGGGTCTTAATGTGCATCCATACAACCAGTATGTGTATTTAGTGGATTGAAATTATCCATATTTCTTCATTAACTTCGGGTGTATGAAGTTTAATGTCACATGTTTTTCATCTTAGGGATGATAATTTCATCTTCTGGATCATGTTTTCATATTCTGGATGATGGTTTCATCTTCAGGATGATGGTTCATCGTGAGGATGATAATTCATAAGGTAGTGTCCCAAAAATCTATCCAGGCAAATAAGGATGAAATCCGTAAGTGTATGTTGTCACATCATCCATAGCAACATAGCCTAAACTTTTCTTTGCCAATCGCATGGTTTTCGCAACTATGACCAGGGAGCCTGATGCATCAGTTTAAATAATTTTGTAAGTGAGTTAAGCTCATCTTACTTGATTACTTCCTGGTTTCTGCGAAATAAACTTCTAAGCTATAGCGTGTTGCTTATAGCATACGATTTTATTTATTTATACAATACTCTGTTAGCCCACAGGTTTGATATCTTTTGATATCAGGACTTCAGCTCCGAACACTTCACATTTCATAAGTGAGTCCGGCTCAACTTATTATTGCCTCGTTCTACAATAATTATTTGGCCAAATCTCTACGTTTGCTTCAGGAAACGGAGATTGGAACGATATCAATGGCAAAATGAAATGTGAGTAATTGTCGACAAGTGTGTTTTATCCAAATACCTCCCCATGTACGTACACTATTCAATTTATTCCAGATTCATCTCGTCTAGAGGTTCTGGAAAGGGAGAGGATATGGAGATGAGCTCATTTTCCTGTGGTAGTATTGCTTTAGGGTCTCTAAGAGTAATTTCTCACTTTGGAGCCTCATGGTATATCATCTCATCCATTGAGGATATCCACTCTGCTACTGGTGGATTGCATCCATTATATTTGGTATGTCAATCCTAGCTGGATTTTTAGTAGCAGGGATGTGTGAATTTGACAATATTTATATTGTCAGTAACTATGTCTGATAACCGTTTAACAGTTTCATAAGTGGATATTCAGGATCTCATCACAATTAATGATAATCAGATCATAGGTATTAATGATTTAAATGGTCAATTGAGCTTCAGGCTCATAGATGATTATATTATTTTTGTTGAACCATCTCATAACAATAATTTCATATTATCTTCATATTCCAATACTATAGTCGTTTCTTTCATTGTAAATTATTTAAAGAAATAAAATGCTAAAGTATAATTATGTATAAATTGTCGATTTCATTGCAAGTGGATTTGCACGTACCCAACGATATTAAAAGGGTTTTTTGTGTAATTAATTAATAAGTTAGCAAAAGAAGTGTGCACGAGGGCTTTCCGACATAATCTATTTGATCTCTTTGGGCCACCGTCGTGTCATTTACACGTGAACGCTGAGCAGATGCCAGCTAATTAACCTCCATTATTAACATTTTAAGCAAAAGAGATCCGTTTGGTTTTTTGTCTCGGTGAGGACCTGAGCCATGTGAGCTCACTCCCCTTGTGTCTCCTTCCCGTGCATTAGGGCCTGTTTCTTTGCTTGAAAATGGATTCTTGGTGTAACGGCCGCTTTTCGATCGTACTTTGTTCGTGCATGTGCTTTTGATCGTGCACGTATTTATTTTAGACTTTATTTGTTTGTGAACACTTTAGTGTGATATGCCGTTGTGAACGTCTCTGAGAGTATTAAATTGTGGCACTACTTTGGAACGACATTTCTCGGGTCGTCTTCCCACGATTTGATCTTATTCGAAGAGACGTTGTGATTTTCGCTTTCAACGTGAGACGTTTCTATTTTTAGTTTCGTCGCTCGACGTCGAAATTGAGATTCGTCTTCTTAATTACATTTCTCTCGTCGTCCCGATCACCCAATATTTATTTCACAATTTTTGGAGTTCGTTTGACCTATTTATTATTTTTAGCAAAGCTTTAAATATTTTTAAATACCAATTTTTAAATTATTTTCGACCCAATAAAAATTTCTATTAAATTATAACTCTTCAAAGTATTTTTGAGCCAAATCATAGCCCATATCTTGGCCACACGCAATCCATGCGTGAGTAGGAGTGTTTTGGTTTGGGTTTTAATTGATTTTAAATCCTAATCCAATTAGAATTAGCCCTAGACCAAGTCAAACCCTCTCTACTATATAAACAACACCTAGGAAGACCTATTTTCGCAAGAAATTAATCATAGCCGCACCCAAAACCCAAAAACTCGCTTGCGACGATTCGTCGCAACGTTGCAGCACCGGCCGCCCGCACCGACCGAGGATATCGCCCCCGTTCTCTCGGTCTGACCGAGAGGCCGCCCGCACCAACCCTCGCTCCGCATCGCCCCGCTCCCCAAGCGCCCGACCGACGCTCCCGCCCGCTACGACCGACCCGTTCCCCCGCATCGCCCGCATCGCCCGCAACGTTGCAACGTTGCAACGGCCGCCCAAGCGCCCGACCCCCGCACCCGCTGTGTCCGACTGAAGCACTCCCCCGCACCGACCGAGAGCCCTGACCCCGCATCTCCGCAAGCGTTGCACAGCGGCCACCCGCTGTGTCCGACTGACAGAATCCCTCGCACCGACCGTGTCTGACCGAGCGACGTTCGTCGCAACGTCGCAACTCTCGCACCGCTTGCCACCGTGGGCCCCCCAAGTTCTCCAGAGGTATTGTGGGTCCCCCATTGGTCCCTAGAACTACTGTGGGTCCCACCTAGGTGTCTCTTCTTTGAGGATTTGCTGTTTACGACGTTGCGATACATCGTAGCCCGTCGTCACACGTTCTAGCTTTGGAATCTTGGTTCGTTGCTCTAGTTGCTGCCCAGTCTATTCGAGCGAGGAATCTACTTTGGAATCTGGACTAGGAGCGCGTTTTTTTATTCCAACCCCTGGCGTCGCTACCCGACGTGTTGAGGTAACGATTTGCACCCCTAGGACCCCAACCACTGCATGTTAATCAAGACTTAAAATTGATGTTTTTAAACGTTTTAGAATCACTAATTAAGATAATTTAAAATGGGAATGTAGGCCGGTGGACTTGTGCACGTAGGTAGATTGGACTCTTGGGCGATATTTTCAGACGTCGGTTTGCAGGCAAGTGAAACTTGCCCGTTGCTTGTTTAGGCCATGTTTTAGGCCACTTTTTGTACCATAGTGTAAAAGAGACTAGGCAGTGAAATGATAGCTGCCTAGACATCTATTGGATCTAGTTTGACAACGAAACTAGATCCGTCACCTCATTCGATCTAGCTTGACAACGAAGCTAGATCCAACCCCTTTAACTTGTTGTTCATGCATATTAAACTGTCATGTTTAAATTCCTTGCCTGTATGCCTTGCTACTTGTCATGCCATGTCATCCATGCATTGAATGTTGCATTCGTAGCACACGCTACATACTTGTACTTGCTTGTCCCGGCTAGGTGCACCCCTATGCCATCATGAAAAACACTTCCTGGCTCGTGATCCAGAAGCGAGCTTTCCCGTTCGGGGGTAAGGCCCTAGCTCGATACACGTGGAGGGGTAGGGTTGAGCGATCACTCAGCGTAGAAGTGTGCCCGTACAGCCACTTCAGCTGTAGGGCGTGAACTCTGTGCACAACATGAAAACGTGACTTGTGAATGTTAGTAGTTTACTACTCTTGCCATGCCATGCTAGATTGCTTGTTGTACTTTACTTTACCTGTTGCACTCATACTTTAAACTGTCATGTCATTGCATCATGCTAGAACTGTTAGGTTACTTTCTTTACTTTCAGTTTCCTTGCACAAGTCTGTTGGATCTGGATCGTAGCCTAGAGGGGGGGTGAATAGGCTAATAAAAATATTCGTGCAACCCACGAACAATCCCACGCAGTTATAGGCATAGACAGGGCAATAAAAAAACAATCACAGAATACGCACAGATATACCCTGGTTCGGTCGTCCCCACGACCTACTCCAGCCCCGAAAGCAACTACTAGATAGATATGTAATCAAGTACAGCTACAATGAGTCAAGATCCCAAATCTACTCTCACCTAGCTCGTACGCACACCACGTGCTCTACACTATCAATCTAGTCAGATGCTCTCCCTCCGTGACGACTCCCAAGTCGTCAGGTCCCCAAAAATAACACAAAATGTAAATTTTCCCCTACGAGGATCTAACACAACAACTACACAAAATAATGATAAATAGAGTTTAGGAATCTCAGTTTGTGTAGCGGCGATGTCCTCGTCAATCAGCACGGGTCAGATCTCGTCTGACGTAGATGTAGACTCTGATGTCCCCTCAATAGTTCGGCTCCCCTCTCGATGAAACTTGCGCCTTCCACCAAAGGTTGACACAGATAGGCTTTTGGAATTTTTCCAATATGTAACTCTGTGCGGCTGCTGCTTGATATTGTGAGGAGCCAATTAATTTGGCCTTCAGCTCTTAGGAAATTGCAATGCCCTGTGATTAAAAATAGTTCTCTCTTAGAAACAAAAATGTGTCAGCTTGTTCTCTCTTCAAAAATTAATGCACCATCTTAATTTGTAAAGAGCCTGCAAAACAAAGAGATGCTCAGCATTAACCAAGTGCATTATTTAAATAGCTTTCAAAGTTTGCAGCTGGGTTGCTCCTCCAAAAGATTGCGGCAGTTGCTCTTGATTCAATTTCCTTCAATGCTCGGAGAATTCAAAGATGCGGCTGTGCAAGGAAGTCAAAAGTTGCGGATGATCAAAGTTGCGGCTTCCTACAGATGCGTGCGCCTGTCAGTAAAAAGCAAGAGCATACAAAGTTAAGAATCCGGCCTCCCTGAAAATTCATGCAGGTCTTCTCCTTATTCTTTTTGCCAACAACAAAAACTTGGCCTTGCACAAAGATATTTTGCACACAAGAAGTTCTGCGCTTCTGATTTATTTGATTTGCAAAAAGTGAGAAGCTCTTGGGAGATGATTTAAAAAAAACAAACACAAAAACAATTTTTCAAGAGAAGAGAAAAACTCCATGTGCTTTGAAATATTTGTGTGTGCCTCTTTCTTCAATTGATTCTGAAGGGAACAGAATGTGAGGCGCCCTTGAAACAATTCGTGCGGCAGCCTGTGCAAAACCAAAAAAAATGGCCGGCTCTTGAAAGGGTATTTTTTTTGATGCAGACACACGGGAGGCTGAAGGTTAGGGTTGTGTCTTCTTTTATATTCAGAGGGCACTTACAAAAAAATAATTGTAACTGGGCACTTAAAAAAATAACTGGGCACTTGATGTACCCTGTTGCATTCAAAGAAAAAGGTTAGTGTTGTTTTTTTTAAGTGGGCTGTGTATTATTTTTAGGCATAGGGCCTGTGTATTATTTTTAGGCATAGGGCCGGCCAACATTTTGACGTGAATGCACACCCCCTTAATCAAATTTTTGTTTGATCACGGCCTGTGTATTATTTTTAGGCACAGGGTTTGAAAGCCAACCTTTAAGTTATTAACAAAAAATGCCCTTGAAAAGATAACCTCCAATGCAACTTACACCAGGCATAATGATGTGTCCTGCGTGCGTGAGTTTCAATCATGTGTGTATTTGTTTTTGAGTTTACGCCTTCGTCATTCCTGCAAGTACTTAACACACACATCAAATAGTGAACAACTGTTTGTCATCATCAAACCATAAATCCTAGATCGTTGTATCCAACAAAGTCTTTTAGACTTGCTGACATGTGCCCCTTGCTCTTTTGGGTGTCACATGTTAGACCCTGAGCCAGAGACTGTTGCTGAGGACGAGGTGTTTGCTGACGCTGAGCCAGAGCCCATGTTTGACGAGGAGTTTGTGGACACCGGTGACAAGTCTTAGAGACTGTTTTGAGTTGCTTTACTTTAGGTTGCTGTTAGTTGTCGGTGCGTAGCACCATTGCTTTGTTTTGTACGTTGTACTTTTGTTGGCCATGCTGGGGCCTTTTTAGACTCTTTTCTTTTAGCCTGGTGGCTTTTCTGCGATGTTGGAGTTTATTATTATGGATATTCTGAGATTTCTCTTTTGTCTCATTTCCTTTTATTATTTTTGTTTCGTTTCGCGTTGCAAGGACCTGCTAATTAAAGTTGATTGACGCTTATCGGACTTGCAGCTTTGTAGCTTCAAGTCTGAGCGGACCTTCTCACGCTTCGCCTCCATATTTTTGGGAAGCGGGGCGTGACAGGTTTTGTTGGTGGCCCATGCAGGTCAGTCTTGCAATTGTGAATTAACAGAACAACGATAATAATGGAATGTCCATTAAATAAATTACAACATCCAAGTCATTATGCTTTGAGTCTAAATTTTTGTTCGTTTTCTATGTCATTAGATGGCTGGAAGGCGACAGACCCGAGCTGGTGGTGGGCCCAATCGTGCTGAGGTGCTGGATCGAGAGCCCACCAATGCTGAGATCATGAGGATGATGCATCAGATGATGCAGGTGCAGCAGGGCATGCTTCAGAATACCCAGAGTGCCCCTCGCTTCGAGCCAGGAGCGAAGCAGTTTCGGGAGCTGGGCCCGACTTATTTTGATGGATCTGAAGGACCGTTGGCTGCTGAGGAGTGGATCAGAAATACTGAGGATAATCTGATGATGTCGAAGAACAACCCGGCTGGATGGGTTGAGTTGGTGAAGAAGTAGCTCAGGATAATGCCCGCAACTGGTGGGATGCAGAGGAGGAGCTGTTGACGAAGCCGATACCTTGGGCTACTTACTAGTCCAGGTTCGATGAGGAGTACTTTCCGAAGGCTGTCAGGAGGGAGATGTTGCAGTGATTCATTGAGCTGAAGCAGGGAAATCTGACGGTGGACCAGTACCATCAGGAGTTAACCAGGCTGAGTCGCTTCGCACCGAAGATGGTGGAGGATGCTGAGGAGAAGGCTCAGAGGTTTCTGCGGGGTCTTTCCCTAGACTTGCAGAGCCTGATGTCTTCGTCAGATCTGGAGTCATATCAGAAGTTGCTGGTAGCTGCTAGGAGGCAGGAGCTGATTGCGAGGCAGAAGAGAGGACAGACTTCTGGAGCTGGGAAGAGGCCTATGGAGCAGGCCAGAGGAGTGGTTAGGCCTGGGTTCAAGCCTACCCAGCCAGTGCAGTTCAAGAGGCCAGGTGGGCCTACTGCGAAGACTTGCCATTTCTGCGGCAAGACTGGCCACATCAAGGAGCAGTGCAGGAGATTTCTGGGGCAGTGCCTGATTTGTGGTGACGCTACTCATGTAGCGAAGGATTGTCAGCATGCGAACCAGATAAGGAGAGCACCGGATGGAGCACAGATACAGAGGGGACCAGTTGCAGCCCAGCCGTTGCAGCAGAGAGCACCTGTACCTGCTGAACGTGGAGCGCCTCTCCTTCCACAGAAGCAGGCGTTTCAGCAGGCTGTTCAGCCGAGAAGGCATGCTTTCTTGATGACTGCAGTAGAGAGCGAGGCTGTGGATGAGGTTATCGCAGGTAACCCTCTGTCTAGTTGTTTCCTTTCTTAGTTAGTTTTGGTTGTTAGCTTATGTTTGGTTGCTTGCATATGAATGTTTGTTAGAATAGGGTTTGATTGTTAGATTGTCTGTTAGGTGTGATTTTGGTTTGCACATTTCCTGCATGAGTCCTCTTTGACTCTGGTGCATCGATGTGCATTATATCCCGGAGCTTCGTGGAGAAACATTCCTTGACGACATCCCCTCTTCCCAAGAGTTGGAACATCGTTACAGGAAATGGCGTGATCTCGGTGCATTATGGTTGCAATTCTTGCCCTTTGGTGGTCTGTGGAGATGAGCTTTACGCTGATTTTATTGTCCACGACATCATCAACTACGATGCAGTGCTTGGGATGGATTGGCTAGCGAGCTTCTATGCTACGATCGATTGTCGGAGGAAGAAGGTGGTGTTCAAGATCCCTGGACATCCAGTGTTTGAGTTCAGTCGAGGTAGCAGTTCGCTTGGCCCTGTCAGATTTCGGGCCAGACCGGTGGAGATTGTTGCTATACAGATGGAGCAGAGTAGACAAGCTGTGGTGCATGAATTCGATGACGTCTTCCTCGAGGAGATGTCTGGCTGCCACCCGATCGAGCTCTCGAGTTTTCGATCGATCTTATTCCGAGAGCGCAGCCTATTTCGAAGGCACCGTATCGTATGGCTCCAGCAGAGTTGGAGGAGTTGCGTAGACAGCTGGATGAGCTTTTGCAGAAGGGTTACATTAATCCTAGTGTGTCTCCATGGGGAGCACCGGTGTTGCTGGTAAAGAAGAAGGATGGGTCGCGTCGCATGTGCGTGGACTACAGGGAGCTGAATGCTGTGACCATCAAGAATAAATATCCATTGCCTCGTATAGATGACATATTTGATCAGCTTGGAGGATCGAGGGTGTTCTCTAAGTTGGATCTGAGGAGCGGTTACCATCAGCTTAAGGTGAAGAAGGAGGACATCCCGAAGACAGCGTTCAGGACGAAGTATGGTCACTACGAGTTCGTGGTTATGTCTTTCGGTGTAACCAACGCACCCATAGTTTTTATGAACCTATGAATCTGATCTTCTACGACTTTCTAGACAAGTTTTTCGTTATCTTTATTGACGACATCCTGATCTATTCAAAGTCGAAGGAAGAGCATGCATCGCACTTGAGGACAGTGTTGGAGATTTTGAGGAAGCATCGTTTGTATGCTAAGTATTCCAAGTGTGAGTTTTGGCTGGATAGAGTTGCTTTTCTCGGGCATGTGGTGTCAGGCGATGGAATTTCGGTAGATCCCGAGAAGATTAGGGCTATCAGAGAGTGGCATGTTCTGCAGTCAGCGTCTGAGATCAGGAGCTTCCTTGGGCTTGCTGGTTATTATCGACGTTTCATTAAGGACTTTTCCCGGATTGCTGAGCCGATGACCAGACTGACGCGGAAGGATGTACCTTTTGTTTGGTCTGATGATTGTGAGAAGGCTTTTGGTGTTCTGAAGGAGAGGTTGACGACTGTCCCTGTTCTTGATGTGCCTGATCGGAGTGGAGGATTCGAGATCTTTTACGATGCTTCTGGCAAAGGTCTCGGTTGTGTTTTGCACCAGCATGGGCACGTGGTTGCGTATGCTTCTCATCAGCTCAAGGCTCATGAGAAGAATTACCTGACATATGATTTGGAGTTGGCTGCTGTCGTGTTTGCGCTGAAGATTTGGAGGCACTTCGTGCTGAGTGAGAAGGTGAAGATCTTCACTGATCACAAAAGCTTGAAGAACATTTTTACGCAGAAGGAGCTCAACATACGACAGCATCGGTGGTTGGAGCTCATGGCGGATTATGAGATTGATTTGCAATATCACACTGGCAAGGTGAATGTGGTTCCGGATGCGCTGAGCAGACTTCCAGCGGTGATGATGTTGACTTCGCAGTGGAGATTGCAGCAGGATCTCTGCGAGTCTGGTATTGAGATTATTCTTCCTGGAGAGACTTCTTTGTTGATGAGTATGCAGATACAGTCAACGATCGTGGATAGGATCAAGGCTGGATAGGCTGGAGATGCTAAGCTGGTGAAGATTCGGGAGCAGGTGGAAGCCGGTCTGCGGACTGACTTCTTGATTCACGAGGATGGTTCGTTGAGGTTTGGAGCCAGGTTGTGTGTGCCAGCTGGAGATATCAGAGAGGAATTATTGGTGGAGGCACACAGTTCGCCGTATTCTGTGCATCCTGGTGGTACCAAGATGTACAAGGATCTTCGCCTGAACTATTGGTGGCATGGAATGAAGAGGAGTGTGGCTCGAAGCATAGCCAAGTGTCTGGTTTGCCAACAGGTAAAGGCGGAGCGTCAGCGTACGTCAGGGTTGCTACAACCGCTTCCGATTTCGGAGTGGAAGTGGCAATACATCACTATGGACTTTGTGACTGGACTGCCTCAGAGTCCGAAGTAGAATGACGCGATTTGGGTGATCGTAGACCGATTGACCAAATCCGCGCACTTTATTCCCTTCCGAGTAGGACAGTCTACTGAGACGCTAGCGAGGAGATATATGGAGGTAAATTCTTTTACTCTCCGTTTTTATTTCCTTTTCTAGTTTAGATAGTGATGTAACGTGAATCGTGCAAGAGATCGTACGACTTCACGCAGTCCCCGTGAGTATCATGTCAGACAGAGACACGAGATTCACGTCTCAGTTTTGGCAGAGTCTGCAGAAGAGTCTGGGTACGAGTCTGAGTTTCAGCACGGCGTACCACCCGCAGACGGATGGCCAGTCCGAGAGGACGATTCAGATTTTGGAGGACATGCTGAGAGCGTGCATGTTGGACTTCAAGGGATCTTGGGAGGATCATCTCCATCACGTTGAGTTTGCCTACAATAACAGCTACCAGGCGAGTATTGGTATGTCGCCTTTTACCGCGCTATATGGGAAGAAATATCGATCGCCTCTGAGCTGGATGACATTGGAGATCGGGAGCTGTTAGGACCGGAGATGATCGTGGAGGTCGTGGATATTGTGAGGAACATCCGGGAGAAGCTGAGGATTGCGCATGACCGTTTCAAGCACTGGGCTGATGCTAAACGGAGGCCTTTGTAGTTTCAGCCTGGAGATCATGTCTTTCTGAAGATTTCTCCGAACCGCGGAGTTATCCGATTTGGGAAGAGAGGCAATCTGAGTCCGAGGTACATTGGGCCTTTTGATGTCCTGGAGAGGGTTGGAGCTGTGGCTTATCGCTTGGCGTTGCCATCGTCGCTGGAGGGAGTTCACGACGTATTTCACGTATCTAAGTTACGTCGATACGTTAGTGATCCGTCCCATACTGTGGATTTCTCGGAGATCACGGTTCGCCCGGATCTGTCTTATGATCAGCAGCCAGTTGAGATTCTAGACCGACGGCAGAAGTAGCTGAGGAATAAGACCGTCGACTTGGTTCGAGTGCAGTGGCGTCACGGTTCCCCTGGTGAGTCCACCTGGGAGCGTGAGGATGAGATGAGAGAGCGCTTCCCGCACCTCTTCCCGAGCAGTGCTTGATGTTGATTCCGAGGACGGAATCATTTCTAAGGTGGGGAGGATATAACGGCCACTTTTCGATCGTACTTTGTTCGTGCACGTGCTTTTGACCGTGCACGTATTTATTTTAGACTTTGTTTGTTTGTGAACACTTTAGTGTAATATGCCGTTGTGAACGTCTCTGAGAGTGTTAAATTGTGGCACTACTTTGGAACAACATTTCTCGGGTCGTCTTCCCACGATTTGATCTTATTCGAAGAGACGTTGTGATTTTCGCTTTCGACGTGAGACGTTTCTATTTTTAGTTTCGTCGCTCGACGTCGAAATTAAGATCCATCTTCTTAGTTACCTTTCTGTCGTCGTCCCGATCACCCAGTATTTATTTCACAATTTTTGGAGTTCGGTTGACCTATTTATTATTTTTTTGCAAAGCTTTAAATATTTTTAAATACCAATTTTTAAATTATTTTCGACCCAATAAAAATTTCTATTAAATTATAACTCTTCAAAGTATTTTTGAGCCAAATCACAGCCCCTATCTTGGCCGCACGCAATCCATGCATGAGTAGGAGTGTTTGGGTTTGGGTTTTAATTGATTTTAAATCCTAATCCAATTAGAATTAGCCCTAGACCAAGTCAACCCCTCTCTACTATATAAACAACCCCTAGGAAGACCTATTTTCGCAAGAAATTAACCCTAGCCGCTCCCAAAACCCAAAAACTCGCTTGCGACGATTCGTCGCAACGTTGCAGCACCGGCCGCCCGCACCGACCGAGGATATCGCCCCCGTTCTCTCGGTCTGACCGAGAGGCCGCCTGCACCGACCCCCGCTCCGCATCGCCCCGCTCCCTAAGCGCCCGACCGACGCTCCCGCCCGCTACGACCGACCCGTTCCCCCGCATCGCCCGCATCGCCCACACCGTTGCAACGTTGCAACATTGCAACGCCCGCCCAAGCGCCCGACCCCCGCACCCGCTGTGTCCAACCGAAGCACTCCCCCGCACCGACCGAGAGCCCGACCCCGCATCTCCGCAAGCGCTGCACAGCGGCCGCCCGCTGTGTCCGACCGACAGAATCCCTCGCACCGACCGTGTCTGACCGAGCGACGTTCGTCGCAACGTCGCAACTCTCGCACCGCTTGCCACCGTGGGCCCTCCCCCAAGTTCTCTAGAGGTATTGTGGGTCCCCCATTGGTCCCTAGAACTACTGTGGGTCCCACCTAGGTGTCTCTTCTTCGAGGATTTGCTGTTTACGACGTTGCGATACGTCGTAGCCCGTCGTCGCACGTTCTAGCTTTGGAATCTTGGTTCGTTGCTCTAGTTGCTGCCCAGTCTATTCGAGCGAGGAATCTACTTTGGAATCTGGACTAGGAGCGCGTTCTTTTATTCCAACCCCTGGCGTCGCTACCCGACGTGTTGAGGTAACGCTTTGCACCCCTAGGACCCCAACCACTGCCTGTTAATCAAGACTTAAAATTGATGTTTTTAAACGTTTTAGAATCACTAATTAAGATAATTTAAAATGGGAATGTAGGCCGGTGGACTTGTGCACGTAGGTAGATTGGACTCTTGGACGGTATTTTCAGACGTCGGTTTGCAGGCAAGTGAAACTTGCCCGTTGCTTGTTTAGGCCATGTTTTAGGCCACTTTTTGTACCGTAGCGTAAAAGAGACTAGGCAGTGAAATGATAGCTGCCTAGACGCCTATTTGATTTAGTTTGACAACGAAACTAGATCCGTCACCTCATTCGATCTAGCTTGACAACGAAGCTAGATCCAACCCCTTTAACTTGTTGTTCATGCATATTAAACTGTCATGTTTAAATTCCTTACCTGTACGCCTTGCTACTTGTCATGCCATGTCATCCATGCATTGAATGTTGCATTCGTAGCACACGCTACATACTTGTACTTGCTTGTTCCGGCTAGGTGTATCCCTATGCCATCATGAAAAACACTTCCTGGCTTGTGATCCAGAAGCGAGCATTCCCGTTCGGGGTAAGGCCCTGGCTCAATACACGTGGAGGGGTCGGGTTGAGCGACCACTCAGCGTAGAAGTGTGCCCGTACAACCACTTCAGCTGTAGGGCATGAACTCTGTGCACGACATGAAAACGTGACTTGTGAATGTTAATAGTTTACTACTCTTGCCATGCCATGCTAGATTGCTTGTTGTACTTTACTTTACCTGTTGCACTCATACTTTAAACTGCCATGTCATTGCATCATGCTAGAACTGTTAGGTTACTTGCTTTACTTTCAGTTTCCTTGCACAAGTCTTTTAGACTTGCTGGCATGTGCCCCTTGCTCTTTTGGGTGTCACATGTTAGACCCTGAGCCAGAGACCGTTGCTGAGGACGAGGTGTTTGCTGACGCTGAGCCGGAGCCCACGTTTGACGAGGAGTTTGTGAACACCGGTGACCAGTCTTAGAGACTGTTTTGAGTTGCTTTACTTTAGGTTGCTGTTAGTTGTCGGTGCGTAGCACCATTGTTTTGTTTTGTATGTTGTACTTTTGTTGGCCATGCTGGGGGCCTTTTTAGACTCTTTTCTTTTAGCTTGGTGGCTTTTCTGCGATGTTGGAGTTTATTATTATGGATATTCTGAGATTTCTCTTTTGTCTCATTTCCTTTTATTATCTTTGTTTCGTTTCACGTTACACGGACCTGCTAATTAAAGTTGATTGACGCTTATCAGACTTGCAGCTTTGTAGCTTCAAGTCTGAGCGGACCTTCTCACGCTTCGCCTCCATATTTTTAGGAAGCGGGGCGTGACACTTGGGGACCTGTGAAATCTTGGATTGAGAAAAGTAAAGTTTTTTGTTTCTTTGGACTTGAAAGTGGGGTGGAAAATGAGTATGAGAGTTTTATGTGGGGCCTACTAAACTTTCTAGTGTTTCTTTGTGTTTGAATGTTTTATGAGAATGTTTCATGTGGGGCCCTATGGTTTGAAATAATAAATTACTTGTAATTACATAATTTAATTAATTTAAATTATTTTTAAGTTAAACGAAAATTTTAATTATTATTTTATTTAATAAAATTATAAATATTGGTTGAAATTATAAATTATAAATTATTATTTTTTATGTTACGACCTAAAAATCGTGATACTCCGACCTCCATCCAAGCCCACCACACAGCCAGCTCGTCCTTCCGTCCCAACCTCACAGGTTAATCACTTGTTCCCCTTGTCCTGCTCGTCGCCCATCAACCTTGAAGTCCGCCTCGACTAGTGGGAAGGGCGCACTTCGCCTCGAACCTCGCCGGTTGGGCGCCCACTTTCCTTCGAGCCAGCCAGGCGTACAACCGGGTTGCCCGTCATTGACCGAGAGCGACCAAGTTACTCATGTGCGGCCTCGCTCCTCAGACACACCTCGGCGACCCTTTGGCACATCGGACACGACAAACAACCTAGTACAAGGATGCCACTGACATTTCTGCCGCTCGACAACCTGACAAAGCGCCCCCTGGTCGCTGCGCCCCCTGGCCGCTGCGCCCCCTGGCCGCTGCGCCCCCTGACCGTTGGTGCTTTCGACTCTGACACCCTGACAAAAAGCACCCCTGGACGTTGCGCTGTCTGACAAAAGCAAGGCTGACACACCAGATCCCGACATCCTCGTCTGAAGCTTCCGCTGACAGATGGGCCAGCTCAGCGTGCCAAGTCAGCCACACACAACCACCCCCATCAGGTATAAATATCCCCTTACCTCCATTGAGGAAAGGGGTTGGCAAATTAACTCTGTATCTCATTACTCACACACAAGAGCAAAGGTCTTCCCTATCTTTGTTCTTCCACAACTGATAGCTCATCACGTAAGGTCGACTCATTGTTAGTCCGACCCACGTGCCTAGCCCCCGCTTTTAAGCCCTAATACTAACTTAGACATCGGAGAGGCTAAGGGTTGGTCCCCAACCCGGCCTTTCTGACCAGCTGCTCATTGTGCATGCGAGCTCGTCTTCACAGGTCGCGCTCAACTCCCACCTCCAGCAGTGCGGTCGTGGGGGCAGAGTCCTCGCAGAATCGATCCCGTAGGCGGCCCTCGTAGTGCGCTCAGCCTCGTCACTACACTCATTACCTGCCAAATAGCCTACCCTAATCACCTCCAAATCCTAACCACCGTTCCTTTGATTCCCCTTAAAAAAAATTCATTGTACACGAGTTTTACCGTGCAACAATTGGCGTCGTCTGTGGAAACGAAGGGTCACACCCATGTCAAACTCCATACATATCAACCGGAACCCCGACCATGGCAAATCCCCCATGGATCAAGAATCGCATTCTCACCCGAGGACGCCTACAACCAATCGTCCTCTCGAGGCAGTGGTTGAGACCGTCCAGGCCTCGGCTCGTGCTGTGCAGCAGAGCTTCAAGGACTTCACCAAAATGATGGAAGGCTTCGCGGCGGCCCGGGCTGAAGCGCCCCCTGGCCCCTCCGAGCCCCCAAACTTGAGGCGGAACCTTCATCCTCAGTTTGAAGCAGAAGTGGGGCAGAGAGGGCTCGCCGAGGAGAGAGCGGCCCAGCAGAGACTCTTGGACGAAGAGGTGGAGGCCGCACGGTGACAGAGGCGTGACGAAGCAGTGGCTGTGGACAAAAAATGCCAAGTCAAAGCGACAGAGGGCGCTCAACAAGCTCGCCTTGATGAGGAAGCCACTCGTCGTCAGCTCCGCTTCATCATAGCAGAGCGCGAGAGGCTCCGGAGGGAGAATCAAGAGAATCGGGAGATCCCGGAGGTGTCGACTTCGGGCCGGCGATACATGAACGCCCGCAGTTCGCCCTCAGCCGGATCCCCGCCGCGCAAAAGGAGTCCTCTGAGACTACCTCCCTCCCCAAAGCGTGATGACTGTCGACAGCCAAGGCGGGACCGAAGCCGAACCCCAGAGAGGCGGATGGAGCGCACCCCCGAACGCATCGCTTACCCAAAGGAGGCCACGCCACTGGTGCAATGGATAACTTCAGCCCCGAGACCCGCGAGGTTCAAGGCCCCCCACCTAGCGACCTACAACGGGAGAGGCGACCCCCTTACGCACGTGCAACAGTACCGAGTGGCGATGGAGATGCAGGACGTGGACGACGCATTCCTTTACCAGGGGTTCCAGCAGAGTCTGCGGGACTCGGCCCTAGAATGTACCACGGCTTGCCTGCGAGGTCCATCGAGAACTTTGGCGAGCTATCTCACAAATTCTGCCAGCAGTTTCGAGCCGGGCGTACCAGGAAGAAGCCTACGGACTACCTTTTCATGATCGTCCAAAAGGAAGGGGAGACGATTGGGAAGTACTTGCGTCGCTTCCAGGACAAGAAGCTGGGAGTGGTGGCCTGCAGTGACGAGGTGGTCATGATGGCCTTCAAGGCGGGATTGACGAACCGAAGCCTCCATAAGTCCTTGCTCCGAGACCCGCCCGTCGACTACGATGCACTAGTCACTCAGGCGGAAAGGTACACGTTGAGCGAGGAGGCTCTTAGCGCGAAGAAGCAGGTCGCCCATGCAGGGGCGCCCCACGGCGAGCCACGGTCCCATCCCAGGCCAAGGCAAGAAGACAGGCCTCGGGGTCGCGACCAGCTGGCCCAGCAGAGATGTGACCCAGAGGGGCAACGCCCACAGGATCGCCCCGGCTCGGTGCGTGAGTTTGCTGTCGCCAGAGAGCCCGCGCAGGTGGTCCAGAGGCCGGAGAGACCATAGTGGGCCCAGTACATGTAGCTCAACGCCCCCATGATCACCACCCAGGTCGTCAATTAAATGCTCGAACCGATCATGCGCATCGACTGACCGAGGACGAACGTCGAGGAAAGCCCTCCGAGCGAGAAGGCCCCTTACACCATAACAGACGTCGTGGGATCAGCGACCCACATTCTGGCTACCTTGGAGGGCGAGGATCTAGCCCGTCTATGGAACACCGAGCACTTGCTTAATATTTTCAATAAATATTCACCTTTGTACATTCAATATGTTATCTGAACCAAAATCTCCAAATTTTGAAGGTCGGCTACATGCTTATACGTCCGAACTCTCGCGGACAGAACTTGAAGACCTCCGGGGCAGATCGCCAGCTCGCCACCCAAACTGGGGAGGAAAAATGCGGGGGATGCTTTGGCCCATCTGTACCCGCGATCTTGAAGACCTCCGGGGCAGCTCGTCAGCTCGCCACCCAAACTGGAGAGGAAATATGCGGGGGAGGCTTTGGCCCATCTGTACCCGTGATCTTGAAGACCTCCGGGGCAGCTCGTCAGTTCGCCACCTAAACTGGAGAGGAAAAATACGGGGGAGGCTTTGGCCCATCTGTACCCGCGATCTTGAAGACCTCTGGGGCGGCTCGTCAGCTCGCCACCCAAACTGGAGAGAAAAAATACGGGGGAGGCTTTGGCCCATCTGTACCACGATCTTGAAGACCTCCGGGGCAACTTGTTAGCTCGCCACCAAAACTGGAGAGGAAAAATGCGGGGGATGCTTTGGCCCATCTGTACCCGCGATCTTGAAGACCTCCGGGGCAGCTCGCCAGCTCGCCAGCTTGCCACCCAAACCGAAGAAGAAAATGCGGGGGAGGCTTTGGCCCATCTGTACCCGCGATCTTGAAGACCTCCGGGGCAGCTCGTCAGCTTGCCACTTAAACTGGAGAGGAAAAATGCGGGGATGCTTTGGTCCATCTGTACCCGCGATCTTGAAGACCTCCGGGGCGGCTCGTCAGCTCGCCACCCAAACTGGAGAGGAAAAATGCGGGGGAGGCTTTGGCCCGTCTGTACCTGCGATCTTGAAGACCTCCGGGGCGGCTCGTCAGCTCGCCACCCAAACTGGAGAGGAAAAATGCGGGGGGTGCTTTGACCCGTCTGTACCCGTGATCTTGAAGACCTCCGTGGTGGCTCGTCAGCTCGTCACCCAAACTGGAGAGGAAAAATGCCGGGGAAGCTTTGGCCCGTCTGTACCCGCGATCTTGAAGACCTCTGGGGCGGCTCGTCAGCTCGCCACCCAAACTGGAGAGGAAAAATGCGGGGGAGGCCTTGGCCCGTCTATACCCGCAATCATGAAGACCTCCGGGGCGGCTCGTCAGCTCGCCACCCAAACTGGAGAGGAAAAATGCAGGGGAGGCTTTGGCCCCTTTGTACCCACGATCTTGAAGACCTCCGGGACGGCTCGTCAGCTCGCCACCCAAAATGGAAAGGTAAAATGCGGGGAGGCTTTGGCCCGTTTGTACCTACGATCTTGAAGACCTCCGGGGCGGCTCGTCAGCTCGCCATCCAAATGGGAGTGGAAAAATGCGGGGACGGCTTTGGCCCATCTGTACTAGCGATCTTGAAGACCTCCGGGGCGGCTCGTCAGCTCGACATCCAAACTGGAGAGGAAAAATACGGGGGAGGCTTAGGCACATATGTACCCGCGATCTTGAAGATCTCCGGGGCAGCTATTCAGCTCGCCACCCAAACTGGAGAGGGAAAATGCGGGGGAGGCTTCGGCCCATCTGTACCTGCGATCTTGAAGACCTGCGGGGCGGCTCGTCAGCTCGCCACCCAAACTGGAGAGAAAAAATGCGGGGGAGGCTTTGGCCCGTCTGTACCCGCGATCTTGAAGACCTCCGGGTCGGCTCGTCAGCTCGCCACCCAAACTGGAAAGGAAAAATGCGGGGGGTGCTTTGACCCGTCTGTACCCATGATCTTGAAGACCTCCGTGGCGGCTCGTCAGCTCGTCACCCAAACTGGAGAGGAAAAATGCCCGGGAAGCTTTGGCCCATCTGTACCCGTGATCTTGAAGACCTCTGGGGCGGCTCGTCAGCTCGCCACCCAAACTGGAGAGGAAAAATGCGGGGGAGGCTTTGGCCCGTCTGTACCCGCAATCATGAAGACCTCCGGGGCGGCTCGTCAGCTCGCCACCCAAACTGGAGAGGAAAAATGCAGGGGAGGCTTTGGCCCCTTTGTACCCGCGATCTTGAAGACCTCCGGGGCGGCTCGTCAGCTCGCCACCCAAAATGGAAAGGAAAAATGCGGGGAGGCTTTGGCCCGTTTGTACCTATGATCTTGAAGACCTCTGGGGTGGCTCGTCAGCTCGCCATCCAAATATGAGTGGAAAAATGCGGGGAAGGCTTTGGCCCATCTGTACTCGCGATCTTGAAGACCTCCGGGGCGGCTCGTCAGCTCGACATCCAAACTGGAGAGGAAAAATACGGGGGAGGCTTAGGCACATATGTACCCGCGATCTTGAAGACCTCCGGGGCAGCTCGTCAGCTCGCCACCCAAACTGGAGAGGGAAAATGCGGGGGAGGCTTCGGCCCATTTGTACCCGCACTCTTAAAGACCTTTGGGGTAGCTCGCCAGCTCACCACCCACAAAGGTCGCCACTCCACCTCTGATACATGTCTATGTTTCGGCTAACGCACTTTATGTTCCTCTGATAAGGGAGGCCTAGTCCAAGATCGGCATGATTGCCTGGGGTGGCCGACCTCGCCACCCCCAAAATTCAGGACATGCCTACAAGTTGGACCCTCGATAGGTCGTCCGGGCTTATGTGGCTCACTACCAGCCAAGAGGTATGAAGAATTGATACGTCTTTCGAGCTAGGCCGGGCTTCCGTCTCAAGCTCGAATGACGGAAGCAATTGTTACGACCTAAAAATCGTGATACTCCGACCTCCATCCAAGCCCGCCACACAGCCAGCTCGCCCTTCCGTCCCAACCTCGCAGGTTAATCACTTGTTCCCCCTGGCCCGCTCGTCGCCCATCAACCTTGAAGTCTGCCTCGACTAGTGGGAAGGGCGCACTTTGCCTCGAACCTTGTCGGTTATGCACCCGCTTTCCTTCGAGCTTGCCAGGCGTACAACCGGGTCGCCTGTCATCTACCGAGAGAGACCAAGTTACTCATGTGCGACCTCTCTCCTCAGACGCACCTCGGCGACCCTTTGGCACATCAGACACGACAAACAACATAGTACAAGGATGCCACTGACACTTCCGCCGCTCGACAACCTGACAAAGCACCCACTGGCCGCTGCGCCCCCTGACCGTTGGTGCTTTCGGCTCTGACACCCTGACAAAAGCACCCCTGGCCATTGTGCCGTCTGACAAAAGCAAGGCTGACACGCCAGATCCTGACATCCTCATCCGAAGCTTCAGCCGACAGATGGGCCAGCTCAGCGCGCCAAGTCAGCCACACACAACCACCCCCGTCAGGTATAAATACCCCCTTACCTCCATCGAGGATTGGGGTTGGCAAATTAACTCTGTATTACTCACACACAAGAGCAAAGGTCTTCCATATCTTTGTTCTTTCACAACTGATAGCTCGTCACGTAAGGTCGACTCACTCTTTGTCCAACCCACGTGCCTAGCCCCCGCTTTTAAGCCCTAATACTAACTTAGGCATCGGAGAGGCTAAGGGTTGGTCCCCAACTTGGCCTTTCTGACCAGCTACTCCTTGTGCAGGCGAGCTCGTCTTCACAGGTCGCGCTCAACTCCCACCTCCAGCAGTGCGATCGTGGGGGCAGAGTCCTCGCAGAATCGATCCCGTGGTCGGCCCTCGTAGTGCGCTCAGCCTCGTCACTACACTTGTTACCTGCCAAATAGCCTACCCTAATCACCTCCAAATCCTAACCACCGTGCCCTTGGTTCCCCTTAAAACAAATTCATTGTACGCGAGTTTTACCACGTAACAATTTAAACTAAACTAATTAATTAAAACTAAGCTATTTAATTAAAACTAAACTAATTAATTGACCGGTTTAATTAGTTAAACCACTTAATTAATGCGGCCTGTGAGGAGTGAACAGTGTCCATGCGATTATTGTTCAATCCTCACCAAATGAGACAAATTTTGGACGTAAACATTGTGCATTCCTCCTTAATAAGACAAATTTTGGACGGGTTTACTTTAGCAAAGTGAATTTTTTTTAAAAAAAGCAAACGGCACGCTACGATTTTCGAGGAAGAAGAGATACAGTAAAAATTTGAGATTCTGGAGCGTAATCCATGGGTATTTCGGTGATTACGCTCCAGAGAATTTAGCTGCCAACGCAGAGCTTTGTCAGAGTCACCGATGCATTTTTTCGATGGAAAATTGTGGATGAAAGAAACACACACAACAGAATCTTTGGTTGGGAATGGTAAATAGTGGGTGAATATTGTAATGAATACTGAGTTTGGCCCACTTTCTACCAAACTCTTAACAAAAGAAATATGCACTTACCTGCATCCATGATAATTGAAAAAACAAACTCCATTGCTAATCCCATTTGACACAATCCATATACATGAGATAACTGGGTATCAGGTGGCCAAGGAGGGGATTTCCTCCTTCGCCACCATCTAGGCCGCCCATCACCTGCCGCCCATCACCCTTGGGGGTAATGGGCGGCCTAGATGGTGGCCAATGAGAAAATCCCTTCCTTAGCCACATGATACCCATTTACACACTAGAAATAACATGTGCATAGAGTGCACAACGCCCAAAAAACCTCACGAAAAGGATGCGACGAACGTGCGCAACCGAAAAGAAACGAGAAAAGGGGGGTGTGTGTATCGTCGAGAGGAGGCGGGACATGCACACAACCGAAAAAGAGACAGAAGTGTGGGTGTGTACGGGTATCGTCGGTGGAAAAGGGGAAAATCAGGCGTTAAATTGAAAAAAACGCAAGGAGCAAAGTAAAAAAAGACCGATTGGTAAAAGGGGGAAAAGCAGTCGGTAAAGTGTAAAAAACGCAAGGGGTCAAAGTGAAAAAGATCGATGGCAAACCCGTAAATATGTGGAACAGTGAGGGTCATTTAGCTTTCATGAAAAAGTAATGGCAAGCTTGCAAATAATGGGAATGCGAGTGGCTTTTGTTTGGATTCTCCACAACCTCACCCCAAAACACACCCACACCTACACCCAAATGGGCCCCACTATGCCCATGTGGCATACCTACCCAGTTACGACATGGGACCAAGGTGGTGCCCACCTTTGTCCCATGAGGACATGGCCGCATGGAACATCCCATACACACACATATGTGTGTGTATATATATATACATGTATATTGTATGTATATATATGTATCTATTATACATTTGAGGGATGTTTTTGAATTTTGTCCTATTAGGACAAGCTGACTAGGACAAATACATGCTGACTAGGACAAAGGTTTGTGTGGAAGTTTTGAATTTCAAGTTGGGGAAAACCAACGGGGGGAAATTCAAAAAACCCCATCATTCAAAAAACCCAACCTGCATTCAAAAAACCTAATTTTGAATTGAGTCGGTTTTCTAAATCTGGGGGGGGGGGGAAACAAATTGGGGGGGATTCAAAAACCCCTGTTATTCTCTCAAACCCCTTTTATTCTCTCAAATCTGATGCATTTTAATTCTCTCAAAACCCCCATTAAGATCTGTTACTCTCAAGGAAAAAAAGCTCAAGAAGGTGAGCACATCGTAGCTTGGTTAATCTCTGATGCATTTTATTCCCACCCCTAATCGCTACCGACCCTACTCCGTCTCTACCCGGTGACCCATCATCTTCTGTCTACCTTCAGCCAATAGTGGCTTGCCCGACAGAAGCAATAGTAGATCGCAACAGCATCGACTGCAAATTGCCTTCAGCCATTAGTGTCCATTTCTTGATTTCTTTGTAAACAACGTACTTGCCACTGCGCTCTTTGATTATGTTTGGATTTAGTTTTACAATAACCTGCAGTGTGCAAACTCGCAAGGGGATGTGAGTAGGATTTTGGGTTCTTAGAAGCAGTGGACTTCATCGGTCAAGGCAACGATAATGTTCATGGGGCTACCGGCAGCGCTTCAGGCTTCCAAAAGTGGGTTTATTCTGGCGAGCGTGCTTACTTCTCAGGTGATTCCGGTCGTTAGGAGCTCGGACAAGTAAGGGGGTGTGATGTTGTGGTCGAATTTTTATTATGATCAGACCGGATATAGTTCCTCTATTAAGAGCTCTCTCTGAATTAATTAGGGTTGTGACTGAGATCTGTAATGTGTTGTTCCTTAAAGATTAATAATGTTGAGCTTAGCTTAGATTCACTTCACTATCAAGTGTTTCAAGCTTTTGGTATTGTGTTATGTATATGTGTGTGTGCGTGCATTTTTTTAATATAATTGTCATTTGTATATGTCGTGTTTTAGGATAATGTATATGTGTATAAGTGCTGCTGTAGGATAATGTGTTGATATGTCCATATTTTCCTTACTTTTATCGCATCATTTCGTATCATTTTCGCCATCCAAAGTACACACACATATATATATTATCACGCTTTTCACGATATATTCTATTTTCGATAGAATTATGGATTTTCAGTAACTTTGGAGTGATTTGGAGCAATTATGGGGACATGGACACATCTGAGCCGTCCAGAGCATCATTGGCGAGGTTCGATATGTGTTTGGCGAGGTGACGAAGGAGATTGGAGGAGAGGAGGAGAAGACAAAGAAAGAAGAAACTCAAGGAAGCAAGTCTGTTTTCCAGGCTACTCGGTCGAGTGCATTAGCACTCGATTGAGCTGACATCCAAATTAAAGAGAAGTCTTCAGAACGGATACACACCACTCGACCGAGTGGAGAAGCTACTCGGTCGGATCAACTCGACCTGCTATGAATATTTCCAACACTTAGCCAAGATTGGAGAGCCCAAGGCCACTCGATCGAGTTGATCAGCTGCTCGATCGAGTGGATCCCAAACAGTATGATGATTTCAAGGGTCTCTCCAGCGACTGTAGCTCGACCAAGTAAGCAAGGCAACTCGACTGAGCAGAGCTGTTGCTCGACCGAGCTCGAACCAAACAGACCAGTGTTTTTGATCACTTTTTCAGCCTATGTAGCTCGACTGAGCGAAGCAGCTGCTTGACCGAGCAGCGCATATCAGCCCAAGATTGAAGAAGCCCTAAGCAAAGCCACGTATCAGTATCGACCGAGCGGCGCTGCTACTCGATCGAGTAAGGCGCCACAACCTGACTTAAAGAGGGCCCCTCTGACCAATTTTCTAGATTTTTTGTGGGGTCCACCCCTTTGTATATAAGTATAATTTTTACCCTAGATAAAGAGACAAGTTTATTTTCCTTAGTTTTAATTTTAGTTTGAGTTTTCTTAGAGAAGTTTGAGAGCCATCGTTATTGTTGAAGACAAAGTTTGGATTTTTATTAATTGCTTTTGCTTGGAATCTTTAATCTTAATTCTCTGCGCTTGATTATCATCAAGATCTTCGACGTTTTGGTAACAATCTCTCATATTTCTATGCTTGTTTTGATGTTTTCTATTGCGATCATGAATTCTATTGATATTATCGAATTTTCCCTTGAACTTTCTATGAATTGTAAGTAGTCTTATACAGGGCTAATGGATTAGCCTTAGGATCTTAGGATTTAGATGTAAAGTTAGGATTTTTATATTGTTTTGATATAAAAGGGACGTGCTTTGGTTGATCCAGCCAAGTTTGTAGGAGATTCCAAATAGGATGTGTGACCACGACAGTGGCACACGTCTTGGACGGATATCATATGGACTTAATTAGGCACGTTAGTGAATTCAACTGGAGTTCGTGACCATGCCAGTGGCATGCACTTTGATGGTTTCCACTGGCGTCATATACTACTGATTGATGACTATGATAGTAGCGTTAATGAGAGCCACCAAATCACAGATCAAAGCTCTATCCACTACAATGTCGTGAGTAGAGATTGAGAATAGTAGTCGATCATAATGCATGGATCGCGTGTGAGGCTATCCACGACGGTGGGGCTAAACACGGGATACGTTAGACGAGTGGCACAACAACAGTTGGTCATGAGTTTTACATCTTAGATGCGACAATCTCTCCCTAATAAAGCCAATTCAACATAGGAATTCTAACTTACCATTGACATCCGACGATCTTAGTGGTGACTCCTATTGCCATAGTCTTTTATATTGCCGATAATCCTATTTAAGAGATAAATGTAACAACCTTTCTGAGTACACCAACTAACACTTTTCTGAGATTCAGTATAAAACCCAAGACTATATAATCATCTGCCTCCATGTGGGCTCGACATTTTACTATATTACAAAGCATTGAAACTGTGCACTTGCGGTAGTTTTTGGGTTAAAATCTAGATCGACCAAGCTTTTGGCACCGTTGCTGGGATGCAACGGTTTATACTTGGGTTATTTTCTTTGTTGAAGAAAGTGTTTGTTACACTTATCATCTTCTCATCTTTCCATATTTTTATTCTTATTTTTCTTTCCTTTGCTACTGACATTTTCTCTGAGTTGTTGCTTGTGCATGAACACTCGCCTTGAGGGATCAGACGATCTAATATTTGACCCCGAGATTGAAAGAACAGCAAGGCGGCTCAGAGCAGAAAAGAGGAGCCATATTTTTCAGGAATCAATGGCAGAAGGTTCTAATACTCCTCCGAGTACCGGCGTCATCTGGGATCACATGAAGCCTAATTTATACAGTATATCTTCTATCTTGAGACCGCAACTGGCAGATGGAAATTTTGAATTAAAGACTGGGTTGATAAATCTGATGCAGCAGAATCCTTTCCACAGGCAAACGCATGAGAATCCTAACCATCATATAGATCTCTTCTTGGCAAAGTGCGAAACTTTCCAAGTTAAGGACGTGAACGGCGACACAATAAAGCTACGTCTTTTTCCATTTACTCTGATAGACAAAGCGGCTTATTGGTTGAGGGCTCACCCCATGAATACTTTTAAAACTTGGGAACAGTTGGCCTTAGCCTTCACCAACAAGTTCTATCAACCGTCCAAAACGATGAGCATAAGGGGGGCGATTACGAAATTTAAGCAACTTCCACAGGAGTCACTCTACGAAGCATGTGAATGCTTTAAAGACTTGCAACATCAGTGCCCACACCATGGCGTTCCGGATTAGGATCTCATCCAAAGCTTTTATAATGGTCTCAAGCCTAACACCTAAATGATTATTGACGCCTCTGCACAAGATGCACTATTGTCTAAGCTACCAGAGGAGGAAACATCACTGCTAGAACAAATGGCCTCCAACAACCAACAATGGAGAGACGATCGCTCAACATTTAGAGGCACATGTTTTGAGGTAAAGGTAGCCACACAACTTGAGGGGCAACTTGAGACTCTTTGCAACAGGTTGCGTGAATTGAGTAGGGGTTGGATGCTATTCCTACTACTTCTAGAGCTCCAGTATATGCTACTTATGAAGATTACACCGAGCAAGGGTACGCTCCAAAAGAAGGGTTTTGTGAAGGAACGAGCGTACCGGCCGAGCAAGTCAATTATATAGCGGGCAAGGGGAGTAATCCTAGACCTTAGTGGTCAAATCCATCGTGGAAATCACATCCTGCATTCTCCTATAGCAACCCCAACGAAGCATTGCAACCATCATCCCAACCGAGGCCACGACAAACTCCACAACAACAAGGCCAACCTCCACAGCAGCAGCAGTATGGATTCAGGCCATCTGGGCCTTATAGGGGGTATTATAATCATCAGCCTTACTAGCAACCAAATCAGCAGTACCAACCAGCAGCGCAAAAATCTGAAGTGGAGGTAACTTTTGAGGCCTTTATTAGCTCACAAACAAAGATCAATTCAGAATTTTCAGCCAATCAAAAACAACTGCAAGCCTCCGTTAATGGCTTAGCGGCCCAAATGACTCAATTTATGAAGGTTCAAGGGAGATTGCCATCTCAACTGGAGCCAAATCCAAGGGGCCAAGTCAACACAGTGGTAGCAGTTATGACGAGAGGAGGAAAGAGTACCGACATTGTGATGGTGCCGGTCTCTAAGACAGTGGATCAACAAGCATCGACGCCTATTCAAGAGGAAGATACCACTATCCTGATCCTATAGTTGCAGAGGACGAGGAGAGAATTATTGATGAACTGCCCGCCATTGTAGAGAAGGAGGCTTCACCTACCACGTCGCCTATTTCCATCACTACGGCACCGATAGATGTTCATATGTCTGAAAACACTATGCCGAAGGATACCAACAAGGACAAGGGAAGCCATCCTCCCCCTCCATACCCGCAGAGATTAGCCATGGCAAAGCTTGAAAAGAAGTATGCTAAGTTTATAGAGCTTCTACGGGGTGTTCACTTGAACATCCCTTTCATGGACGCGCTTACCGAGATCCCCACATATGCTAAATTTCTGAAGGACTTGATAGCAGGGAAGCGGAAAAAAGAGGCAGTAAAGTTGACAGATAGCTATACTTCGGTCCTCAAGAATACCTTACCGAAGAAACTACCCGATCCAGGAAGCTTCACAGTGTCGTGCTCCATTGGCAGTATCCCCATTGATAGAGCGCTCATTGACTTGGGGGCAACCATAAGCTTGATGCCACTCTCCATATTTAAGAGACTAAATACGGGAACGGAGCTTAAGCCCACCAGCATGAGTATCCAACTAGCGGACCAATCCATCACTTACCTGGTCGGCATCACACGCGACGTCATTCTACAAATACCAGGTGGGATTTGCATGCCGGTGGACTTTGTCACTATGGACATGTCCGAGAAGGGGAGTTCTCAAATTATCTTGGGACGTCCATTCATGGCCACAGCTGGAGTCTTGATCGACGTCTGTGAAGGGACGTTGTCTATGAACGTTGGAAACATTGAGATCGAGTTCCACCTCCAAAAGCCAATGAAGGAGTGATTCTCGTGCGAGGATGCTAGCTACCTTGAGCTCCTAGATGACGAAGCTACCGATGAATATGCTATGGAGGAAATTGATAGAGATCCTATGAGGAAGGGCTTAGATGATGACGGTGACGTCATACATGACTATGTGTTGGCCGCTTACTTGAAGGTCTTAAATGAGGAGCCCCTGGTACACCACTTCATCATCAAACGCCGAAGGCCGCGATCTTAAAAATCTCCGAAGGCCAATGAGGAGAGGTGAGCCAACTTCCGCCACTTGACCTCACAGGGAAGCATGATGGGAGCATCTCATATGTGCCCAACGTCAAGGACCACTATTGAAAATCATAAGGGAGTCGAGCTTACGACTTTAAACAAGCGCTTATCGGGAGGCAACCTGAATTTTTTATCTTTTTTTAGTTCTATTCCTTTAGTTTTTATTCATTTTACTCAAAAAAACAAAATAAAAAGGACTTTTGATTTTTAATAAAAATATAAAATATAAAAATTATAAAAGTTTCTGACGTGTTCTACCTTTTACAGGTGAACAATAGAGAGCAAGCGCAAAACGATAAAAATTTGGAGAAGGAACTGAGAAGAAACGAGGAGGAGAGCCACACTTAGCTTGGAGGACAATAGAAGGCCACTCGACAGAGCAACTACCCTGCTCGGTCGAGCTACAGTCAGCTGAAGGAAAGAACAAAAAGGGGCACTCTATAATCAATTCCACTCGACCAAGTAGCCACCCTACTCGATCGAGCTACAGTCGGAGTCATAAATGAGTTGAAAACATCGCTTTGTAATCAATAACTTGACCGAGTAGCTACCCTACTTGGTTGAGCTCAGTACAACAACGGTTCAGCTCGACCGAGCTGAGTAAGCAGCTCGGTCAAGTAGTTGGGCGATAGCTTGGGGAATTTGATCTTTAAATTCTATACTCAGCTCGATCGAGTAGCCTGCACTGCTCGACCGAGCGGTAACTTAAACTGTGGGGGCCACTCTTTTGAATACTCGAACGGGACCGACCGAGCAGCCCTACCTTGGTCGGCCCTATTAACAAAAAACCCGACCCCACCCATCCTTAATCCCCCCAAACTAAACCCTCTAAGCCCGAGCTCGAGCGAAACCCCAGCCCTAACCCTCACTCGACCTCTGCCCTTCTTCCGACCTCTGCCCAGCGCACCGCCCAGCGCACCACCGCTTCGACCGCACTCGGTCCGACCATCTTCTTCCCCTCTCCACCTCTTCTTCTCCCCTCTCTCTCCCCACATCTTCCTCATTCTCCCATTCCTCATTTCAATCCCATTTTCTATTTTTTCCAATAATTGAACCCTAAACCTAAATTAATTTCTTAATCCCCTACTAATACTCTCTTAATTATCTATTGCATGTGCATTTGGAGTGTTTGGAGGAGACACTGGGTTTGGAAGTAGCTTGGGGGAAGTCTTGCTTTATGGCTTCACGTGTTCAATAGCTTTTAGCGATCACTTCGCTTCGCAACATTGGCTATACTCTTTCCTTGTATTATATTACTTATCACCATATCGTGTTTGCACCCGTTCGCCCTACACACATCACGATGCCACCTATACTTAGGGTTCAGAAGCCCCCGGCCAAGAAGAGGAAGGCCGATGACCCCGGTCACTCCTCTTCTCGCCGTACCCGCCGTCGACGTCCATCACCCTCACCCACTGAACACATGGACGTCACCACACCCACACCCTCACCTCACACTCTCCATCCTCCATGCCTCTAGCACTAGAGGCCCTACACACCACCGTCGCTCCCATTCCCACATCCGCTCCACCACCACCATCCCATCTACCCACCGACACCCTTGATGACATATGGCATTGTCTTTAGGGATGTTACACATCGCGCGCGATTCGAGATCGTATCCCGTCGCTCCATTGTCCCCACCCGCTTTGCATCCATCATCGCACTCACAAGCCTGGCCATCCTACAGGGTGTCCAGAGCCTCTACCAGACTATAGGTTGGGACCACTTCCTGACCATGCACGCACACACTTTCACTCGCCTCACCTACGAGGTGATGAGTTCCATTGTCAGGGAGGGGGACGACATTCGCTTCAAGCTGCTGGATCGTGACATTGTCATCACATACACTATGATCCGCACCTACTTACATTTCCCGCCTATCCCAGATCCAGACTGGGCCTACGCACCTGACGTTGAGCTAGCCTCAATTGATGTTGAGAGTTTCTGACGACGCATTTTCGGCATTCGTGGCTTCAGACCTAGTAGGGCGAAGTCTTCATCTATCATCCACCCATGCCTTAGATACGCCCAATGCCACATCGCTACCACCATCTTTTCTAGGCCTGAGGTCAGGACCCTCTCACTCCCAGAGCTTGTAAACCTCAGTGGGATGACCCGACCGATCAGATGGCCAGCAGATGGCACACTCCGCCCATTCCTACTATCTAACACAGCCCCTTGGCTGTGCCACCGCCTGCTTCTCACTGCCTCTGCCACCACAGAGATATGTTGCGGTGGATTCTTTAACATTTTCAATATCATGCTCGGCCTTGATCTTCCTGCTGACCTAGTGGTTCCCACCGGGCCTACCAGATTGCCACAAATGTGCTTGCTCGCATACACATCATCAGGCCCCACGGTGAGCGCCACTGGATCTACCTTTTGGGCACCCGTCGAGAGCATCACAAGTACCTCCCTCGCCCCGAGCTTGCACAGATTGAGCCATTCATGCTTGACTGGCTCCTTCCTGACATTCACCCTATCCCACCCATCTATGTCTTAGAGCCCGCAGGAGATCAGCCTACACTGAGGAGGGCGACGAGGACTGGGAGCTTTGTTCTGAGGAGGAGCCTGTGAGCGCTACCATTCCTGCCACCATACCTGCACCACGAGTGAGCACCTTTGTCAACACTTCTACCAGTGCCACTCCCACCATCACCACCACCACTACCACACCACCAGAGACCTCCAGGGCTGTCACCACTTCTACCCCCGCAGTTTCTGTACCATCATCTCTGCCCGCTTCTGAGGGCACTTTTGTTTTCTTCGCTCCTGCACCTACTGATTCTACCATTTTGGAGCCTGCACCCACCACTTCTGTCCCTACCAGTACACTTCCTGCACCTGTGGACATCCTTCCTATCGATCCTATCATTACAGAGTCCACAGCTTCACTACCTGGCACCACCACTGCCCCCATATCTGCTGCCTTCATGGAGAACGTCATGGTCTCTGTCATCACTTCTGTCGCCGCAAAGACTCTCCCCACTGATTTTACTGTCCAGACCTCTGCACCCAATCTCAGATCCATTCCTTTCCTATCTTCTACCGAGATCCCCACTAGACCACCCTCTCCTGATCTCTCATTCTGACCTCGTACAGCACGTGAATGAGCCCAGGGAGAGAGAGAGTTGTCTCTAGTAGTACACGTCCACCACTTGACTCCCGCCTCTCTGACACACGATTGACAGCGGTTGAGGCCGAGGTTACCGGGTTGAGGCGTGACTTTGCCACCCTCTCCCGCTCGGTCGCCACCCATCACCAAGCAGTGTAGCGGGACATTAGGGCAATTCTAGATATCCTTAGGACATAGCGTGCACCACCTGTCATTCTTGCACCTGGGCCTCCTGTTAGACCTGCACCGCTCACCGTTCCGATTGTTTAGGTTTCTGCAGAGCCTGGCCCACTTCCTGTTGAGCTAGTTGCACCAGTTGTACCACCTGTCGACGCACCTGTCGACACACCTATTGACATACATGTTGTTCCATCATCTGGTCCTCAGCAGCGGGACCCATCATCACCCACGGAGGGTGATGCCCCTGCTTGATTTATATTTTTGCTCATACTCGCCCCTCCCACCATTTAGTGTCCATCTGTCCATTCGGGGTCTTGCACATGCTTAGCTTGGGGGGGAATCCATCATCACCCATTTGCATATACCCATCATTGCATCATCTGCATGCTTGTACATATTCTAGGCATTAGGACATGCATTTGCATCTTTTGCTTTTCTTTCATTGTATAGGTTTTTATTTCTTTTCCCAATTTTTTATCAGCCACCCACACCACCCTAGCATCATTTCCCACCTTGCACGTGCGTTCTTAGCAGTGAGGACACTGCTGTGTTTAGCTTGGAGGATGAGTGCTATCGCTTTTTATTTTCAATTTTTATCTTTATTCATTCACTTTACCGCTTTTTATCTTATTTTCCACCCATTTTCCCACTATTTTATTTATTTCTTTTTAGTATCACGTTTTCCATCTTTTAGTATGCATGCATGCCTGTTTTATTTTGTTATTCCACTTTTCTTTTCCCTTTTTATGCTAGATACATTCTCTATGATGATATCTCTTATTGCTTTAGTAGCCATCATAAAGCTTATTATTCCTTGCCATGCTACTTAGAGTATTTCATAGTCTTGCTATTCATATGTGCTTGCAAATTATATTTCTTTTTATGACTCCTATAAGTAAATGCATGATACTTGTCGAAATTGAATGTATGTAGTAGTCTCTAGTATGCTTCTATTAGAAACACACCAAGATTCACACATCATTGACATATCTGAAGCATTGCTTTCATATCTTATTCACCTTCTTGTTGCATGCCTGATTTGATTGTAAACTTTACTGCTTGGCTTTACTATTAGTTGAGATGATTAAGAATATCCATGCTTACATATAAGTTTAGTTGATGTATTATCTTATTGAATCATTTGTGCACATCTTAGGGTGAACCGAGTGTTATTTTATTTTCTTCTTCACATATATCTTTTATTCTCTACTTGTCACTTGAGTTCACCCCTTACAGCTACTTATACCGCATCCATTCCTAAAAATCCTATACTAAAGAAAAGCTAGCTCAAAAAAGTGCAAAAAACCAAAAGGAGCCAAAAATTCATATTCTATAGCTCCTACAAAAAAAACCAAAAAAATCAAGTCAAAGAAATTTTTTTTCTTTATTTCATTACTTGGAGCTACATATATACTTGGAAATATCAAGCAAGCACTACTAAAAATTTGACTTTTACCAACGTTTTTATACCGGTGTTTTAAAGAAATGTTGGTAAATGTCTATTGGTGTCTAGACATTTCCCAGCGTTTCAATAAACGCCGATAAATGCATGAACTTTCCCGGCGTTTCTTAAGACGCAGGCAAAAGCCGGACCTTTTCCAGCGTTTTACTAAAAACGTTGGCAAATGCCTGACATTTACCAGCGCTATACTAAAACGTCGGCAAATGCTTGACCATTCACATCGCTGTATTAAAAAACGTTGAGAAATCTAGTGCTATGGCATTCTTATAAATTTTTAATGGCAAGCTTGTAAATACACGATCTTGTAATAAACATCCAAAATGTTTAAATGACGTTATTGTAAATAAAATGCCAATATGTTTACAAATATACAATCTGTTTTTAATTGCACGATCTTGTAAATATCTTGTAAATTTGGCAATATCTTGTAAATGCCAATATCATGTAAATACACGATCTGTTTTTAATTGCAAATAACTAGCAAGCGCCTCACCCCCCAAAATTTGGCGGTCTGCCAAAACTTAGGGCGTGCCACTCCCTAATTAATCTTCCATTTCCCTCCCAAAATTAGAGGATTTAGACTAATCTATCTATGAGAAATCTTCAGATCTTTCCCCGTCACCGATCAAAAGCCCTACATTTTCCCGCAAAAGTGAAATTCCTCCCGCCAAATCTCGGCCGCATGCGTCCCTCTAGGTCACAAAGTTACCTCTTGCCGCCGCTCAATTCGTATAGCCATTTTGTTTCATCCCCCCTCTCGCCGCCTTCCCAATCTCTCCTTCTCCATCCATCAAGCGACCGCCCCCAGCCCCAAACCCTCTCGTGTGAGTCCCCACACCCTTCCTCTCTCTTCTCCATTTCTGTTCTTGTTTGGGTCCTTCCCCATTTGAGTATTGTAAGGATCCTGACTATGGGGAAAACACTAGAAGGGGGGTTGAATAATGTTTATGCAATTTAAAAAGATAGTTACACCAATTTAAATGCTAACCAACAAAATAGTACAGAATAAAAATTAAACCCAAAGTGAAACAAATGCATACACAAGGATGTTTCAAGTGTTCGGATTACCCAAGTCACTTCCTGACTTGTTCCCGATAATCCTACGTCCCTTCCACCCGGATACCTCCGGATACTCAAGCTAGAACCCTAACTTGAGGTTTCCTTAAAACCCACTCGTAGCAACCCTACAAGTGAAATCGAAATACAATCGATTGACCTTGACTCCCACAACTTGGGAGAAAGCAAACCACTCTCACAACCTGAGAGAAAATTTAAATAACGAAAGTTATGAAATATGAAAGCAACACTTACAATCACCTATGCCCTGAAGTAGAACTTGAAGGAGAAGTGTGTTGTGTGTTGAAGAACTCTCATGGAAGAGAGGAAAAAGCCCTTTCTCTTGACTGCACCAAATGCCTAGACGATATCTCTTTGGTTCTAGGTTGGAGAGCAAGAGATCGAAGATAGGAATTCTTAGGGCTTTAGGATTTGAGAGCTTTGAGCTTGGGAATGAAAGCTTGAAAGATTTTGCAATGAAATGAGTAACATCTCAATGGAATAGTATATGCTCCTTATATAGGTTTCTCAAATCCTCAAAACAGAATTAGCAAACACCCATTTGGAATCCGTGAGAAAACTCTCAACGGATAGAATCTGCGCTCGCGACAGTCGACTGTTTAGGAAATCACAGTCGACTGCTGCACAGTCAGATAGGGTAGGTGAGAATTCATAACAGTAACTTACGACGTGGACAGTCGACTGATGAAGCATAGACAGTCGACTGTTAAACCAACAGGCGACTGTAATGCCTACAACAGGCGACTGGCCGAAGATGGGTAAGTTGAAGAAGTCTGGAAAAACATCTGGGAGAACAGGACAGACAACTGACGAGGAGATAACAGTCGACTGTTAATCAGAACAGGCGACTGTAAATCCTTCTACAGACGACTGTCAAAACCCTGAGATTTTCCAGAGAGTTGAGTTAACAAATTGGCTCACAGCCAGACGACTGATGCATCATTGATAGTCGACTGGTCCATTGGACAGTCGAATGTAAATTTAACATTAGTCGACTGGCCATAAAAGACAGATCAAAAGACTTTGGGCACAAGACAGACATGCGACTGATTTACAAAACACAGTCGACTGTCACTTGGATAGGCACCTGTGAATCGTTTATGAGTCACCTGTGGGAATTAAGACAGAGAAGCCCAAAACTAGATTGTAAAAATTTGTGCATAACAGCCGACTGTAGAACAAAACACAGTCGACTGTTTTTGAGACATGCGACTGTAAAATGTTCAGCAGTCGACTGTTATAAACAATACAAGCACAATCAATAAAGAAATGAATTGGAGTCTAAGGACGATTGAACAAATGATGTCCTAAGACTGAAATGACAATGTGTGTGTGCTCCAACAATGTTCTACTTCTAAGCTATGTACTAGAAGAGATATAAGAAATTTACATTGACGAAAACTCTCTTCTATCCAAAGCATGAGCTTGAAGTCTTCATGGAGCTTCAATCATCATCTACGATCATCCAGTCTATTTCATTTGCTTTTAATGATCTTTGAGTGTCATCCATTGCAAGTATATCTTCATAATTAGCTTAGGCAATGGATTAAGTGCAAAATAGGGGATTAGTCACAAGTATTTATGTTTGCTCATCATTAACATCAAGTAGGAAGAAGTCCAATACTCAACATTCTCCCCCCTTTGATGATGACAAACAAACATAAACAAATAAATAATTGTGCTTAATGAAAACTTACTCCCCCTACATAGATGCCAATCAAGTTAGTCAATAAATATTATTGCATATATATATCAATTGAAGCAAATGAGTAAGATATACGTGAATTTAATTCATGAAATCTAGGATTTAAAATCCCTATTCATTGTATCTTACTCCCCCTGAATCTAAGGCAACTTCAATCTTAGATTCAAGTGTTATTAGTACATACTTAGCACATTCATTATAAATCTGTATGTTTAATTCTCTCCCCCTATGGCATTATCCAAAAGGTGGGAGTAGATAACAACAACAATCGTGCTAACTAAGAACTATCAACAATCAAGAAGTATAAAGATATATATAAAACCAAAACTCATAATACCACATTATATTCTTATGTGAATAGAGGAATAAAAGTCCAATATCGACATTTGAAATATAGAAAGAAAACATATCGTCTCAAAATACATCACATCACATATATCATGTATAATCCAATATCAAGTCCAATATTGTCTCAAAAACACATCAGAAGAGAATATATCATTCATGGAGACAATATCACAAACATCACACAGATAAGTTAAGCAATTATACAATGTGTGAAACATAAGGCGAAACTGCAATATCATATATATATATATATATATATATATATATATATATATATATATATATATATATATATATATAGAAGAGATATCACAAGAGTACAAGTCAAATGGACATCAACATGTCCAACAAAATACATCATGATCAAAAAAATAAGACTATATCATGATCTCAAAAAAATACATCATGAAACTCAGACATCATCACCAAATATCCATTATCATACAAACACCACTCAAAAAAAATAATCTATGCGTTAGGAGCAGCAGATGAAGAATCAGGCTCTGGGTCAACAGTGGTATCCTCTGGAGGAGGAGCAGCAGGAGCACCCTGAGTAGCTGCTATGCCAGGATGCACAACGAGATCAGTGATGATGGGAGGAGGAGGCTCACGAGGCGGGGAGGAACAAAACGTCTCAGATGCTCAGGGAAGGGTATTCCTTGATGCTGGAATGATAAGAAAGCCAACTCATATAGACCAGAGACCATCTCAAAAAGAATGTCAAGAGCGAGAGGAGCAGATGAAGATGACTGGTCAGCAGGTGGAACTGTGGAGGAAGAAGGAGCAGAAGTGGATTTCCTCTTCTTAGAGGCAGACTGCAGAGCCGAAGAGGACTTCGCCTTTGCAGCAGCATCCAAAAGAGGACCAAAAGACACGGGCTCGTAAGGAGACAAGTTAATCCCAAAATGTCGAAAGACAAGAGTAAGAAGTCCACCGTAAGGAATGTGAGAGGACGAAGAAGTAAAATCGACTTTGTCCATCCTGTCAAGGAGGACACCGGCCCAGTTCACGGACATCCCAGAAAAGATTGCGTACATACACCTCAATATCTCCTGGGAAGGCTAGTCAGAAGATCCGTACTTCGCAGGATGTTGGACTTCACCACCAGGTGAACAGCCCAACCCCGAGCCGAGAACATAGACGACATAACACCAGAAGATAGAGCTAAGGGTATCTCATGGAACATGTCCCGGAGGACAGACTGATCTAGCTCATCGACATCAGAAATGGAAATGTCTGAAGGAAGGGATCCAGTGGAGGGAATCCTAAGTATGGTCCCTAGTAGAGTGGGAACAATGCGAATGGAAGTCCCCTGGACAACAGTATCAATAAATCCGATGGAAGCATACTCACCGCGAACGCGGTTAGCATAGAATAGCTTAAGATTCGCTCTGAGAGAAGCGAAAGAGGTCAGCCAAATGAGTAGCAGAAAGGATGTCAGACAGTCTCTCAACAGTGAATGCGGGAAAAACAATATAATGCTCTCTAAGGAGTTTGATCCCTATGAGAGAGTGAAATTTTGCCAAGCAAAGATCATCTCGGTAAATAGTAACAAGGGGATCAGCAGGTGGCATGACAGGGGTTTCTTCTGCAGAACTTGACATCGAAGGTAAAGGAGGAGCCTCAGCACTAGGCTCATTAATGCAAACACCAATGGGCTTACTCTGACGTTTGAGGAGTGGCTCAGTGTTAGAAGAAGAAGACCCAGAAGGAGAATAGCCCCTGCGATGAAAAATGAGAGGAAGATTCGGCATGTTTGGTATGGGCCTTATAGGGTTTCTTGTTCTTGGCGATAGTAGGCTTAGGAACCCTAGGTTTCTTAGAAGCAATGATCTTCCCCTTTCCCTTAGTCTTGGGAGCCATTGCACAATCAATCAATCAAATTGAAAGAAAGCGAACGAAATAGACAACGAACGAAAGAGACAACAAGAGGAAATCAGACCTAGTCGAAAGTCACAAAGAGACAACAATGAAGCAATCGACAGACGACGAACATGAGATCGACGGCGGAGATATCGACGGCTGTGGATTTGAGCGGGGAAGACGAACGGTTTCAATCGGAGGAGAGAGAAAACGTGGGTCGAAGTGAACTTTCTCGATGATTATAAAGAAGGGGCGAATTAATCTGGGCCGTTGGATCAAAGAATTGACGGCTCAGATCGAAGCAGTGAACCGCCACAATAGGAGACAGTCGACTGATGAACAAAAGTCATTCGACTGGATAAAGTGATAAGAAATAAGCTTAGGAAGACAGACAGTCGACTGTTGAGTAACATACAGTCGCCTATCCAGAAGACAGTCGACTGCATTATACGCATCAGTCGACTGACTGAGAATCAATAAAATTGATGAAAAAGACAGAGACTACTGACGAAATATGACAGAAATGACAGGCGCCTGATGACTAAAATGCAGTCGCCTGTTGATCCAACAGTCGACTATAAAATTGTCATCAGTCGTCTGTGCGAAAGATACAAATTTCTGACAGAGAAGATAGAGTAGGGCAGTTGACTGTCGAAGGAAATACTGTCGTCTGTCCTGGTCCAAAAATGCACAATGAGATAAAAATCCAGTGGATATGAACACTCACACTAGGACCTATACTCTAAACATAAACTCATCATAAAATCAACATCAAATTATAAAACGTTGATAAAACAAATCTCTTAAAACAATCTGAAAAACGCATGTAACCACAGAAGTCTAAATTGCCTTTCTCAAGACACATATATGAAATAACAAATAAAGAGAGGCAGCATGATGATATGAGCTCAAAAATTGTTATAACACGTATGTTGAGCTCCTAAATTTCAGATTCATCCATAATTCCTAATTCTCCATGCAACCTCACAAATGAATCTTCTTTAAGAGGTTTTGTGAAGATGTCGGCAATTTGTTTTTGGGTTTCAATGTACTCTAAGATGATGTCCTTCTTAGCTACATGATCATTGATAAAATGGTGTCTCACATCTATGTGTTTGGTACGGGAGTGATGTATCGGGTTCTTGGAAAGACATATAGCACTTTGGTTATCAACCATGACAAGGCAAGTATCACAACTGACACCATAGTCCCTAAGAGTGTGTCTCATCCAAAGGACTTATGCACATACAATACCCGCGGCAATATATTTCGCTTCAGTCGTGGATAATGATATCGAGTTCTGTTTCTTGAAAAACCAAGAAACTAAGGAATTTCCTAGAAAATGGCAAGTGCCACTAGTACTTTTCCTATTGGATTTGCATCCGACAAAGTCGGTATCACTATATGAGATTAACTCATATGTGCTAGATTTAGGGTAAAGTAACCCATAATCTAGTGACTGATTGAGATAACGAAATATTCGTTTAACTGCAATCAAGTGTGACTCCTTAGGTCTAGCTTGATATCTAGCACACAAGCATACGGAAAACATGATATCTGGCCTACTAGCGGTTAAATAAAGTAAGCTACCGATCATACCTTGATATAGACGAACGTCTACATCTTTTTCGTTCTCATCCTTGTGTAGATGGGTTGTCGTACTCATGGGAGTCCTTTTGCTTGAAGACGATTCCATCCCGAATCGCTTAATAAGCTCCCCTGTGTACTTTGTTTAATGTATGAAAGTTACATCCTTCCTTTGTCGAATTTGCAGTCTAAGGAAGTAATTGAGCTCTCCCATGTGGCTCATCTCAAATTCATCCTTCATAGACTTAGAAAATTCTCGACAAAGATTAAAGTTAGTAGAACCAAATATTATATCGTCTACGTACACTTGAATCAAGAGGATGTCATTTTCATAATCTTTAATGAAAAGACTTGAATCAACTTCTCCCATTTTAAAACCTAAATCGAAAAGAAAGGTCTTGAGTCGATCATACCAAGCTCTAGGAGCTTGTCTCAACCCATACAATGCTTTCTTAAGTTTGAAAACATGGTTTGAAAATTTTTCATGAATGAAACAGGGAGGTTGAGAAACATATACTTCTTCATTGACAATCTGATCGATGCCCCGGTATGCACACGCACCCGGGACGAGCGACTCGTAGTCTTACCTCAAGCGCACGGCGTAGTGGCGAGCGGGTATCGAACTCAGGTAGGAACAATGACAGTGTCTCTTTCCAATCACCTAGCTATCAAAATGGTCGAGAATAATTTGGGGTAAAATTGTCGCAATCGTTCGAATGTCGATAGAAATATCAATAAAATAAAGCGCCTAGGGATAGGGAATCCCCGCTACGGACCGTATCTCATCATTGTGATTCGTAGGTTACATCATTGCTAGACTTGAATTTTAGGTGAACTAGTCGCAACTAAATGTAGTCGCAACTAAATGTAGAACCAATCTCACGCTCTCGCGCTATTGTCGGTCTATAGCGAACCTAGGGTAGGGCCCAATCTCTTGCAAACCCTAACCTAAGCCGCTAGCGTGAAGAATGACATCATCGTTCAACCGTATCTCGAGCCCACTCTCGTGCAAACTCGAGCTACGACCTAGGTTGAGATAGTTCCTACCCGTCCAATCTCTTGCAAATGGATATTGGTATAGAATCATGATTGAAAACCCTAGCCTTGGTCCAATCTCTTGCAAACCAATCCTAGAGGAATCCAATCATAAATCTAAATCGAATTTCTAGGGCTTCCTATCAATTGGGACCCAATCTCTTGCAAATCCCAATCAATATGAATCCCTAGCTATCCGTAATTAATCAATCCCAACCTAACCCTAATCAATTCTAGCAAGAATTTCACCAATTCATCACAATTTAAAAATAGGGTTCATAGGTGTTTCAGAGTGTTTTCTCACTACAAAGCGTTGATCGTGAAAGACCCGGTCAACGTGGTCAAGGGGCCCGCTTTGGGTCCCTCGGGGTGCTTCGAATCGGTGCTGAAGGGGTGAAGGGAAGCCTCGGCCCTGGTTGAGACGCTCGGCCTCGGACAGACGTGCTCGGCCTCGGCTGGAAGGGGGACGAGGGGTAGCCTCAGTCACCCGGATAGATGCACGGTCGACGGGTGGCGAAGGAGAGTCTCGGGCCCGATTGATACGCTCGGCCTCGGTCGGACGTGCTCGGCCTCGGCAGGCTAACGGTGAGAGAAAGCCTCACTGTCCAGTTGATCGAGTGGTCGGAGAGGGGCGAGGGGTAGCCTCGGCCCGTTGATCAGTTGTCCACCTGCGTAGACGAACACGCTCGTCAGGGGGCCGGACCTTGGTTCCGGCCAAATCCCCTCCGATGCCTAAGTCAGATAGAGATCTGAGAAAGGAGGCCCGGCGGAGACGGTTCGACTCGTGAGGAGATCGTAACGGCGTCTCTCGGCGCGAGCGGGGGAGGAAGGAGATGAATTGGGGGAACGAGGTCGTTGATGGAGTACCTTAGGTTTTGTTACCTGAGATGCGGTCCCTTTCTTCGTCGTCTTCCCGGCCCTTTTGTAGAGCTCTTAGCGCCATTGCCTCTGGCCCACGTCCGCCATCGATCGTGCCCCATCAGTCCCCCCTCGCCGTCGCTCTCTCCGCCATGCCAGCACCTCCCCATTATCGCTATTTAGTGGTCGCACGTCCGGGGGAGTGGTTTTCGCAGGAGTGGGCGAGTGGCCAGCGGGTTATTGGGGCCGGGTCGGATCGTCGTTCGTGAAGGTCCCTTATAGGGCCTTTGCAGAACGGGCTTTCGAGCTTGCAGAACGGCTCTTGACCAGTAGTTGGGCTTCTGGGCTCGTGCTCTTTGGGTCTCGGTCAAATAGGCGTAACAATTGCCCCCATCGGTCGGGTCGATCGGCCTCGGCCGGTTCGGCTCGGCCGATGTGACTTCTGCCGATTTTGACAAGCTCTCCAACCTATGCCGACTCATTTATTAGTCGTCATCATGAGTTGGCCCGTTCGATGTTTTTAAGGCGCGGGTTCCGAAGTGCCATCGGCCTTCAGATGTTGCCACGTGTTGCAGCATGATAATCCCTGCCGCTCGCGGAGTCGTCTTTAAGTGGAGAAGCCGAGGGATTCGTGAGCCGCCACCCCGTCGTCTTTCTTCTTTGTGCTGATCCCCCTTCTGTCTGAGCTCTGCCCCATGTCGTCTTCCTCTGCTACGGATTCGGTTCGGTCGGAGCGCGATGTGGCTCCAGGTCCGGGGGTGGCATCCCTTCGGCGATTAGTCAGCATGGTGATGATCTTTCGGGGGTTCCTTCCGAGGTCTTGGCGTGGCCTTCGTCGATTTGTGCCACCGCCATCGGGAGCATGCGCTCCACCTATCTGCTTCCGCCCTACTCGGCTCGTGCCCCCGGGGCTGACGAGCGGATCTGCTCTCCTGGTCCCAATGAGGTCGGAATATATGAAAGGTGCTTCCACTTCGGGCTCCGCTTCCCGCTTCATCCTTTCATCGTTGAGTTCCTTCAGGCCCACAATGTGTGCTTGTGTCAATTCTGTCCCAACGCCATCGGGATCCTCGTCGGGTTCGTTGTCGTCTGCATGCTGAAGGGTGTGGTGCCCTCTCTCCGCCTCTTCACCCAGTTCTATCGCCTGAGCCTCCACCAATCGGGGCATGGATTTACATCAGCGCCTGCCCGAAGATGTCCCTGGTGCTGGGGTTGCCGAGCTCTCTGAAACGCTGGAAGGGGGAGTACGTGTTCGTCACATTCCCCTCGAGTGTACCCTTCCCGGCTCGGTGGGAGGCGGCCGGTGCCGTTGTTCTCAACCTGGGTGAGCCGACGGTCGCCGAGCAGCAGACGGCGAGGGACATGTTGGCAATTCCTACGAGGGAGCGCTCGATCGACTTCCTCTTTAGTGACCACAATTTGCGCAGGATGGTGTGGCCCCTAGGTAAGCTGCTCCGCACGTTCGCCCCTCGAGGTCGCCCCGGTTCTGCTCTGTCTCTTATTTCTTCTTTGTGCGCAGGTGGGTTCCCTCTCGGTCCTTCTCCTGCCAGCGCTCTCGTGCAGGTCCCGAACCCGGATCCGCGCCGGAGGGACCATGTGCTGGCGGTCCGAAAGAAGCAACGGGTTGTGACCGCATCCGGAGGCTCGAAGAAAAAGAAATGTCGTCTCCCTCTCTCCCCTTACAGGGGTCCCCCAAGAGGTTCCGCGAGGAGGTCGAGGGGGTCGACGTCCAGCCGACTGCTGACCGGCCTCATCCTGCTCCCGTTGAGGTTGCCTGGCCGTGGGCCGGCCCTTCACCTCTCCCGGACGGCTCGCTCCCTGAAGTTTACAGCCGGTATCTCGGGGCGTTCCGCTCCGCTCCTGGCGAGTTTCCTCCGTCAGGGGAAGGTCTTCTTTGTCCTCGCTTTCCAGTGGGGGAGAAGGAGTCGGTGTTCTCGAGCCGCGGAGCCGCCGCTCGGGTGGCCGAGAACTGTTGTCTCCCTTCCGACCAAGCGGTGTAGAATGGAGTCAGAGGCGATTTCTTGGCTACCTTCGTGATCCAGGCTGGTCAACAGGTAGTGTGTCTCCGCTTGTCCCCCCGTTCTCCAGCTGCTTTTGCTGTCTTACCTTCGTTGCTTTGGCACAGTTGTCCTCGGTGGGCCTCTCGATGAGGCGCCAATTCGCGGCTCTTCCCAAAGCCAAATCCATGGCCGGGCTAGGCCCCGAGGTCCCTGGCGAGGTGGAGGAGGAAGCTGGTCAGTTGGAGGAAGCGCGGGTTCAGTCCCTGAACTCCCGTATAACTGAGCTGTCCTCTGCCCTGGAGGTGGCGGATCGGGAGAGGGCCGTGGCTCTGGCCGCGCAGTCAGAGGCCGAGTCACGGCTCGCCTCTCTTTTAAAAGAGGTCGGCACGTCTGGAGGAGTCAAGCAGATCCCCGACCCGGCCGCTGCCTCCGAAGCCTCGGAGCTCTCCGATCGTCTGGATGCTGCGGAGGAGCAGGCGAGGGCCCTTGCAGCCCAACTTGGAGAGAAATCCCGGGAGATCGAGAAGGATAGGGCGGAGCACCAACGCCATGTCGAGACCTTAGAGGCCCGGCTGCGTGGGCTCGAGGAGGTGGACCCGGCCCGGATCGCTCAGGATGCCGTGGCGGAATATGCCACCTCCTTTGTGGAGACCGCCTTATTGAGGGCGTACGAGAAGGGCTTCGCCCGGTGCCAGTCCGAGATCGAAGAGAAGTTCCCGCTTTCGGGGATCAACTTCGAGGTACTTCGGATGCACTCCGGCACCGAACGGAGTAAGGGGGGAGACCTTAGTGAGCTGCCAGCCTGTGGCTCCCCCGGTGCCCCCGGAGAACAATGAGGGAGGGGAATGCCCCTTGACCTCTTCGTGTATCCCTCTGTATACCTTTTTGCTCCATCTGGAAAAGAATGAATTTAAAACAAATTTATTTCATAGGAATCGATACATCTATTGAAAGTACTTGCGTAAATGTTCCGCATTCCAAGTGTGAGTGAGAACTCTCCCTTCCATGTCGGCTAGTCTGTAGGCTGCGGGTCCGAGGACCTCGACGACTTGGTAGGGTCCCTCCCATCTAGCCGCGAGCTTCCCTCTCCGAGCGGTTTCAGTGGTGAAGCCCGCTTTCCGGAGGACCAGGTCCCCGAGGTGGAAGCTTCTCCCCCGCACCCGAGCGTTGTAGTATTGGGCCACCTTCTACTTTTGGCGGATGATGGTGGCCAGTGACTGCTCCCGTCGCTCGTCGAGGAGCTCCAGGCTGAGCCCTAGGCCCTGCGAGTTCCGGTCTTCGTCAAATCATTTGAGGCGGAGAGATTCTTCACCCAATTCGACCAGTACCACCGCCTCGGCCCCGTAGGTGAGCATGAAGGGGGTCTCGCCTGTAGCCTCCTTGTGGGTCGTCCGATATGACCAGAGTATCCCGGGGAGCTCTTCCGGCCAGTTCCCTTCGGCGTCTTCCACCTTCTTCCGGAGGGGCTCTATGATGCACTTGTTGGCCGCTTCTGCCATCCCGTTGGTCTGGGGGTGTTCTACCGAGGCGAAGAGGAGCTTGATTCCCCATTCCTCGCAAAAATCTTTAAACCCTACTGAGTCGAACTGCTTCCCATTGTCGGTGACGATGGCCCGTGGTACTCCGAATCGGGAGATGATGGAATTCCACACGAAGCTTTTCGCTTTCTTCCACGTGATGGTTGCCAACGGCTCGGCCTCGATCCATTTGGTGAAGTAGTCCACTGCCACGATCAGGTGTTTTCGCTGTCCTCGTCCTGGTTTAAACGGTCCGAGGATGTCGAGTCCCCATTTCGCGAAGGGGAGGGGGCTCACGATAGGGATGAGCTCTGATGGAGGAGTCGAGATGTGGTGTGCATACCTCTGGCATTCTTGGCATCTCTGGACGTAGCTTGTGGCATCTCGGGTCAGGGTCGGCCAGTGCCTGTCCTTTGATGGCCGTGCGAGGTTTGAATCGGAGGTCGAACTCGCTCAGTTCCACTCCCCAGTTTAGCATCCTTCCCATTCGATCGAATCTCTTGAGATTCTGCTCCAGCTGTGAGTCGGTCAGGATTAGTATGGCGTGGGCCTGGAAATAGGGTCGGAGCCTCCGTGCTGAGAGGACGAGGGCGTACGCCAATTTCTCCATGGGCGAGTATCGCACCTCCGCCCCCTTCAAGATCCGGCTCGTGTAATACACCGGCCATTGCACCCCGCCGTCCTCCCGGATCAGCACCGAACTCACAGCCTCTTCCGCGCACGCCAGGTAAAGGCTCAGCGACTCCCCTTCCCGTGGTTTGGACAGGAGAGGGGGGCTGCGGAGATATTCTTTGAGGTCCTCGAACGCCCGTGAGCAGTCTTCGTCCCAAAGTATCGTCTTCCTGTTGTTTGGAGGTTCCGCGATTGCTTTCCTTAGGACTCTGAAGAAGGGGAGCGATCTTTCCGCCGATTTAGAAAGGAACCGCCCCAAAGCTGCGATGCGCCCGTTCAGCCTCTGCAGCTCTTTGATCGTCGTCGGCTCGCGCATGTTGATCAGTGCCTCGATCTTGTCGGGATTAGCTTCAATACCACGATTAGTTATCATAAATCCCAAAAACTTGCCGGATCTTACCCCGAACGTGCACTTCACGGGGTTGAGCCGAATGTGGTGCCGCCGCAACCGCTCGAAGGTCTCCCGCAAGTCGGTGATGTGGTCTTCCGGTCGTCTTGACTTGACAAGCATGTCGTCGACGTAGACTTCTAAGTTCCTCCCAATCTGGGAGCTGAAGACCTTGTTGACCATTCTCTGGTAGGTGGCCCCCGCGTTCTTCAAGCCAAAGGGCATTTTCTTGTAGCAGTAAGTTCCCCGGTCCGTCGTGAAGGCTGTCATTTCTTCGTCCCGGGGGTCCATCTGGACTTGATTATATCCGGAGTAAGCGTCCATGAAGCTTAGCATCTCGTACCCCGAGGCGTTGTCCACCAGGTGGTCGATACGCGGCAGGGGATAGCTATCCTTGGGGCAGGCCTTGTTGAGGTCACTGAAGTCCACGCACATTCGCCACTTCCCGTTGGGTTTCTTGACCATCACCACGTTCGACAGCCACTCCGGGTACCAGACCTCTCGTATGAAGCTGGCATCAAGGAGACGCTCCACTTCCTCGGAGGCTGCCTTCATCTTCTCGCCACCCAGGTTGCGCTTCTTCTGCCTAACCGGCTTAAAGTTGGGGTCGGCGTTGATCTGGTGGACAATCACCTGGGGGTCTACGCCAAGCATGTCTTCTGGTGACCAAGCAAAGATGTCCAGGTTCGCCTCCAGGCATTCGACCAGCTGATCCCTCAAGTCCTGGCTCAGCCCTCTCCCGATCGAGACGAACCGGCCCTCGATGTCCGTGACCGGGATTTGCTCCTGCTCCTCCACAGGGGCGGGCCTAGGCCCACTCCTCAAATCGAGCGCGGCCATCCGATCGGCTAGGCGATCCTCGGGTCCTTCCTCCGCCAGTAGATAGCAGGTGCTCGGTCTCCCCGCACCGCCTTTGACTTGCCCCATTCCCCCCGGCGTTCGGAACTTGATTATCTGATGGAGGGTCGAGACTATCGCGCCGACTGTGTTGAGCAGGGGTCGGCCGATGATCCCATTGTATTCCGACCCGATCCCCAAGACAATGAATTCCACCGCCAGGGTCACTGAGTCTGGTGCATTTCCGAGCGTTACCGGGAGATGGATCGTGCCGATGATGGGGGTGGTGTGACCCGTGAATCCAACCACGGGACCCGAGCGAGGTCGTAAGTCTTCTCTCCGCCGCCCCATCTTCTCCAGGGTTGACATAAAGAGGACGTCACAGGAGCTGCCGGTGTCGACAAGCAGCCGCCGTACCATGGCAGTGTCTATGACCACCGACACCACCAAAGCCACGTCCGAGCTGCGTGCCTTTACGGACACACTCGGTCTCTCGTCCGGTGGGGATGGGGAAGGCTCCCCGGTCCCCTCCTCACGATCCTCCTTGCGTCGGGTCCGTGCCCGTTCTTGCCAGCGATGACGGGCCCTGTCGCCCCGCGTCAGGGCTTCGCTCTCCTTTCGCCGAAAAGGGGGAGGTCGTGTCATCGTGGATGTGGTTTGTTTCTTCGTGGGACTGTTCGTTCCCACAGACGGCGCCAGATGTTTCAGAGTGTTTTCTCACTACAAAGCGTTGACCGTGAAAGACCCGGTCAACGTGGTCAAGGGGCCCGCTTTGGGTCCCTCGGGGTGCTTCGAATCGGTGCTGAAGGGGTGAAGGGAAGCCTCGGCCCTGGTTGAGACGCTCGGCCTCGGACAGACGTGCTCGGCCTCGGCTGGAAGGGGGACGAGGGGTAGCCTCAGTCGCCCGGATAGATGCACGGTCGACGGGTGGCGAAGGAGAGTCTCGGGCCCGATTGATACGCTCGGCCTCGGTCGGACGTGCTCGGCCTCGGCAGGCTAACGGTGAGAGAAAGCCTCACTGTCCAGTTGATCGAGTGGTCGGAGAGGGGCGAGGGGTAGCCTCGGCCCGTTGATCAGTTGTCCACCTGCGTAGACGAACACGCTCGTCAGGGGGTCGGACCTTGGTTCCGGCCAAATCCCCTCCGATGCCTAAGTCAGATAGAGATCTGAGAAAGGAGGCCCGGCGGAGACGGTTCGACTCGTGAGGAGATCGTAACGGCGTCTCTCGGCGCGAGCGGGGGAGGAAGGAGATGAATTGGGGGAACGAGGTCGTTGATGGAGTACCTTAGGTTTTGTTACCTGAGATGCGGTCCCTTTCTTCGTCGTCTTCCCGGCCCTTTTGTAGAGCTCTTAGCGCCATTGCCTCTGGCCCACGTCCGCCATCGATCGTGCCCCATCAGTCCCCCCTCGCCGCCGCTCTCTCCGCCATGCCAGCACCTCCCCATTATCGCTATTTAGTGGTCGCGCGTCCGGGGGAGTGGTTTTCGCAGGAGTGGGCGAGTGGCCAGCGGGTTATTGGGGCCGGGTCGGATCGTCGTTCGTGAAGGTCCCTTATAGGGCCTTTGCAGAACGGGCTTTTGAGCTTGCAGAACGGCTCTTGACCAGTAGTTGGGCTTCTGGGCTCGTGCTCTTTGGGTCTCGGTCAAATAGGCGTAACAATAGGGTTCATCCCTATGCCCTAGGACAATAAAACTACTCACTAATCATCATGCAATTCATGAGAAAATCAATAACAAATTCAGCACAAATCATTGCAATAGAGAAATTATCAATAAAAATAGGGTTTTTGACAAGAAAAGAGACAAACCAATGAGAATCCAATAGCATCCAACAAAAGTCCCCTTTCTAATCTCTCAAAAAGCTTAAATCTAATTACCTAAAAAGCTCTCTAAAAGGGCTGCAAAAAGTATCAAAAAGTTCTTTCTAACTAGGGCAAAAACTGGGTTTAAATACCCCTCAAAATCGCCCAAAAAATCGTGACAAAAATGCCCCTGCGCAGCCCAGAAATCGCAGTTTACGCAGCAGGCGGGGCGGCTTACTCGGCCGAGTGACAAATGTCACTTGGCTGAGTGACAAACCCTGTACATTTACAGTAAGTTGGGACTTTTCGGGGGTCTGTCTTTGGAGGTGACTCGACCGAGTGGATTTACTCACTTTGTCGAGGGGCATTTCTTGCTCGGCCGAGTCGGAACCGTCAAAAGCCTGTACATTTCCAGTAAGTCGGCCTTTTTTGATGGTGGATTTTCTATGCCACTCGGGCGATGTGATCTTCATACTCGGTCGAGTGGGATATCGTCCCTCGGCCGAGTGCACACCCAATTCCTTCTATTGGAGCGTGTCCGGTCTGGTTGGCGAGTGGTCTACTGGCTCGGCCGAGTGAGTGATTCACTCGGCCGAGTGAGATGCTGCAGATGCCCATTCTTCATCGTTTCGCCTCCTCGTCGATCCTACGAGGTTCCTTCTTCTTCCACTTGTCTTCCATCGCCGAATAACCCTCAAAAGAGCCTCGGGTGACACTCCGGAGTGGGTGCAAATCCTCTTGATCTCAAAATCACTCCGAATCGCTCCATATCCCCTGAAATACGACAAAAATAAGAAATCGTGAAAAGCATCGCAATATTGTCGAATAATCGTGAAAAAACGCGATATGAGCGATCAAAGTGGCATGCAAACATGCAGAAAAAGGGTGTAAAATACGGAGTGATCAAAATCCCCCAAGCTTACCTCTTATTGGTCCTCGAGGAAGATGAGTAAAAAGTAAACCCGACAGGCAAAATAATGGAAAAGAAGGAAAATAAAAATAAAAAAAATAGAATAGAAAGCGAAGAAGAGAGGCGCTAGATCATTTATCTCAGGACGTGGGTTTTGCTTACTCATATATCATGCATCGAATATAAAACACATGTCACAGACTTTTATTTCGATATCATAGTATAATAATGCATTCGAAATAGAAAACCCCGAAAATATCAAAATAGCATGAAATATGGCATCTTTCTAGGATTAGCATCTTCTGAAGCATCTAAAGCGGTATGCATAACCATAGATCACACACTTTTCAATTGAATGCTTTCTATAAGGAGTATAAAGATATCACACGATATGGAATAGTAAGAATACAAAAGTATGGTTTTCATGAAATGAATGCTAAGTGTCGATTTCTGGATTTCGTGAAACTTTAGCAATCTCACAGAGTATAGAAGATTACTTAGCCTAGGTTGTCATGCACCATCAAGTAGTCACTCTCTCACACATCATTGGATCCTCTCCCCCAAGCTTATCCATAAGCGTGGTGGCATAAACAAATCAATATGTACATTCCCCATTTTTTTGAAGCTCCAAAAAGGGTAAAAATAAAAACAAAAAGAGGGAAGAAAGAGAGAAATAGTATGAGATGGGATCGTTATGAGCTACTTTTCTCTTTTCTTTTCTGTTCTTTTTCTCAATTTTTTCTCTTTTTTCTCTCTCTCTTTTTTTGAATAAACATATATACATAAGTGATCCCAAATCAAAAGAGAGAAGGATATACAAGTATATATTTTTTCTTTTTGATTTTGGGGATATGGAGCATGATAATTAATAGCGGGGGAAATGCCGATAATAGACTTGCTAAGGGGAGGATTCACCAATGAATTTTAGGTAGAGAAATAATGCTCAAGATATGTGGAGAAAGAAATAAATGTATCACTCGGTTCACTCTATAAGACGTGCATGACAACTTTCAGCAGAGTAATATAATCTACTCAGTTTAATCTCAAAAAGTAAACTAGTCCAGATATATCATCCTAGCAATCATTCAATCAACCTGAAAGTGAAGCGCACAATTCATGCAATAAGAAGTGATATGAGAAAGGAAAGCAGTACTCCAGATATAAGCAATCAATGCGTGAAGCTTGGTGTGTTCTCTATGATAAGCATACATATGCATCATCAGACATCAGCTAATAACAGAATTTCATCCGTATTCATACAGAAAAAGAGTGGGTTACTATTTCAAAATGCAAAGCAGAACATAGCATATGATATCTGAAACAAAAGCTAGGACATGACAAAATAGCATGCATGTAGAGATAAGCTAACACCGCGTCATCATCATCACAGAAAAGTCATCTCTAGCAAAAGATGAAAGAAACAAAGATAAAAGAAAATAGAACTATATATACAATGCATCATACTCAAAAAAAGGAAAAGAAAACGTGGTGCATGATAAAAAATGAAAAAGTGGTGAAAATAAGTGCAAAAGTGGAAAGAAAATGTGAGAAATAAAAAATAAAAGGTGGCAAAAAAGTAAAAAGAGTGAGAACTCACTCCCCCAAGCTGAAGTGCACAGTGTCCTCAATGTGCGAAGTGTGGCACACCGAGAGACGTGAAGTGGGTGGGGTGGGTGAGGATGCATGCATGATGAAAAAGAAAGAAAAATAAAAAAGAAAATAAGATGTGAATGAATGGGATGCATGCAAAGATCAGGATGGTGCAAATATAAGTGTCCCCAAAAAGTCTCTCCCTCACTCCCAAAAAGATATAAAAAGATATGATCAGGAAGGCACCAAAATAGTACGGGGAGGAGGGGGGGCAAAAAATCACCAGGCCCAAGAACAAACAGGCAACAAAACGACAAAAAGTATCAGAGGCATTAAGAGTGTGCCTAAGCTGGTGGTGGGGCTGCACCAGCACCATCCTGTGGCGGAGGTGGTGGAGGAGGTGGTGGGCGTGGTATCTGCTGGGTGGGTGTGGGTGGTGGAGACAGACGCGCCAGAATCTGATTCAGGCAAGCCTGAATATCGGGAAGCATGGTGACGCGGGTCTGCACGGAACTGACCGTGGCGGAGAGAGCCCTAAAGTCTCCCCGAAGTCCACTAACAGCCCCCTCAAGAGCACAAAGGTTCTGAACTAGAGAGTCAGGGGGTGGTGGAGCGGAGGGACGCACAGGTCTAACAGGTGAGGTGCGGGGCTGTCTCTGGCGGGCAGTGTATAGGATGGGTCCAGTAGGGTAGTGTGGAAGGGGTGATGTGCTCGGTAAGTGATGCTCAGCCTCGGTGTGAGGCTGGGATGCAGGCTGGGTCGAAGCGGAAGCAGCAGCAGTAGAAGTGGAAGTCAAAACATGCGACGAGGCAGCAGGAGAGGTTAGTGACGCAGAAGTGGGAACAGATGTCACGACGCTCTCGGTATAGACAGGGGCAGTGGAGACCGTAAGGTCGACGACTGGGGAGGCTGTGTAGGGCACAAAAGTAGACTCCCCAGGAGCTGTCGACAACAATCGGGAGAGGGTCTCCACAGCAGCAGAAAAGGAAGACTCGTCGCTCTCAAGAATGGTGGGTAGACGCTCGGGACTCAGAGAGGTGATAGGCTCAACGGACATAGGCTCAGCGGTGGTGGTGGTGGTGGTGGACTCAGATAAAGTGCTCCCGACACTAACAGACGTGTGGACAGAGGTGTCGGGAGGTGCAGAAAGTGCAGGCGCAGGCTGAGGGATCATGGGGTCGACAGGGGGTGCAGGGGGTGCCTGCTCAGCACCCTCAGGCTTAAGCACGTAGGCAGAGGGGATAAGAAGATCCATCGCTGGAATCCAGTCCCCGTGAGCCGGTCCAATGTGTGTCCGAGCGGGGCTCGGAAGAACCATGTAGTCAGCGCTGAAGGGACCGTGCAACCACACCCAGTGCTGGTGACCGTAGGGACGAAGCATCTTCATCCGGGCCATAACATCTATCGAAAGTGAGGTGGGGCCCGGAGCTCGACGCAAGTCGTCAGGTAGGTCCACGCCGGTCATAAGGGCCAAAAGAGTGATCAGACCGCTACAACAGATAGGTGCGCGAGTACTCACTGAAATGATGATGCGGTCCAAAAACCAACTAGCAATGTCGATCTCGACGGCGGGGACCAAGTCGTCGCTACCCCTATCTAGAACCCTAGGGCGAGTCATCGCGTAGAGCATATATAGCTCTAGTGTAGACATGGTCCCAGGCTCGTACCTCGCTAGGAAAGTAGTCGCCATGAGGCGCTGTGCAATGCGGAGGCAGGGGTGCAGGATAGCTGAGTCCGTTGCCCTACTAGGGTCAAAGGCAAGTGGGGACCCCGTGATCCGTGTCCAGAATGTGCGTGTGTCGAACGACGGGGGTAGGATGTGCGTGGGAGTGTAGGCTCGGTCAGGGTCAGGGACGACAGGTCACTGGAAGAACGCTCTAAGCATGTCGAGAGTGATCTCGCACTCTCGATCCATCAAATGGAATGAGCATCCTCCAGGGGTCCGGTCAATAGAGCTCAGGACCTCTAGTGTCGGACGGATATAAGTATCCACCGACACCGACAAAAAGTCACGCCATCCCATGTTGTCGTACAACGTGAGAAGCCCCTCGAGTACCCCTAGGCGGTCAAGGTCAGCTAGGTGTGCAAACCTAGAGGGTACTATCGAGCAATGGCAGATACGCTCGAATCTGACGCGGTGTGCGTCATTTCGAAACGTAATCCCCATCGGCCTGACGACGGGAGCGGATGGAGGGACAGGGTCGGCAGGGATCGGCTGTGTAGGTGGCGGTGGCAGTGGCAGGCTAGGTGGAGGGGAGTCATCCCAAGCGTGAGATGGACCAGGATCATCGGTCCTCTTCCGCTTCGAAGAGGCTCCCTGTGTACGCGGCCTAGTGCGCGGCGGCATGTGTGCCGTGAGACGTGTCCCAACCAAATAAATACAACGACGTGCTAAATGATGGAACGAATGTACCTGAACACGCCGCGAGAGCAATAAGTAGTGTGTGCGAAGAGACGCCTCCACCGCGAAGCTCAATGCGCATCCAAAAACTCCCCAAAGCTCTCCCAAGCTAGCCTGCAAATCAAACGATCAAATCAGTGAATAATATTCAATATATATGGGTGATATGGGGGATAATAGATAGATATAAAAATTAATTTGGGTTAGGGGATCAATGGGCATACGAATCAGGAGAAATAGGGAGAAACGGGGCGTTTTGGGGCAAAACAGGGTGAACGGAGGCGGTGGAGGCCGGCGCCAGCGAGGGGGGTGGCGGTCGATCGTCGACGAGGGGAGGAAAAGCCGATCGCTGGCGAAGAGGGGGGGTGATCTGCTCGGGTGTGGCAGCGATCACAGCAGGTGAGGGAGAGCAAGCGACATCGGCTCGGGCTGAGAATTTGGGGTTTTTTGTTTCGATTTTCGCACAGCCCGCATCGCATATATATAGGAATTGTTACGACTCGGCCGAGTGACAACGTCACTCGGCCGAGAGCGTAAACAAAAAAATTTCAAAAATTTCCTTGTCACTTACGACTCGGTCGAGTGGCTTTGGCTTACTCGGCCGAAGGGAGAAACTCCACTCGGCCAAGTGGCTCTGCCACTCAGCAATTTTTGAGCTAGGAGGGTATCTGTTCCACTCGGCCGAGTGACAAGTCACTCGCCCGAGTGGAAATTAAAACTAAAACTTACAGAAATTGACAGAGAGTTGGTCTGCAGAAACTTCCCTGTTTTGTGCTCCACTCGGCCGAGTGGAGTCTTTGCTCGGCTGAGTGGCATATGCTACTCGGCCGAGTGACGTGCTTTTTTCTGCATCGGCTCTCCGTTTTCGCTCTGGTTTCTGTTTTTCTTCCTCCAGCCTGTTTCTTCCTCCTCCTAAAGCATGAGCGCGTTCTTGGAGCGCTCTTCCTTGCCTCGATCATCCTCCATATGATTGGTCTCCCTTTCTCCTTCTACTGTCATGAAAATTAAGACCCGTTGTCACGATTTTCATGGACATAAAACTCTAAAAACTAATAAAAGGCTAAACCAAAAATGAAAATCGAATAAAAACAATGCAAAAACTGTCGGGTTGCCTCCCGACAAGCGCTCGTTTAAGGTCATGAGCTCGACCCCTTAAGATATTCATTTAGCTCGTGATGTTGGGCGCATACGAGATGCGCCCGTCAAACTTGCCGGGAAGGCCGCTTGGGTTCATGTCATGATGTTCATCGGTCTTCCTCGACGCCCCCTCATCATGGGTAATGTTGGGGGATAAGTCCCCCCAAGCTAGAGCTTGTTCCTATCTTCTTTTTGGCCGGTGACACCGATCTTTCGTTCGGTGGAGCTTTCTTCAGATTCTTGGCCTTTGAGAGCTTGCAAAGCTCTCGTATTCTCATGACATCATCGTCACCTTCATCATTATCCATGGAGCTATCTGGAGGGTCCTCCAACTTCTCTTCTTCACTCGAAGTTTGGCCTTCTTCGAAGCCATCGTCATGGAGAGCACCAATAGAGTGGGGGATTGCTTCTTCAATCACTTCATCGAGGAGATCCACATAGTCTAACTCCTCGTGATAGGGCATATGTTTCATGGCCTTAGGTATGTGAAGCTCGACTTCTATGTTCCCGACATTCAAGGATAGAGTTCCTTCACGCACATCGACGATAACATCGGCGGTCGCGAGGAACGGGCATCCAAGTATGAGCGAAGTGTCGCCTTCTTCCTTGATGTCCATTATGACAAAATCACATGGCAAGCATATCCCTCCCGGAACTTGGAGTGGAATGTTTTTCTGCGATCCCTTCCGGCCTAGTAATCCGACCGTCCGCAAGTTGAATTCTCATGTCGGTCGGCTTCAAGTCGGTGCCCGTGTTCAATTTCCGGAACATGCTAAGGGACATAAGGCTCACACTCGCGCCCAAGTCAACTAGAGCTTTTTGCAATGGTACGCCTCCTAGTGTGCAAGGGATGCAAAAACTCCCGGGATCCTTCAATTTCACCGGCTCCTCCTTCCGGGTAAACCAAGTTCCTTGTTCCACAAACATGATTTTTTCCTTCCTCTTCTTTCCCGAAATCAAGTCCTTCAAGAACTTCGCGTAAGACGGGATCTCAACAATTGCGTCTAAGAAAGGAATATTGAGGCTTACTCCCCTCAAGTATTCTAGGAACTTGGCGAGCTTTTTCTCTATCTTGGCTCTAGCTAGCCGTTGTGGAAACAGCACCGGTGGCATGTAGCGGCGCTCATCAAGTGGCTCCACCACTTTAGAATTTCCTTCTCCAATCGGCTCCTTTTGGCTCTCCTCTTCAATTGCCGGTTGTTTTTCTTCCAAAATCTCCACCACGGGTTCTTTGTTTTGGGTCATTGCGGGTGTGGTATCCTTTCTGCCCATTGTTGTAACCGCTACCACCGCATTGATGTGTCCGATGTTGCTCCGTGGATTGGGCTCGGGTTGAGCCGGCAATTGTTGGGCGTTCTTGTTAAGCAATGCAAGTTGCTCCCCAAGTTGAGCGACGACGGTATTTAGTGAATCTTGCCCCGCCGTCAACCTAGCATTGATCTTCCTTTGCTCCACCATAAATTCCTCCACCCTAGCTTCGTGGTCCGATCATGGTTGAGCTTGAGGTGGGTTGGGAGGTCTCCAACCTTGATTGTAGCCGGGAGGTCTATACGGTCCTGCTTGTTGCCTAGGCGGGTAATTTTGTTGCGGTGGACCCCTCGGTTGATACTGAGGTTGTGGTAGTGGAGGCCGAGCTTGAGGAAGTTGTTGTGGCGGGGGGTTCAAAGCACCATCATTGTTTGCATATGAAAATCCCGGATGGTTTCTAGCGGCCAGGTTGGCCCAATATCCGGAGTTCCCCGCGACATATTGTACTTGCTCCAAGGCTCCCTCTCTATTGTCCCCTCCTACATACATGGCTTAGGATTGGTCTTACCAATCACTCATATTGCTTATCAACGTAGATGTAGAGGGTTCTCCATGTGGCTCGGTGATATATTTCTGCAATCTCTCCACCACCTTGTGGAGAGAGTCAAACTTGTTTGAAAGCTCCGCTACGGCCTTGGCCTCATAAATGCTAGTGGGCTTCAAAGAGGACGAAGAATGTCCTCGCTCGTCCCCTCATTGTTGGTTATTAGAGGCCATCTCCTCCAACAAGGCCGTAGCTTCATCCGGGGTCTTTGATAATATGGCTCCATTGGCGGTTGCGTCTATAATTTGCTTTGTTCCCAGTTGGAGTCCATTGTAGAAACTGTGAACAAGCTCCCAATCCTCTATACTGTGATGGGGGCATTGATGTTGTAAATGCTTGAAGCGCTCCCATGCTTCATATAGGGTCTCCTGCGGTCCTTGCTTGAAAGACATGAGAGCACTCCGTATCTTCACCGTCTTGGAAGGAGGGTAGAATTTGTCAATGAAGAAGCTTGCCAACTCGTCCCAAGTGGTGAATGTACCTTCCGCTTGCGTCCTCAACCAATATAAAGCCTTGTCCTTGAGTGTGAAGGGGAAGAGTCGCAGTCGGATTGCATCAACGGAAACGCCCGGCATTTGGAAGGTGGCGCATTTGGACAAGAAAAGCTGGATGTGATAGTGCGGATTCTCATGGGAGTTCCCATGAAACGGGTCTTGTTGCATCAATACTACCAAGCCCGTTTTTAACTCGAAATTCTTGTCCGCCGCTAGTTCCGGCATGGCGATGGATGATGTGGTGGAAGAAGTCTTAGGCCGAAGCCTATCTCTAATGGATATGATCCTCGCCATTCGTGCCGCAAGCTCCTCCGGTGTCTCCGCACGGTTCATACAATTGTCCTCCGTAGCATGCCTTCTCTCAGCTCTGATCCTCCTCACGGTACGTTCGATCTCCGGATCAAATAGTATTTCCTCGGGGTTCGCCGTAGATCTCGTGTACATGCAAAGGAAAACAGAGTTTCAAAGTAATTGTTAGCATGAATAAGGAGTAAAAAGATAAAAGTAATAAAATAAAAAGAAGACACTAAGTAAAGAGAATAAAACACTGTCGCCTCCCCGGCAACGGCGCTAAAAACTTGATCGATGCCCCGGTATGCACACGCACCCGGGACGAGCGACTCGTAGTCTTACCGCAAGCACACGACGTAGTGGTGAGCGGGTATCGAACTCAGGGAGGAACAATGACAGTGTCTCTTTCCAATCACCTAGCTATCAAAATGGTCGAGAATAATTTGGGGTAAAATTGTCGCAATCGTTCGAATGTCGATAGAAATATCAATAAAATAAAGCGCCTAGGGATAGGGAATCCCCGCTACGGACCGTATCTCATCATTGTGATTCGTAGGTTACATCATTGCTAGACTTGAATTTTAGGTGAACTAGTCGCAACTAAATGTAGAACCAAGCTCACGCTCTCGCGCTATTGTCGGTCTATAGCGAACCTAGGGTAGGGCCCAATCTCTTGCAAACCCTAACCTAAGCCGCTAGCGTGAAGAATGACATCATCGTTCAACCGTATCTCGAGCCCACTCTCGTGCAAACTCGAGCTATGACCTAGGTTGAGATAGTTCCTACCTGTCCAATCTCTTGCAAACGGATATTGGTATAGAATCACGATTGAAAACCCTAGCCTTGGTCCAATCTCTTGCAAACCAATCTTAGAGGAATCCAATCATAAATCTAAATCGAATTTCTAGGGCTTCCTATCAACTGGGACCCAATCTCTTGCAAATCCCAATCAATATGAATCCCTAGCTATCCGTAATTAATCAATCCCAACCTAACCCTAATCAATTCTAGTAAGAATTTCACCAATTCATCACAATTTAAAAATAGGGTTCATAGGGTTCATCCCTATGCCCTAGGATAATAAAACTACTCACTAATCATCATGCAATTCATGAGAAAATCAATAACAAATTCAGCACAAATCATTGCAATAGAGAAATTATCAATAAAAATAGGGTTTTTGACAAGAAAAGAGACAAACCAATGAGAATCCAATAGCATCCAACAAAAGTCCCCTTTCTAATCTCTCAAAAAGCCTAAATCTAATTACCTAAAAAGCTTTTTTAAAGGGCTGCAAAAAGTATCAAAAAGTTCTCTCTAACTAGGGCAAAAACTGGGTTTAAATACCCCTCAAAATCGCCCAAAAAATAGTGAAAAAAATGCCCTGCGCATCCCAAAAATCGCAGTTTATGCAGCAGCCAGGGCAGCTCACTCGGCCGAGTGACAAATGTCACTCGGTCGAGTGACAAACCCTGTACATTTACAGTAAGTTGGGACTTTTCGGGGGTCTGTCTTCGGAGGTGACTCGGCCGAGTGGATTTACTCACTCGGCCGAGGGGCATTTCTTGCTCGACCGAGTCGGAACCGTCAAAAGCCTGTACATTTCCAGTAAGTCGGCCTTTTTTGATGGTGGATTTTCCATGCCACTCGGGCGATGCGATCTTCATACTCGGCCGAGTGGGATATCGTCCCTCGGCCGAGTGCACGCCCAATTCCTTCTGTTGGAGCGTGTCCGGTCTGGTCGGCCGAGTGGTCTACTGGCTCGGCCGAGTGAGTGATTCACTCGGCCGAGTGAGATGCTGCAGATGCCCATTCTTCATCATTTCGCCTCCTCGTCGCTCCTACGAGGTTCCTTCTTCTTCCACTTGTCTTCCATCGCCGAATAGCCCTCAAAAGAGCCTCGGGTGACACTCCGGAGTGGTTGCAAATCCTCTTGATCTCAAAATCACTCCTAATCTCTCCATATCCCCTGAAATACGACAAAAAACAAGAAATCGTGAAAAGCATCGCAATATTGTCGAATAATCGAGAAAAAACGCGATATGAGCGATCAAAGTGGCATGCAAACATGCAGAAAAAGGGTGTAAAATACGGAGTGATCACAATCCCATTTAAAAATGCACTTTTAACATCCATTTGAAATAGTTTAAAACTCTTATGAGATGTAAAAGATAAAAGCAATCTAATAGCTTCTAATATAGCTACGGAGGCAAAGGATTCTTTGAAATCGATACCTTCCTCTTGCCGGTAGCCTTGAGCTACTAACCTTGCTTTGTTCCTTGTGATTACCTCGTTCTCATCGGTCTTGTTCTTGAAGATCCAGTTGGTCCCAATAACTTGATGACCACTTGGAAGAGGAACGAGCTCCCAAACTTCATTTCTCTCGAATTGCATGAGTTCTTCTTCTATTGCCACTATCCAAGAGCTATCCTCACAAGCTTCCTGGATGTACTTTGGCTCAATGGTAGAGACAATTGCACAATGAGAGAATTCTTCAATTCTTGACCTCGTTTGAACACCCACACCAATATATCCAATTATTTGGTTATGTGGATGGTTGCGAACGGTCGGGTAAGCTTTGGGTATTCCTGCATCACTTGGAACAACTTCAACACTCTCATTAGTAGTGTTAGTCTCAATAATAGAATCATTAATCTTAACATTACTAAGAGGTTCACAAATAGCATCTACACTATCATCTTCAATATGAGGAAAATCAAAATCTTCATAAAATGATACTCGTAGAGATTCCTAGATCGTTGAAGAAGTTTTGTTGTATATCCGATAGGCTTTGCTACGTGTGGAATATCCAACAAAAATTCCTTCATCGGATCTTGGCTCAAATTTATCTAGATTACCATAAGTGTTCTTGATAAAACATTTTGAATCAAAAACTCGAAAATATTTAACTTGAGGCTCTTTGTCATAAAATAACTCAAAACAAGTTTTGTTCGTTCGGGGTCTCACTAGGATCCTATTGAGCACATAACATGCCGTGTGCACCGCTTCTGCCCAACATTGTAGTTCAAGATGACTATCATGGAGCATGGTGCGAGCACACTCAATAAGAGTCCTATTCTTTCTCTCTACAACACTATTTTATGGTGGTGCCCAAGGAAAGGAAAAATTGTGAGTTATCCCGGTGTCATCACAAAACTTTGTAAAAGACTCATTCTCAAATTCTCCTCCATGATCACTACGGATAGTGATAATGGTGGATCCTAAGAGACTCTGAATCTTCTTTGCAAATATGGTAAACTCTTCATAAGCTTCATTCTTATTAATTAAGAATGAAACCCAAGTAAATCTAGAGAAGTCGTCAACAACAACTAATCCATAATGAGCATTGCCTAAAGAGGCAGTTCTAGTTGGCCCAAACAAATCTAGATGAAGAAATTTCTATGGGCCTCTTAGAAGTAATGCCTTCTTTAAGTTTAAAAGATGATTTACTAAGTTTACCTCTTTGACACGAATCCCAAAAGTTTTTCTTACTAAAAACAATTTTTGGAAAACCTTTGACTAGATCATGCTTAGCTAACTTATATAAGTGATTGAAATGAACATGACCAAAACGGCGATGCCATAATAGTTGTTCACTTGTATTAGCAACTAAGCAATGTTTATAGTTTTAGGCAAGCTCAAATAATAAATATTTTTACACCTAATACCGGTAAATAAAACATGTGAATTAGAATCAACAATTTTACACAATACTTCTCCAAAGTTAACCTTGTAACCTTTTTCACAAAGTTGACTAATGGAAATGAGATTGTGACATAAACCACTAACAAGAAATACATTAGTAATTAAGGATTTAGAATGGTTACCGACAATACCTACTCCAATGATGGTTCCCTTTTGATTACCTCCAAAAGTGACCGTTGAACCATCCTTGATGCTAATCACTTCGGAGAGCAATGATGGATCTCCCGTCATATGTTTGGAGCAACCACTATCGAGAATCCATCCTTTCCATCCTTTCCCTTTAGAGCTAATATGACCTTTATTGCTCTTTTTCTTTCTCTTGGGTACCTACATAATATACCATAAGCTCATGGTACCCAATGTTTGTTGGGTCCAAGGGGATTAGCCTGTTAGAAGCCAAGTCCAAGTGGAGTTCTTCCCAACATAATTTCTATTCTTAATAACATCATGAAAATAAGAATCAACATATGCATTCCTATCATTTAAGCTAGTGTTCTTAGGACCCCAAATAGTGTAAAGTTTGGGAGTCCTTTTCCTAGTTGCATGCATACTTGTTAGATTTCTATGTGGTGCATGCATCTTAGGAATATGGTTTTAGCATATAAATGAGGTGGTGGATATGCATTGGACATACGAGGATGATATGTATGCTCGGAAACATGCATATTGTATGAAACATATGGGTCATGCATGACATGTGGAGGTTGTGCATACATGTAAGAATGATGCGTATGAGCATATCAGTGTATATGAGCACGTACATGAGTTTTTCTCATGTGTGGATTTGTACGTGTCCGTGGGTGTGGAGCATAAAAAGTGTCATGAGTGTCCACTTGTGAAGTAGGAGATTTACTACGTGGATGAATGTTGGTGTACATGTAAGCATGGCTTCTCGTTTGGTTTACACCCTTAGTGGATTTCTTGCCAAAAGGAAGAGATGGTGAAGTGGTGACTTTCTTGGTAGGTTTGCTATCTATAGTGTCTTTGACACCATTTGTGGATGCACCGGAGGATGGCCTCACAAAGTCTATAGTGACACCACTATATGAGGTGCGATCATTGGATGCATTTGCATTTACAAAACCAAGACCAACACGATGTGTGGCCGGAAATTGGTTTGCAAGCAAATCATCCAATTGTCCTTTTTCCTTATTGAATCTCACAATACGGGAGGACATGAGCTCATATTTCTTCTTAAGAGAAGAAATGTTGGTATTCAAGGTGGACACCCGTGCTTTGAGCTCGTGCACTTGGGTTTTAAGAGAATCATTCTCTAAACCCAATTGTGTGTGTCGTGTAACTAGATCACTATTATCCTTAGGATGTGTTTGATCTAGTTGAGATTTGAGGTTATTCACCTCATCTCTCAAAGTGACATTTTGAGAAGCTAAATTTTCTTTCTCAAGAGTTAAGGTATCATCAATGGTGTCATTGTTGATAATGCATGGAATGGATGAATTGCTAACATTCAATTTCTTCAAACTAGTATATCTAAGCATTAAAGATTGATACTTAGCAAATAGTTCTTTATTAGCAATACGTAATTCATCCATTGTTACCTCGGTATCATCCATGTCGGAGTCACTCTCATCGGAGAGTGGATCTTCTCGTGCCATGAAGCACATGTGGCCACTTTCACCCTTCTCATCATCGGAATCACTTGATGAGTCTCCACTTGAGTCATCGAATGTACCGACGAGTCCTTTCTTCTTGTCTCTCTTGTTCTTGTCGGACTTGTGGTACTTCGGAGCCTTCCACTTCTCTTTGTTTCTTAGCATTGGGCAATCCTTCTTAATGTGGCCTGGCTTATTACACTTAAAGCAAAGAGAGGAAGAATTATTAGTAGACTCAAATCTTTTGTTAGAGGGAAATTTACCTTTGCGGAAGAAGCGTTGGAACTTCTTCGCCATTTGGACCATTTCACCCAAATCCATTTCATCTTCTGAATCTTCACTATTGGAGGATGAGGAATTGGCGTTGAATGCCAATGCTTTCTTCTTGGCATCCGAAGGATTCATCATAGCTCGAATCTTTAATCTGTTCTCCCGTCTTCTTCATAAGGCATAAGAGTCCCGATAAGATTCACAACTGTGTAGGTCTTCAAGTCGTTGACCTCCTCGATGGCGATAGCTCTTCTTTCCCATTTGGAGGTCATTCCCATTATGATCTTCCTTACCTTTTCTGGTTCGGTGTAAGTTTGGCCAAGAGCTTCCAATTCATTGGTGATGTCGGTAAAACGTCCGTACATCGATGCTATGTTTTCATTTTCCTGCATATGAAACATATCGAAGTTTTGCACGGCAACATAGAGTTTGGAAAGTTTTACCTTGTTTGTTCCCTAATGGGTAACGACGAGATGGTTCCAAATTTGATATGCATTCTTACATGTGCATATCTTGTTGAACTCATTCGGGTCCAACGCACAATGAAGAGCATTCATTGCTTTTACGTTGTTGACTTCGGCGGATTTCTCGGAAGTTGTCCATTTTTTGAAATCCTCTTTGGTGGGCTCGATGTATTCCTTGTGAAGGGTTCTCTAAAGTGAAGCACTCCTTAGGAACGTCTCCATCCGACATTTCCAATAGCCAAAGTTCGTGCCATTGAAACGTGGAGGACGCACTGTTGATTGACCTTCGAAAAGTGTGGACGCTCCATTATGATCATGATTGTTGTACGAAGGCAACAGAGGAACGTTGTTGTTTTTGGATGCCATAGCTATAACCTTGTGCTCTGGTACCAATTGTAAGGACCCTGGCTATGGGGAAAACACTAGAAGGGGGGTTGAATAGTGTTTATGCAATTTAAAAAGATAATTACACCAATTTAAATACTAACCAACAAAATAGTGCGGAATAAAAATTAAACCCAAAGTGAAACAAATGCATACGCAATGATGTTTCAAGGGTTTGGATTACCCAAGTCACTTCCCGACTTGTTCCCGGTAATCCTACGTCCCTTCCACCCGGATACCTCCGGATACTCAAGTTAGAACCCAAACTTGAGGTTTCCTTAAAACCCACTCATAGCAACCCTACAAGTGAAATCGAAATACAATCGATTGACCTTGACTCCCACAACTTGGGAGCAAGCAAACCACTCTCACAACCTGAGAACAAATTCAAATAACGAAAGTTATGAAATATGAAAGCAACACTTACAATCACCTATGCCTTGAAGTAGAACTTGAAGGAGAAATGTGTTGTGTGTTGAAGAACTCTCTTGGAAGAGAGGAAAAAGCCCTTTCTCTTGACTGCACCAAATGCCTAGAAGATATCTCTTTGGTTCTAGGTTGGAGAGCAAGAGATCGAAGATAGGAATTCTTAGGGCTTTAGGATTTGAGAGCTTTGAGCTTGGGAATGAAAGCTTGAAAGATTTTGCAATGAAATGAGTAACATCTCAATGGAATAGTAGATGCTCCTTATATAGGTTTCTCAAATCCTCAAAATAGAATTAGCAAAAACCCTTTTGGAATCCGTGAGAAAACTCTCAACGGATAGAATCTGCGCTCGCGACAGTCGACTGTTTAAGAAACCACAGTCGACTGCTGCACAGTCAGATAGGGTAGGTGAGAATTCATAACAGTAACTTACGACGTGGACAGTCGACTGATGAAGCATAGACAGTCGACTGTTAAACCAACCGGTGACTGTAATGCCTACAACAGGCGACTGGCCGAAGATGGGTAAGTTGAAGAAGTCTGGAAAAACATCTGGGAGAACAGGACAGACGACTGACGAGGAGATAGCAGTCGACTGTTAATCAGAACAGGCGACTGTAAATCCTTCTACAGACGACTGTCAAAACCCTGAGATTTTCCAGAGAGTTGAGTTAACAAATTGGCTCACAGCCAGACGACTGATGCATCATTGACAGTCGACTGGTCCATTGGACAGTCGAATGTAAATTCAACATTAGTCGACTGGCCATAAAAGACAGATCAAAAGACTTTGGGCACAAGACAGACATGCGACTGATTTACAAAATACAGTCGACTGTCACTTGGACAGGCGCATGTGAATCGTTCATGAGTCGCCTGTGGGAATTAAGACAGAGAAGCCCAAAACTAGATTGTAAAAATTTGTGCATAACAGGCGGCTGTAGAACAAAACACAGTCGACTGTTTTTGAGACAGGCGACTGTAAAATGTTCTGCAGTCGACTGTTATAAACAATACAAGCACACTCAATAAAGAAATGAATTGGAGTCTAAGGACGATTGAACAAATGATGTCCTAAGACTGAAATGACAATGCGTGTGTGCTCCAATAATGTTCTACTTCTAAGCTACATACTAGAAGAGATAAAAGAAATTTACATTGACGAAAACTCTCTTCTATCCAAAGCATGAGGTTGAAGTCTTCATGGAGCTTCAATCATAATCTACGATCGTCTAATCCATTTCATTTACTTTCAATGATCTTTGAGTGTCATCCATTGCAAGTAGATCTTCATAATTAGCTTAGGCAATGGATTAACTGCAAAATAGGGGATTAGTCACAAGTATTTATGTTTTCTCATCATTAACACCAAGTAGGGAGAAGTCCAATACTCAACAAGTATATTTTGTTGGAATGATTTATTTTGTTCTGTTTCATTGATTTGAAGGCAAAGAAATTGAAGAGACAGGCAGGAGCGGAGGAATTTCTTGGCGCCGCTCCGACTGGATCGCTAACGAGGTCTGTGTTATTTTCTTGTTATTTTTTGTAGTGAATAAATAAAAATTGAAACTAAAGTTTGAATCTTGAACCCATGCAATCTCATATCCATTCTTGCTATTTTATTTTTGTTTTCATTGTTATTATTATTAAGTTTGAAAATTATATATGAGATGAAAAAAATAAGAGAAAGATAGTAATAGAGAAAATATATAGACTTGACTTTAACTCAAAAAACCTTGAGATGAAAAGATCGAAGAGGTAGAAAGTGATCATACTTGGTGATGCAAGTGATGTTCGGCTGTTGATTAACAATACTATCCTACATGACTTTAACTCAGAACTGTATTGTGATTCAATTTTCAAACTCATGGTTTCAACCGTATGAGGGAGAATTGGTGAGAATTATAGCTTGCATTGGAAAAAATAGAAAGAAAGTGATATCCTTAAATTAGCAAGTAGGCCTCTATTTTAAGGCTTAAGATTTTATGTTGGATATAATTTCAAGTTCAACAATATGTTTTGTTGATTAAAAAACATGGCCCCGTCCTAAAAAACGTGGCCCAGTCCTAAGAACACAGAAATGCTTTCTGGTACCAACCAAATGCGCATTGTTAAGTTTGAAGTAGTTAGGTCTCTATATAACAGTAATATTCAATATCGTTTTAAAAATGACATCTAGCACCTAAAGCCTAAGTGGCTACCAATTAAGTTGAAATTATTCTGTTAAAGAAGTAGCAAAAGGTAAAATACTAAACCACAGAAAAATAACTTTCCTCTTTTAATTAACTAAATGTTAGTATCTAACTTAGATGTCAAATGATACATAATGCCTTGAGAGTTGCAAGGATATATGGGTGTTAGCTTTGCATGGTTGTTCATGTGGAAAGAGAATTAGTTTTGTTTTAACATAAGGAATGAATAAAAATAGACAAGTCTAAGATTCTTCTTCTGTCTCTGTTAGTGTCATTGTTCTTAGACAATTGCTACTTGGAGTGCTAGTGCAGGAATGAAAGCAGAGCACCTAAAAATAGACAAGTGCTACTGGGAGGTTTTGTTCTTTTATTGACAGTGTTTATTGTATGTGTGGAGTTCATTATGTTTGATATTCTTGTAATTTTCTTCAAACGTAGAAATCATGGATACGTTTTGATCAGTTCAATTGACTCAAACTAAGTTCGTTTTTACCAGAAAGTTACTGACATGACTTTCTTTACAGATGATGTTCACATGCTAGCTAGGTGGATTTTCTGTTAATCTTTATATTTTCTTATTTCATGATCAACTATTCAGCAAGCTTATGTGATCATATATCTTGGATTTAATCAGCAGTTTTATTTTTCCTATCTCATGTTGTGCAGTGCTAGTGTAGATGAAAATGTCATTGTTTTTTCTTAGTACTTACATTCATTTAGCTCTGGAATTTTGATGCCAATGCCAGATACTGCAGAGAGAACTGCAAGTTGAAGGCATCAAATAAATTACACATAATCATGGCATGCATAACAGGTAGGGAAAAACTGTTTTAAGGAAATCTCAACAATCAACCATTATTTATTATTTTCTTATTTTGAGATAAACAGGTGCGCAAATATCTTAATAACGATCTTAAGGAAACATCCCAAAAGTTACAAAATAAATCCAGGACATATACAGTGTAAGGCAAGAAATGAAGCAACCTTGAAGCAATTAACAATAATTAGTTACAGAAAGTTCTCAACACTTTCCACGTTGATACAGTTTTTAAGGGTAAACAAGAGCTTGAATTTACTAAAACTAAAGTAAATTCAAATATACCCTTGAGGTCTTATAGCCACACAAGTTGTTTCAGTGACACTACTTTTTCAAATAGAGAATATACATTTAGATATAGCTTTCAACAGAAGTACTACTTCCCCCTCTAGTTTATAAACAAAGATCATAAAAACATGAACACAAACAAACATATGAACATCTTTTCGATTGAACAAAACTGTACCAGACATTTTTGGAGTCAAGAAACTGTCACCCATAACCATGCTAGTTCCCGTGAGGACAAAAAGCAGAGTAGGATGTGAGAACCCTGATGCTTCTCAAAGAAATTTTTTGTAATATGTTATAAAATTCTTTGATCTTTGTGCATGTAACGTATGAAGTTTGAGATGAATCTTTTTACTATTATTTGTGTTAATTTTCTGACTTGCAATTTTATTATAGACACTTAACATATTTAAATCGGAAGGGTGAATCCCAATTAGGCTTTAATACATACATGCCTGTCACCCTTCTATCTATCTTAGCAAACTAGGAAGCAGACGTGACATTAGCACAAGACATAAAATTTTACAGGATGAAAGCATAATTTACTAAACACAAGGTTAGTAGGATTATGCAATCAACAGTCAACATGTAACCATGCACATCATGATTTATTACAACAATACTTGATAATGGTTTGGACAGCAAAGAATAATTACTTCCAAAACAAAACAAAAAATGGCAAGAGAAGAATAATGAACCATATAATATTCAAATTTTATCTTTTTAATAATGTAATAATGTTTCATTTTTTGTAGTTTCATAATGGATCGAGGTTGGATAAACAAGTCTAGAGTTACCAAAGAATATGTGGATGGTCTAAAAAGTTTTTTGGACTTTGCATTTAGAGATAAGTCTAGAGTTCAAAGATTCCATGTCCTTGCAAGAAATGTGTGTTTAAAGGTCATCACAACTACAACATCATATATGAGCATTTAATTATAAAAGGGATGTTAGCTAATTATACCACTTGGTACCATCATGGAGAGAAAGTAATGAGTGACATGAGTGATTCTACCAATGTGTCACGTGAACAATCTTCTACACATTTGGAGGTTGATGACCGGCAACCACTAAATGAGCATGTTGTTATGAGGCAGTTACTAAATGATGCATTTGAGACATACACGTCTAATGCGGATAATAATCAAACTATGGACAATGCACCAATGGATTCAAATGTTTCAGAGTCAACGGACGTGGTCAATGATGGACAAAATTTTAGTGAACACATTCCTGATATGAGAAGTTTCCTTGAGTTGGTTAATGATAGCTCAAATCCATTATATCCGGGGTGTGAGAAATATTCTAAGTTATCATTTCTCTTACACCTTTTGCATATTAAATGCCTAAGTGGAATGCCTGGGAAGTACTTTTCTATGTTACTTGAATTGCTTAATGATGCATTTCCTAATATTGCATTGCCTACTTCAAATTACGAAGCAGGGAAAGTGGTTAATCAACTTGGTCTTGGTGTTCAGAAAATTCACGTGTGTACAAATGATTGCATATTGTTTGGGGTGATAGATCTAATTATCAATCATGTGATGTTTGTAAGGTATCACGTTGGAAAGGTACAAAGGGCGGTGGAAGCTCAAGTTATGGTGAAATGCACCCTTTAAAAAACATTCCTGCCAAAGTGTTGCATTCTTTTCCATTGATACCTCAATTGAAGCGAATCTACTTGTCATCTAAAACATCATCCATGATGAGATGGCATAGTGAGCATCGTACAAAAGATGGAATGTTGAGACATCCGGCCGATGCTCAGGCGTGGAAAGCTTTTGATTTAAAGTACCCTTCTTTTGCTTCTGATCCACGCAATGTTAGATTGGGTTTAGCTTCTGATGGTGTTAAACCATTTCGAACAATGCATACAACTTATAGTACTTGGCCAGTGATTCTTATACCTTATAACATGCCACCATGGAAGTGTATGAGTAAGACTTCTATCATATTGTCAATGGTCATTCCCGGCGAAAAAGGTCCAGGAAATGACATTGATGTTTACTTACAACCTCTTATACAAGAGTTGCAGTAGTTGTGGGAAGGCGTGGAGGCCTTTGATTCTTTCGCTGGGAACACTTTTACACTGCGTGGGGCATTATTATTTACAATTAATGATTTTTCAGCATTTGCTAATTTGTCTGGTTGCAGTACTCGGGGTCAATTTGCATGTTTTACATGTCAAGCATCAACATGCTCTACATGGTTGAATGCTGGAAAAAAGTGGTTTATTTGGGTCATAGGCGATGGCTACCTGAAGGGCATCTCTTCCGTAGACAGAAAGAAGCTTTTGATAAATCTGCTGAATATGGACAAGCTCTGAACCCTCCAACTGGAACTGATGTACTAAGACAAACAATATCTAAGATATGCGAGTATGGAAAAGGTAAAGATGTTGGACAAAAAAGAAAGAAAATTGGAGAAATAGATGAACAACAAGCTTTGTGGGAAGATGAAGAATTATCCATTGAGGAGGAGGATGAAGTTGGTGAAGACAATGAAATTAACAGGGACGGTGCTGCTCCTAGTGGTCTTGCTTATAAACAGTGGAAGAAAAAAAGTATATTTTTAAGCTGGAATATTGGGAGCATAACTTGTTACGTCATAATTTGGATGTCATGCATATAGAAAAAAAATGTTTGCGACAATATTATTGGCACATTGATGAATATCAAAGGAAAATCAAAAGACAATTTAGCTGCTAGACGAGATTTGCAAGATTGGGGTATTAGAGAATGGCTTCACCCAGATGATAATGGCGAATATCATCCAGCCATGTATACAATGAATAAAAAACAAAAAGAATTGTTCTTGAAGACCTTGAAGAATATTAAGGTTCCAGATGGATATTCATCCAATATATCCCGGTGTGTTGATATTGATCAACAGAAACTAATGCCCCTTAAGAGCCATGATTCACACGTGTTGATGCAAGATCTACTCCCACTAGCCCTACGATGCTCCATGCCAAAAGAAGTAGCATCAGTAATAATTGAATTATGTGCTTTTTTCAAGAGCTTGTGTTCAAAAGTTTTGGATCCTGTAAATTTGGATATAATGCAAAATCGTGTAGTTGTGACACTTTGTAAGATGGAGAAACTTTTTCCTCCAAGTTTTTTTCACCATTATGGTACATTTGGTGGTTCATCTTGCAACCGAGGCAAAGCTTGGGGGACCAGTTCATTACAGATGGATGTATCCCATTGAGAGGTATATTTTGATTTTTAATTGGTATCAGTTATAATGTTCATATTTATTAGTAAATTTAATAGCACGTATCTTTTTTGTAGGGATTTATTGGTTTTGAAAACTTTTGTCAAGAACAAAGCCAGACCCGAAGGATCGATTGCTCAAGGATATTTGGCCAATGAATGTTTGGTTTTTTATTCTAGATACTTCAAGGGAGTTAACACATTGTTATTTGAAGGGAGAGTTAATAAATCTTTGGAAGGTGAAGAGTTAACATGAGCTTACTTGTTTGACACATCAGGACGTGCTCTTGGTGGTATCATCAATGACACTATTGATAAAAAATCCATGATGTTTGCTCATAGATATGTACTTCTACATAGTAATGAACTTGATCAATGGCGGGAGTAAGTGCTTCATGACTACACAAAGAGTGTAGATTAGGATGTTCTTCTCTTCATCTTGATAATTAACCTATCTTACAGGAATTTCATTACTCAAAAAGAACTTGAGGCTAGACCAAGACATCTTACAGATGCGAAGTTGCAAAACTTAGTGATAAAAGAGTTCTCCAAATGGTTGCAATCCAAGGTGCAAACCATATGTTAACGTTAAAAGTCCCAAAGGCTGTGACGTTTTCCTAAAACTAAATGAATGCTACTTTATTTTTTGTAGGTTCCTAAAATGATTGAAGATAATGAGTCAGATGTTATAATTGCTTTGGCACGTGGTCCATGTCCAGTGGTGAGGAGGTTTAAAGGGTTCATGATTAATGGTTATAAATTTCGAACCAAATCAAGTGAACAACGAAAGACCACCCAAATTAGTGGTGTTATGGTTGCGGTTGATAACAACCATGGTGACAGACAGGGAGATGACGATGAAGAAGTTTAATATGGATCTATGCTGATATTATTGATTACTTTGATAGCTTTAGAATAGTCATGTTCAAATGTCAATGGTATGATATCATTCATAGTACTGGAATGAGAAAAGACGAATATGGATATACGTTGTTAAATTTTGATAGGCAAATTCACACTGGATCTCGATGGCAGGATGATCCATTTATTCTTGCATCCCAAGTTCAACAAGTGTTCTATGTCCAAGATGCCAAAACCCCAAATTGGCACGTTGTACTGAAAAAAAAACCGAGGGACTTAAATGATATGGGAGTAGAGGATGATAGTGTTTCTATTACATCATTATCATTACCAAATGAAAATGATGCCGATTTGAATGAAGATCATTAACATTGTAATGAAATTTAATAAATTACCTTGTATGCATATAATTGACAACATATGGAGTAGTCAACTTTATTTACTTATTCTATAGTTACGTTGTAGCAACATTGTGGCGTCATGATAGTCTTAGTTTTTTCCAAATCTTTTTGTTTTCATGAGCCAAGAGGTATATAGTAGTCATTCCAAATCTTCTTGGTGTTGTTTATACTGTTCAGGTATGTTTACATGGTATTCTTTCACATATATTTGATATTATTTCTTCCCGAAGTTTTAAATATGAATTTTGGTTTGTCCTCATTCTTCTGTTCTGCTAATTTTATTTTTGTCTTTCTTTTCAATGCATGGCTCAGATTCCAGGGTTGTTGTGGTTTTTGTGAAATCTATGAATTTTAGTATCTTGGTATTTGTAAACATTGTATTTGATGTTATCATATTTGAGTTTAGTTTAGTTTGGGTCGGTTGTTTGATTTAGGGCTCGATGATATTAATTGACGAATGCCTGGTCGTGGTGGTGAATCGGGAGGTGACGGGTGAGTTGATATAGTGGGATATGGAGTAGGAGGCGAGGGTGGGGTTATGGTGTACTTCAATGAGGTGGTGGTTGAATTGCTGTGGTGGCAGTAAGATAATTAAAAACAATTTGTTTCATCTCTTCTTTATTTAACACCAAGAAATCTATTGGGACGAATTGTACCAGAATTGTTAGGTTCATTGTTTAGCAATAAGACATCTTTAAATAACGGCAGACTTTTACACGAGAATGACTTGATGTTCCACCATGTGGATGACATACTATCCTGTTGGTCTCATTTCTATGTTCTCATGGTTTCTTTGACATGTTAAATGAGGCTTGTTTAGTGACTCATAGATACACAGTTCTAACATTTGGGCTTTGTAGAGTTTGTCTAGAGGAAAAGTATAGAGCTTCTATTCAGAGATACATGCGACAAGTTATCGGTAACCTTTGCCTTTATGGTCACCCTTTAGAATGATTTAAGTAGGACATTGTGAATGTAGACTCCGCTAGATGTTGGTAGAAGCTCCACCTTGAATATCAAAATGAAAGCATAGTTATGTTAATGAGGGTTCAATGGATGGTCATGTTTTGTAACCTGCAACTGTTCAGGGTGGTCAACAGCCTAGTAATTAATGGAAAACTATACGAAAGCAGAAATTACAGTTTTACAAAAGAAATGCACATGCAAGAGTAATGTCATGGGATGGATGCGATGTCAAGTAGACAAATGCTGTTTTTCATTTCTGGTCATTTCTGGTCATCCATTGGTCATCCACGTGTGACTTTGTTTGTGCTAAATGCAGGTAGAAAAGAGTGATCGTGCCAGCCCTCCCAACACTGAAATAAAGGATTGCATTTGTCGGTATGCTTTAATACATATACAATTTAAATACTTTGCCTATGTTGCTTTTGGCTCAATTCTGACAAGCATGCTTTTAAGAACTTTCTAGCTAAACTCCTCGTAGTGAGGGAAAAAATTAAATTAAATTCTTTGTAACATAACTCTTCATTGTTCTTTTTTAGGCATGTTTCTGGGTAAAGTTTGATTTTTTCTCTTGAATTGGAATTACTTTTTCAGCATATGGACAATGCGCTTTTAATGAGACATACTTTTCCCAACGTGCTTATGATCTACACACTTCTCTACAGATACAGATTTAGGTGACTTAAATATGGCCCCAGTCAAGAGAAAGCTAAAAATGATCTTTTCAGGACAAAGTTAAGAGGGTGGCATATCATCTGCACCTGCACCTACAAGAGATGAACCTGTATTATCTAGACCTCCACTTGCACCCATGCCAACTGCGCCTGCACCGAGACAGTCTGCTCCAACACAGCATGCAGACGTGCCACTTGCACCTTCAGTTGTAGCGTCTTTTTTGGCAACTTCATCATCTAATACACCTTCATCATCTGCTACACCTTCATCATCTACTACACCTGCTAGTGGTAAGTCACATCTTCATTTGAATGAAAGTTTCTTCATCACTTGAAATATTATATTTGTCATGTTTTAGCTACCTTATGGATTTAACAAATATATTATATTTGTCATGTTTTAGCTACCTTATGGATTTAACATATTTTTATTGCAGATAAGAATACAAGAGGTAAAACAACGATGAAAGATGTATGCACTTTACCAAAAGAAAAGAGAATACATGTCATGACAAACAGTCATGATCAACCGATTTCTGAAACTACATTGTTACTAATGAACTACCTTGGCACATTAGTAAGGAGTAATGCAATAATTCCTTTTCGTGCAAAGTCATGGCACAATGTTGATCAGCCATACAAAGATCATCTTCTTACTCTTTTAAAGGTATGTCTCTCACTTGGCCAATGTCTATTTTGATTTTATAAACGATGAAACCAATATTGCTTGATGCGTGATATTGTTTTCATTTTTTTATTACAGAAAAAATTTGAATACAACCCGAACATGGATGAATTCCTTTTACAATTAGCCGGTAATAAATTGCGTGATTATAGATGTGAGATGAAGCGTGATTATTATGCAAAAAACAAGAAGCCAACGGAAATTCCTGAGTATGATTGGCAAATTTGGGTTGAGAGGTGGAATCAGAGGATATGAAGGTGATCATTTTTATTATTTTCTGAGTTTTATTAAAGTTTTTAAAATCTTCTATATGATGTCTTCTTTCATCTCATTAAAATTTTTAATTTCGTAACTTTGTAGAGTCTCAAAAGGCGAAAGAAAGTGCTGAATCACAAATAATTCGCCATAGAAATGGTTCCAAGAGTTATGCTAGAGAAAGACATGATTATGTATGTATACCTTATTTTAGTTTTAATTGTTATTTTTATTTGTATATCATTTTTAATTATTAAAAATTAGTGCACATATGTGAAATCAGTATAATTTATTAATATTCTCTAGGCTTCTTTTAATTTTTAACATGGTTTCTTTTATGAAAATTTCTATTTACAGGTGCAAGAGCATGGCGTTGAACCCGGACCAGTAGATTTTTTCTCTATCACTCACTTGAAAAAGAATAAAACCTTTGATCCTGTTACTGCAAATATTATTGTATATATTTTATTTAAATTTCACTTGGTTTTTATCCTAACAATTGATTTAAGTTGATATTGACTCATTTTTTATATTGACAATAGAACACTGTTAATGATCGGGTGGATGAAATAGTTGAAGATTCAACAGACATAGAACAAGTCCATGCAGCACAAGAAACGTCGCTTAATGAGGCCTTGGGAAAAGAACGACCTGGCCGTGTTCGAGGATATGGACTTGGCGTCACACGATCTAAGATCAACAAAAGTACGCCATCAAGTTGTAGTCAAAGCGATGTATGAGTGTTGAGGATGGAGAGTGAAGTGTTGAGGATGGAGAGTGAAGTAAATTTTTATAAACAACTTACGCTTCGCTTGTGGAAAGAAATGCACCCAAATGAGCCTGAACCAATTCACGATCAAATAATTCCTCTTTTTGATAGACATGTATTTTTACATATTCTCCCAAACCCAAATGTTTTTATTTTAAACAATAATCTGAAACATTCCAGATTTTTTCAATGCTTTTTCAATGGTCTTCCATCGTTTTGTTCCAGTTTGTTGTAGTTTCTGGACTTCCTTACCGTAGCATGGCTATAGTTTTTTTCAATGTTTTTTCAAAGTTGGCTATGATACTGTACATGTTGTGTGCACGATTTTTCTATTTATCAAGGGTCTCATCTGAATCTGTGAGAAAGTAACAACGATGTTCTGACCAACTTTCATGTATCATATCTGAAATGTCCCTCGTATGGTGGGTGCAAATACAGGCTCCTAATGCTAGTAGCAGGCCGTCATGTAACTCAAGCGGAGGAAGTTATCCAGCAACCAATGAAAATTGAGTAAGTTATGCATTGAGAGTATTTTATTTGATATCAAATTTTTTGCAATATTTTGATAACTGCTTTAAGAAACTCATAGGTTCAGAGCTTTAGCTGATCGTAGCTCATCTGTTCATTTGCTGAAGTCCCAATAATGTTTAAGGTTTTAGTAAGGTAGGCATATTGCATACAAATGTATATTTTACTATACTTCTTCACACTACTTGGTAGTAATTTTTGTGAATTAAGTGCATCTCCTTATCCCACCCCATCAATTTATTGAAAAAAGGTTAGTTCTCTTTTAATTTTTAGCAACTTCTTTGTAATCTTAAACATTTAACACAAACTTTCATGAACATGAAAGGAAAACGATTGATAATAATCCTTTAGTGGGCAATAATTCAGTGCTGATATCAATGTCACTAAAGATGGCTACAAGTTTGAAGATGCATACTTTATGATATTGAGACAATTTAACTAAAAAGTAACCGACCTCTTCAAACTATCAATGTGGTGTCGAATGGCTGAACAAAGATTTGGACTAACTGTCACAAAAAGTTGACGCAAGAAATTCTTGTCTACAGTCAATCTTTCAATTGGTTCAGAGGTGCTTCCAAAATTTTCAATGAGTGATTCATTATATCCGTCCAATGAAAGTGAGCATAATTGTTCCCTTTGTATTAGCTTCATTTTTAACACAGTTGTTTTTCCAGTTCCTGATCTTCCAAGAATAAATGCAGACTGAGGATAAAGAATGATATCTCGTTCTTCATCAGTCACTTCAAACAGAAGATCAATCTCCTTCCCATTTGTATTAGAAAGCAAGTGCTTAATCATACCAAAGTTAAGGAGTAAAACTTCATAAGCAAGAGACTTTCCGAGACCTTTGAGTTCTCAACATAATTTCCAGTATCAGATGTTCCATTGTTTAATTAATCCTCAGTGATTGACTTTTGTACTTGATAAAGCTTTCATTAGCCCCCCACGCCATTGGAACTTGCAAGTTATTAGCACAATAAATTTTAAGGGTTAGAACTTCCACACTTGAATAAAAATGTCACATGACACCCAAGTTTAAAGAAATTATAAATGCGGCAAGGACATTTCAATAACAAATGAAATGACTATAGATGTGTAGGGGGTTCTGGTATGGTTTATTTATTTATTTTTTGATTTCTGATGTGAAAGGGATGCTATGGAAGGAATTCAAGAAGTTATGAAGTACCTATCACCACTTGATTTGGTTCTGCAGCGACTGACATGGTCATCGGTATATGTCAGATAAATGGACTCCAATCGTTTAACCAGATTTGGGATATCTGACAATGGTACGATATCCCATATCTTCAATACTTGTGTATAACTTGAATATTTCATTATATCAATTGTGCAAATAATGTACAGCCTGTCCACCTTAACTTGCATTATCAGCTGAGAAGAACTTTCACCACTTAAGCTGATCATAGCTCATTTGTTCATTTGTTGAAGTCCCAATAATTTTTACTATACTTCTTCACACTGCTTGGTAGTAATTTTTGTTGGTCTCATCATCAATCTCCCCATTTCATTTCCCATTTTTATGCTGGTAATGGCCTTCTTAGATAACTTTGTGGATCATTGCTCTGGGAATTTCCTTGAGCATGATGGTAGAGCTTAATTGCAGGTAAAAAAAGAAGATCATTTCAGCAAATTGCATTTGGTCCCATTCTTTTTTGTTTTGAACAACATGATCATCTAGGAAGAATTTACAGGTCACAAATCCGAACTAGCTTTGACATAACAAACATGCAAAGAGCAAAGAGATGATTTAGTTATGTAGAAATAAATAATACCAGCTGTTACGCCTATTTGACCGAGACCCAAAAAGCACGAGCCCAGGAGCCCGACTACTGGTCAAGAGCCCATCTGCATCCTCAAAGCCCATTCGACAAAGGCCCTATAAGGGACCTTCTCGAATGTCGATCCGACCCGGACCCGATAAACCGCTGGTCACTCGACAACTCCTGCGAAAACCGCTCCCCCGAATGCGCGACCACTAAAGGGCGGTAATGGGGAGGTGCTGGGATGGCGGAGAGAGCGGCGGCGAGGGGGCGGATTGATGGGGCATGATCGAGGGAGGGCGTGGGACGTGGGCCAGGGGCAGTCACGCTGGGAGCTCTACAAAAGGGCCAGGAAGACGACGAAGAAAGGGACCGCATCTCAGGTAACAAAACCTAAGGTACTCCATCAATGACCTCGTTCCCCCAATTCATCTCCTTCCTCCCCCGCTCGCGTCGAGAGACGCCGTTACGATCTCCTCACGAGTCGAACCGTCTCCGCCGGGCCTCCTTTCTCAGATCTCTATCTGACTTAGGCATCGGAGGGGATTTGGCCGGAACCAAGGTCCGGCCCCCTGACGAGCGTTCTCGTCTACGCAGGTGGACAGCTGATCAACGGGCCGAGGCTACCCCTCGCCCCTCTCCGACCACTCGATCAACTGGACAGTGAGGCTTCCCCTCACCGTCAGCCTGCCGAGGCCGAGCACGTCCTACCGAGGCCGAGCGTCTTAATCGGGTCTGAGACTCTCCCTCGCCACCCGTCGGTCGTGCATCTACCCGGGCGACTGAGGCTACCCCTCGTCCCCCTTCCAGCCGAGGCCGAGCACGTCTGTCCGAGGCCGAGCGCCTCAACCAGGGCCGAGGCTTCCCCTCGCCCCTTCTGCACCGATTCGAAGCCCCCCGAGGGACCCAAAGCGGGCCCCTTGACCACGTTGACCGGGTTCTCCACGGTCAACGCTTTGTAGTGAGAAAACACTCTGAAACATCTGGCGCCGTCTGTGGGAACGAAAACTGTCCCACGAAGAAACAAACCACATCTGCGATGACGCGGCCTCCCTCCTCTCGGCGAAAGAAGGGCGAGGCCCCGACGCGGGGCGACAGGGCCCGCCATCGTGGCCAAGAATAGGCACGGGACCGACGCGAGGAGAGTCGTGAGGAAAGGGCCGGGAGGCCCTCCCCTTCCCCACCGGTCGGGAGACTGAGTGCGCCCGTAACGGCGCGCAGCTCGGACGTGGCTTTGGTGGTATCAGTGGTCATAGACACTACCTTGGTACGACGGCTGCTTGTCGACACCGGCAGCTCCTGTGACGTCCTGTTTATGTCAACCCTGGAGAAGATGGGCCGGCAGAAAGAAGACTTGCGACCTCGCTCGGGTCCCGTGGTTGGATTCACGGGTCACTCCACCCCCATCATCGGCACTATCCATCTCCCGGTGACGCTCGGAGACACACCAGACTCAGTGACCCTGGCGGTGGAATTCATCGTATTGGGGATCGGGTCAGAATACAATGGGATCATCGGCCGACCCCTACTCAACGCCGTCGGCGCGGTGGTCTCGACCCTCCATCGGACCATCAAGTTCCGAACGCCGGGGGGATGGGGCAAGTCGAAGGCGACGCGGGGAGACCGAATACCTGCTATCAACTGGCGGAGGAAGGTCCCGAGGATCGTCTAGCTGACCGGATGGCCGCGCTCAACTTAAGGAGTGGGCCTAGGCCCACCCCTGCGGAGGAGCAGGAGCAAATCCCGGTCACGGACATCGAGGGCCAGTTCGTCTCGATCGGGAGAGGGCTGAGCCCGGACCTGATGGATCAGCTGATCGAATGCCTGGAGGCGAACCTGGACATCTTCGCCTGGTCACCTGAAGACATGCCCGGCGTGGACCCCCAGGTGATCGTCCACCAGATCAACGCCGACCCCAACTTCAAACCGGTTAGGCAGAAGAAGCGTAACCTGGGCGGCGAGAAGATGAAGGCAGCCTCCGAGGAAGTGGAGCGTCTCCTCGATGCCGGCTTCATATGAGAAGTCTGGTACCCGGAGTGGCTGTCGAACGTGGTGATGGTCAAAAAACCCAACGGGAAGTGGCGAATGTGCGTGGACTTCAGTGACCTCAACAAGGCCTGCCCCAAGGACAGCTACCCCCTGCCGCGCATCGACCACCTGGTGGACAACGCCTCGGGATACGAGATGCTAAGCTTCATGGACGCTTACTCCGGGTACAATCAAGTCCAGATGGACCCCCGGGACGAAGAGATGACAGCCTTCACGACGGACCGGGGAACCTACTGCTACAAGAAGATGCCCTTTGGCTTGAAGAACGCGGGGGCCACCTACCAGAGAATGGTCAACAAGGTGTTCAGCTCCCAGATCGGGAGGAACCTAGAAGTCTACGTCGACGACATGCTTGTCAAGTCAAGGCGACCGGAGGACCACATCGCCGACTTGCGGGAGACCTTCGAGCGGTTGCGGCGACACCACATTCGGCTCAACCCCGCGAAGTGCACGTTCGGGGTAAGATCTGGCAAATTCTTGGGATTTATGATAACTAATCGTGGTATTGAAGCTAATCCCGACAAGATCGAGGCGCTGGTCAACATGCGCGAGCCGACGACGATCAATGAGCTACAGAGGCTGAACGGGCGCATCGCAGCCCTGGGGCGATTCCTTTCCAAATCAGCGGAAAGATCGCTTCCCTTCTTCAAGGTCCTGAGGAAAGCAATCGCGGAACCTCCGAACAATAGGAAGACGATACTCTGGGACGAAGACTGCTCCCGGGCGTTCGGGGACCTCAAAGAGTATCTCTGCAGCCCCCCTCTCCTGTCCAAACCCCAGGAAGGGGAGTCGCTGAGCCTTTACCTGGCGTGCGCGGAGGAAGCTGTGAGTTCGGTGCTGATCCGGGAGGACGGCGGGGTGCAATGGCCGGTATATTACACGAGCCGGATCTTGAAGGGGGCGGAGGTACGATACTCGCCCATGGAGAAACTGGCGTACGCCCTCGTCCTCTCAGCATGAAGGCTCCGACCCTATTTCCAGGCCCACACCATACTGATCCTGACCGACTCGCAGCTGGAACAGAACCTCAAGAGATTCGATCGAATGGGAAGGATGCTAAACTGGGGAGTGGAACTGAGCGAGTTCGACCTCCGATTCAAACCGCGCACGGCCATCAAAGGACAGGCCCTAGCCGACTTCATCGCCGAATGCACGACGGAAGGAAATGGCCCCCCAGAGGGAGAAGGCCCAGGGACGGTAACTGCTCAACCCCTGTCCTTTCTTTCGGCTGACCACTTTCAGCCAGAGGATCCAGGAGCGTGGATAGTTCATGTGGACGGGTCGGCCACACAGTCAGGAGGCGGGGCCGGGATTGCGATCCGATCTCCGGAGGGGAACATTGTGGAATACGCGTTGCGGTTCGAGTTCCCGGCCACGAACAACGTGGCGGAATACGAAGCTGTGATCAACGGCCTGAGGCTGGCCCTGGAGCTCGGGGCCGAGTCCGTCCGCCTCCTCAGCGACTCGAAGCTCACTGTCAACCAACTCTTAGGGAGCTACGAGGCACGGGAGGAGGCGATGCAGAGATATCTCCCAGTCGCCAGAGCGGCGATGTCCAAATTCAAGGACGTGGAGGTCTTACACCTCCCACGATCAGAGAATGCGCGTGCCGATGCGTTGTCAAAGCTGGCCTCGTCCTCGCCAAAGGAGCTGGGCCACACCATCTACGTAGAGAACCTGCCGTCCCCCAGCACGATGGAGCACGAGGTGATGGCGATCGACCAAGAGCCCACCTGGATGGACCCGATCATCCGATACCTCACCCACGGAGAGGTGCCGGTCGATGGGGACGAGCGCCGAACCCTAGAGAGAAAAGCACTCCGATACGTGATCCATGAGGGGACGCTCTACCGGAGACGCTGGACCAAGACGGACGTCCTCCCATACCTGAAGTGCATCGGACTGCAAGAAGCTGACTACGTCCTACGGGAGGTTCACGACGGGATCTGCGGGAATCACCACGGGGGCAAGATAGTCGCGCAGAAGATCTTAAGGCAGGGGTAGTACTGGCCGACCTTGGCCAAAGATGCTACAAGCTACGTCCAGAAATGCCAAGAATGCCAGAGGTACGCCCACCACATCTCGACTCCTCCATCAGAGCTCATCCCTATCGTGAGCCCCCTCCCCTTTGCGAAATGGGGGCTCGACATCCTCGGACCGTTCAAACCAGGACGAGGGCAGCAGAAGCACCTGATCGTGGCAGTGGACTACTTCACCAAGTGGATCGAGGCCGAGCCGTTGGCAACCATCACGTGGAAGAAAGCGAAAAGCTTCGTGTGGAATTCCATCATCTCCCGATTCGGAGTACCACGGGCCATCGTCACAGACAACGGGAAGCAGTTCGATTCTGCAGGGTTTAAAGATTTCTGCGAGGAATGGGGAATCAAGCTCCTCTTTGCCTCGGTAGCACACCCCCAGACCAACGGGATGGCAGAAGCGGCCAACAAGTGTATCATAGAGCCCCTCCGGAAGAAAGTGAAGGACGCCGAAGGGAACTGGCCGGAAGAGCTCCCCGGGATACTCTGGTCATACCGGACGACCCACAAGGAGGCTACTGGCGAGACCCCCTTCATGCTCACCTACGGGGCCGAGGCGGTGGTACCGATCGAATTGGGTGAAGAATCTCTTCGCCTCAAATACTTTGACGAAGACCGGAACTCGCAGGGCCTAGGGCTCAGCCTGGAGCTCCTCGACGAGCGACGGGAGCAGTCACTGGCCACCATCGTCCGCCAAAAGCAGAAGGTGGCCCGATACTACAACGCTCGGGTGCGGGGGAGAAGCTTCCACCTCGGGGACCTGGTCCTCCGGAAAGCGGGCTTCACCACTGATACCGCTCGCAAAGGGAAGCTCGCGGCTAGATGGGAGGGACCCTACAAAGTCGTCGAGGTCCTCGGACCCGCAGCCTACCGACTAGCCGACATGGAAGGGAGAGTTCTCACTCACACTTGGAATGCGGAACATTTACGCAAGTACTTTCAATAGATGTATCGCTTCCTATGAAATAAATTTGTTTTAAATTCATTCCTTTCCAGATAAAGCAAAAAGGTATACAGAAGGATACACGAAGAGGTCGAGGGGCATTCCCCTCCCTCATTTTTCTCCGGGGGCACCGGGGGAGCCACAGGCTGGCAGCTCACTAGGGTCTCCCCCCTTACTCCGTTCGGCGTCAGAGTACATCCGAAGTTTCTCGAAGTTGATCCCCGAGAGCGGGAACTTCTCTTGGATCTCGGACTGGCACTGGGCGAAGCCCTTCTCGTACGCCTCCGATAAGGCGGTCTCCACAAAGGAGGTGGCATACTCCGCCACGGCATCCTGAGCGATCCGGGCCGGATCCACCTCCTCGAGCCCACGCAGCTGGGCCTCTAAGGTCTCGACCTGGCGTTGGTGCTCCGCCCTCTCCTTCTCGATCTCCCGGGATTTCTCTCCAAGTTGGGCTGCAAGGGCCCTCGCCTGCTCCTCCACCGCATCCAGACGATCGGAGAGCTCCGAGGCTTCAGAGGCAGCAGCCGGGTCGGGGATCTGCTTGACTCCTCCAGACGCGCCGACATCTTTTAAAAGAGAGGCGAGCCGCGTCTCGGCCTCTGACTTCGCGGCCAGAGCCAAGGCTCTCTCACGATCCGCCACCTCCAGGGCAGAGGACAGCTCAGTTATGCAGGAGTCCAGGGACTGGACCCGCGCTTCCTCCAACTGACCAGCTTCCTCCTCCTCCTCGCCAGGGACCTCAGGGCCTAGCCCGGCCACGGATTTGGCTTTGGGAAGAGCCGCGAATTGGCGCCTCATCGAGAGGCCCACCGAGGACAACTGTGCCAAAGCAACGAAGGTAAGACGGCAAAAGCAGCTGGAGAACGGGGGGACAAGCAGAGACACACTACCTGTTGACCAGCCTGGATCACGAAGGTAGCCAAGCAATCACCTCTGACTCCGTCCAACACCGCCTGGTCGGGAGGGAGACAACAGTTCTCGGCCACTCGAGCGGCGGCTCCACGGCTCGAGAACACCGACTCCTTCTCCCCCACTGGAAAGCGTGGACAAAGAAGACCCTCCCCTGACGAAGGGAACTCGCCAGGAGCGGAGCGGAACGCCCCAAGATACCGACTGTAAGCATCAGGGAGAGAGCCGTCCGGGAGAGGTGAAGGGCCGGCCCACGGCCAGGCAACCTCAACGGGAGCAGGATGAGGTCGGTCAGCAGTCGGCTGGACGTCGACCCCCTCGACCCCCTCACGGAGCCTCTTGGGAGACCCCTGCAAGGGGAGAGAGGGAGACGACATCTTCTTTCGCTTCGAGCCTCCGGACGCGGTCACAACCCGCTGCTTCTTCCGGACCGCCAACACATGGTCCCTTCTGCGCGGATCCGGGTTTGGGACCTGCACGAGAGCGCTGGCAGGAGAAGGACTGAGAGGGAACCCACCTGCACTCAAAGAAGAAATGAGAGACAGAGCAGAACCTGGGCGACCTCGAGGGGCGAATGTTCGGAGCAGCTTACCTAGGGGCCACACCGTCTTACGCAAATTGTGGTCACTAAAGAGGAAGTCGATCGAGCGCTCCCTCGTAGGAATTGCCAACATGTCCCTCGCCGTCTGTTGCTCAGCGAACGTCGGCTCACCCAGATTAAGAACAACGGCACCGGCCGCCTCCCACCGAGCCGGGAAGGGTACACTCGAGGGGAATGTGACGAACACGTATTCCCCCTTCCAGCGTTTCAGAGAGCTCGGCAACCCCAGCACCAGGGACATCTTCGGGCGGGCGCTGATGTAAATCCACGCCCCCGATTGGTGGAGGCTCAGGCGGTAGAACTGGGCAAAGAGGCGGAGAGAGGGCACCACACCCTTCAGCATGCAGACGACAACGAACCCGACGAGGATCCCGACGGCGTTGGGACAGAATTGACACAAGCACATATTGTGGGCCTGAAGGAACTCAACGATAAAAGGATGAAGCGGGAAACGGAGCCCGAAGTGGAAGCACTTCTCATATATTCCGACCTCATTGGGACCAGGAGAGCAGATCTGCTCGTCAGCCCCAGGGGCACGAGCCGAGTAGGGCGGAAGCAGGTAGGAGGAGCGCATGCTCCTGATGGCGGTGGCACAGATCGACGAAGGCCACGCCAAGACCTCAGAAGGAACCCCTGAAAGATCATCCCCATGCTGACTAATCGCCGAAGGAGTGCCACCCGCCAGACCTGGAGCCGCATCGCGCTCCGACCGAACCGAACCCGTAGCAGAGGAAGACGACATGGGGTAGAGCTCAGACAGAAGGGGGATCAGTGCAAAGAAGAAAGACGATGGGATGGCGGCTCACGAATCCCTCGGCTTCTCCACTTAAGACGACTCCGCGAGCGGCAGGGATAAGCTTGCCGCTACACGTGGCAACATCTGAAGGCCGACGGCGCTTCGGAACCCGCGCCTTAAAAACATCGAACGGGCCAACTCATGATGAAGACTAATAAATGAGTCGGCATCGACTGGAGAGCTTGTCAAAATCGGCAGAAGTCACATCGGCCGAGCCGAACCGGCCGAGGCCGATCAACCCGATCGATGGGGGCAATTGTTACGCCTATTTGACCGAGACCCAAAAAGCACGAGCCCAGGAGCCCGACTACTGGTCAAGAGCCCATCTGCATCCTCAAAGCCCATTCGACAAAGGCCCTATAAGGGACCTTCTCGAATGTCGATCCGACCCGGACCCGATAAACCGCTGGTCACTCGACAACTCCTGCGAAAACCGCTCCCCCGAATGCGCGACCACTAAAGGGCGGTAATGGGGAGGTGCTGGGATGGCGGAGAGAGCGGCGGTGAGGGGGCGGATTGATGGGGCACGATCGAGGGCGGGCGTGGGACGTGGGCCAGGGGCAGTCACGCTGGGAGCTCTACAAAAGGGCCAGGAAGACGACGAAGAAAGGGACCGCATCTCAGGTAACAAAACCTAAGGTACTCCATCAACGACCTCGTTCCCCCAATTCATCTCCTTCCTCCCCCGCTCGCGCCGAGAGACGCCGTTACGATCTCCTCACGAGTCGAACCGTCTCCGCCGGGCCTCCTTTCTCAGATCTCTATCTGACTTAGGCATCGGAGGGGATTTGGCCGGAACCAAGGTCCGGCCCCCTGACGAGCGTTCTCGTCTACGCAGGTGGACAGCTGATCAACGGGCCGAGGCTACCCCTCGCCCCTCTCTGACCACTCGATCAACTGGACAGTGAGGCTTCCCCTCACCGTCAGCCTGCCGAGGCCGAGCACGTCCTACCGAGGCCGAGCGTCTTAATCGGGTCTGAGACTCTCCCTCGCCACCCGTCGGCCGTGCATCTACCCGGGCGACTGAGGCTACCCCTCGTCCCCCTTCCAGCCGAGGCCGAGCACGTCTGTCCGAGGCCGAGCGCCTCAACCAGGGCCGAGGCTTCCCCTCGCCCCTTCTGCACCGATTCGAAGCCCCCCGAGGGACCCAAAGCGGGCCCCTTGACCACGTTGACCGGGTTCTCCACGGTCAACGCTTTGTAGTGAGAAAACACTCTGAAACACCAGCCTGTATTCAAATATGGTGAGATTACCATAGGTGATGATACAATGACCATAATTGATAGTATGCATTTGATATATTGAAAGCAATGCATTAACTCTTCTCACCCGCACTGTAGAAAACGAACATAAACTCCCCCTGCCAATTGTAGACTGTTTGAAAATCATGGCTTATAAAATTAGTAATCCATGGTTTACAAACAATCTACAATTGGCAGGGGATTTTATTGAAACAACAGATACACAGTACATGTCTTCGCATAATTCAAATAGAGAAAACCACCATCCTTGCAATCACTAGAAATCATAGAATCAAGCAGCTCTAACTGATTATACAAATAATCGAGTGTAAGGTTTGGTGCAAGTGATGCAACCATGCATGTGTGGGATTTATCCCCTATTTATGGGGGGGGGGACAAAATCACATCATGGCTCTAGTGTTTATATTCAAGGTAGTAAATTACCCTCCTTTTATTCATGGTTCCTTTACCACATTGCTTCATTACCACTTTCTGCAAGATCATAGAAAGTTCAGTTATATTAATTAAAAGTTCAAGAGATATGCCAAAAAATTTGTATATTAGACACACATGTTTCTATAAAACTAGACTATTTTGCTTATATGTCAACTAGTATGCATACGAATCAAGAAATAGTTGAAACTATATCAAAACTGAAACGGAAACTTAGGTCAAAACCCACAAAATGAATTGGACCCAGCCACATATGTGAGAAACTAAAACTGAGTTGTGGGCCTTGATGTATGCAAATAAACATCTGTTGACTGTGGGATTTAATTCCAACTCATCAACTTGCGCATAGTTAGAAATTAGGAACAATGATAATAGTCGCCAATATTCACATGATAAGTTGATAACATATGGAGAATGGGCAGGATATGAATTAGCAAATGTAAATCCATATATCCACTAAGATGAGGGTAGTAACTCAGTCTTACAGGAACTGGGAGTGAGATGAATGCATAAGTAGTAGGAATCAGTTCTTACTTTCTTTTATGTGTCTTAAAACTTGAAGTAGATTATTATACTGACTGGTGCATATCTGAAAGCAAGAACACTTGTCGTACATTACAAGCAGCAGATGGTCTTTTTCTGGAACAATGAATTATTTCGGGCGTAATTAGTCTCATAGGCGCTAAAAGTTGGCCATTATCAGGTATCAAACTTTGGAAAGGTGCTTGCTCTAAAATTTCTGGACCTAAAACATAAAATTGCTGCCAGTTGCATTAAAATCTGCATATAATTATGCATATAATTATGGACCAATTTTGAAAGGAATATTGTGTTTTGCCATATAATATACCAGTTGACTATAAGAAGGCAATCCAAATTTATAAAGAAATAAATATTTTTCAATATTCAGTATTTTACACATGTTGTGCCTATGCAGGTAGACGCTGAGAAGAACAAAAAAGATGAAAAAGGAAACATGAAAAGAAGGATTGTGGTCATTGCCAGCATAAGGACTTTGAGCCAAATACTTGGAGCGAAGACAAATATTGCGATGTTGATCACTCCATATTTTACACCTTTTTTCCGCATGTTTTCACGCCATTTCGATTGCTCATATTGCGGTTTTCAAGATTATTCGACAATATTGCGATGCTTTTCACTATTTCTTGTTTTTGTCGGATTTCAGGAAATATGAAGCGATCGGGAGCAAAAATGAGCTTAAAGGATTTGCACCCACTCTGGAGTGTCAACCATGGCCCTTTTGAGGGTTATTCTGCAATGGAAGATGAGTGGAAGAAGAAAGAACGTCGTAGGAGCGACGAGGAAGCGAAAAGATGGAGATTGGGCATTTTCAGCATGCCACTCGGCCGAGTGAAGGAGTCACTCGGCCGAGCATTGAGACCCCGCTCGGCCGGCCAGATCGGACATGCAACAGAGATGTATCAGCGTGCACTCGGTCGAGCATCGCACGCCCATTCGGCCGAGTGCGGAGACTCCGTCCGCCCGAGTGGCACCCAGACGACGGCAAGCCAAAATGTCCAACTCTCTGTAATCCGTCAGTCGACTACAAGCTCCGACTCGGCTGAGTTCCAAAATCCCCTCGGCCGAGTGACATTTGCCACTCGGCCGAGTGATGCCGAGGACACGAAGCGCCCAGATTTTCAGACATCCTCCCATTCTTTTGAAATCTGCTATCATTCCAGTGGGTAAATTATTTTTCTCATATTTTTTATGGATAGTAGACTTCATGACGGTTCCAACGCCGCCAAGAACGCACCAATCGGAGGTCGGATGAAATCTGGAGAATTTCTGCAAGTTGACGCTACGGTGCAGAAATTTCCACTCGGCCGAGTCACATGTTCCACTCGGCCGAGTCGGCGACGGGCCCAGATTTAAGTTGCGGTTTGGGCTGTTTTTGGGCATGATTTTGAGGGGTTTTCTAGGGTTTTCTTGCTAGGGTTTTGGGGGGATATATAAGGGTTTTGTAGCCACCATTAGAGAGGATCCCCATTATGTTTTCTTAGTTCCAAGATGTTTTCTTATTGATTATTTTAGAGGTTAGGCCATGCCCTAGGCCCCCTCTTGGATCTAAAAGCTTGTATTTTGGATTGAAGATCTTCATCAAGCTAAGTATTTTCTTCTTTTTATTTGAATCTTTGTTTTTCTATCTTTTTGTATGCAAGCAATGATTTCTATTGATTCTCATATCCTTATTGCTATGCTAGAGTAGATTTGTTGTTCTAGGGTTTGGGGATGAACCCTATGGATCTAATTTCATATTTGTAATGAATGAATTTCTAAATTGCTAGAATTGCTAGGAGGTTAGGTTGTGATTGATTTACTACGGATAGCTAGGGATTTCCATCGATTTGGGATTTGCAAGAGATTGGATTCTAATCGATGGGAAGGCCTAGATATTCGATTTAGATTTACAATTGGATTTCTCTAGATTTGGTTTGCAAGAGATTGGACCAAAGCTAGGATTTTTAATTGTAAATCTATGCCAATATTCGTTTGCAAGAGATTGGACGAATACGAACTATCACAACCTAGATCGTGACTCGAGTTTGCACGAGAGTGGGCTCGAGAAGCGATTGGACAATGATGTCGATCCTAATGCTAGTGGCTTAGGTTGGGGTTTGCACGAGAGTGGGCTCTAATCTAGGTTTGCTATAGACCGGCAATAGCGCGAGAGCGTGAGCTTGGTTCTCTATTCAGTTACGACTAGCTCACCTCAACGCAAGCCTAGTAATATTGAGATTCACTATTCACAATGACGAATGACGATCCGTAGTGGGGATTCCCTAGCCCTAGACTCTTTTATTGTATTGTATTTGAATCGATATCTGACCGATTTCTCTATCTCCGACACCGACATCCATCACCATTGCCATTACATCATACCATAGCCATCTCCACCGATAATACCTTCGTAGTCAAACCAACCTAGGATAGATTGGAGCCAACACCACCTCCTCGTGTTCGATACCCGCTCGCCACTACGCCGTGCGCTTGCGGTAAAACTACAATCGTTCTCCGGGTGTATATCCGGGGCCGACCAAGTTTTTGACTAGGTTGTGCTCTTGGGTTGCATTCCGGGGCCGATCAAGTTTTTGGCGCCGTTGCCGGGGAGGTGTTTCCGTTGGGTGCCAATTTGTCACAATTAGGTTGATTAGACTACGAAAAAAATAAAAATAAATAAAAAGGAAATTTTCACCCCCGCCACCATTATTATTATTTCTATATTCTTTTGTACCACTGATATTTTTCTCCAGGTATTTATCTTTGTTGATCAGGTGCTATGGATTATACTACGTGGACCACAGATTTTGATCAGAGTGCTCAGATGGGAGAATACTATTATGATCAGAGTGCTCAGATGGGAGAGTACTATTTTGATGAAAGTGCTCAGATGGGAGAATACTTTTTTGAGGAGACGCACTGGCCCGAGCTTGATGAGAAACAAATGATCTTTTTTGTTGAGATGCATGCACACCAGGTTGAAATGCAAGCCGGGCTTGAAAAGAGCAACCTTCAATTGGAAGGGATGAAGAGGGAACTTGAAATGAATGCGCTCATGCTTAGGGTTGCAGAGATTTCCAAAGATATCTGTTCTACTTCTTCATATTATGGGCAAGCAGCATCGCCAGACATACTACCAGAGCCAGAATGTGCCGTCGTCGATCCCACTTCCTACGATACACCTATTGCATATGAAGAGTGGATGGACGAAGAGGCAGTGAAGGAAGCAGAAATTGAGTCATATGCGCAGCCAGAGGAGGACGCATTTCAGAGATTATTGGAGGGCCTCTTGGAGTCAGTGCGGTTCACTGGTTCAGAGAGCATTACAGCAGGTGATGCATTTGAGCTACTATTTGCAGATTTTGTTATGAACCGTGTTTCAGCTGCAGGAACAACTGAGGAGGACATCCATGTCAGTCTTGAGGGGGATATACTATATTTTCGGATTGCTTGCGGGCATTCCCCTCCACATGATACATCCCCACAAGCTGACACACGTGAGCAGCCAACATCACCATTCCAGAGAGAGCCCACATTGATAATTGATGAGAAGGTAAAGGAGCACACTGTTGAGCCAGAGCATATTGACGAGGAGGCCTCACATGCAGAGCCCGAGCATGCTTTTCAGGAGGCCTTACATACAGAGCCAGAGCTTATCATCGAGGAGGTCGTGCATCGGGACGAGGACATAGCCATTCATGAGGATCCCGAACACTACCCTCCTCCATTAGAGCTTCCGCAGCCACCTCATCCTTCCACTGACGTCGAGGACTATCCCACAGAGCTTACTGCTCCCACTCAGGGAGGTATTTTTACCCATCCTATTTCTGAATCATGTATTCCATTCGATATTTATTTTGATTCAGATATTTTTGACACGTCATACCTTTTGCAGCACACATACGATTATGGACAGGAGGTATGCTTGGACGTGTCACAGTTTGACGAGCCTATCGAGGAGGTCCACACCCATGATCCAGATACACATGAGCAGCTTAGAGAGGACACCATAGAGATAGCTATCACAGCACATGAGGATATTGGATTATTTCCAGGGAAGTATCGTCCACCATTATTTACTCCATATATTTCTATAGACGATCCTCTTTGGGATACTTTTATTATGAGGGTGAATTTTTTACGACGAACTGATGCATCCTATTCTTTGCAGGGTACAGGTGGAGTCCTTGTGGGAATGCTGGAGGATGCATTGCTGGAGTTCGTTGGTGTTCGTGGACATTCGCGCCTGGCGGAGTCACGGAAAGAGCAGTTGGAGCAGTTGCCGGCACTGGCAAAGATACTGGATCCGACTTTTGCTATATGTGATATCAATCCAGTAGTGTAGAAATTTTTATGCTTTAAATAAACGCGAATCCTCTCGATAGCGAGAGGACCGTATAGATTTTCTTGAATAAATATCACCTCATATGACGGCAACAATAATCATTTACACCCCAAACCCATTATATATATTAATTCCCCTCTCCATATTTTGATGCGCCACATCCTTTTGCTCACCACCATCGAGCATTTCTTTCAAGTGAATACTCACTTTCTTATTCATTTGACTTGATCACGCTTTGCAAAGCCATGACATTTTTGATTGAGTCACTTGAATAGGATTGTTTGGTATAAGCTTGGGGGAAAACGCTCTCATGCATCATTGTATGTGCATGTAGTTGCATTAGGATTTCATGTCATTCATTTCATCATTTTTCATTCACCCCCTTATTATTATCGTTGTTCCTCATATTCTTTCATTATGATCACATTAAGGACAATGTGAAGTTTAAGCTTGGGGGAGTGCATTTCCATGCCATTTAGATGCATTAGTTGCATTTTTTACTTTATTTTTAGGTTTGCCATTTAGATGCATTAGTTGCATTTTTACTTTATTTTCCATGCCATTTAGATGCATTAGTTGCATTTTTACTTTATTTTTAGGTTTGCCATTTAGATGCATTAGTTGCATTTTTACTTTATTTTTAGGTTTTTTTTAGAATTTTTCAAAATTTTTGCATCATCTTTCTGATTTTTCCATCTTATTTTCCTTTTATGTGTGTTCATGCATCATAGTGTGTACTTGTTTTTCTTTTCTTTCCTCTCTTTAATTTTTATTTCTTTATTTTCTTTTCCTCCTTTTGCTAGATTTGCTCCTTATGATGATATCTCTTATTGCTTTAGCAGCCATCACGATGCTTATTATTCCTTGCCATGCTACTTAGAGTATTTCAGTATCATGCTTTCCATGTGCTTGCTTATATATTCTTTTGATGATTTCTCTATATGAATGCATGATATTAGTTGAAACTGAATGTATGGATTAGTGTTTAGTATGCTTTTGTTGGAAGTGCACCAATATTCACGCATCAATTGTATAACGGGAGCATCTGCCTTATCATCTTATTCACCTTCTGTTGCATGCTTGATATGAAAGTACTCTTTACCGCTTGACTTCACTTTTTATTGAGATGATTGAGAATATCCATGCTTACATATGAGTTTTAGTTGAATTATTATTTTATTGAACCGTTCGTGCACATCTTAGAGTGAACCGAGTGTTACATTATTTCTTTCTCCACATATATCTTTTTATTCTCTACATGTCACTTGAGCTCACCTCCTAAAGCTACTTATATCGCATATATTTCCCAAAAATCCCTACAAAAGAAAAGGTTGCTCCAAAAAGTCCAAAAAGCTAAAAAGGGGCCAAAAACCAAAAATACAAATCAAATAGCTCCTACAAAAATCCAAAAAGAAAAGTGAGAAACAAAAAAGTTCAAAAAGAAAAAAAAGGAAAAAAAATTGTTTCTCTATCTCATTATTGGAGCCACAAAATACTTGGGAAAACCAAGGCAAAAATCCCATTTTCCACTATCATATTCCTTTAGATGCGATGCCTCAAGCTAAGCTTGGGGGGGGGGGGGTGAACTCATTTGACCATATGCGTGAGTGCGACATTAGAGTGGAGAGGTGCACGAATGGGGAAGTTTGATAATGCTGAAACTTAGCACAATACCTTAGTTATGGAGATTTCTTATGAATCGATATAAATATGTGAATGCCATGATTTATTCTATTCTCCATTGCATGTTTGGTGTGATTCTTATATGCTTCTGTTATAACTCTTGATTGAAAAGTACATCGCCAACAATTGTATATTAAATTCTATGAAATGCATGATGTGGATATGAATTGATTGTATGAATTTAGAGAATCCCTTTTGTTGATCTGAAAAGCTTGCAAGTGCCATGTTTAAGTAAGATATGAAATCTTTATAGCATGTGATTCGTATTTCCCAAGTTATCGTGATGTGTAGCTTATGGCTTGAGATCTGAGAGAATAATCTAGAGACCCCTTCCACTTCGTATTCTTTTTCTTTTTTCCCTTATTTTTACCCTTCGGGTTCGCCTTCTACTTGTCTTCCTCGAGGACGAGTAAGAGGTAAGCTTGGGGGATTTTGATCACTCCATATTTTACACCTTTTTTCCGCATGTTTTCACGCCATTTCGATTGCTCATATTGCGTTTTTCAAGATTATTCGACAATATTACGATGCTTTTCACTATTTCTTGTTTTTGTCGGATTTCAGGAAATATGGAGCGATCGGGAGCAAAAATGAGCTTAAAGGATTTGCACCCACTCTGGAGTGTCAACCATGGCCCTTTTGAGGGTTATTCTGCAATGGAAGACGAGTGGAAGAAGAAAGAACGTCGTAGGAGCGACGAGGAAGCAAAAAGATGGAGATTGGGCATTTTCAGCATGCCACTCGGCCGAGTGAAGGAGTCACTCGACCGAGCATTGAGACCCCGCTCGGCCGGCCAGATCGGACACGCAACAGAGATGTATCAGCGTGCACTCGGCCGAGCATCGCATGCCCACTCGGCCGAGTGCGGAGACTCCGTCCGCCCGAGTGGCACCCAGACGACGGCAAGCCAAAATGTCCAACTCTCTGTAATCCGTCAGTCGACTACAAGCTCCGACTCGGCCGAGTTCCAAAATCCACTCGGCCGAGTGACATTTGCCACTCGGCCGAGTGATGCCGAGGACACGAAGCGCCCAGATTTTCAGACATCCTCCCATTCTTTTGAAATCTGCTATCATTCCAGTGGGTAAATTATTTTTCTCATATTTTTTATGGATAGTAGACTTCATGACGGTTCCAACGCCGCCAAGAACGCACCAATCGGAGGTTGGATGAAATCTGGAGAATTTCTACAAGTTGACGCTGCGGTGAAGGAATTTCCACTCGGCCGAGTCACATGTTCCACTCGGTCGAGTCGGTGACGGGCCCAGATTTAAGTTACGGTTTGGGCTGTTTTTGGGCACGATTTTGAGGGGTTTTCTAGGGTTTTCTTGCTAGGGTTTTGGGGGGATATATAAGGGTTTTGTAGCCACCATTAGAGAGGATCCCCATTATGTTTTCTTAGTTCCAAGATGTTTTCTTATTGATTATTTTAGAGGTTAGGCCATGCCCTAAGCCCCCTCTTGGATCTAAAAGCTTGTATTTTGGATTGAAGATCTTCATCAAGCTAAGTATTTTCTTCTTTTTATTTGAATCTTTGTTTTTCTATCTTTTTGTATGCAAGCAATGATTTCTATTGATTCTCATATCCTTATTGCTATGCTAGAGTAGATTTGTTGTTCTAGGGTTTGGGGATGAACCCTATGGATCTAATTTCATATTTGTGATGAATGAATTTCTAAATTGCTAGAATTGCTAGGAGGTTAGGTTGTGATTGATTTACTACGGATAGCTAGGGATTTCCATCGATTTGGGATTTGCAAGAGATTGGATTCTAATCGATGGGAAGGCCTAGATATTCGATTTAGATTTGCAATTGGATTTCTCTAGATTTGGTTTGCAAGAGATTGGACCAAAGCTAGGATTTTTAATTGTAAATCTATACCAATATTCGTTTGCAAGAGATTGGACGAATACGAACTATCACAACCTAGATCGTGACTCGAGTTTGCACGAGAGTGGGCTCGAGAAGCGATTGGACAATGATGTCGATCCTAATGCTAGTGGCCTAGGTTGGGGTTTGCACGAGAGTGGGCTCTAATCTAGGTTTGCTATAGACCGGCAATAGCGCGAGAGCGTGAGCTTGGTTCTCTATTCAGTTACGACTAGTTCACCTCAACGCAAGCATAGTAATATTGAGATTCACTATTCACAATGACGAATGAAGATCCGTAGTGGGGATTTCCTAGCCCTAGACTCTTTTATTGTATTGTATTTGAATCGATATCTGACCGATTTCTCTATCTCCGACACCGACATCCATCACCATTGCCATTACATCATACCATAGCCATCTCCACCGATAATACCTTCGTAGTCAAACCAACCTAGGATAGATTGGAGCCAACACCACCTCCTCGTGTTCGATACCCACTCGCCACTACGCCGTGCGCTTGCGGTAAAACTACAATCGTTCTTCGGGTGTATATCCAGGGCCGACCAAGTTTTTGACTAGGTTGTGCTCTTGGGTTGCATTCCAGGGCCGATCAGATGTTTGCTTTCTTTTCGAAAACTTCGGCTTTGCATTGTAAATGAAGGATTGTGGTCTACTCAACATAGTTGCCATGTACTTGTTGATGTTTTAGAAGCATTTAAACCTTTTAACTCTTACGTGTTCCTTAACGTGTTGGTGAGGAGAATGGGAAATTACATTTATGTTCTATTGTTATTTCATCTATTCATATGGAATTAGACGAAGAAACATAAGTTGTTGCATGTGTGAGCGCATAACTATTTGAATTCTCCGTTTAGGAAACATAATAGTGACATTTTATTAAAATACATTTGTATTTAATTTGTATCAAACCCATTTTCCAACATTTTAAGAAAACGCCGGGAATGTCTTGGGTATTTCCCAACGTTTCAAGCAAACGCCGGGGAATGTCTTGGGCTTTTCCCAACGTTTCAAGCAAACGCCGGGGAATGTCTTGGGCATTTCCCAACGTTTCAAGCAAACGTCGGGAAATGTCTTTGCATTTCCAAACGTTTCAAGAAAACGCTGGTAAAAGTGGGCATTTCCCAACGTTTCAGTAAAACGTTGGGAAAACATTTAGCAACGCCCTCTTTTCCCAACGTCTTTGCAGCGTTTCATAAAACGTTGGGAAAACATTTGCAATCGCTTCAAAAACGTTGGGAAATGTTTAAAAAAACGTTGTTAAAAGTCCCTTTTTAGCGGTGAAGAATCCCATTTTCCCTTTTTCTATTCCCTATTGCATGCTTGGTGTGTATCTTCTACGCTTTAGTTACATCTTTTGATTGAAAAGTGCATCGTCAATATTTTGCATATTAATAAATTAGCTATGGAGATTTCTTATGATTTGATATGAATATGTGAATGCCATGACTCTTTTTCTATTCCTTAGTGCATGCTTGGTGTGTATCTTCTACGCTTCAGTTACAGCTTTTGATTGAAAAGTGCATCGTCAATATTTTGCATATTAAACACTATGAAATGCATAAAGTAGATATGAGTTGATCGTATGAACCTTAGAGAGTCCCTTTTGTTGATCTTTAAAAGTTTGCAAGATTTATATTTATGAAAGATATGAAATCTCTTATTAGTATGTGACCCATTTTATGAGTTATCGTAAATGTATAGCTTATAGCTTGATATCTGAGCGAATAATCTAGTGACCCTATCATATTTGTCCTTTTTCTTATTTTTATCCCCCGATGAGCTTAGTATTCGTCTTCCTCGAGGACGAGTAAGAGGTAAGCTTGGGGGATTTTGATATGTCCATATTTTCCTTACTTTTATCACATCATTTCATATCATATTCGCCACCCAAAGTTCACTTATATATATTATTGCGCTTTTCACGATATATTCGATTTTCATTTAGAATTGTGGAATTTCAGGAACTTTGTATCAATGTGGAGCAATTATGGGACATGGATACATTCGATCCATCCAGAGCATCATTGGCAATGTTCGATAAGTGTTCAGCAAGGTGACGAAGGAGATTGGAGGAGAGGAGGAGAAGAGAAAGAAAGAAGAAGCTCAACGAAGCAAGTCTATTTTCCAGGCTACTCGGTTGAGTGCATTAGCACTCAACCGAGCTGACATCCAAATCAAAGAGAAGGCTTTAGAATGGATACGCACCACTCGACTGAGTGGAGAAGCTAATCGGTCGGATCAACTCGGCCAGCTACGAATATTTCCAACACTTAGCCAAGATTTGAGAGCCCAAGGCCACTCGATCGAGTTGATCAGCTGCTCGACCGAGTGGAGCCCAAACAGTACGATGATTTCAAGGGTATCTCCAGCGACTGTAGCTCGACTGAGTAAGCAAGGTGACTCGACCGAGCAGAGCTGCTACTCGACCGAGCTCGAACCAAACAGAACAATGTTTTAATCACTTTTTCATCCTACTATAGCTCGACTGAGCAGAGTGACTGCTCGACCGAGCATCACATATCAGCCCAGGATTGAAGAAGCCCTAAGCGGAGCTGCATATTAGTACTCGACCGAGTGGTGCCGCTACTCGATCGAGTAGGGCGCCACAACCTGACTTAAAGAGGGTCACTCTGCCCAATTTTCCAGATTTTTTATGGGGCCCACCCCTTTGTCTATAAGCACAATTTTTATCCTAGATTAAGAGAAAAGTTTATTTTCCTTAGTTTTAATTTTAGTTTGAGTTTTCTTAGAGAAGTTTGAGAGCAATCGTTATTGTTGAAGCCAAAGTTTGAATTTTTATTAATTGCTTTTGCTTGGAATCTTGAGATCTTAATTCTCTACGCTGATTATCGATCTTCAACGTTTTGGTAACGATCTCTCATCTTTTTATGCTTGTTTTGATGTTTTCTATTGCGATCATGAATTTCCACGCTATTATCGAATTTTCCCTTGAACTTTCTATGAATTGTGAGTAGTCTTATCTAGGGCTAATGGATTAGCCCTAGGATCTTAGGATTTAGATGTAAAGTTAGGATTTTTATGTTGTTTTGGTATAAAAGGGATGTGCTTTGGTTGATCAAGATAAGTTTGTAGGAGATTTCAAATAGGATTTATGACCACGACGGTGGCACACGTCTTGGACGGATATCCTATGGACTTAATTAGGCACGTTAGTGAATTCAATTGGAATTCGTGACCATGATAGAGGCATGCACTTTGATGGGTTCCACTAGCATCCTATACTACTGATTGATGACTATGATAGTAGCGTCAATGAGAGCCGCCAAATCACAGATCAAAGCTCTATCCACGACAGTGTCGTGAGTAGAGATTGAGAATAGTTGTCGATCGTAATGCTTGGATCACGTGTGAGGCTATCCACGACGATGGAGCTAAACACAGGATACGTTAGATGAGTGGCACAACGATAGTTGGTCATGAGTTTTACATCTTAGATGCGGCAATATCTCCCTAATAAAGCCAATTCAACATAGGAATTCTAACTTGGCATTGACATCCGACGATCCTAATGGTAACTCCTATTGCCCTAGTCTTTTATATTGCCGATAATCCTATTTGAGAGATAAACGTGACAACCTTTCTGAGTACACCAACATCTGCCTCCCTGTGGGTTTGACATTTTACTATATTATAAAGCATTAACGCCGTGCACTTGTGGTAGTTTTTGGGTTAAAATCCGGATCGACCAGGTGTTATGTTTCAAGATTAAAGTTATATACTGTCATGTGTTTCAAACATGTGTGTGTTTCAACTTATATTAGCTCCGTGTATATTTTTTAACTGATTAAAGTAAATACTAAATAATATATGAGAAATTGTTTGATGAAGCTAGCTTTTTGATGATAAATTGTCTTGAATTATGATTTTGTTTTATAAAGTACAGATCTTCTTTGCCAGTGGAAGTGTGCTAATGCTTACCATGTATGAAGACAGATGAATATTCACATGGTTTGAAGGATCCCATCTGTATTTTATGGATTCTATTGCTAAAGTTGTAAAAGAAATATTTTTATTGAAGGCCCGATTGAGACTGTGAAGGTTTTGCTAGGGCGTCCAGAATGAAGGCTAAGGATTTGGTACGGGACACTTGGCAACACAGTGAGTAAACTTTAACTGGAATTTGAAATTAGATAGATTTATGTAATTTTAATATACTGTTGGGTTTTAAGCTTAGTTTCTACATTTTGTATCTTTAGCATTTGAGCTTAAATTAGTAAAATTGTTGGTAATTTGGATGCTTCTAGGGGTTAGACAATCAATGTATTCTTTGAATGGGAGACGAATTGTTAAACATCAGTTGGATACAAGGTAGGCAATGCAAACACTGCCTTGGAAGTACTTATATCCATTTTTGAGGTAGAAGGGCATTTTGTATACCTTTAATTTTCCTTGCATTTGATGCTATGTAACTCGAGTTTTCTGAACTTCAAAATGAAAGCCACATACCTCTCAGTTTTGGTTTTGAAGAAAATGAAGGTTTTGAAGAAAATGAAAGCCACACACCTCTCATGCACACATACATTTAGCATTATTTGATTTTTATGGTTAACAATAGATTATAAATATCTTTGAGTTACACTATAGCTTTGTGCCATTATTCAGTGTCATCATTTGGATAGGGTTATGATTTATTTGTTGTTTCTAGCATTTTTTTCAATCGTGCTCTATATGTATTAGCCAAACCCAACATCCAGTTTCAAGCCATTCCCTCTGAAAGTGGCACTAAGTGGGAGATGCTTATTGGTATCAGACAAATAAAACCTTAGGGTTCTACTGATTATTTTCTAACAAGCAAAACAGGTATCAGTTACACATATTTAATCACAGACACAATGGTACAACAAAGTTCAAGGGCCACTTTTAATGAAGTTGTAAAAATTGTTGATGCAAGACCACCCCCGACACCCACACAAAACCAAAAAAAGAAAATATAAAAGAAAAAGAAAATTTTTAGGCATTTGCATATTTTTAACTCAGGATGATGTGTTAATGACATATCATTGCTACATATTCACATGTCAAAAGTGTGATCCAAGACTGGCGGGATTAGACTATGTGCATGGATATGTATATGCATACTGTGTAGTTTTTTTAACATCTAAAAGAATTCAAGGCATGCAAAGAGATGCACTTTTCATTAGAATTCAAGGCAAGCAAATAGATGCATTTCTCATGAACATATGAAATAAAATAACCGAGTGCCCAAAAATCTGAACCATTTATCATTTTGCTCACTTCTCTTTTCCTAAATATAATAGATTGGTGAAGTACATTTAGAAATCTCATATTATATTTGAATGAGTTTAACTTAGTATGAAAATACAAGGGCATAGATATTATCTCCATCGACCATATAAAAACAGGATTAAGATGTTCTTCGTTTAATTATAATCTATGCTTGATTTGGTGTTGAGACTGGGGGTGGAATTATTGAGCCATCGCTCATAGCTCTGGCGAAAAAGTACAATCAAGATAAGATGATTTGTAGAAAATATGCTCCTTCTCCGCACGTTAATTGTTTTTTCGGTTAAGTACAGTTTTTTATCAGGTGTCAGGGTTGACTATGGTGATTGTGGGAACTCGAAAGGACACCTAGAGCTATGTGAGCATGAAAAGAAATGCCTTTTCTGAGGTCGGCCTCAAAACGTCTGAACTAAAAGTGAGTGAAGCATATGCCCGATATAGGGCTGTTGTTCTCGACGGTATGGATGGTTTACAGTGAGCCGAATGCGAACTCGATGGCAAGGAACTTTTGCATTGTTTATATCAAGATGGCTTTTGAGCGGTTGCCAAACGAGGTTGGTTTATTGATTCATGCCTTTCAATTTTTTGGGGTTTCTCTGTTTGGGAGTGAGATTTATTAAATGTGTAATTTTGGACTGTAGGTTAAGGAGGAGGCATCGCCTAAGCTTTTGGTTGGTCTTGATAAGATTCCACATCAGCATTAGGATATCATTTTGAGGGTGACGAAGAGGAGCTTGAATACGGGCACCCACTGCTTATTCAGATCAGCTGCTCATGTTCATCATATAAGAGGATAAGGTCAAATCAGCTGGGTCTTCCAAATTCACGAAAGCTAGGATTCTCTCTCTATCCGCATACACCTATGATCGAACCGTATCCCATAGAGATACACCTCTATCTTTAGTCAACAACCCTAGATTCATATCTTGCTCCAAATTACTTTTATACCCTTGATGCAATGTATTAAAACCCGTTGAGAGTAATGAAAGCTTTACTGGTTTCTCTCATATCTTTCTCCAGTCGTATATCTCCTTTTTCTAAATTTCATCATGGTATCAGAGCCCTCTGCTTGAACAATAATAATGTCATTGGTTTGTTTGGAGCCGATCTCACCAAGCCTTAAATTTCTCATCTCCAAATTTCCAACCCTCATCACCACCCGGTTGGATTCCACCAATTACATCATATGGAAATCTTAAGTTGTCGGTGTTCTCAATGCTCATGGCTTCCTCGGCTATGTAGATGGCTCATCAACACTTCCACCGGCTACTGTTCCTAATCCGACTTCAACCGATGATAAACCTCTTCCTTATATTCCTAATCTAAACTTCCATCAATGGTTGATCACGGATCAACTCTCTGCATGTGCATCCAGGCCACACTTTTGACATCTGCACTTGGTGTTGTCCTCGGGGTTACCTCCTTGCGCCTCCTTTGGATGAAGTTGGAAACCCGATATGCCTTCCTTTCTGAAGGCCATATCAAACTCATACAAGAAAAACTCAACAACCTCACCATGGAGGAGGAGTCTATGACCACTTATCTCAACCGAGCAAAGGTGATCTGTGATCACCTTCAGACTATGGGACCCGACACTGTTACACCTCGGTAAGTGATCTGCCAGACCCTTCATGGTCTACCCTCGATGTATGATTCCTTCTGTATTATGGCACGAAATCGTGGCATGATGTACACAGTTGAAGAACTCTAGAGCAGCCTCATTGCCGAAGAGGCAATCATACAACTTCATCGTTATCCACCGTCTCCTGCACCGACTTGTTCTCCCTCGGCACCGACTATTCCAGACTACACATCGACCCTAACCATGAACTTTGGACGTCACAACAACCGGGGTCGACAAACCTGGCTAAACAGGAGACCCGACACTTCTTCCCAACAACAAGGCGGGCGCGGCTCGTTCGCTCCGACCTGAGTTATTCCCCAACTCGGGGGTTTCTGATCCTCTCCTCAACCCTGGGGTCCTCACATTACTCCTCAACCTGAGGGGCAAGACTCTGCATTCCTAAAGACCCGTCAGGACGTCCCATTCCTTGCCAGGTGTGCACCAAGCCAAATCATCACACCCTCGACTGCTTCTGGATCAATGAGCATGTCTTTAAGCTAGAAGCCCACACAACTCACTCGGGTATCTTAGGAGAAGGCGATTGGATTCTCGACACGGGCACCACTGATCACATCACACCCTTTGCCTTTCAGCTTGAGACTATGTCTCCATACAATGATAACAAATGAATCGCAGTTGGAACTAGTGACATAACACCGGTTGCCAACATCGGCTCTGCCTCTATCCATTCCTTCAAGTCTACTTTACGTATTCCTGACATTTTACATGCCCCTCAATTTACTAAGAATCTACTCTCTGTCTATAAATTCACCAGGGACAACAACTGTGTCATTAAATTATCATCTTCTGGTTTTGTTGTTCAGGATATCCCCACAGGCCGCACACTCCTTCAGAGCCTGAGTAAAAATGGGCTCTACCCGATTCACAGCACTCCCGTCTCTCATTTAGCATCGAGCCACTCGGGAAATATCTGGCACACCCGCCTCGGTCATCATGCTTCTTTCGTTGTCTCCAAAGTCACATCCAAGTTATCTCTTCGGTTGTCTTCACAAAAGAGCTGTCCTTAATGCTCCATGAGCAAGAGCCATAAACTCCCTTTCCCCCTTTCTGAATCGAGAGCAGATTCCCCCTTAGCTTTAATTCATTCTGATTTATGGGGCCCTGCCCCAGTTCAATATATATATATATATATATATATATATATATATATATATATATATATATATATATATATAATGTCACTTTTATAGATGACTTCTCTCATTACATCTGACTCTTTCTGTTGTATCACAAATTTGACGTGTTCGCTGCCTTTCAACACTTCCAAACCATGGATGAAAGGCAGTTTAACACAAATCAAAATTTTTTGATCCGATGGTGGGGGAGAATTTTGAAATAATCAATTTTCCTCGCTATTCCACCAACAAGGGATCATACATCAGACCTCGACACCACACACACCAGAACAAAACAGTGTTGCCAAAAGAAAACACCGCCACATAATTGAAACCACACTGGCCTTACTTCTAACCCCTTCTATGCCTAAGTAGTATTGGCCCGATGCTGCAAAGACGGCCATTTTCTTGATCAACCAACCGTCGGCTGCCATACAAGGGAATAAATCTCCTCATGAGATCCTTTTCAACCGACTTCCTGACTACAAATGGCTATGCACGTTTGGGTGTCATTGTTATCCCTGTCTCCGGCCCGATGTACGTGATAAACTTGAGCCACGGTCCAGGCCGTGTGTCTTCATCGGCTATGCTGACCATATGAAGGCCTACAAGTGCATGAAGCTGTCCACCAAACGGAGTTACTTGACTCTACATGTCATTTTTGAAGAAGACACCTTCCCGTACTTTGAAGAACACAACCTGGCTCCAGCCCCGGGTTGTCACGCCCCGCTTCCCTAAAATGGAGGTGAGACGTGAGAAGGTCCGCACAAGCGTGGAGCTGTGAAGCTACACGCCTGATAAGCGTCAATAAAACATAAGCAGGTCCCTGTAACCACGACAGAACACGATAATAACACAAGGAGATACAGAAATAAAATCCCAAATCTCAGCAATGTCCAAACAAAACAATTAAGTTCAACATCCAGAAAAGCCACCAGGCTAAAGGAAAGAGTCTAGAGGCCCAGAACAAGGCCAACAAATCGACAACATAAACAAAGTATAGGTGCTGTGCACCGACAACTACAGCAGTCTAAAACAAAAGGGAAAGCTCAACAAAGACACTAAGATTGGTCCCCGGTGTCCACGTACTCCTCGATGAACGCGGGTTCTGACTCATCGTCAGCAAACACCACGTCCTCAGCAGCACCCTCAGGCTCAGGATCTAACATGTGTCACCCAAAAGAGTAGAGGGGCACATGTCAGCAAGTCTAAAAGACTTGGGCAAGGAAACTGAAGGAAAGGTAAACTAGCATCCTAGCAGTTATAGTATGCATGGCATGGCAGTTATGGTAAGAGCGCACAAGTAAGACATGGTGTAACAATAAGTGCAAGAGAACAATTATCATGGCATGACAGGAGTAGTCAAGCTACTAACATTCTCAATCTTTTCACTAGTCACGTTTTCAAGTTATTTGTAGATGTTTACGCCTTACAACTGAACTGTTGGACATTCACACTGATTGGCCACTTAACACTACCCCAGAACCCAGAGTTTACGCCTTACAACTGAAGTTGCTGATCGGACAGACTCCCAGTTGATTGACCGCTTAACCCTTACCCATCCCACACGTAAACAAGCCAGGGTCCCTGCACACGATGCTCAGTAAATGAGCCAGGGTTGCCCTGCACAAGAGCTTGTTGTTAGGTACACAATTTGGCGTAGGGTTGTGCCCGCTAAAAGCAGGTTCCTAGCCTCAATCAATTCACTAGGTGTAGCGGAGCTACGCAATCATGGGGACATTTAAGGAATGCAATGACATGACAATTAATTCGCGTACCGTTAATTGAAATTAAACATGACATGGTAGTTTCATGCAACATGATAAAGGACGGATCTAGCTTCGTTGTCAAGCTAGATCCTGAAATTGCGCCTAGGCGAGTATCATTTCGTCGCCTAGTCTCTTTATGCCTACAACAAGCAAATGGCCTAAGACATGGCCTAAAACCCTAAGTGGCAAGTTTCACTTGCCTAGCACCGAGGATGACAATCACGAAGGTTCGCCTCACAAACACTAATCTACGGGAAAAGTCGCTGTTATGGAGAAACAACCATCAAAACAACATCCATTTATATTAGGGTTTCAAAATACCAAATGTGGGTGATGAAAACATTAAAGGTTTGAACACTACCGTAGGAAGCGGGAGGTCGATGCCGAGCAAGCACGGCAATGGAAGAAACGATCCGGGGATCTAGGGTTCAGATCTGGAAATGGGGAGAAAATCTGGAGAAATGGGGTTTTGAGGGTTTTTGGGGGTTTTCCGGCGGCCTAGAGGAGATGGCCGGCCCTAATGGAGAGGGGGAAGGGCTCTTGATGAAGGAGGAAGGCTAGGGGAAGATGGATGATGGTTTGGGGAAGAAGGAGGCTCAGGAGAAATGAATGAAGAAAGAAAAACGTTTGGGGGGTTTAAATAGGCACAGCCGGCGGCTGGGCAAACCCTAGGTTTACGACAGCGATTAGTCGGTCAAAGAAGGGTTGTCGACCGACTAGTTTAACAACTAGTCGGTCGGTCGACCAACTATGATCGACTAAAATCAAGCATCGAAAAATAGAATAAATCTGGGTAATGAATTAGTCGGTCTGTGAAGGCCCGTCGACCGACTAGTTTGCAATCTAGTCGGTCGGTGAGTGTTCATTGACCGACTAACGATAAACAGTAGCTTAGGCGAAATTTACTGACTGAAACTAGTCGGTCTGAGAGCAAGTTCTGACCGACTAGTTTCACATCTAGTCGGTCGGTGATTGTTCTTAGACCGACTAAAAGTAAACAGTAACTCCTGTACAATTGATTCAATGAACTAGTCGGTTTGAGAAGAGTTCCTGACCGACTAAATCTCAATCTAGTCGGTCGGTACCCCTTCTTGAACCAACTAACGTGCACGAAAAGTACCGAATTGAAGTGCGAAGCTTCAGGAAGATTGATATAGCTTCTAAGATCACTCTAACTCTAAAATATGAGCGATTTGAAGTTCGTCATGAGTGATTTACTCCAAGATCAACGATTCTAAGGAAGAAGCTAGAAAATCAGGATGAAACGAACGAAAACGAAAGCTACGGAGACGGAAACCACACATAAGGAGAAAATCCACCAAAACATATATTATAATATAGATAATCCAAATACATGAAAACCAGTCGTTACACGGGTCATCCCCCTCATGCTTCCCCATCATCTATTGGTCCCGCTTTCCCTCTCCCACACCTGGCCTGGGTACCTATTCACAACTCATTCTCTCCCCTAGACACGCCCACTACTGAAGACCCTCCATCACCCACTCCCTCTTTCCCGCATCCTTCCGGTTCTCCCACCGCCATACCCCCACTGACATTCCCCCTACAGTGTCACACTCGCCACCTGCTCACTCCATGACTACCCGGTCCATGGTCGGTACCACCCGCCCTCGCCGACCCCTCAACTTGCACTCCAGTCTCACATCAGATGAACCTATTTCATACAAGGAGTCCTCTAAACATCCACACTAGGTCACTGCAATAAATTACGAGTTTGATGCCCTTACTCAGCAGGGCACCTGTGAGCTCGTGCCATCGCCTCCATCTACCAACATCATCGGCTGTAAATGGGTCTATAAAATTAAGCGGGGACCTGACGGTTCTATATCCCGATATAATGCTCGTCTCGTCTCCAAAGGCTTCCATAAAAAGAAGGGCTGGACTACTCCGAGACCTTCAGCCCGGTTGCCAAACACGGCTCTATACGCACCCTTGCTCTCCACTTTGACTGGCCGATTCACCAACTTGATGTCTTAAATGCCTTCCTCCATGGCCATATCTCCGAGGACCTTTAAATGGAACAACCATTGGGGTTCCAAGATTCCTCTCACCCACAACATGTCTGCAAACTCTGCAAGGTGCTATATGGCCTCAAATAGGCACCTCGGCAATGGCACGCTCGCTTCTCCGACTTCCTTCGTCCTCATGGCTTCCACTCGAGTATAGCTGACTCTTCCCTCTTTATCCAACACTCGGGCCCGACAACCACTGTGATCCTCCTGTACATCGACGACATCCTCATCACGGGTACTTCTCCCGAGTTCATCCAACACTTCATCACCTTGCTATCCTGAGAATTCTCCCTCAAAGACCTCGGTGACTGGTCATACTTCTTGGGTTTGGAAATTCAATGCGTATTAGAGGGGTGCTTTATCCATTAATCCAAGTATACTAAGGAGCTTCTTTAGAAATTCGACCTCATCGATTGCAAGCCATGCCGCACACCTGTATCCTCCAAGAAGGCCTCCCCAGTGACTGACCCGTTGCTGAATGACGGGTCCCACCACCGTAGTTTAGTCAGTGCACTCCAATATCTCACGTTGACTCGTCCTGACATAGCTTTCGCGGTTAATCAGGTGCGTGAGTTTCTCCATTCTCCTCACGAGTCTCACCTTACTGCGACAAAGTGCATTCTCTGCTACGTACGACATATGCCGACTCATGGCCTTTTTCCATTGCCCGAGTCCACTTTCACTTATTGCTTTCTCTGATGCCAATTGGGTTGGTGACCTGGTCGACCGCCGATCCATCATCGGATTTTGTGTCTTTCTCGACAATAATCCTCTTACTTGGAGTGCAAAGAAACAACCTTCCATTGCTCACAGTTCCACAGAGTCAGAATATCGTTCTCTGTCCCTTACTTCTAAGGAGATCATCTGGCTACAACTCCTACTCGCTGACTGTAACGACTGGTTTTTCATGTATTTGGATTATCTATATTATATATATATGTTTTGGAGGATTTTCTCCTTATGTGTGGTTTTCTTCTCCGTAGCTTTCGTTTTCGTTCGTTTCGTTGTGATTTTCTAGCTTCTTCCTTAGAATCATTGATCTTGGAGTAAGTCACTCATGACGAACTTCAAATTGCTCATATTTTAGAGTTAGAGTGATCTTAGAAGCTATAGAGATCTTCCTGAAGATTCGCGCTTCGTTTCGGCACTTTTTGTGCACTTTAGTTGGTTCAAGTAGGGGGACCAACCGACTAGATTGAGATCTAGTCGGTCAGGAACTCTACTGGGACCGACTAGTTCATTGAATCAAAAACTCAGAAGTTACTGTTTGCTCTTAGTCGGTCTAAGAACAACCACCGACCGACTAGATGTGAAACTAGTCGGTCAGAGCTTGCTCTCAGACCGACTAATTCTTTGACCATTTTGACGACCTGAGTTACTGTTTGCTTTTAGTCGGTCACAGTTGGTCTACCGACCGACTAGTTCTCGAGCAGTCGGTCAACAACTCTTCTTTGACCGACTAACCGCTGTCGTAAACCTAGGGTTTGCCCAGCCGCCACACGATTTTCTATTTAAACCCCAAACATTTTCTTTTCTTTCTTTCTCTTCTCTTGGACATTTTCTTTCCCCCTTGACCTCTGATCTCCCCCAACCTTCCTCTAGCCATTCCTCCTTCCTCAAGAGCCCCTCTCCCTCTCTATTTGCGCCGGCCATCTCCTCTAGGCCGTCGGCAAACCCCCAAACCCCCATTTCTCCAGATTTTCTCCCCACTTCCAGATCTGAGCCGTAGTTCTTCGAATCGTTCTTCCGTTGCCGTGCTTGCTCGGCATCGATCTTTCGCTTCTATACGGTAGGGTTCGATCCTTTGATATTCTCATAACCCTCTTTGTGATTTTATTGAAACCCTAATGATAAACTAGGTTGGATGTTGTTTTGTCATGGCAGCGATCTCATCACCGTAGCTAACATTTTGTGACGTGCCTCATTGATCGTCATCCTCGGTGCCAGGCAAGTGAAACTTGCCACTTAGGGTTTTAGGCCATGCCTTAGGCCATTTGCTTGTTGTAGCGTAAAAGAGACTAGACGGTGAAATGATAGCTGCCTAGACGCCTATTTCATCTAGTTTGACGACGAGACTAGATCCGTCACCTCAATTGATCTAGCTTGACAACGAAGCTAGATCCAACCCTTTTAACTTGTTGTTCATGCATGTTAAACTGCCATGTTTAATTCCTTACCTGTACGCCTTACTGCATGCCATGCCATGTCATCCATGCATTGAATGTTGCATCGTAGCACACGCTACAAGTCCTTGTACAAATCCGTGTTTCCGTGTTACCGGCTAGGCACCCGTTATGCGGGCATAACCCTATGCCGTACGTGTTAAATACATTTCCTGGCTCGTGTTCCAGAAGCGAGCATTCCGTGTTTGGGGGTAAGGCCCTGGCTCGATATACGTGTTAAATACACTTCCTGGCTCGTGATCCAGAAGCGAGCATTCCATGTTTGGGGATAAGGCCCTGGCTCGATACACATGGAGGGGTAGAGATAAACGGTCACTTGACCTTAGGAGTTGGCCCAATCAGCCACTCTAGCCAACATGCAGAATCTCTGTGCACGACATGATTTACTTGACTTGTACTTGTCCGTGTTTATACTTGTAAAACTTGTCATCCATGCCATACTTGTTACTTGTTACTTGCACCCTACCTTGTTTGTCACTTCCATCTTATACTTGCCATGCTATGCATCATACTATAACTGCTAGGTTGTTAGTTTACCTTCCTTTCAGTTTCCTTGCCCAAGTCTTTTAGACTTGCTGACATGTGCCCCTTTACTCTTTTGGGTGACACATATTAGATCCTAAGCCTGAGGTTACTGCTGAGGACATAGTGTTCGCTGACGCTGAGTCAGAGCCCACGTTCATCGAGGAGTTTGAGGACACGGGTGATCAGTCGTAGAGACTATTTGTGTTGTTGTTTAGACTGCTTTTGTTGCCGGTGCGTAGCACCAATACTTTGTGCCGCGTCAGCTTTTTGTTGGCCATGTTTTGGGCCTTTAGACTCTTTCTTTTAGCCTGGTGGCTTTTCTGGATATTGAACTAAATTTTAATGTTGGACGATGCTGAGATTTGGGGATTTTATTTCCGTTTCTCCTTGTGTTATTATTGTTGTTCCGTTTGCATTTACAGGGACATGCATATGATTTATTGACGCTTATCAGGCGTGTGGCTTCACAGCTCCATGCCTGTGCGGACCTTCTCACGTCTCGCCTCCATTGCTTTGGGAAGCAGGGCGTGACGGGTTTTGTTGGTGGCCCATGCAGGTCCTCTCTTCTGTAACTGTGATTATCAGAATAACGATAATAATATTAGAATGTCCAATAAACTAAGTTCGACATCCGAGTCATTAAGCTTTGAGTCTAATTTTGGTCCGTTTCTATGGCGCTAGATGGCTAGAAGACGTCAGATCTGAGCTGGTGGTGGATCTACTCGGAATGCTTGCTATTTCTACGGTAAGACCGGGCACGTCAAGGAGCAGTGCAGAAGATTTCTAGGTCAGTGTTTGGTTTGTGGTGGTGCTACTCATTCGGCGAAGGATTGTCGGCATGCAAATCAACTGCGGAAGGCATCGGATGGAGCTTCGCAGCAGCAAGCACCGGAAGCTGGGCCGAGTCGGAAGGTGTACTATCATTGTGGCAAGATTTGTCATAGGAAGGAACAGTGCAGGCGGAGGCTGGGCCAGTGCTTGATTTGTGGCGCCGCAGCGCATACCTTAAAGGACTGTCCGAGAGCTAGGCATCTGGGGAAAGTGCCAGTCGGAGCTCAACTACGAAAAGCACCCGTAGCTGTTAGACGTGGGGCAGCCCTTGTTCCACAGAAGCAGGCTTTTTGGCAGGCTCTTCCGCTGAGGAGGCAGGCTTCCCTGATGACTGTAGTTGAGGCTGAGACTGTGGACGAGATTATTGTAGGTAACCCTCAGTCTAGTTGCCTTCTTCCCTTAGACAGTCTTGTTTGTTAGAATATGTTTGGTTGCTTGAATATGTTATGTTTGCTAGAATAGGGTTTGATTGCTAGGCTGGTTGTTAGGTGTGATTTGGGTTTGCACATTTCTGGCACGAGTCCTCTTGACTTTGGTGCATCAATGTGCATTATATCCTGGAGCCTCGTGTAGAAGCAATTCTTGATGACTACCCCCCCTCTTCTTAAATATTTAATTCCTCCCTATTCGATCGAGTTAAAATCCTTTCGTAGATTTTGAAGTCTATTGGTTGAAATTTTTAATCTCGTAGCTTTTGCTAACCAATATTTCTCGTATTTTGGTTTTAAAACAGTACTACAATTTTGATTACTTTAGAATATCTTCCAAGATAAATAGAACTTCAATTATTTTCATATATCAGTCCTAGGTTCATTGTACTCGTACTTTAAGATCTTGTATAAATCAGTTGTTTGGCAAATCCGGGTCCCTCTAAAAAGTATTTTAAATGTTATTTATTTGGAAATTCTCTTCAGTTTTAAAACTTGGAAGCATTTAGCATGGGCCTAAATTTTCACACTATAGTTGATCGGATTTCATTCTTTGAATTTCGAAATTTTTACCGAAATGTTATATTAAACTACTGCCGTATAATATTTTCAAACCTCTCCATTGCAAATCTTGAATCTTCTGAAAGTATCTTTCGATTTCCTTTTTCCTAAGTTTAAATTAGTTCGAAATTTTAATATATATATACTTATACTTCATGCCCATACGTTGACTTAAAAACCTCTAAAACTTTTGTCGAAATTTGGAATACTAACCCATTGTATTTTGCCAGCCTATACCTTCCGTACCCATGAAAACACCTTGTCCCTTCTTATATAAATTTTATTCTGAACCGTACCTTTATTTTGCACAATTCGATTTATAATTTTCCCTTTCTTAATTATGCCATACAATTGACTCATCGTGTTTCCTTCAATATACTTTTCAAGTCACATTTGATTTCAGCTTCCAACAAGCTAAAGTTGTGCTCATCGTTTCCCCTATTTCAGATTATTGTGGAATTACTATTTCGAAACCCTTTTATGATCTGGACCTTCCATAATTTGGTTTTAAAGCTTATTACGAATTTTGATAAACCTACTACTAAGTTTTCCGTTCACCATACATGCTTTTAGAATAATTTCTAAACTAAATTGAATTTCAAATATTTTTATATAACCGCACTAGGCTCGTTAGCTCGTATGTTAAGAGCTTTATGTAAAACGATTTCTTTTTGGAAAAACCTGGTTACTTTAAAAGTAGTTTCAATATTGATTATTTAAGTTTTTCCTGGCTTAAAGACTTTGAAAGTATTTAACATGAGTTTAAAATCCTTCAATTAATTTAATTTCATTTCAAAAACTTTTGCCAACATTATTAAATCACTGCCGTATAATATTTTCTAAAACTACGTCCTTAATATCCGTGTGAATGATTTACTTTTTAAAATAGCTTTCGATAAGCCAATACACCATTTTCTCTTACTATGTATATTTCACTTAAACTCGTTTCGAACAACTTGTTTTATCGATCTCCAAATATTTTTTATATACAGATGAGGACTCCAACATTGGAAGTACGGCAGTTTCAATCTCCCCGTATTTTAGCTTATGTTACTTACACTATTTTATTTCTGTATCCTATAAAAGTATCGCTACACCTCCCTTTCCTCTACCTAAACATTCACAAGTGGGTCGCTGTCTAACTAGGCTGTCTCCTTGTATTCGTCCTATCTGAACTCGTGCTTATCGATCCTTCCCTCGTCACGCTTTCGACCTAGGTCTTCCTCTATTGTTTAGGCTTTAGTGCCCGTCTATGTCTGTGTCAACCCTAATTTGTTAAGTAGGCCTTGGACCTTTGTGATGCTGTCGTGGTGCTTGTACCTAAGTTGTGTATGTGGGCTTGAATGAGTGTACTCCCCTGTAGTATAAAAATGATTGCCTATTGTGTGATATATACCTACTCAGAGTTTTTCATGATGTTATGAATCAGTGTTGGATTATTTAATGAGACGTATGTAGTCGGAGATGCTTTTAATGCTTGAAATAATATGTTGGTAAAGCTATGTGTTGATGGGAGCAATAATAATAGGTGTACGTATAGTTAAGCGAGTAGGCATATTATATGACCTGTGTGCTTGTACGTGTGAGTATGTGCTCGTATGTAGATACATATTGTGCTTAGACGTAAGTAGTTATGGTTTGCTGCATGAATTATAGGTAATATACATATGGTAATAGGATTATAACTTTGATTGGTATTGCTTGCTTTTACGGGATGTCGTATGCGTGTATACCATGAGGTATACATGACTATTGCATACCGTAACTATGTATGTGTAGATGTATTGGTATGATAATTATAAGTAGTAGGATATAGTGTGAATATATGAGTTGCATGTGCGTGACTATACGGTGAATGCATGTATTAGGAAGGGTATTATAGTTATACGTGTGCTGAGGTCTGTACTATTACTATAGTATGTAAAGTGATTTAATTATGTGAGTGTGACCTGACTAAATATAGTGATTGATATTTTAGTATGTATGTGGTTATGTTGGTAGATGTAAATGTATTAGAGTGTGGTATTGGTATAAGTATAGATACCGTGTTACGTACATAGATATATGTTTTGGGTCTCACTCAAGCTTGAGTGGGTATACTTTAAGAGTATTGCTATGTATGTCTATAGTTTGCATATAGCGATGTTTGATACATGTATATGGGTAGGAGTGTTTGTGCCTGGTCGTGTTACGCACATGATTGTGGGTCGCTATACCAGTATATAGTTATATATGTGTTGGTCTTGTGGTATAGTTATTTACTAAGGACTCGCCTGTGTGAACGTATGTGTGCTAGCTAACCAGGTGTGTGGATTTGCTAAGTATACAGTGGTGTGATTGGTATATGTGAATGAAATATTAGCGTGTGTGGGTATGCACCATGCACGGGTAAGTATGTGCTTAGTTATAAGTTTTGGTGACTATAATATGTGTGGTGTGTCGTGGGTATAATTATAGGGCCGTAGGTGCTGTGAAGTTATAATCAAATATTTGCATGTATAGGAGTAACTAAGAATTGTGAAATTATAGTAGCGGTAAATGTATCTTAGATATAATAACATGATTGAATATTGAGTGGTGTGGTTACTTGTAGTGATATGTTGACATTGTATGTAAACTAGGAAATATTAGGGAGTAATATGCCCATGGTTGCTTGATGCATAGGTAGCTATCTATGCGTAGAGCGATGGTTGTAATTGCTAGTATGAGACTAATATTATCTATAAGTGAGTAGCTGAACTATTGTTTGTTCTAGGTAAGTAGTAGCTAATTGTTTGTTCTAGGTAAGTAGTAGCTATATAGGGGATGTATATATATGATTGAGATACATGTATGAGTATGAATGGTTATGATAGGTATAAGAGTATGATGTGCGTGGATGATACATGCTAGTAGTGTTAATGTTTGATTACCTAGTGCGAATATAAGCACTTGTAATGACTATACCTGATTGAATGTGATATGATTGGGGTAGTTACTAGAGCGACTAGATATGTTAGAAAGTCCGAGGACGGACTTTATTCTAAGTTGGGGAGGATGAAACGACTGGTTTTTCATGTATTTGGATTATCTATATTATATATATATGTTTTGGAGGATTTTCTCCTTATGCGTGGTTTTCGTCTCCGTAGCTTTCGTTTTCGTTCGTTTCGTTGTGATTTTCTAGCTTCTTCCTTAGAATCGTTGATCTTGGAGTAAGTCACTCATGAAGAACTTCAAATCGCTCATATTTTAGAGTTAGAGTGATCTTAGAAGCTATAGAGATCTTCCCGAAGCTTCGCGCTTCGTTTCGGCACTTTTTGTGCACTTTAGTTGGTTCAAGTAGGGGGACCAACCGACTAGATTGAGATCTAGTCGATCAGGAACTCTACTGGGACCGACTAGTTCATTGAATCAAAAACTCAGAAGTTACTGTTTGCTCTTAGTCGGTCTAAGAACAACCACCGACCGACTAGATGTGAAACTAGTCGGTCAGAACTTGCTCTCAGACCGACTAGTTCTTTGACCATTTTGACGACCTGAGTTACTGTTTGCTTTTAGTCGGTCACAGTTGGTCTACCGACCGACTAGTTCTCGAGCTAGTCGGTCAACAACTCTTCTTTGAGCGACTAACCGCTGTCATAAACCTAGGGTTTACCCAGCCGCCACACGATTTTCTATTTAAACCCCAAACGTTTTCTTTTCTTTCTTTCTCTTCTCTTGGCCATTTTCTTTCCCCCTTGACCTCTGATCTCCCCCAACCTTCCTCTAGCCATTCCTCCTTCCTCAAGAGCCCCTCTCCCTCTCCATTTGCGCCGGCCATCTCCTCTAGGCCGTCGGCAAACCCCCAAAACCCCATTTCTCCAGATTTTCTCCCCACTTCCAGATCTGAGCCGTAGTTCTTCGAATCGTTCTTCCGTTGCCGTGCTTGCTCGGCATCGATCTTCCGCTTCTATACGGTAGGGTTCGATCCTTTGATATTCTCATAACCCTCTTTGTGATTTTATTGAAACCCTAATGATAAACTAGGTTGGATGTTGTTTTGCCATGGCAACGATCTCATCCCCGTAGCTAACATTTTGTGACGTGCCTCGTTGATCGTCATCCTCGGTGCTAGGCAAGTGAAACTTTCCACTTAGGGTTTTAGGCCATGCCTTAGGCCATTTGCTTGTTGTAGCGTAAAAGAGACTAGACGGTGAAATGATAGCTGCCAAGACGCCTATTTGATCTAGTTTGACAACGAAACTAGATCCGTCACCTCAATTGATCTAGCTTGACAACGAAGCTAGATCCAACACTTTTAACTTGTTGTTCATGCATGTTAAACTGCCATGTTTAATTCCTTACCTGTACGCCTTACTGCATGCCATGCCATGTCATCCATGCATTGAATGTTGCATCGTAGCACACGCTACAAATCCTTGTACAAATCCGTGTTTCCGTGTTACCGGCTAGGCACCCGTTATGCGGGCATAACCCTATGCCGTACGTGTTAAATACATTTCCTGGCTCGTGTTCCAGAAGCGAGCATTTCGTGTTTAGGGGTAAGGCCCTGGCTCGATATACGTGTTAAATACACTTCCTGGCTCGTGATCCAGAAGCGAGCATTCCGTGTTCGGGGGTAAGGCCCTGGCTCGATACACGTGGAGGTGTAGAGAAAAACAGTCACTTGAGCTTAGGAGTTGGCCCGATCAGCCACTCTAGCCAACATGCGGAATCTCTGTGCACGACGTGATTTACTTGACTTGTACTTGTCCGTGTTTATACTTGTAAAACTTGTCATCCATGCCATACTTGTTACTTGTTACTTGCACCCTACCTTGTTTGTCACTTCCATCTTATACTTGCCATACTATGCATCATACTATAACTGCTAGGTTGTTAGTTTACATTCCTTTCAGTTTCGTTGCCCAAGTCTTTTAGACTTGCTGACATGTGCCCCTTTACTCTTTTGGGTGACACATGTTAGATCCTGAGCCTGAGGTTACTGCTGAGGACGTGGTGTTCGCTGACGCTGAGTCAGAGCCAGCGTTCATCGAGGAGTTTGAGGACACGGGTGATCAGTCGTAGAGACTGTTTGTGTTGTTATTTAGACTGTTTTTGTTGCCGGTGAGTAGCACCAATACTTTGTGCCGCGTCAGCTTTTTGTTGGCCATGTTTTGGGCCTTTAGACTCTTTCTTTTAGCCTGGTGGCTTTTCTGGATGTTGAACTAAATTTTAATGTTGGACGATGCTGAGATTTGGGGATTTTATTTCCGTTTCTCCTTGTGTTATTATTGTTGTTCCGTTTGCACTTACAGGGACCTGCATATGATTTATTGACGCTTATCAGGCGTGTGGCTTCACAGTTCCACGCCTGTGCGGACCTTCCCACGTCTCGCCTCCATTGCTTTGGGAAGCGGGGTGTGACACTGACCTCTGGATTCCTCTTCAGGACACTCCACTCATTTGGTGTGACAACAAGTCGGCCATCTCTCTGTCGTCCAACCTGGTATTTCACCCATACGAAACACTTCACGGTTGACTATCATTTCATCCGAGAGCAGGTGACTTCAAATAATATTCGGGTTCAGCACATTTCTACCGAACATAACCCGGCTGACGTCTTCACCAAGAGCCTCATGACCGGCTGCCCGCGTGCGTGCGCCGCGGCGGCGGTGTCGTCTACCGCAAGTTTCATGGTTAGTGAAGTGGTGCGGGAATATCGAACTCAGGGAGGCGAGGTTGTGCTTGGGTCAGGTAGGACCTAAATCACCCCGAGGGGCGAGCTAGCCCGAATCGGTGGTTGGTTGTCACGAAAGTAAATGAAAGCGTATGAACAAAAAGAAAGTAAACCCGGGACTTTGGTTTCCGACCCGACGAGAGACTCTAGCCGCTACGGCCTACGGGTATGGATAGCGATCGGGATTAGGGTCTAATGGTGAGACGTTGCCTCTAAAAGTGGTACCGACATCCCATGGGCCCGATATTCCGGTCGGTGTCCAGGATGATACACCGGACTTCCCGGATTCGATCAGTGGGCACTCCCGTGTCCATAAACACTGATCGATCCCGGGAGCACTAAGTCCGCAACGATATCTCCCGACGTCTCATCCTGCCGCTCCCGCGTGCTAGGATTCGGCGTCTACGCTAAGGGCGTGAGCTTTGGCTAGGGAGTCAACCGCCAAGTTTATTCCCCCTTGGCCCGACGGTCAAAGGCGGTCTTTTTCCCGCCGATGACAATGAAACGCCCCGCGTAACCGGTAGATTCCTACTCCCTATTGATTTCCTAACCCTATGGACGCATCGGGAAGAGCCCCCGAAGGGGTTTCCACCAAAATCCCAGATTTGGGAACTACTCACAAAAATTCATGAAAAAGCAATCTAAATGAAATTTAACCGTTAGGATCATAATCAGACAATTGCAATGCGGAAGTAAAGGAGTAATAAAGACAATACTAAAAAATTAGAAAGATCTGAAAACTTACTTAAGAGTAACAATTACAGCCGTCACAAGGAAATAAAACAGTAAAAAAATACAACTTTATCGTTTCTGAACCCTAGGGGTCCTATATATAGATTTTCGGATCAACCGATCGGTTGAAAAGTCAACCGATCGGTTGGTCCGTTACAGACAAATCACAGAAAACGGCGAGTTTTCACCCGATCTCACGAACCGATCGGGTGAGTTCTTGAGCGACCGGTTGGATCTTGGAGCAGTCGGGCGAACCGGTCGGTTCGACGCCCGTGTCTTCAACTCATTTTCTCAGCTACAGATGAACCGATCGGGTGAGATTCACCCGATCGGTTGGAATTCTGCTCGGAAAACAGAGAATAGCCGCCCACAGAACCGGTCTGTGAACCGGTCGGGTGACTTCTTTGTGATCTTCGGTAGAGACCGGGTGGTGCACGCGTGCATCACCCGATCGGTTGGAGATGACCAACCGATCGGGTGAGGGGCTGAAAGATGAATTCTTCGACGTTTGACCCCCTGGATCACGCGTGACTTCTCCCGTTGCTCCGGGGACTTGGGATATCATCGTAAAACGTCCCCTACGTGGTCGAACTCCTGCAATCATGGATAAACAAAGAAAAGTGAAAGAAAACGGGAAAATACACGAAAACGAATAAGAGACTGCGGAAAACACGGAGAAACACAAAAGAAAACGTGCGTGAATATATGAAATATAAGCGCACGTCAAAATCCCCCAAGCTGAACTCTTCCTCGTCCTCGAGGAAGACGAGTGAGAGTAGGAGCTCGGAAGAAAGAAAAAGAAAACTCTAAACCCTAGATCGTCCATCAGAGCCACCAAAATCAGAAATGCCACACAAAGCAAGCAAACGCCAAATCACACCACTAAACCTAGAAAAACGAGTCCAAATAAGTGTCGTGGGTCCACGCAGTGAAGCGCAAGTGAGCATCGTCGTGTGCTAGCAAACGATGATGCTTTCTACGATGTGCTGTGATGCTCGATATACACAAATCCAAGATATGACCCAAAATATCGATCCGAATTGAAATAAGCGGCGAATATAAGTTCAAGCATGCATGAGGAGAATTAGAATAGAAGCGTATCATGCATCGGGGACTCCACAACTAGGGTTAAGGAAATCACGCCACTATAGCCTAGATACTAGCTAAAAAGTTCCTAAGCCAAGTGTTTTTGATAACGATGGTGGTTGAGATGATGTGGAGAAGAACACTCGGTGCAAATTCTCGCCTTCCCTTTATTTCTTGGCAAGTATGAAAAAATATTCACACGGAAATTTTTTTGGTTTTTGGGTATTTGTATTTTTTTTTTGATTTTGGGCTATACAAGATTTTTCTTTTCTTTTCTTTTTGGGTTTTTCTTTTCTTTTCTCTCCTTTTTTTGGATTTTTTGGATATTGGGGTATATACATGTGTACTCTCCCAAGTGGGAGAACGGTACACGACGAGGGGATTTGCACCAAGTAAAACAAAAAAGAAGTCGAAATCTAAACACTTGGGCAAAGGAAACTATTCTCGCTAAATAGAGCGTAGGCCAAATGGGTTATCCTAGTCCTTAGTTGTGGAATCCCGACGCATGTGAATTGAAGTATACGATATAAATATATAGCATGCAAACAGTGGAAACATATACCGCATATTCAGATCGGAGCATGACAATCTAGGGGTCATTCCTGGACAGGTATATAAAGTAAAATCACAAGGCAGAAGCACACCAAATGCTAGTCACGACACACGACTCACAAAAAGCTAAGTGGACCTGCGATGCGTGAAATGCAAGAGGACTCGAAATCCTAGGGTTAGTGAGTGTGATCAGCGATGCAATGCTAGGTGTGTGTGATTTTGTGGCGATTCATCATAGGATTCATTTCTAGGAGAAAGAGCTAAAGAAAGAAGAAAAAAGAAGAAAAAATAAAAACACGATGAAAACGACACGAAAAATACGAAAAACAACACAAATGACGCACACAGTGCGACTCCCCCAAGCTGAAGTTTGCATTGCCCTCAATGCAATATGAGTTAACACGGGAGGGCAATGAAAATGGGGGGGGGGGGTACAAACTGACACAAGAAGAAATGAAAACGAGGGAAACCACATAGAAAAAATTGGAGAAGAAAGAGAGATCCAAAACAAAAACAAACAACATGAAAAATAAAAATAAAAATGAAACGACACGACACGACACTCAAAAAACGAAAATCAAGCACACACACAAAGATGAGAAAAACAAATAAAACACGACAGCACACCAAAATAGACTTCCCCCAAGCTAGACCAGAAAGTGCTAGCGAAAAGATGTGATCAATGAAATGCAGAGATGTGCAAGGGGGAGTCAAAGACAAAAAGGGTGAATCAGAAAGCAGGAGGAGCTCAGTCCTCGTCCTCATCGGAAGAGGGTGTGGATGGGTGGTCGGGGGAGGGGGAGGATGGAGGGGAATAGTGAATGAAAGAATCCTCGGAGGAGGAGGAGGGTGTGCCTACAGGTGAAGGAGGGGCGACAGGCTGGAGCATGGGGGGATCGTTGTGCGCCGGGGGGCTGTGGTGGAAGAAGACCGTACTAGGTGGGCCGACAGTTGGGTGCCAATCGGGAGGATCCAAGGGTGGGAGATGGACTAATGGGGAATACCAAGGATCGGGGTAAAACTCCCAAGGAAGGAGAGACGGGGTATAAGGTACCCGCAAAGGGGCTAGGGGTGGCAGGATCGCGAAGGGTTCGCAGGCGGGGCTGTAGAGGTAGACAGCACGGTCTTCGCCGAAGGGAGTGAGTACATTGATGTTGATTAAGTAATCGCGATCAATGCGGCTACGTCCAAGCAAAATAGGGAGGTCGGGAGGTACCCTCAGAACACAGCTGACAATAAGAGTGATCATCCCTCCACAACAGATGGAACCAGAAGTGGCGCGGTTAACAGCGAAAATTTCGTGGACGATCCAATGAGCGATGTTTATGGGCATAGGGACGTCCCCAAGGATCCTGTCATCGGACATGGCATAGAGAAAGAAGAGCTCATCCCTAGATACAGCGGATACATCCACGCGGGCGAAAACGGTGTTGGCGAGGATGCAATGGGCGAGGCGGTAACACGGGTGAATAATGTAGGAGGCGGGAGCCTCGGGTGGAAAGGTGGTGTACCGGGTAAATCGTTGCCAAACACCATCAGCCCGAAATTGAGAGTAGATATCAGTTCGATCGTGGGTGGAATGTTCAGTATTAAGATCGGGGTGACGGAGGTTAAGGATATTGTTTAGCTCGATGAAGCCTAGAGAAAAGTCACAATTGAAAGCGCGGAAGGAGAAACCTCCATCACACAACTCGAGGGAACTGAGGAATTCGAGTGTTAGATTTCTGTGTGTGTGTGAGCATGAATGTGAGAGAGGGTATGGGACCCGATACAATCGAAAATTCTGGCGACGCCGTATGAAAGCCCTAGAGCTTCAAGTGTGGGGCGATCGGCGAAGAGCGTGGGTCTCATCGGACGATGAAGCAGTGCCCGCAAGCGGTCAGATTGCTCTGCCGTAGAAGGGTTTATGCCAAGGAAAGAGGGGGGGAAGGGGCCGTGGAGCGGATTGCGGCGCGAAGATGATGCAATTTCCTTCCCCTTCTTAGACATGGCGGCTGTGTGGGTGGCAAACTTAAGATGAAAATAGAGCAAGTGAAGCAGATACCACAACAAATCAGGATTTTACTGGTAAAATTGAAGATTTGCAGAGTGGAAGAATGTTACCCTTCGATGTAGCAAGATTAAGCGCCCGAGGGTTTCGCGTAGTAGGAGGAAATAATCCGGGAAGTCGCCGCTTGCTGATCCGACAAGAACAGGATTTTGAAAATTTTGGGGCTAGGGTTAGGGTTCGGGGGCTTTGATGATGGAATTTCCACGATGGCGAAGTGGCGGAGGTGGGGAGGTATGGGAGCGAGTGGGGATGGAGGTTTAGGGTCAGGATGTAGGGTCGAGGAAGTCGAATCTACAGCCGGAGGGCGTGAAATGGCGTGAAGGGGGTTTTCTGAGGTCGGGTGCGGTCGCCGTGCGCCTGGGTTATTTATAGGGGCGAATATGAACCGATCGGGTGGGAACCCACCCGGTCGGGTAGCCAAAATTTGAAAGATCTTGTCGGACAACAGCTACAGGCGAACCGGTCGGTTGAAATGTCAACCGATCGGTTGGCCTCTTACCAAATTTTTCCCGAGAATTTAGGGCAACCCACCCGGTTGCTTCAACCGATCGCATCGAACTCAACCGATCGGGTGGTAAACCCCAAGAATTTCCCGAGAGCTCTCCCCAGCTCACCCGGTCTGTCACCCGGTCTCCTCGTTTGTTCAACCGATCGGTTCATTCGGGCACAATTATTGGTTCGTATCTGACACGCCCCAACCGATCGTGTGGGAACCCACCCGATCGGTTGAGGCCCCTTTTTCTGCAAAAACCAAGAGATTGCATGAGTTCCTTCATGGAAGCAGAATCGGCTGGATTTATTTATAAAAATAGAGAGAAATAGAGTGGAAAAACTACAAAACGAAGTATAAGTTTAGAACATGGGTTGCCTCCCATGAAGCGCACTTGTTTAACGTCGTTGGCTCGACGCCCGAAGCGGTGGTCAATTAGGATCCGGAGGGTTAGAGGAAGAGTTGTCGCTCGTGGGGGATCCGACCGGAGAGGATTCGGGTTCCCCTACTGCATAGTGTTTCAGCCGCTGCCCGTTTACTTTAAACGGCTCATCCCTTCCCATTATCTCGATAGCCCCATGAGGGAAAACCTTGGTGACGCGGAACGGTCCCGACCATCTTGACTTGAGTTTCCCAGGAAAGAGCTTCAGCCGTGAGTTGAATAGGAGAACTAAGTCCCCTACCTTGAATTCCCTTCTTAAGATTCGCTTATCGTGCCACCGCTTCAGCTTCTCCTTGTAGATCTTGGCGTTCTCATAGGCATTGAGCCGGATTTCGTCGAGTTCGTTGAGTTGTAGTTGCCGGTGCACTCCTACCTTCTTGGTGTCGAAGTTCAGATTCTTAACCGCCCAATATGCTTTATGTTCCAATTCCACAGGAAGATGGCAAGCCTTCCCATAGACGAGCCGGTAGGGAGTAGTGCCGATAGGAGTTTTAAATGCTGTCCTGTAAGCCTAAAGCGCGTCAGGGAGCTTTGATGACCAGTCCTTCCTGGAATTAGCTACTGTCTTTTCCAGTATGCTTTTAATCTCCCAGTTAGAGACTTCCGCCTGTCCGCTGGTCTGCGGGTGGTAGGCACGCCCCACCCGGTGTTGTACCCCGTATTTTCTTAAGAGGGCCTCAAATTTCTTCTCTATAAAGTGGCTCCCTCCGTCACTGATCAGGACACGAGGCACACCGAACCGCGGGAAGATGTTGCTTTTAAAGAACTTGGCCACCACTCTCGAGTCATTGGTAGGACTGGCCACCGCTTCAACCCATTTCGATACGTAGTCAACGGCCACCAAGATATACTGGTTCCCCGAGGAAGAAGGGAACGGTCCCATGAAGTCTATCCCCCATACATCGAAGATTTCTATCTCCAGGATGTAGTGTTGAGGCATCTCATTTCTTTTGGAGATATTCCCAGCCCTTTGGCATCTATCGCAGGCTTGGACATAAACATGGGTGTCCTTGAAGAGCGTAGGCCAGTAAAATCCGCTTTGAAGAATTTTAGCGGTGGTCTTGTAAGTGCTCGCGTGCCCTCCACATTGCTGCCCGTGGCAGTGGGAAATGATGGACGTCGCCTCAGTTTCAGGGATGCATCTTCGTATCACCCCATCATTGCAGGTTTTGTATAGGTGGGGGTCATCCCAATAGAATTTGCGGACCTCATGGAAAAACTTCTTCTTCTGTTGAAAGCTCACATTGTGGGGAACGACGGCACAGGCCAGATAGTTTGCGATGTCGGCGTACCAGGGGGTCCAGGAGGAAGAGACAGAGAAGAGATGCTCATCAGGGAGTGAATCATCGATCGGTGTAGCATTCAAATCGAGAATGGGCATCCTGGACTGGTGATCGGCAACAACATTCTCCGCCCCCTTCTTGTCTCTGATTTCCAGGTCAAACTCCTGGAGGAGAAGAATCCATCTAATGAGTCGTGGCTTGGCTTCTTTCTTGTTCAATAGATATTTAAGAGCCGCGTGATCCGTGTGTACGATCACCTTGGTGCCAACGAGATATTGTCGGAACTTATCCATGGCGTAGATCACCGCAAGCAATTCCTTTTCCGTGGTAGTATAATTTCTTTGGGCGGCATCGAGGGTTTTGCTCGTATAATATATGACATGAAGGTTTTTATCTTTCCTCTGCCCTAGGACGGCACCAACCGCGTAATCACTAGCGTCACACATCAGCTCAAAGGGGAGTTTCCAGTTCGGTGGCTGTATTATGGGTGCGAAAATCAATACTTGCTTCAAAGTGCGGAAGGCATCCATACACTCCTCGCTGAAGATGAAAGGAGCGTCTTTTACGAGGAGCTGGGTCAGAGGCCTAGAAATCTTCGAGAAGTCTTTTATGAAGCGGCGATAAAATCCCGCGTGTCCTAAGAAACCACGGACTCCTCGAAGATTGTGCGGTGGTGGAAGTTTTTCAATCACTTCGACTTTAGCCTTATCGACCTCGATTCCCCTCGAAGAGATGATGTGTCCCAGCACAACTCCCTCTTGGACCATGAAGTGACACTTCTCCCAGTTTAGGACTAGTCCCTTTTCCTGACATCTCTCCCGGACCTTAGTGAGGTTATTGAGGCACGAGTCAAATTGAGCTCCGTAGACTGAGAAGTCGTCCATGAAAACCTCCATGATATCTTGGGAGTAGTCGGAGAAGATAGCGGACATGAGTCTTTGGAATGTAGCAGGGGCGTTGCAAAGTGCGAACGGCATCCTTCTGTAGGCATACGTCCCGAACGGGCAAGTGAAAGTTGTCTTCTCTTGGTCATCGTTATGAATAGGGATTTGAAGAAATCCTGAATACCCGTCCATGAAACAAAATAATTATGCTTCGCCAGCCTCTCGAGCATCTGGTCAATAAAGGGGAGGGGGTAATGATCCTTCCTTGTAGCCTTGTTCAGCTTTCTATAGTCAATGCACATCCTGTACCCCGTGACGGTCCTTGTTGGAACAAGTTCGTTCTTTTCATTGCGAACTACCGTCATCCCTCCTTTCTTGGGTACAACGTGCGCCGGGCTAACCCAGCGACTATCGGAGATAGGGTATATAATACCGGCATGCAGAAGCCTAACAATCTCTTTCTTTACAACCTCCATCATTATGGGATTTAACCTCCGCTGTGGCTCGATCGAGGAGGCTTGCTCATCTTCAAGCAGGATTCTGTGTGAGCAGAGGCCCAAGCTAACCCCTTTTAGATCCTCAATTGCATATCCGAAAACCCCTTTAAACCTTTTTAGAACTCCAAGAAGTTCGTTCATTTGATCTTCGGGTAGTGAAGAGTTGACTATAACCGGAAGGGTCGAGCCTGCTCCCAAATATTCATATTTAAGCCCCGGCGGTAATTCTTTCATTTCGACTTCTTGAGGCCCTGACGCGTACTTTTCAAGTTGAGCATCCTCAAGGGAAAGGAGTTCTTCGTGGATTTCGCTGAAGCCAACATCCATAATCTCTCCCTCGGCCGTGGCTCCGCACGGCGAAACTTCGCAAGGTATAATGGGAATAATCGAGGGATACACCGGGTCTTTTCCGAGCTCATCATAATTATCCGGGAAGAAGGCTTGTAGGTGAAAACAGGTTTCAGTCATCGACGATTCTCCACAGCCAGCTCCAGCTTCTCCATTGTCCAAAGACTGGGGACGCTCGATAGAGGTCTGCAAGGGATAGATTAATTCCTGTTCAGCGTCGCCTCCACGCCTGGGCGGGTGGCTCTCTTGGCACAACCCTGCGGTTAACTCTTCTTCACTACATTCGAGACCATGGTTGTCGATATACGCCGTTTGTCCAAGGGGAAAGGGAGTTGCCATGGCAAGGTGCTCTTGTGCATCTCGACATCTCTGGCCTTCCACGGCGGCAGACAGGAGGTATAGTATATTCGAAGTATTCAGTGATTCTGCTAAGCTCTGCGCCAAACATCGGATATGGTGAGAGTGATCCCAGATGTCTCCTGAAACTGCATGCAACATATTTGCTAGGGGGCCGGGATCTTCTCTTCTTCGCTTCTAGACGGCCAAGCGCCTAAGGGTGGCGTTAATCTCTGGATCGAGGGGGATCAAGTCGTCAAGACTCCTTGAACTCCTGCGCATGAAAAACAACAAACACCCGTGAAGCGACAAGTGGGAAAGAAACAGATAAAATAAGAAATAAAAATAAAATAAAAAGAAAAATAATAATAAAAAATAAAAAGAAAAAAGGAGAATGCGAAAATTATCGCGAGGTAGGGATATGAGCTAGACACAAGGGTTCTCAAGATCCTAAAATATCAAGCACGTTGCCTCCCCGGCAACGGCGCCATAAACTTGACCGGCCGCCCGCGTGCGTGCGCCGCGGCGGCGGTGTCGTCTACCGCAAGTTTCACGGTTAGTGAAGTGGTGCGGGAATATCGAACTCAGGGAGGCGAGGTTGTGCTTGGGTCAGGTAGGACCTAAATCACCCCGAGGGGCGAGCTAGCCCGAATCGGTGGTTGGTTGTCACGAAAGGAAATGAAAGCGTATGAACAAAAAGAAAGTAAACACGGGACTTTGGTTTCCGACCCGACGAGAGACTCTAGCCGCTACGGCCTACGGGTATGGATAGCGATCGGGATTAGGGTCTAATGGTGAGACGTTGCCTCTAAAAGTGGTACCGGCATCCCATGGGCCCGATATTCCGGTCGGTGCCCAGGATGATACACCGGACTTCCCGGATTCGATCAGTGGGCACTCCCGTGTCCATAAACACTGATCGATCCCGGGAGCACTAAGTCTGCAACGATATCTCCCGACGTCTCATCCTGCCGCTCCCGCGTGCTAGGATTCGGCGTCTACGCTAAGGGTGTGAGCTTTGACTAGGGAGTCAACCGTCAGGTTTATTCCCCATTAGCCCGACGGTCAAAGGCGGTCTTTTTCCCGCCGATGACAATGAAACGCCCCGCGTAACCGTTAGATTCCTACTCCCTATCGATTTCCTAACCCTATGGACGCATCGGGAAGAGCCCCCGAAGGGGTTTCAACCAAAATCCCAGATTTGGGAACTACTCACAAAAATTCATGAAAAAGCAATCTAAATGAAATTTAACCGTTAGAATCATAATCAGACAATTGCAATGCGGAAGTAAAGGAGTAATAAAGACAATACTAAAAAATTAGAAAGATCTGAAAACTTACTTAAGAGTAACAATTACAGCCGTCACAAGGAAATAAAACAGTAAAAAAAATACAACTTTATCGTTTCTGAACCCCAGGGGTCCTATATATAGATTTTCGGATCAACCGATCGGTTGAAAAGTCAACCGATCGGTTGGTCCGTTACAGACAAATCACAGAAAACGGCGAGTTTTCACCCGATCTCACGAACCGATCGGGTGAGTTCTTGAGCGACCGGTTGGATCTTGGAGCAGTCGGGCGAACCGGTCGGTTCGACGCCCGTGTCTTCAACTCATTTTCTCAGCTACAGATGAACCGATCGGGTGAGATTCACCCGATCGGTTGGAATTCTGCTCGGAAAACAGAGAATAGCCGCCCGCAGAACCGGTCTGTGAACCGGTCGGGTGACTTCTTTGTGAGCTTCGGTAGAGACCGGGTGGTGCACGCGTGCATCACCCGATCGGTTGGAGATGACCAACCGATCGGGTGATGGGCTGAAAGATGAATTCTTCGACGTTTGACCCCCTGGATCACGCGTGACTTCTCCCGTTGCTCCGGGGACTTGGGATATCATCGTAAAACGTCCCCTACGTGGTCGAACTCCTGCAATCATGGATAAACAAAGAAAAGTGAAAGAAAACGGGAAAATACACGAAAACGAATAAGAGACGGCGGAAAACACGGAGAAACACAAAAGAAAACGTGCGTGAATATATGAAATATAAGCGCACGTCACCTCACCTCCACCGATTCGAGTCATTGCGATCCAAACTGTTCGTCATCTCCGTTGCTCAGTTTGCGTGGGCATATAAGAGGATACTGTCAAATCAGCCAAGTCTCCCAAATCCCACGAAAGCCAGGATTCTCTCTCTATCTGCATACACCTATGATCGAACCGTATCCCATAGAGATACACCTCTATCTTTAGCCAACAACCCTAGATTCTTATCATGCTTTAAATTACTTTATACCCTTGATGCATTGTATTTAAACCCGTTGAGAGTAATGAAAACTTTGCTAGTTTCTCTCCTATCTTTCTCCAGTCGTATATCTCCTTTTTCTAAATTTCAACATCAATCCACTTGGAACATTTAGTAAGTTCATCTTTAAATCCGAGTGCTGTTTCTCCAGAAATGGAGTCGGTCACTTGGAAAGCATCAAATCTGTAAACATTTGCCTATGCTTCCAAAATGAAACTTCAACATTGACATTCTTCATCATATTTCGTATTTTTTCCATCATTTCGTGCACATTGATTCTCTCTCTTTCTGTGGTGAAACTGAAAATTAAACGTTCATGTAAAAGAGAAGCTTCAACAAAAAGAACTGAAATATGTGTGATGACAGATGAAGTAAATTTCAGTTTAGCAGTTTACAAGTAATGTTTTGGGGGTGGGCGTGTATGCACCATTGGGGGTCAGACACTTCTTCAACATAGCCTTAAGTATGTACCATACTTTTTTGCTATATGACAGTTACCGAATACTTCTATGGCATACATCCCTGCATTTTATTATAGAAGTCTGCATATTATGTAATATGCATCACACCTACATGAAGTATGTGGACTTGCATAAACCATAATGAATTATGCAGAAATTTAGAAGTAAGATGCATTAATCTGTCCTACAGAAAATTAGAGAGCAAATGACAGTTTGTTTTTGTGAATTCCTTATAATGCACGATATGTTATAATAATTTATGTGATTATATTATTAGAAATGTTTCTAAACTTTTACATGCATGTACATGTTTACGTGTGTTTGTATATATGCATTTTAGTCATGACCGCACGCACGGATGCACCAATGTCATGCCATTGTGGTCTCATGTCATGCTATCTATGAAATTTATGTGTCGAATATCATGTATCCATGTTAAGGTCCCATGTCAATATGTGTCACGACCCGCTTCCCTTAAATGGAGGCGAGACGTGAGAAGGTCCGCTCAAACGTGGAGCTGTGAAGCTGCACGCCTGATAAGCGTAAATTTAGTATAAGCAGGTCCCTGTAATTGCAAACGAAACAACAATAATAATAATAATGATGAGACGGATATGAAATACCAATCCCATAGTTTGTCCACAAAATATTCAACATCACAGAAAAGCCACCAGGCTAAAAGAAAGAGTCTAAAGGCCCAGAACAAGGCCAAACAAAGACGAATAAAACAGAGTATCAAACTAGGTGCCATGCACCGACAACCCAAAAGATCTAATAAAACTAGACGTAGACACTAAGACTGATCTCCAGTGTCCACGAAGTCCTCACCCAACTCGGGCGCAAGCTCGGCGTCCGCAAACACCTCACCCTCAGCAAGTACCTCGGGCTCAAGGTCTAACATGTGTCACCCAAAAGAGAAAGGGGCACATGTCAGCAAGTCTGAAAGACTTGGGCAAGGAAACTGAAAGTAACTAACAACCTAGCACTTGTAACATTAAGCAATGACATGACAGTTAAGTATGATGCAACAGTTTAAAAGAGAGGCAAGCACGCACAATGTAGCAAAAGCTACCAAATCACTAATCACTTATCATTTAACACTTATCACTTATCACTTATCACTTAGTGCATAGAGAGTCCACCTGCTGGCCAGCTCGTGGCTCAGTCCGCTTATCTCTATCACTATTAATAACACTTATCACATATCACTTAGTGCATAGAGAGTCCACCTGCTGGCCAGCTCATGGCTCAGTCCGCTTATCTCTATCACTATTAATCACTTGAGATTTCGCTTACTGGCCGGAGTGGCGGATCAGGCCAACTCGGGGCTCAGGTGGCCGCTTATCTCTTACCCCACCCATATGTGTCGAGCGTTGGGGTTTCCAACTACAGGGCTCGCTTCTGGAACACGAGCCAGGAAAATACTAGTGTTGTAGCGTGTGCTACGCAATCACGATGACAAATCAATATGCAACGCCAGGAACATATAATTGCGTACCGTTAATTTAATTTAAACGTGACAGGCAAAATGCAATGATATGAACATATTCGCGTACCGTTAATTGAATATAAATGTGACATACAAGCATGATGAGGGTGACGAACCAAGCTTCGTTGTCAAGCTAGGTCAAGGGCGTCTAAACGGCTATCCTTTCACCGTCTAGTCTCTTTTACGCCAAAGCAAGGTAATGGCCTAAGACATGGCCCAAATCAAGAGATGCAAGTTTCACTTGCCTGATACCGGGGTTGACGAGCAATGAAGATTGTCACAAGCTAACTACGGAATAGATCGCTGTTATGGCAAAATAATCATTAGAACAAAGATTCTAAATCGATTTCTTATTAGAACCCTAACTTTCTAATAATCCATTTTATTAGGGTTTCACACATGTCAATGGGGGTTATGCTTAAACTAGAGGAATCGAGTATTACCGTGAAGAGACGGAGGAGCGATGCCGAGCAACCACGGCAACGGAAGAACGATCCGGCTCAGATCTTGAAATGAGGGAAAAATCTGGAGAAATTGGTTTGGAGGTGGATTTTGGGGTTTTGATGAAGGTTTGGGGAAGATGAGAGATGGGTTGTGACAAGGGAGGGTTTTGATGATGGAGGATGAGCTTGGGATGAAGGAATGAAGCTTGGAGGAAGATGGGGGCTCAATGGGGGAGAAATTAGGGTTTTAGGTCGTGAGGGAGGAGAAGAAAACGTTTGGAGGGGTATTTATAGAGATTGGTGGCGGCTAGGGCAAAACTAGGGTTTACAGCACTGGTTAGTCGGTCAAAGAACAACCACTGACCGACTAGTTTGTGAACTAGTCAGTCGGTCGACCAACGTAGACCGACTAAGTGTAAACAGTAGCTCAGACGAAAATTAGGATTTAGATTTAGTCGGTCAAATAACAATTACTGACCGACTAGTTTGGCATCTAGTCGGTCGATGAACGTTCTTGGACCGACTAAGAGTAAACAATATCTAGTGTCAAAAATAGTTGATGAGTTAGTCGGTTAAAGAAGCATTGCCGACCAACTAGTTTGCAACCTAGTCGGTTAACCAACGTTCTTAGACCGACTAACGATAAACAGTAGCTCCTGAACAATTTAGAAAGTCAAACTAGTCGGTCCAAGAAGGATTGCCGACCGACTGGATCGTCATCTAGTCGGTCGGTGCCCCTTCTTACACCGACTAATAAGCACCAAAAGTTCCGATACGTAGCGCGAAGCTCCAGCATCGATTCCTAAGACTCCTAGGCTTGATCTAACAGTAAGATACGACCGTTATGAAGCCCGTCACGATTGACATACTTCGAAATCGACGATCCTAAGGAAGAAACGAGAAAACATGACGAAACGATCGAAAATGAAAGTTACGGAGACGAAAACCACACATGAGGTGAAAATCCACCAAAACATATATTATAATATAATAAATCCAGATACAAGAAAACCAGTCGTTACATCCTCCCCAACTTAAGAAAAATTCCGTCCTCGGAATTTCCAAACACTCACGTGTCCGGAAACAAAAGCGGGAAACGCTCTCGCATCTCATCTTCTCTTTCCCAAGTAGACTCTCCCGGCGAACCGTGCTGCCACATCACTCTAACAAGATCGACGACCTTGTTCCGAAGTGACTTCTGACACCTGTCCAGAATCTGCACTGGATGCTGGTCATACGTCAAATCTGGGCGAACGGCGATCTCCGAGAAATCCACGGCATGAGACGGATCGCTGATGTATCGACGAAGCTGCGACACATGGAAAACTCGTGAACTCCTTCCAAAGATGGCGGCAATGCCAAGCGATAAGCTACCTCGCCAACTCTCTCCAGAATGTCAAACGGTCCAATGTATCGCGGGCTCAACTTCCCTCGCTTCCCAAAATGAATCACACCACGATTCGGGGAAATCCTCAGAAACACATGGTCGCCCGGCTGAAACTCCAAAGGACGACGTTTAGCATCCGCCCAATGCTTAAAACGGTCCTGAGCAATCCTCAACCTCTCCCGAATATTCTTGACGATCTCCATAGCCTCCACAATCATCTCAGGTCCCAACAACTCCCGATCACCAACGTCATCCCAACTCAATGGCGATCGACATTTCCTCCCATAAAGAGCGGCGAAAGGCGCCATGCCAATACTCGCCTGGAAGCTGTTGTTGTAAGAGAACTCCACCAAGTGCAGATGGTCCTCCCACGAACCCTTGAAATCCAACATGCACGCTCTCAGCATGTCTTCCAAGATCTGAATCGTCCTCTCGGACTGGCCATCCGTCTGCGGATGGTACGCCGTGCTGAAACTCAGACGCGTACCCAAACTCTTCTGTAAACTCTGCCAGAACTGAGATATGAACCTCGTGTCTCTGTCAGACACGATACTCACGGGGACCCCATGAAGTCGTACGATCTCCTGCACGATTCACGTTACATCACTATCCAAACTAGGAAAAGGACATAAAACGGAGAGTAAAACAATTTTACCTCCATATATCTCCTCGCTAGCGCCTCAGTGGACTGTCCCACTCGGAATGGAATAAAGTGCGCGGATTTGGTCAATCGATCTACGACACCCAAATCGCGTCATTCTGCTTCGGACTCCGAGGTAGTCCAGTCACGAAATCCATAGTGATGTGTTGCCACTTCCACTCCGGAATCGGAAGCGGTTGTAGCAACCCGGCCGTACGCTGATGCTTCGCCTTCACTTGCTGGCAAACCAAACACTTGGCTACACTCCGAGCCACACTCCTCTTCATGCCATGCCACCAATAATTCAGACGAAGATCCTGGTACATCTTGGTGCCACCAGGATGCACAGAATACGGCGAATTGTGTGCCTCCACCATCAACTCCTCTCTAACATCCCCAGCCGGCACACACAACCTGGCTCCAAACCTCAGCGAACCATCCTCATGAATCAAAAAGTCAGTCCGCAGACCGGCTTCCACCAGCTCCCGAATCTTTACCAATTTCGGATCTCCAGCCTGACTCGCCTTAATCCGATCCACGATCGTTGACTGCACCTGCATGTACATCAACGAAGAAGTCTCTCCAGGAAGAACAATCTCCACTCCGGACTCGCAAAAATCCTGCTGCAATCTCCACTGCGAGGTCAAAACCATCACCGCGGGAAGCCTACTTAAAGCATCAGGAACCACATTCACCTTGCCAGGGTGAAACTGCAAATCAATATCATAATCTGCCATGAGCTCCAACCATCGTCGCCGTCGCATGTTGAGCTCCTTCTGGGTAAAAATATACTTCAAGCTTTTGTGATCGGTGAAAATCTTCACTTTCTCACTCAGCAGGAAGTGCCTCCAAATCTTAAGAGCAAACACAACGGCAGCCAACTCCAAATCATGCGTCGGATAATTCTTCTCATGAACCTTAAGCTGACGAGACGCATACGCCATAACATGTCCGTGCTGATGCAACACACAACCGAGACCCTTGCCAGAAGCATCGCAAAAGATCTCGAATCCACCGCTGCGATCAGGCACAACAAGAACAGGGACAGTCGTCAACCGCTCTCGCAGAACGCCAAAAGCATTCTCACAATCACCGACCAAACAAAAGCAACATCCTTCCGCGTCAACCTGGTCATCGGCTCAGCAATACGGGAAAAGTCCTTAATGAAACGCCGATAGTAACCAGCAAGTCCAAGGAAACTCCGAATCTCAGACGCTGACGACGGAACAGGCCACTCTCTGATGGCCCTAATCTTCTCGGGATCCACAGAAATACCATCTTCAGTCACCACATGCCCGAGAAAAGCAACTCTATCCAACCAAAACTCGCACTTTGAAAATTTAGCATACAACCGATGCTTCCTTAGAATCTCCAACACCGTCCTCAAGTGCGAGGCATGCTCTTCCTCCGACTTCGAATAGATCAGAATGTCGTCAATAAAGATAACGACAAACTTATCCAAAAAGTCGTAGAAAATTAGGTTCATCAAATTCATGAAAACTGCGGGCGCGTTAGTTACACCGAAGGGCATAACCACAAACTCATAGTGTCCATACTTCGTCCTGAACGCTGTCTTCGGAACATCTTCCCTCTTCACCTTCAACTGATGGTAACCACTCCTCAAATCCAATTTAGAAAACACCCTCGAACCTCCGAGCTGATCAAAAATATCATCGATGCGAGGTAACGGGTATTTATTCTTAATGGTCACCGCATTCAACTCCCGATAGTCCACGCACATGCGACGCGAACCATCCTTCTTCTTCACCAACAACACCGGTGCTCCCCACGGAGACACACTGGGATTAATGTAACCCTTCTGCATAAGCTCATCCAATTGCTTCTGCAACTCTTCCAATTCTGCAGGTGCCATACGATACGGCGCCTTCGAAATCGGCTGCGCTCCCGGAACAAGATCAATAGAAAATTCTAGAGCTTGATCAGGTGGCAAACCAGACATCTCCTCGGGGAAGACGTCGCCAAAATCACGCACCACAGCTGGCCACTCCAGCTCCATCTGCATAGCCACAACCTCCACCTGTCTGGCCCGAAATCTGACAGGACCAAGCGAGCTGCTACCACGACTGAACTCAAATACTGGATGTCCGGGAATCTCGAACACCACCTTCTTCTTCCGACAGTCGATCGTAGCATAGAAGCTCGCAAGCCAATCCATCCCAAAGACCGCATCGTAGTTGGTGATGTTGTGGACAACAAAATCAGCATAAAGCTCATGTCCACAAACCACCACAGAGCAAGGACTGCACCCACGATGCACCGTGACTACTCCATTCCCTGTAATGATGTTCCAACTCTTGGAGAGAGGGGACGTCGACAAGGAATGCTTCTCCACGAAGCTCTGGGCCAAAATGCACATCGATGCACCTGAGTCAAAGAGGACTCGGGCAGGGAACATGCAAACCAAAACCACACCTAACAAACAGTCTAATCAATCAAATCTTACTCTAGCAACATTCATACACAAGCAGCCAACATAAATTTAACAATCAACTAATTTAGGAAGGAACAACTAGATTGGAAGTTACCTGCTATGACCTCATCCATGGCCAAAACCTCCTCCTCGGTCATCAGAAATGCCTGCCTCCTCGGCGGAGCAGCCTGCCGAAAGGCATGCCCTTGCGGAACAAGGGGTACCCCATGACCAGCGGGCACCGGGGCTCTCTACTGCAACGGCGGGGCAGCAATAGGTGTCCTCTAAGGCTGCTTCAGCCTCGGGCATTCCCTGAGAGCATGAGCGGGATCTCCACATGCAATACATTGCCCCAAGAACTTCCTACACGATTCCTTGATATGGCCCTCCTTGCCACAAAAATGGCAAGTCCTCCGAACAGGCCCTACTGGCCTCTTAAACTAAACAGGCTGGTTTGGCCTGAATCCAGGTCTAACCACAGCTCTTGCCTGTTCCACAGGCCTCTTCCCAGCACCAACAATAGACCCCCTCCTCTGGTTCACGAGCAGCTCCTGCCTCTTGGCTGCTACCAAAACCTTCTGATAAGATTCCCGGTCAGAAGAAGTCACAAAACTCTGGAGCTCCGAAGCAAGCCCCTGCAGGAACCTCTGAGCTCTCTCCTCAGCGTCCTGCACCATCTTCGGCGTAAACCGACTCAGCCTCATGAAGTCTTGGTGATACCGGTCCACCGACGAGCTTCCTTGCTTCAGATCGATAAAACACTGCAGCATCTCTTCCCTGGCAGCTTTTGGGAAGAACTCACTATCAAATCTGGCCTTGAAGGTAGCCCAGACGATCGGCTCCACCAACATCTTCTCTTCAGCATCCCACCAATTCCTGGCGTTATCCCTCAGATGGCGCTTCGCCAAGTCAACCCAACTAACTTCGTTGACCTTGGACATCTTCAGATTGTCCTCAATATTCCTCATCCACTCATCAACAGCTAGTGGACCTTCGGTTCCATCAAAATATGCGGGACCCAGCTCTCTGAACTGCTTCGCCCCGGGCTCAGAGCGAGGGGCTTCCACTACCCGAGCAACTCGAGTCGCCAGAGCATTCTGTACCTGCAAAAGCACACCCTGCTGAACCTGCATCATCTGCATCATCATCCGCATCATCATCCGCATCATCTCTCCGTTAGTGGGCTCCCGCTCAGGCTCCTCGTCATGAGGGAGCGCACCACTACCACCACCACGGGTGATTCGCCTTCCTGCCATCTAATGACACAGAAAACGAAACAATTAGACTCATAGCTTAGGGCTCAGATGTCGAACTTATTTGTTGGACATTTTTATATTATTATCGTTATCCCGGTAATTGCAGTTACAGAATGACCTGCATGGGCCACCACTAAAACCTGTCACGACCCGCTTCCCTTAAATGGAGGCGAGACGTGAGAAGGTCCGCTCAAACGTGGAGCTGTGAAGCTGCACGCCTGATAAGCGTAAATTTAGTATAAGCATGTCCCTGTAATTGCAAACGAAACAACAATAATAATAATAATGATGAGACGGATATGAAATACCAATCCTACAGTTTGTCCACAAAATATTCAATATCACAGAAAAGCCACCAGGCTAAAAGAAAGAGTCTAAAGGCCCAGAACAAGGCCAAACAAAGACGAATAAAACAGAGTATCAAACTAGGTGCCACGCATCGACAACCCAAAAGATCTAATAAAACTAGACGTAGACACTAAGACTGATCTCCAGTGTCCACGAAGTCCTCACCCAACTCGGGCGCAAGCTCGGCGTCCGCAAACACCTCACCCTCAGCAAGTACCTCGGGCTCAAGGTCTAACATGCGTCACCCAAAAGAGAAAGGGGCACATGTCAGCAAGTCTGAAAGACTTGGGCAAGGAAACTGAAAGTAACTAACAACCTAGCACTTGTAACATTAAGCAATGACATGGCAGTTAAGTATGATGCAACAGTTTAAAAGAGAGGCAAGCACGCACAATGTAGCAAAAGCTACCAAATCACTAATCACTTATCATTTAACACTTATCACTTATCACTTATCACTTAGTGCATAGAGAGTCCACCTGCTGGCCAGCTCGTGGCTCAGTCCGCTTATCTCTATCACTATTAATAACACTTATCACATATCACTTAGTGCATAGAGAGTCCACCTGCTGGCCAGCTCGTGGCTCAGTCCGCTTATCTCTATCACTATTAATCACTAGAGATTTCGCCTGCTGGCCGGAGTGGCGGATCAAGCCAACTCGGGGCTCAGGTGGCCGCTTATCTCTTACCCCACCCATATGTGTCGAGCGTTGGGGTTTCCAACTACAGGGCTCGCTTCTGGAACACGAGCCAGGAAAATACTAGTGTTGTAGCGTGTGCTACGCAATCACGATGACAAATCAATATGCAACGCCAGGAACATATAATTGCATACCGTTAATTTAATTTAAACATGACAGGCAAAATGCAATGATATGAACATATTCGCGTACCGTTAATTGAATATAAATGTGACATACAAGCATGATGAGGGTGACGAACCAAGCTTCGTTGTCAAGCTAGGTCAATGGCGTCTAAACGGCTATCCTTTCACCGTCTAGTCTCTTTTACACCAAAGCAAGGTAAATGGCCTAAGACATGGCCCAAATCAAGAGATGCAAGTTTCACTTGCCTTATACCGGGGTTGACGAGCAATGAAGATCGTCACAAGCTAACTACGGAATAGATCGCTGTTATGGCAAAACAATCATTAGAACAAAGATTCTAAATCGATTTCTTATTAGAACCCTAACTTTCTAATAATCCATTTTATTAGGGTTTCACACATGTCAATGGGGGTTATGCTTAAACTAGAGGAATCGAGTATTACCGTGAAGAGACGGAGGAGCGATGCCGAGCAACCACGGCAACAGAAGAACGATCCGGCTCAGATCTGGAAATGAGGGAAAAATCTGGAGAAATGGGTTTGGTGGTGGATTTTGGGGTTTTGATGAAGGTTTGGTGAAGATGAGAGATGGGTTGTGACAAGGGAGGGTTTGGATGATGGAGGATGAGCTTGGGATGAAGGAATGAAGCTTGGAGGAAGATGGGGCTCAATGGGGGAGAAATTAGGGTTTTAGATCGTGAGGGAGGAGAAGAAAACTTTTGGAGGGGTATTTATAGAGATTGGTGGTGGCTAGGGCAAAACTAGGGTTTACAGCACTGGTTAGTCGGTCAAAGAACAACCACTGACCGACTAGTTTGTGAACTAGTCGGTCGGTCGACCAACGTAGACCGACTAAGTGTAAACAGTAGCTCAGACAAAAATTAGGATTTAGATTTAGTCGGTCAAAGAACAATTACTGACCGACTAGTTTGGCATCTAGTCGGTCGATGAACGTTCTTGGACCGACTAAGAGTAAACAGTATCTAGTGTCAAAAATAGTTGATGAGTTAGTCGGTTAAAGAAGCATTGCCGTCCGACTAGTTTTCAACCTAGTCGGTCAACCAACGTTCTTAGACCGACTAACGATAAATAGTAGCTCCTGAATAATTTAGAAAGTCAAACTAGTTGGTCCAAGAAGGATTGCCGACCGACTGGATCGTCATCTAGTCGGTCGGTGCCCCTTCTTACACCGACTAATAAGCACCAAAAGTTTCGATACGGAGCGCGAAGCTCCGGGATCGATTCCTAAGACTCCTAGGCTTGATCTAACAGTAAGATACGACCGTTATGAAGCCCGTCACGAATGACATACTTCGAAATCGACGATCCTAAGGAAGAAACGAGAAAACACGACGAAACGATCGAAAATGAAAGTTACGGAGACGAAAACCACACATGAGGTGAAAATCCACCAAAACATATATTATAATATAATAAATCCAGATACAAGAAAACCAGTCGTTACAATATGCATGAAACTTAGCTGGTTCACGTGGTGTGAGAGCTTGCCATAAAAACTTTCCCAGGCAATTGGTGATTATAACAATATTTATTTTCATTTTTGTTCTTATTTTTACTTTTTGGCCTAAATTGAGCTTATTTAATCCAAGAACAACAACATGAGTAGCTTGCCATAGATTACTGTATGCTACTTCCCACAAGTGACCTGTATGATCCGAAGTAACACACTCATACATTAAGGGATGACAAATTATTTGGCCAATGGTTAAAAATTTAGAAATCTTTGAGGAGCATATATGATTGGCAAAAATACCTATGGCACAGAACAGATCAAAGTCCATATGTACAAAAGTTATATGAAGAAAATGATCAAAATAAGCAAAAATGTATTTTCTATACTACAGTAGTCATACATTGGAAAGATGACATACATAGCAAATTGTTGTTGTGAAAGGACACGATTTTTTTAATGTGAGAAAAAGAGAGCAAAATGGAGGTAGAAAAGGGATTTTGTTGCCGGTGACGGCGTTGTCGATTCACAGCTTCATGCATATCTTCAGCTTACTTAGCTCCATCGATCCCAGGTCCCCATCTATCTCTTTCTCAAACCATAGCAATTGGAATCGATCCATTGATCGTGGGGACTGAGAATTTTTTTAATTCCAATTAGTTTACATGCTCACTTTTGCAATTTTGAATTCCAATTGCAATTGTTCATATTTTGTTGATTGTAATGATTTCTTTTCATTTTCAATTTGCCAAAAACTTTGAATTGATGATAGTAATAGATATTTTGATAGATGGAATTCTTAAATTAAAAACAAAAATAATTTGGGTGTTCTGATACATCAGTTTTCCTTTGGTTTTTCTTCTCATGGCTTGGTGAGTTATCTTCTCCTCACTCTATAATTCTTCTAAAGATTTGACTTTTAAGCTGCCCATCTTATTAGATTGTGTAGAAGCTTACCATTGTGAAAGTGGTCTGTGTGCCACTTGGGTTTTGAAATTGGTTTGATTTTTGTTCTTAAGCTTTGATCTAAGTTTTTTTGTCATAGTTCATACAATTAATGAGCAAAATCTCCTAAGTATTGATTTTTTATGCTGCCTATTTCATTACCTTCCCTTTTAACTGAAAAGACCTTTTTTTCTTAGTTCTTTGCCTCTGATTGACCGATGAGTATTTTTACTGACCCTTACTTCAAATTACTTTGCGTGGATGGATGTTTTGCTGATATAATATTAGACTAATGCGAGAACAAACACATCACATGTAAATTGTTGATATTTTCTAGAATCATTTTACTTAATTTGGTTGTTTGTTGCAAATTTGGATAGAGCCATCTCTTGATACGAGGAAAAGGAGAGATTTTGGACAAGGATACATGTGAAAGCTCCGATTTTGTTAGATTTTTTCTCCTTTATTTTTTGATTTTGACGTACTGGAGCAAACCCATTATTTTTCCTATCTTTTTTTATTCAGTTCTCTTAGTTTTGATCATTTTGTGATTGATCTACTGGCATCTATCTCTTAATTTTGAGATGGAAAGCAAAACGGTTTAATTTTTGGCTTGACTGAAACTTTGTTATCTCAAATGTGCTTCTTGTGAAGGTGAGGTTATTCTCTCAAATGGGATTTCTTTGTTTTTCAAGGTTTTAGCTTGAATTTAACAATAGGGCAATAAATTTTGGGAAGGAAAGCAAAAAATGTTTGATTTTTGGCTTGTTGAAACTCTGTTATCTCAAATGGGCTTCTTGAGAAGGTAAGGTTGTTCTCTCAAATGTGTTTTCTTTGTTTTGCTATGTTTTAGCTTGAATCTAACAATGTGGCTTTAAATTTTAAGAAGGAAAACAAGAAAAATTTGATTTTTTTTGGCTTGGTTGAAGCTCTGCTATCCCAAATGGTCTACTTGAGAAGGTGGGGTTGTTATCTCAAATGGGTTTTCTTTGTTTTTCCATGTTTTAGGTTGAATCTAACAATGTGGCTTTAAATTTTGAGGAGGAAAACCAAATTTTTAACATCAAATCACAACTTTTTTCTTCACTAAACAACTTCTTTTTTTGTCTGTAATTTTCAGTCATTTCTTTTTTTCTTCATCAAATCAACTGAATAAAAGGCTAATAATCACAGCTTAATAGAAACTCACATGATATAGTATTAAACTCTGCTTACTACCTAAGAAATGAAAATATGTGACAGACCCATTGATAAAAATCAGACACAAAGCAAGTTATGAAGACAGGAAGGAACTTCCTTACTGGACTAACATTGTGAAGATAGGAAGGATCAAGGAGCTGGCTCCCTATGACCCTGTTTGGTATTTGATTAGGGCTAGTTAGTGTGATTGAATATGTATCAAGGTGTTTTTGACAGTGAGTACATTGCATTGCCATTTCTTCCATACCTGTTTTGATGTCTTTTAATTTATATTGTTTCAATGGCAAAGAAGATTTACATGAGGTAGGGCATCGGAGTAGGTGACTTTCAGCGAGAATCCATGAGCTCGTTATCGGAGTAGGTGACTTTCAGCGAGAATCCATGAGCACAACGAGCTTATCAAACTCCACCCCGCTAACAAAAGACTGAAATATAAGAGGAATTATAAGTTGTGTTATGAGTTGGTATTCAAGAAAAGATTGGGAGTCCAGTATCCTTCCAACGGGGGATCCCTGCACGGGTTGCCTGTTGCAAGATGGCCACTGACTCTTCTGCCAAGAATTTATTGAGCTGTTTTATCTGCGAGTATTCCTTCTCTATGATGACCTCCAGCTCCTCAAAATGCTTCATCCTGATGTTTATCTTTTTCGGGTGTTCCAAGTAACAATTTTACCAGGCAAAATCAAGCATGTGCACCATTAAAATTGCGAAAAAGAGAGAATTTTAAGAGATTTGGCAAATTAAAAAATACAAGGTATTGTAAGTTACACAGAAATGATTATTATTAAAGTATCTGTGTTTTGTATGTTTGATGGACACTTGTGCTCTAATTATAAACACCGGTTGGTGAGAGTGAAAAGGCATATGATACAAATGTTTGAAATGAAAAAAAATAGAAGAAAACATGTGTTTCAATAATAGATGCCATCAAAAGCCATCAAAATCATCAGTTCCATCATCTCCTGGTCAGCAGTTTCCCTCAAGGATGTGGCAATGGCCTCTCTAATTCGGAATGTAGTGGCACCAAAACTCTTCTCCAATGAAGACTCTTGAACATTTGGAGGAAAAAAAATCATAATGTATAGTAAATATTTCAACAAAAGATGGTAGTACAACAACAAAACAACACAGTTACATGGAATTAATTCACTGAAAGGCTAAACACATTCACTGGAGCTTGAAATAGAACATTATCGATCTACTTACAGCAAGCATATTAGTAATTGTAAGCATGTTTAATATTTGTGAACTGATGTCAACAATATTTCTAGAAAGCCTGTTCAAAGTTGAAGGTGTAAATATGACACTTTGCAGATCATTTACACAAACAATGATATTATCACCTTAAATTTGTATTGTCATGTAAATAAAGTTTCAAGTGTAATAATGCTTCAACTCCAATTCCGAATATCAGACTTTGGAGGACTTTAAATACAAGGATCAGACAGTATATGCAAAAGTACAATAATCAGGTCTATTTCCATATATATCTTTTTTTTTCCAAAAATGAGTTATCCAAGATTGCAATCTACACCATTTTCCCATCTATGTACTATTCTTGGCATGTCATGCTCTACAATTTTTCCAGGACAACTCATGCAAAGGGTACATAGATACAAGAAAATGAATAAATCAATCTACGAAAAATCTTTGTAGTCAGATAAATGAATCCTTTTATCTACCCAGACCAGTCAAGGGCTTTTTCCATAGAGAAATTATGATATCAACAATGTATCATCTTTATAGCCTTTGGTTGTTTTGAACTACCGGTAGTCCAGATAGCACCATAGATTTGCATCTATGATACATACACAAGCACCTGATGTAAGCCCTGACGAGTGTGGGTTATGCTGACTGTCATAGTACTCAAGCATGTCTGGATTTATCCTTAATAGATCTATTCTGAATATCCATGTATTGTCTGAATTTGGCCGACATTTTTAATTATATGGGGGAAATACATGGGCAATCATCTCATATTGGAAAGTTTTAAAGAAAAGATCTGAGGGCATCATTGCTAGACCTTTTGTTAGTGCACGGATGCAAACCCGGGTATTCGCATACCCGACACGTTTCTCCACCGCGACCCGTTACCCCCACACTCTAAGCATGCTACGACTGAGTCGGGCAAACGGGTCAGATGACCGTTAGACAGACGTCGACATTCAAGGAAGAGTTAATGGGGCCGAGTAAATAGGTAGCCGTTAGATCGAATCCCAGAGAAGATCTTGTCCTAATCAATGAGGGACGGTTACGCCTCGTCAAGGAAGGGCTACCTATAAATAGGTCGACGGGCAAAGGTAAAGGGGTTCCATCTTCAACGTATGAGTGCTAATACATAGAACTCTATCTTCTTACTTCTTCATTCCATATTTGAGCTTGCGTCGTTAGTTTTGGGACGAACCTCAGTGGGTCGATCTCAGCTACGCCAAGCTCCCTCTCTTCCTTAAGTTCCTTACTAACTTAAGCATCAGAGGGGAATTGGGGTGGAACCCAGATCCGACCCCCCTAACGACTCCCTGTGGTGCAGATCGACGATCGCCATCCAACGACCAAGGTCGACATTGAGCACTTCAACCTCAAACGACCAAACCAAAGGTCATTCTTAGGTCGATTAACGGTCGTACCATCATCAACCATCAACTACCGACCCTGGTTCCTTCAACCGAGGGTCCCACTCCAAAGGCTGACTAGGCTCCAGCCCAGCGCTTCGAATCTCTGTCAGCTTGACAACTGTACCGGTCAATTTTGGCCTTAACAGTTTGACGCTGTCTGTGGAAAGCCACGAGTCAACATCCCCCTCGACGAACCACACCCAACCACATCCTTCGAGGTTGCTACAGGATCCCCCAGTGTCGGGATCACCAACATGATAATGGGAGGTCCTCCGCACCTGGAGCTATCAACCTCTCTCCAAAGTTCCTACGCTGGGAGATTGATGACAGTTTCCGTGGGGCCAAAGCGCCCCAGATACTCAACACCTCCTATCTTCTTCTTAGACGAAGATCTGGAAGGGGTAGAGCTACCGCACGATGATGCTGTGGTTATCACGGCCACGATCAGAGAGATCACCGTGAAGAGATTGCTCGTTGACGCCGGAAGCTCATGTGACATACTCTTCTTCACTATGCTAGAGAGGATGGAAATAATGTCCGAAGAGTTGACGCCTTGCACATGACCCTTGGTGGGGTTCATTGGGCACTCCACCCTGATAGCAGGCATCATCACATTACTGGTGACCCTCTGTACGTATCCTAAACAAATTACCCGACTAACCAACTTTATGGTGGTAAAGATCAACTCGGCGTATAACGGGATCATCGGAAGACCGCTACTGAACGCCATAGAAGCAGTGTCTCGACCTTCCACCAGATGATCAAATTCCAGACCCCCAAGGGGGTCGGAAGGGCAAGAGGGAATCAGAAGCAGGCACGATCGTGCTACACGCTATATGCCACCCAGAGGAGGATCGAGCAAACTGACCCAGGTGACTCACGGGTCGAGGATAAGCGATCTGCCGTGGTCGAAGAAACAGAGAGTATCACGATCTCCAACGAAGAAGGCAAAACTGTCTCAGTCGGGTCGCTGCTCCCTCGTAGCCTAAAGGAGCGGTTAATCTCCCTCTTGAGAGAGCATACCGACATCTTCGCCTGGACACCGAAGGACATGCCCGACATCGCCCCAAAGGTAGCGTCCCACAAATTGGGGGTCGACCTGACATCTAAGCCCATGAAGCAGAAGAAGAGAAACATGGGAGGTGAATAGATGAAAGCTACTAACGAAGAGGTAGAACAACTTCTGGAGGCCCACTTCCCCGAATGGCTCTCGAATGTCGTGATGGTCAGGAAGGCAAACGACAAATGGCGAATGTGTGTCGACTTCACCGACCTTAACAAGGCGTGCCTTAAAGATCGCTACCCCATACCACGAATCGACCATCTGGTCGACAGTGCCTTGGGCTACGAACTTCTCAGCTTTATGGACGCCTTCTCCAGGTATAACCAGATTCAAATGGCACCGGAAGATGAGGAGAAAACTTCCTTCATCACTGATCGAGGTATATTCTGTTACACCAAAATTCCATTCGGTCTGAAAAATGTAGTGGCCACGTACCAACGCATGATGAACGACGTCTTCGAGGCTCAAATAGGGCGAAACCTAGAAGTCTATGTCGCCAACATATTGGTCAAGTCGAAGAAGCCAATGGATCACCTCGCAGACCTCAAGGAGATATTTGCACAGATATGGCAATATAACCTTCGACTAAACCCCGCTAAGTGTACATTCGGGGTTCGTTCGGAAAAGTTCCTTGGTTTCATGCTGACGAGCCGAGTGATCGAGGCCAACCCCGATAAGATTGCTGCAGTCATCACAATGAGGGAGCCTTCAACTCTTAGGGAGCTCCAAAGGCTGAACGGAAGGATAGCAGCCTTAGGACGGTTCTTGTCCAAGTCGACCGAGAGGTCGTTGCCTTTCTTCAGGGTACTGAGAAAGACGATAGCTTCTGCTGCGAGTGGCAAGATAATGTTCGAATTGGATGCGGACTGCAAAAATCCTTCTCAGAGTTGAAGGAGTACCTTCGTACCCTGCCACTCCTGACCAAGCCAGACAAGGACGACTAGCTCATCCTCTACCTGGCCACCGTCGAGGAGGCCGTGAGTTTGGCGATAGTTAAAGAAGATGTTGGGACACAACAGCCCATCTACTATGTCAGTCAGGTCCTCCAAGGCATGGAGGTCAACTACTCGAGGATTGAAAAGATGGCTTTCGCATTGGTCCAATCCGCCAGGAGATTACAGTCGTATTTCCAAGCCCACACCATCTTGGTCCTCACCGATACTCCTTTAAAGCAGACCCTGAAGAGGCTCGATCGATAAGGGAGAATGACAAAATGGGGGTCGAACTAAGCGAGTTCGACATCCAGTACAAATCGAGGACCTCCATCAAAGGGCAGGCCCTCGCCGACTTTATTGTCGAACTCACATACGACGATGGCCCCCCAGAAAGATGTATGTGCGACTAGCACAATGACCAAGGCTATTCCCTCGCTCTCTACCAGTGGGACAAAAGACGCGATCGAGGATGAGGGAACCTGGATCGTACAAGTCGACGGTTCATCCACCCAAGCCGGGAGCGGGGCCGGAATAATCATTCAAACTTTCGGGGCGACATATTTGAATACGTCCTCCGGTTCGATTTCCAAACCACCAACAATGGTGCGGAGTATAAGGCAGCCATCAATGAACTCCGACTGGCTTGAGCCTTGGGGGCAAGAGTAGTCCAACTGTACATCGACTCCAGCCTCATCGTCCATCAACTGAATGGGACCTTCGAGGCCCACAACGACTGAATGTAGAGTTACATGTAAGTCGATAAAGATGAGCTCGCCACCTTCACGCGTGTAGAAATTTGTCACATGCTAAGATCGAAGAATCATCGAGCTACCGCGTTATCAAAACATGCATCGTCCTCCCCAGTGGGGCTTGGTCGAACCGTGTATGTACAACGTCTATCCCATCATAGTCGGCTGCCTCAAGAGTTTCTAAGCCTTGATCAGGGGGCCATATGGATGGACCCGATAATCCACTACTTAAGCACAGGAGAGAAACCGACCGACTCAGTGGAGGCACGAAAACTTGAGCAGAAGGCCTATCAATTCGTCCTATTGGATGGTTTGTTGTACAAAAGATGATGGACCAGGTACGATATCTTCCCCTATCTTAAATGCTTAGCCCTGCAGAAAGCACATTACGTGATCCAAGAGATCCACGAGGGCGACTGCAGGAACCATTACAGGGGAAAGTCCATAGCCTTGAAGGCTGTGAGACAATGGTACTTTTGGCCAACAATGTTCAAAGATTCCATTGAGTACGTTCGATGATGGTCGACCTGCCAAAAGTTCTCAAAGATTAGCACGGCACCACCAACTGATCTGATCCACATCATCAGCCCAGTTCCCTTCGCCAAATAGGGGCTGGACCTCCTTGGACCATTCAAACCAGCAAGTGAGCAACATAGATACCTGATAGTGGCGATCGACTATTTCACCAAGTGGATCGATGTGGAACCTTTATCCGGAATCACCTGGAAAGAGGGTCAAAGCTTCATCTGGAAGTGCGTCGTCTGTTTTTTTGGCATCCCCCAATCCATAGTAACAGACAATGGGACACAGTTCGACAGTGCTGGCTTCAGAGACTTCTGCACGGAGCTGAAGATCAAGCTACACTTAGCCTCCGTCGCTCATCCCCAGTCAAACGGCTTGGCAGAATCAGCCAACAAGAGCATCCTTGGGCCCCTACGGAAGAGAATAGTCGGGCTCGAGGCAGCTTGGCCAGACGAGATCTCCAGTATATTATGGTCGTATAGAACGACCCACAAAATCTCGACAGGGGAAACACCCTTCATGCTGGCCTACAGATGTGAGGCCGTCGTCTCCGTCGAGGTCAATGAGCGACCGCTTCGTCTCTAATACTACGACGAAGAAAGAAACTCAGAGGGCGTCAAGCTCAACCTACAATTGGTGGACGAAGCCCATGAACAGGTGCTGGCGACCCTCATTGAGCAGAAGGGGCGCATGGCCAGCTACTTCAATTCAAAAGTCTGCGAGCGCAGCTTTCGGGTGGGAGACTTGGTGCTGTGCAAAGCTACATTCACTCCCGAGATCCTCAAGCAAGGAAAGCTCACTGTGAAGTGGGAGGGGCCCTACATAGTGATCTACGTACTCGGTCCTGCCACCTATCGACTCACAACTTTGGATGATAAGGAACTCCCTCATCCTTGGAACACAGAACATCTACGAAAATATTATCAATGATTGTACTAAAGGGGTAAATCGACCGTTCATTTCCCGTCCCATACACGTCTATGATAATACAAGGTAGATCGTTCTTCTGCATTAGTCGTAACACTCGTCGTCGGCCGTAAGAGGAAGGGGCCTCGCCTATTGCCACCGAACGACTTACGATCATCAACCGTAAGCCAAGGGGTGACCCTTGCCACTGAACGACTCTCGATCCTCGTCGACCGTAAGTCGAAGGGATCGAGTCCCTCGTAACCGACCGACCTTCGACCCTCGATCGTTAGCCGTAAGCCAAGGGGTGGCCCTTGCCACTGAATGACTCTCGATCGTCGTCGGCCGTAAGTCGAAGGGACCGAGACCCTTGCAACCGACCGACCTTCGACCCTCGATCGTCAACCGTAAACCAAAGGGTGACCTTTGCCACTGAAAAACTCTCGATCGTCGTCGACCGTAAGTGATCGCGCCCCGGATACACGTCCCGAGGCGACGGTTGTAGTTTTACCGCAAGCGCACGGCAAAGTGGCGAGCGGGTATCGAACACGAGGAGGTGGTGTCGGTTCCAATCTATCCTAGGTTGGTTTGACTACGAATGTTTTATTGGTGGAGATGGTTATGGTATGGTGTAATGGAAATGGTGGTGAATGTCGGTGTCGGTGATAAAGAATTTGGTCAAATATCGGTTCAAATATAAATAATAAAGAATTTGCCTTTGGCGATCCTGTCACAATCGTCAGACAAATTACGAAGATGTCAAATCAAATAAAAGACGCCTAGGGAATGGGGAATTCCCGCTACGGATCATCATTCATCCTTGTAAATAGTGAATCTCAATATTACTAGACTTGCGTTGAGGTGAACTAGTCGCAACTTAATGGAGAACCAAGCTCACGCTCTCGCGCTATTGCCGGTCTATAGCAAACCTAGGTTAGAGCCTAATCTCTTGCAAACCCTAACCTAAGCCACTAGCATTAGGATCGACATCATCGTCCAATCGCTCCTCGAGCCCACTCTCGTGCAAACTCGAGTCACGATCTAGGTTGTGATAGTTCGTATTCGTCCAATCTCTTGCAAACGAATATGGGTATAGATTTACAATTAAAAATCCTAGCTTTGGTCCAATCTCTTGCAAACCAAATCTAGAGAAATCCAATTGTAAATCTAAATCGAATATCTAGGCCTTCCCATCGATTAGAATCCAATCTCTTGCAAATCCCAAATCGATGGAAATCCCTAGCTATCCGTAGTAAATCAATCACAACCTAACCTCCTAACAATTCTAGCAATTTAGAAATTCATTCATCACAAATATGAAATTAGATCCATAGGGTTCATCCCCAAACCCTAGAACAACAAATCTACTCTAGCATAGCAACAAGGATATATGAATCAATAAAAATCATTGCTTGCATACAAAAGATAGAAAAACAAAGATTCAAAGAATAAGAACAAAGATACTTAGCTTTGATGAAGAATTCCAATCCAAATACAAGCTTTTTGATCCAAGAGGGGGCCTAGGGCATGGCCTAACCTCTAAAATAATCCTCCCTAAAACATCTTGGGAACCCCCTCTAATGGTGGCTACAAACCCCTTAAATACTCTCCCAAAACCCTAGCAAGAAACCCTAGAAAACCCCTCAAATTCGTGCCCAAAAACAGCCCAAACCGCAACTTAAAATCTGGGCCCAGGCCGCACTCGGCAAAGTGGCATATGTGACTCGGCCGAGTGGGAATTCCAGCACTGCAGCATCAACTTGCAGAAATTCTCCAGATTTCATCCGACCTCCGATTTACGCGTTCTTGGCGGCGTTGGAACCGTCATGAAGTCTACTATCCATAAAAAATATGAGAAAAATAATTTGATTGCTGGAATGATAGCAGATTTCAAAAGAGTGGGAGGCTGTCTGAAAATCTGGGCGCTGCGTGTCCTCGGCATCACTCGGCCGAGTTGACTTCTCTACTCGGTCGAGTGGGCTTCTCTACTCGGCCGAGTGATAGACCCTGTAAAATTCCAGTAAGTCAGGGGTCTTGGGGGGTCTGTCTTCGGAGGTGACTCGGCCGAGTGGCTTCTTTGCTCGGCCGAGTGACTCCTTCACTCGGCCGAGTGGCATGCTAAAATGCCCAATATTCTCCGTTTCTCATCCTCGTCGCTCCTACGGAGTTCCTTCTTCTTCCACCTGTCTCTCATCGCCGAATAGCCCTCAAAAGAGCCTTGGGTGACGCTCCGGAGTGGGTGCAAGTCCCTAAAGCTCATTTTTGCTCCCGATCGCTCCATATTTCCTGAAATCCGACAAAACCAAGAAATAGTGAAAAGTAACACAATATCATCGAATAATCGTGAAAATCGCAATATGAGCAACCGAAATGGCATGCAAATATGTAGAAAAAAGGTGTAAAATATGGACCGATCAAAATCCCCCAAGCTTGCCTCTTACTCGTCCTCGAGGAAGAAAAGTAGATAGACGAACTCGGGAGATGAAAACAAAGAAAATGAAATGGAAAAGAAAGAACACGAGGTGGAAGGGGTTGCTAGATTATTCTCTCAGATCTCAAGCCATAAGCTACACATCAGATAACTTGGAAAATACGAAGCGCATGCTATATGGATTTCATATCTTACATAAACATGGTACTTGCAAGCTTTTAAGAACAACAAAAGGGATTCTCTAAATTCATACAATCAATTCATATCCACGTCACGCATTTCATAGGAATTAATATACAAATGTTGGCAATGCACTTTTCAATCAAAAGTTATAAATGAAGCATATAAGATACACACCAAGCATGCAATAGAGAATAGAATAAGAGTCATGGCATTCACATATTTATTTCAAATCATGAAAAATCTCCATATCTAATATATTTTGCAAAGTCTAAGCATTATTGAATATTCCCATTCATGCACGTCTCCACTCTAATGCCATACTCACTCATATGGTCAAATGAATTCACCCCCCCAAGCTTAGCTTGAGGCATCGCATCTAAAGTAATATGATAGTGGAAAATGAGATTTTTGCCTTGGTTTTCCCAAGTATTTTGTGGCTCCAATAATAAGATAGAGAAACATTTCTCTTTTTTTTTCTTTTTGAACTATTTGTTTCTCATTTTTCTTTTTGGCTTTTTGTAGGAGCTATATGATTTGTATTTTTGGTTTTTTGGCTCCTTTTTGGCTTTTTTGGACTTTTTGGAGCTAACTTTTTCTTTTGTGGGGATTTTTGGGAAATAGATGCGATATAAGTGGCTTTAGGAGATGAACTCAAGTGACATGTAGAGAATAAAAAGATATATGTGGAGAAAGAAATAATGTAACACTCGGTTCACTCTAAGATGTGCACGAACGGTTCAATAAAATAATACTTCAACTAAAACTCATATGTGAGCATGGATATTCTCAATCATTTCAATAAATAGTGAAGTCAAGCAGTAAAGTTTACAACCATATCAGACATGCAACAGAAGGTGAATAAGGCAATAAAACTGATGCTTCAGATATACTAATGATGCGTGAATCTTGGTGCACTTCCAACAAAAGCATACTAAACACTAATCCATACATTCAGTTTCAATAAATATCATGCGATCACTTAGAGGGGTCATCAAGAGAAATAGATTTGCAAGCACATGTGAATAGCAAGACTATGGAATATTCTAAGTAGCATGGCAAAGAATAATAAGCATCGTGATGGTTGCTAAAGCAATAAGATATATCATCATAAGGAACGCATCTAGCAAAAGAAGAGAAAGGAAAATAAAGGAATAAAAATAAAAGAGGGGAAAGAAAAGAAAATCAAGCACACAATATGATGCATGAACACACATAAAAGGAAAATAAGATGGAAAAAATCAAAAAGATGATGCAAAAATTTGAAAAATTTGAAAAACCCTAAAATAAAGTAAAAATGCAACTAATGCATCTAAATGGCATGGAAATGCACTCCCCCAAGCTTAAACTTCACATTGTCCTCAATGTGATCATAGTGGAAGAATATGAGGAACAACGATAATAATAGGGGGTGAATGAAAAATGATGAAATGAATGACATGAAATCCTAATGTAACTACATGCGCATACAATGATGCATGAGAGCGCCTTCCCCCAAGCTTATACCAAACAATCCTATTTAAATGACTCAATCAAAAATGTCATGGCTTTGCAAAGCGTGATCAAGTCAAATGAATAAGAAAGTGAGTATTCACTTGAAAGAAATGCTCAATGGTGGTGAGCAAAAGGATGTGGCGTATCAAAATATGGAGAGGGGAATTAATATATATAATGGGTTTGGGGTGTAAAAGATTTTTGTTGCCATCATATGAGGTGATATTTATTCAAGCAAATCTATACGGTCCTCTCGCTGTCGAGAGAATTCGTGTTTATTTAAAGCATAAAAATTTCTACACTACTGGATTGATATCACCTATAGCAAAAGGCGGATCCAGTATCTTTGCCGGTGAAGGCAACTGCTCCAACTGCTCCTTCCGTGGCTCTGCCAGGCGCGTGTGTCCACGGACTCCAACGAACTCCAGCAATGCATCCTTCAGCATTCCCATAAGGTCTCCACCTGTACCCTGCAGAGAATAGGATGCATCAGTTCGCTGTAAAAATTTCACCCTCATAATAAAAGTATCCCAAAGAGGATCGTCTATAGAAGTGTATGGAATAAATAATGGTGGACAATACTTCCCTGGAAATAATCCAATATCCTCACGTGCCGTGATTGCTGTCTCCACAGTGTCTTCTCTATGCTGCTCAGGTAAATCTAGATCATAGGTGTGGACCTCATCAAGATGCTCCTCATCATCGTCAGACTCATCCCAGTGCACCTCTTGATCATATTCATATGCGTCCATGGGTGCTAACTCCTCGCGCTCCTCCTCATATACGTCCCATCGTACCTCTTGATCGTATGTACATGAATCCTGCAAAAGGCACGATGAATTATAAAAAACATCATACACGGGAGGGAAATCAAAAATAAAGGGCGAGGGAGTAAAGAGATCTCCCTGAAGGGGGGCCAAAAGCTCTGTGGGGTAGTCCTCTGCGTCAGTGGGAGGATGAGGTGGCTGCGAAAGCTCTAATGGAGGAGGATAGTGCTCGGGATCCTTATGAATGGCTGTGTCCTCGTCCCGATGCACGACCTCCTCGGTGATAAGCTCTGGCTCTGTGTGTAAGGCCTCCTCAAAAGCATGCTCTGGCTCTGTATGTGAGGCCTCCTCGGCAATATGCTCTGGCTCGATAGTGTGCTCCTTTGCCTTCTCATCAACTATCAATGTAGGCTCTCTCTGGGATGGTGATGCCGGTTGCTCAGGTGTGTCAACTTGTGGGGATGTAACATGTGGAGGGGAATGCCCGCAAGCAATCCGAAAATATAGTCTATCCCCCTCAAGACTGACATGGATGTCCTCCTCAATTGTTCCTGCATCTGAAACACGGTTCATAACAAAATCTGCAAATAGTAGCTCAAATGCATCACCTGCTGTAATGCTCTCTGAACCGGTGAACCGCACTGACTCCAAGAGGCCCTCCAATAATCTCTAAAATCCATCATCCTCTGGCTGAGCTGGTGGCTCAATTTCTGCTTCCTCCACTGTACCTTCGTCCATCCACTCTTCATATGCAACAGCTATATTGTAGGATGTGGGATCGACATCGGCACATTCTGGCTCTGGTAGTAAGTCTGGCGATGCTTCTTGCCCATAAAATGAAGAGGCAGAACTGATATCTTTGGGAATCCCTTCAACCTTAAGCATGAGCATATTCATTTCAAGTTGCCTCTTCACCCGTTCCAATAGAAGGTTACCCTTTTCAAGCCCGGCTTGCACTTCAACCTGGTGTGCATGCATCTCATCAAAAAAGATCCTTTGTCTCTCATCAAGCTCGGGCCAGTGCGTCTCCTCAAAAAATTATTCTCCCATCTGAGCACTTTCATCAAAATAGTACTCTCCCATCTGAGCACTCTGATCATAATAGTATTCTCCCATCTGAGCACTCTGATCAAAATCTGTGGCCCACGTAGTATAATCCATAGCACCTGATCAACCAAGATAAATACCTGGAGAAAAATATCAGTGGTACAAAAGAATATAGAAATGATAATAATGGTGGCGGGGGTGAAAATTTCCTTTTTATTTGTTTTTTTCGTAGTCTAATCAACCTAATTGTGACAAATTGGCACCCAACGGAAACACCTCCCCGGCAACGGCGCCAAAAACTTGATCGCGCCCCGGATATACGTCCCGAGGCGACGGTTGTAGTTTTACCGCAAGCGCACGGCAAAGTGGCGAGCGGGTATCGAACACGAGGAGGTGGTGTCGGTTCCAATCTATCCTAGGTTGGTTTGACTACGAATGTTTTATTGGTGGAGATGGTTATGGTATGGTGTAATGGAAATGGTGGTGAATGTCGGTGTCGGTGATAAAGAATTTGGTCAAATATCGGTTCAAATATAAATAATAAAGAATTTGCCTTTGGCGATCCTGTCACAATCGTCAGACAAATTACGAAGATGTCAAATCAAATAAAAGACGCCTAGGGAATGGGGAATTCCCGCTACGGATCATCATTCATCCTTGTAAATAGTGAATCTCAATATTACTAGACTTGCGTTGAGGTGAACTAGTCGCAACTTAATGGAGAACCAAGCTCACGCTCTCGCGCTATTGCCGGTCTATAGCAAACCTAGGTTAGAGCCCAATCTCTTGCAAACCCTAACCTAAGCCACTAGCATTAGGATCGACATCATCGTCCAATCGCTCCTCGAGCCCACTCTCGTGCAAACTCGAGTCACGATCTAGGTTGTGATAGTTCGTATTCGTCCAATCTCTTGCAAACGAATATGAGTATAGATTTATAATTAAAAATCCTAGCTTTGGTCCAATCTCTTGCAAACCAAATCTAGAGAAATCCAATTGTAAATCTAAATCGAATATCTAGGCCTTCCCATCGATTAGAATCCAATCTCTTGCAAATCCCAAATCGATGGAAATCCCTAGCTATCCGTAGTAAATCAATCACAACCTAACCTCCTAACAATTCTAGCAATTTAGAAATTCATTCATCACAAATATGAAATTAGATCCATAGGGTTCATCCCCAAACCCTAGAACAACAAATCTACTCTAGCATAGCAACAAGGATATATGAATCAATAAAAATCATTGCTTGCATACAAAAGATAGAAAAACAAAGATTCAAAGAATAAGAACAAAGATACTTAGCTTTGATGAAGAATTTCAAATCAAATACAAGCTTTTTGATCCAAGAGGGGGCCTAGGGCATGGCCTAACCTCTAAAATAATCCTCCCTAAAACATCTTGGGAACCCCCTCTAATGGTGGCTACAAACCCCTTAAATACTCTCCCAAAACCCTAGCAAGAAACCCTAGAAAACCCCTCAAAGTCGTGCCCAAAAACAGCCCAAACCGCAACTTAAAATCTGGGCCCAGGCCGCACTCGGCAAAGTGGCATATGTGACTCGGCCGAGTGGAAATTCCAGCACTGCAGCATCAACTTGCAGAAATTCTCCAGATTTCATCCGACCTCCGATTTACACGTTCTTGGCGGCGTTGGAACCGTCATGAAGTCTACTATCCATAAAAAATATGAGAAAAATAATTTGATTGCTGGAATGATAGCAGATTTCAAAAGAGTGGGAGGCTGTCTGAAAATCTGGGCGCTGCGTGTCCTCGGCATCACTCGGCCGAGTTGACTTCTCTACTCGGTCGAGTGGGCTTCTCTACTCGGCCGAGTGATAGACCCTGTAAAATTCCAGTAAGTCAGGGGTCTTGGGGGGTCTGTCTTCGGAGGTGACTCGGCCGAGTGGCTTCTTTGCTCGGCCGAGTGACTCCTTCACTCGGCCGAGTGGCATGCTAAAATGCCCAATATTCTCCGTTTCTCCTCCTCGTCGCTCCTACGGAGTTCCTTCTTCTTCCACCTGTCTCTCATCGCCGAATAGCCCTCAAAAGAGCCTTGGGTGACGCTCTGGAGTGGGTGCAAGTCCCTAAAGCTCATTTTTGCTCCCGATCGCTCCATATTTCCTGAAATCCGACAAAACCAAGAAATAGTGAAAAGTAACACAATATCATCGAATAATCGTGAAAATCGCAATATGAGCAACCGAAATGGCATGCAAATATGTAGAAAAAAGGTGTAAAATATGGACCGATCAGTAAGTCGAAGGGACCGATTCCCTCGCAACCGACCAAACTTCGACCCTCGATCGTCAGCCATAAGCCAAGGGGTCACCCTTGCCACTGAAAGACTCTCGATCGTCGTTGGCCGTAAGTCGAAGGGTCCGAGTCCCCTCGCCACAGAGCAACCCTCGACCCACGATTGTCGTCGGTCGTAAGTTGAAGGGACTGTGCCCCCTTGCCACCAAGCAACCATGTCGAGCAAATTCCTGTCAGATTGTGTCATGACACTCCAATGACCCAAGTCTGCTAAACTTACGTCATTGGGGGGGTACATACATGCGCACATATCTAAACACTAACGAGGATTTCAAAAAAGAAGAAAGAACAAAAGCAAAAAATTCCTTTTCCTATTGCAAAAATTCTTTTTAATTACATATGACTCGCTCGAAAGCGGTCTTACAAAAGTGGTGATTCGCAGAAAACTAGGAAGACGAGGCATCGTCGGGTGTAAAAAGGTCCTTTATTGCTCTCACCACCCTATACATCTTGGAGGTGGTCCAAGCCTGGTAAGCATCGACCTCTTTCCCCTTCTCGAGAAGCTTAACCTGAAGGTCAGCAACCTCCTTCCTTGATGCCTCGAGCTCAGCACGGAGTTGAGATCGCTCTCTCCCCCATTGCGCTTCCACCTGCTTCCTGGTGGTTGACACAAAGGCGTAGCTGGATTTTGCCTCCGTGACCGCTCTATCTGACGCGGCCTTGGCAGCCATGGTCGTCTCCAAGTCATCCTCCAACTTCCTCACCTGAGCTCGAAGCTAAGAAGCTTGGTGCTCGGCAGCCGTCAGCCGGCACTGTCCCTCGATCAGGTCGAGGGCCCTGCGGCGCAAGCATGCTGACGTGCGTTTATATTTTATATATTCACGCATGTCTTCTTTGTGATTTTTTTGTTGTTTTTCATCGTCCCGTACCCATTTTCTTGTGATTTTCAGTTTTCTTTCACTTCTTTGTGTTTTTGTGCGAATGCAGGAGGTTGCCAGCGTTGGGGACATATAAAGAAGATATCATGAGTCTCCGAAGCAACATGAGAAGTCACGTGCGATCCAGAGGGTCAAACGATGAAGATTGCTATATCGCAGCCCTCAACCGATCGGGTGGACCAGCCACCCGATCGGTTGATGCACGCGTATCCGACCCAGACGGAGGCTGAAGTGAAGAGCAGCTCAACCGATCGGTTCATTGATTGGGTGAGATCGACAGAGCTCTCGGCCGTTTGAAGCTGAATTCCAACCGATCGGGTGACATCTCACCCGATCGGTTCATCTGTAGCTGAATCTTCCAAACGATGACCCGGAGAGCTCAACCGACCGGTTCACTGATCGTGTGAAATCAACAGAGCTCTCTGTCTTTTTGGGGATAATTCCAACCGATCGGTTGAATACTCAACTGATCGGTTCATCTGAAGCTGAAAATCAACAAACAACGACCCGGTCACACCACCCGCTCTCCTCAGCGCCCGGTTGAACTTCTGAAGCCCGATAGCGAAGAGTCAAGCAGCTCATCCGATCGGTTGATGCTTCAACCGATCGGGTGACATCTATTTCTATAAATAGTCGACCTAGGGTTGCTGAAAACGAATCCTGTTATTTTTTCTGTCTTTTTTGTATTGCGACGGCTGGAATTTTCTCCTATTTTGTAAGTGTTCCGATTGACTTCAAACCTTAATATTTCTTTAATATCATTGCTATCAATTGATTTCTATTGTCTGATCATGATTTCCACCATTCAATTTTGTTTAGATTGAATTTTAGCTATGAATTGTGAGTAGTTCCCAAATCTGGGATTTCGATGGAAACCCCTTTGTGGGTTCTCCCCAGAGTGACCATAGGAATAGAATTTTGATAGGGATTAGGAATTTAGATGGTTACACAGGGTGTTTCATTGTCATTGGCAGGAGAAAGACTGCCTCTGACCGTCGGGCCAAGGGGGAATAAACTTGGCGGTTGACTCCCTAGCCACAGCTCACGCCCTTAGCGTAGACATTGAATCCTAGCGCATGGGAACATCAGGATGAGATGTTAGGAGTAATCGTTGCGAGCTTAGTGCTCCCGGAGTCGGTCGGTGTTAATGGACATGGGAATGCCCACCGACCGAACCCAGGTAGTCCAAGTGTATCATCCTGGGCACCGATCGGAATATCGGGCCCATGGGACGCTAGGTATCACTATTAGAGGCAACGTCTCACCACTAAACCCTAAATCCTATCGTATTCCTATCCGTCGGTCGTAATAGCGAGAACACGTGATAGGGTGGAAACCGAAGTCCTAGGTTTCCTTTTATATCGTTTATCCTTCGTATCTATTTTCCGTGACAACCATTGATCGTTCGGGCTAGCTCACCCATCGGGTCGATGGGTGAACCGATTCCTCTTTGACACAAGCACAACACACGCCTTCCTGTGTTCGACCCCCAAGCCACACTACAACACCGTGCGCTTGCGGTATAAATATTTAAATCTGGTATACCCGATCCTATTGTGCTTGTATCCTCAAATCTAGGGGACGTCAAGCTTTATGGCGCCGTTGCCGGAGAGGCAACGTGCTTGTTTATTTTAGGGCCCAGTGAACCCTTGAGTCTAGTTCACATCCTCACCTCGCGATAATTTTCGCATTCTACACTTTTTAATTTTACTTGGACATATTGTATATACTAGTTGTATATTATTGGTAGACTGTGTCGCCATACTGCTGTCACTACTCCTTACCTCCCCATTCATACAACCCGTGCTATTGACGTGCTCTCTATCCGTGCAGTTCTCCCTCTCTCCTTTTCTTACAGGTTTTCTGCTCCACGACAAGGATGTTGTGTGACGTTTTGGGCGATATCTGGGAACATTCACACCACGTTAGTTGTTTGGCACAGAGTCTGACAGAATCTATGAGTGCCTCGAGCATCCTATCCCTTCTGTCAGCTGCTGTAGAAAATCAGAGGAGGAATCATGATATGCAGCAGCATCCAGTCACGACAACTTTCTTTCCTCCCGACGAAGCGAAGTATATTGACGTACCCAGTTCCAAATTTAGTGAGGGAGAATTATGCACCCATGAGGAGTTTTGCCCGGAGGACTATCAGACGGAGTTCATCGAGCACGTTGAACAGGAATCAACCTATCCCTTGTAGACATCTATAAAGCACCCTAAATCTTGGGACAATGAGGAAGCTGAAAGTAGTGGTGGAGAACCATCGACTGTTGAGACCTGTTTTCACGTTGAGGCCGTCTACTTGGATCATTATCATGTACCTGAGGAAGACCCAGAGCCTTCCTCCATTATCCCCTCTTTGCCTTGCTTGGTTTCGTCTTGCAATACCACGGGCAGAAGTGAAGTTCTGGATGCTAGCTTCCAGGAGACCCAGGAAGAAGTCTTTCACTGGAGGATGCTCAGCTTAAGAAATACGTGTCGGGACCCCAAGAGGTTGAGATGAAAGAGTTACCTCCGGGATTGAAGTATGAATATTTGGGGGAGAATTAGACGCTGCCAGTCATAGTGAACTCCTCGCTGCCTGAAGACCAGATGACCAAACTACTTGGTGTTTTAAAAAGGTTTAAGAATGTTTTCGGGTATGCAATCGAAGATTTGAAGGGAGTGAGCTTGGGGCTTTGCTCACATAGGATACTACTTGAAGACGAGCAAGCCCCCTCAATTGAGCCACAACGAAGACTGAATCCCATCATGATGGAGGTGGTCAAGAAGGAGATTGCTAGACTCCTACATGTCAGGATCATATACCCTATATCCGACAGTCGCTGGGTTAGCCCGGTGCATGTTGTACCCAAGAAAGGAGGAATGACGGTAATTCGTAACAAGAAAACGAGCTCATACCTGACGTGCGTTTATATTTCATATATTTGCACACGTTTTCTTCCGTGTTTCTCCGTATTTTCCACCGTCTTTTATTCGTTTTCTCGTGTTTTCTTGTATTTTCTTGTTTTCTTTCACTTTTCCGTATTTTCTGTGTTTTGCAAGAGTTTGCTGGCATTTGGGACGTAAAACGATGATATCATGTGTCCCCGGAGCAACGGGAGGAGTCACGCGTGATCCAGGGGGTCAAACGACGAAGATTACATCTTTCAGTCCCTCACCCGGTCGGTTGGTCATCTCCAACCGATCGGGTGATGCACGCGTGCACCACCCGGACGCAGCTTGGAGCCCCCGAGAAGTCACCCGGTCGGTTCAGCGACTGGGTCAAAAGCTCAAAGTCTCTGGAAATTCGAAGCTGATTTCCAACTGATCGGGTGACCTTCACCCGATCGGTTCACCTGTAGCTGAATTTCAACTGCCAAAACTCGAAGCTCCAACCGGTCTCCTCACCCGGCCCGCACCAAGATCCAACCGGTCGGCACCAAGATCCAACCGACCGCACCAAGATCCAACCGACCGGTTCGTACTGACTGGGTGAAACCCCCGCATCGCGCTGTAATTTTGTGAAGCGGCTCACCCGACCGGTTGACTGTCAACCGATCGGGTGATGCCGTTTTCTATAAATAGAACCATAGGTTTCCCAGATTCGGGAGTTGGTTATTTTTTACTGTTTTCTTCATTTTGTGACGGCTGTAATTTTCCTGGTTTTGTAAGTTTTCGGAACTTTGTAAAACTTTAGTATTATCTTAATTGCTTTACTACCTTCGCATTCCTATTGTCTGATTATGATTTTAACGGTCTATTTTCGTTTAGATCGCTTTTTAATGAATATTTGTGAGTAGTTCCCAAATCTGGGATTTTGGCGGAAACCCCTTCGGGGGCTCTTCCCGATGCGTCCATAGGGTTAGGAAATCGATAGGGATTAGGAATCTAACGGTTACGCGGGGTGTTTTATTGTCATCGGCGGGAAAAAGACCGCCTTTGACCGTCGGGCCAAGGGGGAATAAATTTGGCGGTTGACTCCCTAGCCATAGCTCACGCCCTTAGCGTAGACGCCGAATCCTAGCGCGCGGGAGCGGCAGGATGAGACGTTGGGAGTTATCGTTGCGAGCTTAGTGCTCCCGAAATCGATCAGTGTTAATGGATATGGGAGTGCCCACTGATCGAACCCGGGAAGTCCGGTGTATCATCCTGGGCACCGACCGGAATATCGGGCCCATGGGATGTCGGTACCGCTTTCAGAGGCAACGTCTCACCATTAGATTCTAATTCCGATCGCCATCCTACCCGTAGGCCGTATCGACGAGTGTCGCTCGTTGGAGTGGAAACCAAAGTCCCGGGTTTATTTTCATATTGTTCATACCTTGCATTCCTTTACCGTGACAAATCATCAACTGATCTGGGCTAGCTCACCCACGGGGTGATTTCGGTCCTCCTTGACACAAGCACATCCTAGCCTCCCTGTGTTCGACCCCCAAGCCACACTACAACACCGTGCGCTTGCGGTTACAAATATCTAAACCCTCACGCGGGTCCCCCCGGCCATTTGAGGCAAGCAAACCGGGGGCACGTCAAGTTTATGGCGCCGTTGCCGGGGAGGCAACGTGCTTGTTATTTTAGGATCTCTTGAACCCTAGTGCCTAGCTCTTATCCCTACCTCGCGATAATTTTCGCATTCTTCCCTTTTCCTTTTTATTCTCTCATTCTTATTTCTATTTTTATTTTTATTTTTTATTTTTTATTTTTTAGATAGTAATTGTATTGTGCTAATTGACTGAATCGACGTGCTACCATCGCTACATTCGGTTCCCGTTTATGCAACCCACGCTTTTGACGTGTTTGCTACTTGTGCAGTTCTCTCTCTCCTTTCGTATAGGTTCTTTGCCCCACGACGAGGATGTTGCATGCAGTTTCAGGAGACATCTGGGATCACTCACACCATATCAGCTGTTTGGCGCGAAGCTTAGCGGAATCCCTGAATACTTCGAATATATTATCCCTCCTGTCTGCCGCCGTGGAAAATCAGAGGAGATATCGAGATACGCAGGAGCACCTTGCCACGACAACTCTATTTCCTCATGGGGAAGTGGCATATATCGACATTCCTAGCCCCGAATTTAGTGAAGAAGAGCTGTTCACGGAGTTTTGTCAAGAGAACCATCAGGCTGAGTCTGTGGGCTACGTTGGACATGAACCGATCTGTTCCTTGCAGACTTCCATCGAGCATCCCGGATCTTTGGACAATGAGGAAGCTAGAAGCAGTTGTGGGGAAACATCGACAGTTGAAACCTGTTTTCACTTAGAAGCCTTCTTCTCGGACAATTATTATGAGCTTGAAAGAGACCAAGTGCCTTCCTTGATCGTTCCCACAATACCTTGCAAAACTTTGCCATGCGGAACAACGGCTGGGAGTGAGATCCCGGATGCTGGCTTCCAAGAAATCCACGAAGAACTCCTTTCCCTTGAGGATGCTCAGCTTGAGAAGTATGCGTCAGGGCCTCATGAAGTTGAGATGAAAGAGTTACCCCCGGGGCTGAAGTATGAATATTTGGGGGCTGGCTCGACCCTTCCGGTCATAGTGAACTCTTCGCTGCCTGAAGACCAAATGACCAAACTTCTTGGTGTTTTAAAAAGGTTCAAAGGAGTTTTTGGATATGCAATTGAAGCTTTAAAAGGGGTTAGCTTAGGCCTCTGCTCACACAGAATTCTGCTTGAAGATGAGCAAGCCTCCTCGATTGAGCCGCAGCGGAGGCTAAATCCCATAATGATGGAAGTTGTAAAAAAGGAGATCGTTAGGCTTCTACATGCCGGTATCATATACCCTATCTACGATAGTCGCTGGGTTAGCCCGGTGCACGTTGTACCCAAGAAAGGAGGAATGACGGTGGTTCCAACGAGAAGAACGAGCTAATACCAACGAGGACCGTCACAGGATACAGGATGTCCATTGACTATAGAAAGCTGAACAAGGCAATGAGGAAGGATCATTACCCTCTCCCCTTTATTGACCAGATGCTCGAGAGACTGGCGAAGCATAATTACTTCTGTTTCATGGACGGGTACTCAGGATTTCTTCAGATCCCTATTCATAACGATGACCAGGAAAAGACGACTTTCACTTGCCCATTCGGGACATATGCCTATAGAAGAATGTCGTTCGGACTTTGTAACGCCCCCGCTACATTCCAAAGACTCATGTCCGCTATCTTCTCCGACTACTCCCAGGACATCATGGAGGTTTTCATGGACGACTTCTCCGTCTATGGAACTAAGTTTGACTCGTGCCTCAGTAATCTAACTAAAGTCCTGGAGAGATGTCAAGAAAAGGGATTAGTCCTAAACTGGGAGAAGTGCCACTTCATGGTCCAAGAAGGAGTTGTGCTGGGGCACGTCATCTCTTCGAGGGGAATCGAGGTTGATAAGGCTAAAGTGGAGGTGATTGAAAAGCTTCCACCACCGCTCAATCTTCGAGGAGTCCGTGGTTTCTTAGGACATGCGGGATTTTATCGCCGCTTCATAAAAGACTTCTCGAAGATTTCCAGGCCGCTGACCCAACTCCTCGTGAAGGACGTGCCTTTCGTCTTCAGCGAGGAGTGTATGGAGGCATTCCGCGCTTTGAAGCAAGCTTTGATTTCCGCGCCCATAATACAGCCACCGGACTGGAATCTACCCTTTGAGCTGATGTGTGACGCTAGTGATTATGCGGTTGGTGCCGTCTTGGGGCAGAGGAAGGATAGAAATCTTCATGTCATATATTACACGAGCAAAACCCTTGATGCCGCCCAAAGAAATTATACTACCACTGAAAAAGAATTACTAGCAGTCATCTACGCCATGTATAAGTTCCGACAATATCTCGTTGGCGCCAAGGTGATCGTGCACACAGATCACGTGGCTCTTAAATACCTATTAAGCAAGAAAGAAGCTAAGCCGCGGCTCATTAGATGGATTCTCCTCCTCCAGGAATTCGACCTGGAAATCAGAGACAAGAAGGGGGCGGAGAATGTTGTTGCCGATCACCTGTCCAGGATGCCTACCCTCGATTTAAATGCTACGCCGATCGATGATTCACTCCCGGACGAGCATCTTTTCTCAGTATCTTCCTCCTGGACCCTCTGGTACGCCGACATCGCAAATTATCTGGCTTGTGCCATCGTCCCCCACAATGTGAGCTTTCAGCAGAAGAAGAAATTTTTCCATGAAGTCCACAAATTTTATTGGGATGACCCCCACCTATACAAAACCTGCAATGATGGGGTGATACGAAGATGCATCCCTGAAACTGAGGCGACCTCCATCATTTCCCATTGCCACGGGCAGCAATGTGGAGGGCACGCGAGCACCTACAAGACCACCGCTAAAATTCTCCAGAGCGGATTCTATTGGCCTACACTCTTCAAGGACACACATGCTTATGTCCAAACCTGCGATAAATGCCAAAGAGCGGGGAATATCTCCAAAAGGAATGAGATGCCTCAACACTACATCCTGGAGATAGAAATCTTCGATGTGTGGGGAGTGGACTTCATGGGACCGTTCCCTTCCTCTTCAGGGAACCAGTATATCTTGGTGGCTGTGGACTACGTGTCGAAATGGGTTGAAGCGATAGCCAGTCCAACCAATGATTCCAGAGTGGTGGCCAAGTTCTTCAAAAGTAACATCTTCCCGCGGTTCGGTGTGCCTCGTGTCCTGATCAGTGACGGAGGGAGCCACTTTATAGAGAAGAAGTTTGAATCTCTCTTAAAAAATACGGGGTACAACACTGGGTGGGGCGTGCCTACCACCCGCAGACCAGCGGTCAGGAGGAAGTCTCTAACCGGGAGATTAAAAGCATACTAGAAAAGACGGTGGCCAATTCTAGAAAGGATTGGTCATCAAAACTTCCTGACGCGCTTTGGGCCTACAGGACGGCATTCAAAACTCCGATCGGGACGACTCCCTATCAGCTTGTCTATGGGAAAACTTGCCACCTTCCTGTGGAATTGGAGCATAAGGCATTTTGGGCAATTAAGAATCTGAACTTCGATGCCAATGAGGTGGGGGGGCACCGGCAGATACAACTCAACGAGCTCGACGAAATCCGGCTCAATGCCTATGAGAACGCCATGATTTACAAGGAGAAGCTGAAGCGGTGGCACGATAAGCGAATCTTAAAGAGGGAATTCAAAGAAGGGGACTTAGTTCTCCTATTCAACTCAAAGCTGAAGCTCTTTCCTGGAAAACTCAAGTCAAGGTGGTTGGGACCGTTCCGCGTCACCAAGGTTTTCCCGCATGGGGCTATTGAGATAATGGGAAGGGATGAGCCGTTTAAAGTCAACGGACAACGTCTGAAACACTATGCGGTTGGAGAACCAAAATTCCCTCCGGTCGGATCCCCAACGAGTGACAACTCTTCCTCTAACCCTCCGGATCCTAATTGACCACCGCTATAGGCGTCGAGCTAAACGACGTTAAACAAAAGCGCTTCATGGGAGGCAGGCCGTGCTCTAAAATCTCTATCTCTAATTTTTGAAATTATTTCTAACTTTATTTTATCTATTTCTGAAAAATAAATCCAGCTGCAGAAACTTCCGTTGAGGACTGATGCCATTTGTGCATTTTTTGCAGGAAACAAGACCCCAACTGATCGGGTGAGAACTCACCCGATCGGTTTGGACGTATCAGCTAAATGGCCGAATCAGTTACCTAACAAACCGACCGGGTGACAATAGCCGAGACTGGGTCACTGACCGTGTGGGTAGTGCTGAACTTTCGGGAAATTTGGAGATCGCATCAACCGATCGGTTGAGTAATATCGCGATCGGGTGAGTGGCCGGGTGAAATATCACATGTTCTCGGGAAAGATTTGGGAAGCGGTCAACCGATCGGGTGACTATCCACCCGGTCAGTTCACCTGTAGCTGTTGGCCGACAGGAAATTTTCGAAATTCGTCCAGCCGATCGGGTGAGAACTCACCCGATCGGTTCAGTTTCGCCCCTATAAATACCAGACCACGCGATAACCGCCACCCGACCCCCAAAAATCCCCTTCACACGGTTACAACCCCCCAACTGTCGAATCGACCTCCTCCATCCAACATACTGCCCCTAAACCCTCATCCCCACTCACTCCCATACTTCCCCACCCTCGCCACCTTGCCATCATCAACATTCCATCATCAAAACATCCAAACCCTAACCCTAGCCCCCAAAATTTTCGAAAACCTGTTTCTTGTCGGATCAGCGATCGGCGGCTTCCCGAATTGCTTCCTCCTACTACGTGAGTCCCCCGGGAGCTTGATCTTGCTACATTGATGGGTAACACCTTTCCACTCTACACATCTCTTACCTTATCTGTAATGTCCTGAATTGGTGTTATACCTGCTACACCTGCTTTATAATTATCATAGGCACGCTCCCACTTTCCTTTTCACCATCCACGTTGTTGCCATGTCTAGAAAAGGGAAAGAGATTGCCTCATCTTCACGCCGTAATCCGCTTTACGGACCCTTTTCACCCTCTTTCCTTGGCATAAACCCTACGTCTGAGGAGCAATCTGATCGTTTACAAGCCCTCCTTCATCACCCTATCCGACCTACTCTTTTCGCAGACTTCCCCACCCTACAATCCCTTGGACTCTTTAGGGGCGTCTGTGCACTTTTCTGTTTCATAGGTTGTGATTATCTTCTGTGGACCCAAGCCAATACACACAGAAATCTCACGCTTGAATTTCTCAGTTCTCTCGAGGTGTCTAATCATGGCTTCACTTTCCGGGCCTTCAACTGCGATTTTTCCATGAGCTTCGTCCAGCTTAACAACAATCTACTCTTCCCCAACCCCGATCGCCCTATTGAATGGCCTACCCATGATCGATCTGACATTTTTTCTCGCTTCCGGGCTGATGGTGTTTGGCAACGATTCACCCGATACACCTCCTTTCCTGCGGTAGCCCTCGCCTCCTACATCATACACCCTTGCTACCGTTTTGCTCACTGCTTCCTTGCCAACACCATTTTCGCTCGTGTTGATGTATCCACTGTATCTAGCGATGAGCTGCTCTTTCTCTACGCCATGTCCCATGACCGGATTCATGGCGAAATCCCTTTCCCCTTAAGCACCGCCCATTGGATCGTCCACGAGCTCTTATCCGTCAGCCGTGCCGCTTTTGGGTCTATCTGCTGCGGGGGTATCGTCACTCTTATTGTCAGCTTTGTCTTGAGGATGCCCTCTGACCTCCCTATCGTCCCGGGACGTACCCTTATCGATCGCGACTATTTGATCTCTATCGACGTGCTTACTCCTTTTGGGGAGGATTGTACAGCCTACCTCTATAGTCCCTCCTGCACTCCTTTTGCCATCCTCCCACCCTCGTCTTCAGAGCGTTTCCCCCTACGCCTTACACACTTGCCCTGGGAGTTCTACCCTGATCCTTGGTACGCTTCACTCGTCCACTTCTCGCCCTTGGATCCCCCCGATTGGCACCCGTACGTCGGTCCACCCTGTCCAACCATTATCCACCATGATCCACCGATGTATCCCGATCCTCCGGTTGTCCTGCCTGTTGCCCCCCTTCTCCTATTCGCACACCCTCTCCTTCTTCCTCGGAGGATTCATTCTACCATTATTCACCACCCTCCTCGCCATCCCCTTACCATTCCACCACCAGCGACTCCGATTAACTTCCCACTTCCTTTATTTAGGTATGTTGTCGTGTTTTATTTTCTTTTGGTGTGTGTGTGCTTATTTTTTTTACTTTTTGTCGTGTCATGTCGTGTGGTTTTATTTCTATTTTCGTGTCGTGTGGTTTGATTTTGATTTTTCTTTATTTTCAGTTTCATCTCTGTGTTTTCCTCGTTTTTCATTTCTTTTTGTGTCGGTGCGTATTCCCCCCATCTTCATTGCCCTCCCGTACTCACTCTTATTGTATTGAGGGCAATGCAAGCTTCAGCTTCGGGGAGTCACACTGTATGCGCCATTTGAGTCTTTCTTTTTCATTTTTGTGCCGTTTTCATCGTGTTTTAATTTTTTCTTTTCTTCTTTTTATCTCTTTCTCCTAGAGATGAACCCTATGATGAATTGCCACAAAATCACACACACCTAGAATAGCATCGATAATCACATTCACTAACCCTAGGATTTCGAGTTCTCTTGCATTTCACGCATCGTGGGCCCTCTTAGCTTTTTGTGAGTCGTGTGTCGTGCCTAGCTGTGTGGTGTGCTTCTGCTTTGTGATTTACTTTATATACCTGTCCAGGAATGACCCCTAGATTATCATGCTTCGATTTGAATATGCGGTATTTATTTTCCCTGTTCTGCATGCTATATATATATATATATATCAAGTACTTCATTTCGCATGTGTCGGGATTCCACAATGAAGGACTAGGATAACCCATTTAGCCCATGCTCTATTTAGCGAGAATAGTTTCCTTTGCCCAAGTGTTTAGATTCCGACTTCTTTTTTGTTTTACTTGGTGCAAATCTCCTCGTCGTGTACCGTTCTCCTACTTGGGAGAGTACACATGTATATACCCCAATATCCAAAAATCCAAAAAAAGGAGAAAAGAAAAGAAAAACCCAAAAAGAAAGAAATGAATGAATAAAAATAAAAAAAACGGGTTGTGTAGCCAAAAATCCAAAAAAAATAATACAAATACCCAAAACCCAAAAAAAATTCCCGTGTGAATATTGCCGTGAATAAAGGGAAGGCGAGAATTTGCACCGAGTGATCTACTCCACATCATCTCAACCCCCATCGTTTTCGAAAACACTTGGCTTAGGAACTTTTTAGCTAGTATCTTAGCTGTAGTGGTGTGATTTCCTTAACCCTAGTTGTGGAGTCCCCGACGCATGGTACGCTTCTATTCTTATACTCTTCTCATGCATGCTTGAACTAATATTCACCGCAATTTCAAATTCGAATCAGTATTTGGGTCATTTCCTGGGTCTGTGTATATCGAGCTTTATTGCACATCGTAGATAGCGACACCGACTGCTAGCGCACGGCCACACTCACTCGCGCTTCACCGCGTGGGCCCACTGCACTTATTTGGACTCGTATTCCTAGGTTTAGTGATGTGATTTGGCGTTTGCTTGCTTGGTGTGTCGTTTTTGATTTTGTTGGCCCTGACGGGCGATCTAGGATATAGAGTTTTCTTTTTCTCTCTTTCTCTCTATTTTCTCCGTCCGAGCTCCTACTCTCGCTCGTCTTCCTCGAGGACGAGGAAGAGTTCAGCTTGGGGGATTTTGACGTGCGTTTATATTTCATATATTTGCGCACGTTTTCTTCTGTGTTTCTCCGCATTTTCCGCCGTCTTTTATTCGTTTTCTCGTGTTTTCTTGTATTTTCTTGTTTTCTTTCACTTTTCCGTATTTTCCATGTTTTGCAGGAGTTTGCTGGCATTTGGGACGTAAAACGATGATATCATGTGTCCCCGGAGCAACGGGAGGAGTCACGCGTGATCCAGGGGGTCAAACGACGAAGATTACATCTTTCAGCCCCTCACCCGGTCGGTTGGTCATCTCCAACCGATCGGGTGATGCACGCGTGCACCACCCGGACACAGCTTGGAGCCCCCGAGAAGTCACCCGGTCGGTTCAGAGACCGGGTCAAAAGCTCAAAGTCTCTGGAAATTCGAAGCTGATTCCAACCGATCGGGTGACCTTCACCCGATCGGTTCACCTGTAGCTGAATTTCAACAGCCAAAACTCGAAGCTCCAACCGGTCTCCTCACCCGGCCCGCACCAAGATCCAACCGGTCGGCACCAAGATCCAACCGACCGCACCAAGATCCAACCGGCTGGTTCGTACTGACCGGGTGAAACCCCCGCATCGCGCTGTAATTTCGTGAAGCGGCTCACCCGACCGGTTGACTTGTCAACCGATCGGGTGATGCCGTTTTCTATAAATAGAACCCTAGGTTTCCCAGATTCGGGAGTTGGTTATTTTTTACTATTTTCTTCATTTTGCGACGGCTGTAATTTTCCTGTTTTTGTAAGTTTTCAGATCTTTGTAAAACTTTAGTATTATCTTAATTGCTTTACTACCTTCGCATTCCTATTATCTGATTATGATTTTAACGGTCTATTTTTGTTTAGATCGCTTTTTAATGAATATTTGTGAGTAGTTCCCAAATCTGGGATTTTGGCGGAAACCCCTTCGGGGGCTCTTCCCGATGCGTCCATAGGGTTAGGAAATCGATAGGGATTAGGAATCTAATGGTTACGCGGGGTGTTTTATTGTCATCGGCGGGAAAAAGACCGCCTTTGACAGTCGGGCCAAGGGGGAATAAACTTGGCGGTTGACTCCCTAGCCATAGCTGACGCCCTTAGCGTAGACGCCGAATCCTAGCGCGCGGGAGCGGCAGGATGAGACGTTGGGAGTTATCGTTGTGAGCTTAGTGCTCCCAGAATTGATCAGTGTTAATGGACACGGGAGTGCCCACTGATCGAACCCGGGAAGTCCGGTGTATCGTCCTGGGCACCGACCGGAATATCGGGCCCATGGGATGCCGGTACCGCTTTCAGAGGCAACGTCTCACCATTAGATTCTAATTCCGATCGCCATCCTACCCGTAGGCCGTATCGGCGAGAGTCACTCGTTGGAGTGGAAACCAAAGTCCCGGGTTTATTTTCATATTGTTCATACCTTACATTCCTTTACCGTGACAAACCATCAACCGATCTGGGCTAGCTCGCCCACGGGGTGATTTCGGTCCTCCTTGACACAAGCACATCCTAGCCTCCCTGTGTTCGACCCCCAAGCCACACTACAACACCGTGCGCTTGCGGTTACAAATATCTAAACCCTCACGCGGGTCCCCCGGCCATTTGCGGCAAGCATACCAGGGGCACGTCAATACCCACGAGGACCGTCACGGGGTACCGGATGTGCATCGACTACCAGAAACTAAACAAGGCCACAAGGATCACTATCCTCTTCCTTTCATTGATCAGATGCTCGAGAGACTGGCGAAGCACAACTACTTCTTCTTCATGGATGGATACTCCGGCTTTCTGCAAATCCCCATCCATAACGACGACCAAGAGAAGACGACCTTTACATGTCCTTTTGGGACGTATGCTTACATGAGAATGCCGTTTGGGCTTTACAACGCCCCGGCTACCTTTCAAAGGTTAATGTCCGTAATCTTCTCCGACTACTCCCAGGATATAATGGAGGTATTCATGGACGATTTCTCCGTCTATGGAACAGAGTTTAACTCATGCCTCTGCAACCTGACGAAAGTCCGGGAAAGGTGTCAAGATAAAGGACTAGTTCTGAATTGGGAGAAATGCCATTTTATGGTCCAAGAAGGAGTCGTGTTGGGGCACGTTATTTCTTTAAGAGGGATTGAGGTGGATAAGGCCAAGGTTAATGTGATTCAAAAGCTTCCGCCTCCGCTTAACCTTCGGGGACTTCGTGGATTCTTAGGGTACGTGGGATTCTACAGCCAGTTCATAAAGGATTTCTCCAAAATTTCTAGGCCCTTGACCCAACTCCTCATGAAAGATACGCCTTTCGTCTTCGATGACGAGTGCATGGAAGCTTTTCGCCTATTGAAGCAAGCCCTCATCTCCGCACCTGTGATTCAGCTGCCAGACTGGAGTCTACCTTTTGAGCTAATGTGCGATGCCAGCGACTATGCAGTTGGGGCCGTCTTGGGGCAGAGGAAGGATAAAAATCTACATGTTATATACTATACGAGCAAAACCCTCGACGTAGCCCAAAGGAACTATACGACCACGGAGAAGGAATTGCTAGCTGTCATCTACGCCATGGACAAGTTCTGGTAGTATCTTGTTGGTGCCAACGTAATCGTGCATACGGATCATGCGGCCCTCAAGTACCTTTTGAGCAAGAAGGAGGCTAAGCCGCGGCTCATAAGGTGGATTCTCCTCCTCCAGGAATTCGATTTGGAGATCAAGGACAAGAAAGGGGCAGAGAATGTCGTTGCTGACCACCTGTCTAGGTTGCCTACTCTCGATCCTGATGCTACTCCTATTAACGACTCGCTCCCTGACGAGCATCTTTTCTCCATCTCCTCCGTATAGACTCCATGGTACGCAGACATCGCCAATTATCTGACATGTGGCATCGTCCCCCATAACGTGAGCTATCAGCAGAAGAAGAAATTCTTTCACGAGGTCCGAAAATTTTATTGGGACGACCCTTATTTGTACAAGGCCTGCAATGACGGGGTAATACGAAGGTGCATTCCCGAAACAAAAGCAACCTCCGTAATTTCTCACTGCCATGATCAACAGTGTGGGGGCCATGCGAGTGCTTACAAGACAACGGTGAAGATCCTACAGAATGGATTCTATTGGCCGACCCTTTTCAAGGACACATACGCTTATGTCCAGGCTTGCGACAAATTCCAGAGAACATGAAACATCTCCAAAAGGAACAAAATGCCTCAGAACTACATTTTGGAAGTCGAGATCTTCGATGTGTGGGGAGTCGACTTCATGGGGCCGTTCCCCTCGTCCTATGGGAATCAGAGTATCTTGGTAGCCGTGGATTATGTGTCTAAGTGGGTAGAAGCGATAGCCATCCCTACTAATGATTCCCGGGTGGTTGCCAAATTCTTTAAAAACAATATCTTCCCGAGATTCGGCGTGCCTCGAGTTTTAATCAGTGACGGAGGGAGCCACTTTATAGAGAAGAAATTCGAAGCTCTCTTGAAGAAGTACGGGGTGCAACACTGAATCGGACGTGCCTATTACCCGCAGACTAGCGGCCAAGTGGAAGTTTCTAACAGAGAGATCAAAAGCATACTGGAGAAGACGGTGGCCAACTCCAGGAAGGATTGGTCATCGAAACTTTCAGACGCACTCTGGGCTTACAGGACTGCGTTCAAGACTCCGATCGGCACAACCCCTTACCGACTTGTCTACAGGAAGGCATGTCATCTACCTGTGGAATTAGAGCACAAAGCATTTTGGGCCGTTAAAAATCTGAATTTCGATGCCAAGGAGGTAGGAAGCCATCGACAGCTGCAACAGAATGAGCTTGACGAGATACGGCTCAATGCTTACGAAAATGCCCGGATCTACAAGGAAAAGTTGAAACGGTGGCACGACAAGCACATTCTGAAGAAAGAATTCAAGGAAGGAGACTTAGTTCTCCTATTCAACTCGAGACTGAGGCTTTTTCCCAGGAAGCTCAAGTCCAGGTGGTCGGGACCTTACCGAGTCACCAAGGTCTTCCTGCATGGAGCAATTGAGATAATGGGAAGAGATGAACCATTCAAAGTCAATGGGCAGCACCTAAAACATTATGCGATTAGCGATCCAGCAATCTCTCTGGTCGAAATCTCAATGACCGATGGCTCATCTACAAATCCTCCGGATCCGAATTGACGACTAAATGAGGAGTCGAGCAAACGACTATAAACAATAGCGCTTTATGGGAGGCAACCCATGTTATAAACTTTCTTCGTTATTTTTAGGATCATTTTTTCTTATTTTTGGTGAATAAATTCAGTAATGGGGATTCCCGTCGGAAGACTTAGATCAAAATTTGAACTTGTGCAGGAAACCGTCCCCAACCGATCGGGTGATGAATCAACCGATTGGTTGGACCGTGTCTGAAGATGGCTCGTATCAGCGCAACAGCGAACCAATCGGGTTGTATACGAGGCTGACCGGGTGGAAGATCGGGTGACCCAGCAGAGCTCTTGAGAATTTTTGAGATTAAATCAACCGATCAGTTGGACTGAAGCTGTGATTGGGTGGCTGTCCTGGAGAAAAGCACAGTGCTCTCGAAAAAATTTGGGAAGCGATCAATCGATCGGGTGAGATCTCACCCGATCGGTTCACCTGTAGCTGTTGGTTCGCAAGAAGTTTTCGAAATTTACCCATCCGATCGGGTGAACCCTCACCCGATCGGTTCGCCTACCCCTTTATATAAGCTACCCATCGCCCGATCTCATTTCCCAGATTCCCTCATTCCCATTCCGCACGATCCCTCTCTCCTTCTTCCAAATTGATCCTTCCCATCACTCCCCACGCCCTTAACATCACACCCTCACTTATTCCCATACTCCCCCACCATCAATACCATTCCCATCAACCACATTCATCCGCAAACCATCCAAACCCTAACCTAGTCACCAATTTTCGAAATTTCATTTTCTTGACAGATCAGCAAGTGGCGGCTTCCCAAATTGCTCCCTCATAAGGCGTGGGATCTTTCGGAAGCTTGGACTTGCATCATTGTTGGGTAACCTCTTTCCACTCTGCATATTTCTTTCCATTTATGCAATGTCTTGAATTTGTGTCTATCTGCTTCATCTGCCTTATCATCATCTTAGACACCCTCCACCGCTTCGTCCACGTCATTACCATGTCTAGTAAGGGAAAAGAGGTAGCCTCTTCATCACGCAGACATCCCCTACATGGCCCTTTTCCCCAATCATTCTTGGGCATTCACCCAACTTCTGAAGAGCAATCTGCACGTATGCACACCCTGCTTCATCGCCCCATGCGACCTACCCTTTTCACTGATTCCCACATGCTTGAATCTCTCAGACTCTTTAGGGGGGGTCAACAGACTTTTTAACTGCATCGGTTGCGATTTCCTTCTGCGTGCTCATGCCTGCACACACCGGAATCTCACACTCGAGTTCCTCAGTTCTCTCGAAGTGTCCGATTGTGGTTTCACTTTCTGAGCTTTCAACGCCAATTTTTCTATGAGTTTTGCGAGCTTAACAATATTCTGAATTTTCCCCACCCCGATCGCCATGTTGAATGTTCAACTCACGATCGTTCTGATATCTTTTCTTACTTTTGGGATGATGGTGTTTGGCAACGGTTCACCCGGTATACCACCTTTCCATCGGGCGCACTTGCCTCCTACATCATACATCCATGTTACCGCTTCACCCATTGCCTCCTTGCCAACACCATCTTCTCCCGCGTAGATGTTTCCACGGTGTCTCGGGATGAGCTTTTCTTTCTTTACGCCATGTCCCACGACAGAATCCATGGACATGTCCCTCTGCCCATAAACACCGCCCATTGGATCATCCACGAGATTTTATCTGTAAGTCGCGCAACTTCTGGATCCATCTGCTATGGTGGGATGATCACTCTTATTGTCAGTTGTGTTTTGAGGCTGCCGTCCGACCTCCCTATTTTACCAGGACGCTGCCGTATCGATCACGACTACTTGATCGATATCGGTATGATCACCCCTTTCGGTGAGGAGCGTGTTGTCTACCTCTATAGTCCTGACTGTACTCCATTTGCCATCCTCCTACCATCATCTTATGAGCGTATCCCCATTCGCACTTCCCATTTACAGTGGAAGTTCTACTCGGATCCTTGGTATGCCACACTCGTACATTTTCCACCCTTGGAACCTCCCGATTGGCACCCGTGTGTCGGTTCACCCGGTGCAATCATTATCCACCACGATCCACCAATAAATCTCAATCCACCGATAATCCAGCCCGTTGCCCGTCCTACTCCTGTCGGCACACCATCTCCTTCGTCCTCAGAAGATTCCTTCCTCCACTATTCGCCACCCTCCTCACCATCTCCATACCATTCCACCGACAGCGGCTCAGATTGACTTCCCCCAGGCCTTATATCTGCATCACCATTGATCATATCATATTGCTAGCATTGTCATGTCCAGCTTGGGGAAGTCGATTTTTATGTGTGATGTCGTGTGATTTCGTTGTTATGTGCATGTTTATATGTGTCGTGTGGTTGTGCTTTTTCCTATCTTTTATTTTCTATGTTTCTTTTTCCTCCTTTTTATTTTTCAGTTTCGTCCGTGTGTTTTCTCGTTTTTCATTCTTTTGTGTCGATGCGTATTCCCCACCATTTTTATTGCCCTCCCGTATTCATTACTGTTGCATTGAGGGCAATGCAAGTTTCAGCCTGGGGAAGTCACACTTCGTGCGTCCATTGTGTCTTTTTCTTCGTTTTCGAGTCGTTTTCCTTCGTGTTTTTCTTTTTCTTTCCATCTTTTGTTCTCTCTCTCTCCTAGAAATGACCCCTTATGATGAATTGCCGCAGAATCTCACACACACCTAGCATAACCACGATTATCACATTCACTAACCCTAGGAAGTCAAGTCCTCTTGCATTTCATGCTTCGTGGGTCCACTTTGCTTTTATGTGAGTCGTGTACCGTGACTAGCTTATAGTGTGCTTCTACTTTGTGAATTTGATTTATATACCTGTCCTGGGATGACCCCTAGATTATCATGCTTCGATTTGAATTTGCAGTATTTGCTTCTCCTGTCTGCTTCTATATGCATGGAATATATTTATATCGTATACTTCAATTCGCATGTGTCGGGATTCTACAAATAGGACTATGATAACCCATTTAGATTGTGCTCTGATTAGCGAGAAAAATCTCCTTTGCCCAAGTGTTTAGAATCCGATTTATTTTTTATTTTACTTGGGGCAAATCCCCTCGTCGTGTACCGTTCTCCCACTTGGGAGAGTACACATGTATATATCCCAAAATCCCAAAAATCCAAAAAAGAGAGAAAAGAAAAACCCAAAAAAAGAAAAGAGAGGAGAAAAGAAAGAAAAAAATATGCATAGCCAAAAATCAAAAATAAAAATAAAAATAAAAATAAATACAAATACCCAAAACCCAAAAAAAAAATTCCAGTGCGAATATTTTCCTACCTACCGAGAATAAATGGAAGGCGAGAATTTGCACCGAGTGTTCTACTCCACATCTTCTCAACCTCCATCGTTTTCGAAAACACTTGGAATATGAACTTTCTAGCTATTATCTAGGCGATAGTGTGGTGATTTCCTAGTCCCTAGCTGTGGAGTCCCCGATGCATGATACGTTTCTATTCTTACGCTCTTCTCATGCATGCTAGAGCTTTTATTCACCGTAATTTCGAATTGAATCGATACTTGGGTCATTCCTTGGGTATGTGTATATGGAGCTTTAGTGCACATCGTAGATAGTAACACCGTCTGCTAGCACATGACCACACTCACTCGCGCTTCACCGTGTGGGCCCACGACACTTGTTTGGACTCATATTCCTTGGGTTAGCATTGTGTTTTGTTGTATGCTTGCTTAGTGTGGCGTGTTTGATTTTATTGGCCCTGACGGGCGATCTAGGGGTTTGATTTCCCTTTCTGTTTCTGTCTCTCTCTATTTTTTTTCCCTCCGAGCTCTTACTCTCACTCGTCTTCCTCGAGGGCGAGGAAGGGTTCAGCTTGGGGGATTTTGACGTGCGTTTATATTTTATATATTCACACACGTCTTCTTTGTGATTTTCTGTTGTTTTTCATCGTCCCGTACCCATTTTCTTGTGATTTTCAGTTTTCTTTCACTTCTTTGTGTTTTTGTGCGAATGCAGGAGGTTGCCAGTGTTGGGGACATATAAAGAAGATATCATGAGTCCCCGAAGCAACAGGAGGATTCACGCGCGATCCAGAGGGTCAAACGATGAAGATTGCTATATCTCAGCCCTCAGCCGATCGGGTGGACCAGCCACCCGATCAGTTGATGCACGCGTATCCGACCCGGACGGAGGCTAAAATGAAGAGCAGCTCACCTGATCGGTTCAGTGATCGGGTGAGATCGACAGAGGTCTCGGCCATTTGAAGCTGAATACCAACCGATCGGGTGACATCTCACCCGATCGGTTCATCTGTAGCTGAATCTTCCAAACGATGACCCGGAGAGCTCAGCCGATCGGTTCGCTGATCGTGTGAAATTGACAGAGCTCTCTGTCTTTTTGGGGATAATTCCAACCGATCGGTTGAATACTCAACCGATCAGTTCATCTGAAGCTGAAAATCAACAAACGACGACCCGGTCACACCACCCGCTCTCCTCAGCACCCGGTTGAACTTCTGAAGCCCGATAGCGAAGCGTCAAGCAGCTGACCCGATCGATTGATGCTTCAACCGATCGGGTGACATCGATTTCTATAAATAGTCGACCTAGGGTTGCTGAAAACGAATCCTGTTATTTTTTCTGTCTTTTTTGTATTGCGACGGCTGGAATTTTCTCCTGTTTTGTAAGTGTTCCGATTGACTTCAAACCTTAATATTTCTTTAATATCATTGCTATCAATTAATTTCTATTGCCTGATCATGATTTCCAATGTTCAATTTTGTTTAAATTGCATTTTAGCTATGAATTGTGAGTAGTTCCCAAATCTGGGATTTCGGTGGAAACCCCTTCGTGGGTTCTTCCCAGAGCGACCATAGGAATAGGATTTCGATAGGGATTAGGAATTTAGATGGTTACATGGGGTGTTTCATTGTCATTGGCGGGAGAAAGACCACCTCTGACCGTCGGGCCAAGGGGGAATAAACTTGGCGGTTGACTCCCTAGCCACAGCTCACGCCCTTAGCATAGACATTGAATCCTAGCGCATGGGAACGGCAGGATGAGATGTTGGGAGTAATCGTTGCGAGCTTAGCGCTCCCGGAGTCAGTCGGTGTTAATGGACATGGGAATGCCCACCGACCGAACCTGGGTAGTCCTAGCGTATCATCCTGAGCACCGACCGGAATATCGAGCCAATGGGACGCTAGGTATCGCTCTTAGAGACAATGTCTAACCACTAAACCCTAAATCCTAACGTATTCCTATCTGTCGGTCGTAATAGCGAGAACACATGATAGGGTGGAAACCGACATCCTAGGTTTCCTTTTATATCATTTATCCTTCGTATCTATTTTCCGTGACAACCATCGATTGTTCGGGCTAGCTCACCCATCAGGTGAACCAGTTCCTCTTTGACACAAGCACAACACATGCCTCCCTGTGTTCGACCCCCCAAGCCACACTACAACACCGTGCGCTTGCGGTATAAATATTTAAATCTGGTATCCCCGATCCTATTGCACTTGTATTCTCAAATCTTGGGGACGTCACATGCGCCGAAAATGGTCACATGCAGAGAATGAAAATCAGTAAAAAAAGAAAGGGAAGCAAAGAAGGAAGGCCCGGTGGCAACAAACCCGAAGGCCATTGCGAACAAAGCAGTTGGCCATCGTCTCAAGGTCGACCCCTTGTAGGAAGGCAAAGTCCCTCAGTAGAGTGATGTTCTCTGTCAGACGAGCCCCCGTCCCGAAGTCCAGGAGGGTCATTCCTCCTTACAACGAACGTGGGCCGATAGGGCTCCCCCGGGGTCTCCACAGAGTGGCCAGCCAGAATGTGATTCGACTGCAAAAGATGGCCGAACTTTGGGGAGACGGGGCCGACGAGAGAGACCGGAGGGAAAATGGTCTTGTATGACCACCTGTCGAGAGGCGGGATGGCGGAGGGCTCAGCCCTACCACGAAGATCAGAAGGAGCCGCCTTCAGAGCCCCAGCAGCCTGGCTTGAGGAGCCTCCAGCCTCCCCCAGGACCAGAAGGGAGTGTTCTGCTTCCTCTTCTTCATCCTCTTTCTCCTCTTCCTCCTCAGCCCCTTTCCTCTTCTGATCTTCCTCGTAGGCCCGCTCCAACTCTGAGGTCAGGTCTCTGTAGGCTCCACCTGCCATCTATAGTTGCTAGAAGCAAGTGGAAGAAGATGATTTCCTTTAAGTTTTCGAAGGAACAGAAGCACAAAAGCCCCTAACTTTGCAACTCCAGTTTCTTATTAGCAAAGGGAATTCACCGGCTCAGTACCCAATGACCGACACACATCGGATAATCGCCAAAAGCAACAGTTGGGATCATCAGAAGACGAAAAGTTTTGGCGGCACGAATCAAATCTGCCGCTCCAAATGTCGTGCCCTATTTAATGAAAGTACTCATCATTCGACCTCGATCAGCACTATCTCCCGAGAACGAATGATGGTGGCCATTGTTAGTGCACGGATGCAAACCCGATTGGGTGTCCGCATACCCGACCCGTTTCTCTCTCACGACCCGTTACCCCACACTCTAAGCATGCTACGACTGAGTCGGGCGAACGGGTCAGATGACCATTGGACTAACGTCGACATTCAAGGAAGAGTTAATGGGGCCGAGTAAATGGGCAGCCGTTAGCTCGAATCCCGGAGAAGATCGTGCCCTAATCAACGCGTGGTGTTTACGCCTCGTCAAGGAAGGGCTACCTATAAATAGGTCGACGGGCAAAGGTAAAGGGGTTCCATCTTCAAGGTACGAGTGCTAATACATAGAACTCTATCTTCTTAATTCTCCATTCCATATTCGAGCTTGCGTCGTTAGTCTATGAACGAACCTCAGTGGGTCGATCTCAGCTATGCCAAGCTCCCTCTCTTCCTTAAATTCCTTACTAACTTAAGCATCGGAAGGGATTTGGGTCGGAACCCAGATCTGACCCCCCTAACGACTCCCTGTGGTACAGATCGACGATTGCCATCCAACGCCCAAGGTCGACATCAAGCTCTTCAACCTCGAACGACCAAACCAACGGTCGTTCTTAGGTCGATCAACGGTCGTACCATCATCAACCATCAACTACCGACCCCGGTTCCTTCAACCGCTGGTCCAACTCCAAAGGCTGACTAGGCTCCAGCTAAGCGCTTCGAGTCTCCGTCAGCTTGACAACTGTATCGGTCAATTTTGGCCTTAACACCTTTATAAACCACGAAATCTTCTATATTGAAAATCAAGCGTATTCTATAATCTAAAGAAAGATCTACACCATACGTATTAGAAGAAATCTATTATACATTTGAGGGATGTTTTTGAATGAGTTTGTTGTTTAAGACAAAAAGGTTGATAGAAAGATGTCTGTGATTTAATTTTGAGAAATCAATGGTTGAGACGTGAATTTGTGAAAATTTTTGTGGAAAAATCTTAAATTTTAGTGGAACTAGAATTTTTTGGGGAACTAAAATTTCTGGAAACTTTTGGGGGACCAAAATCTGGAAGGATCAAAATTTTAGAGGAAACTAAATTTTTTAGGGGAAACTAAATAACAATTATTGTGCTTTAATTATTGTAGTTCGTTTAAAATTCGGAGATCTAAGATTTTGAGAGGGAATATTTAAAATGAATGGGCAACTATATTTTGAGGGAAATAAATAACAATTATTGCATTTTAATTATCGCTGATCGTTTAAAATTAGAGAATTCAAAAGTTTAAACGATGAATATTTTAAATGAACCATGCCCTTAAGGCACATGTTAAATTTAAAGGTAACTAAATTTTTGGGGGGAACTAAATTCTCTGGTGGGAACTAAATTTAGTGATGTGAGCTAAATTTTAGTGGAATCTAAAATTTTTAGGAGGAACTAAATAATGAGGTATTTTTAAATGCATCGTGCCCTTAAGTCACAAGTTATATCTGGAGTGAACTAAATTTTGTGTGGAACTAAAATTTTTTTAGGGAACTAAATTTATTAGGGGGAAATAAATCTCTCAAAGGAAGTAAATTTTGGGAGAACAAATATTTTTGGGAAACAACAATTATTACATATTAATTAATGTTCGTTTAAAACTAGGGGATTCAGGATTTTAAGGGTAAAATATTTTAAATGAACCGTGCCCTTAGGGCATGTGTTATGACTTGTGTGTGTGTATGTGTGTGTGTGTGTGTGTGTGTGTGTGTGTGTGTGTGTGTGTGTAAAGACAATTAGTAATGATTGAGAGCACCGATGATTTTGGAACTCGCACTTCCTTCTAACCGCTGGTAGGGCTCCCTGTCGTCAGCTGGTATCCGATGACGGTGACCAGGCATTCCTCTGCTCCACTTGTATCTGACGACCAAGCTCTTCCACAAACACATCTCGTCCAGTGGTTCTTAGATCCGGTGATTCTTTATCAGATCTGACACATCACCTCGCATCTCATCCAGCGCCTTGCATCTCATCCAGTGCATCTTCTGCAGATCCGACGGTCCGGTGATTCTTCCTTAGATCAAGTGGTCATTCGAGTTGGCGGTTCGGTGGTCCTTTGGCATAGATCTGACGGTCTGGCGGCATAGTTCCTCTGCGTCCGGTGGTCCTCTGGAGTTCCCTCACTGAACCCACATCGAACCCACATCTTCCTCTTTGAACCCACATCGTCCAGCACTTGAGTTTGTTTTGTGCCCACGTCCAAGTGCAGTTCTAGCTAGGAACCCAGAATCCTTTGATCCTCAGATCATCCGGCAATGTCGTTCATTATTGATTAATCGATGTCGGCAGCGCCTTAGGTTTCAGCCATAAAGGATATTTGTTTTGTTACACATCCGATTGCTATTCCTCGAATGAGTCTGATCCAAACATATCTAATCCTATTGGCAAACCCATTGATGGCCATCGATCAACTCTTTGTGATCAACCTGCATGTGCGGATTCCCAGCAGTAAAGCAACACCACCATTGGCTATGGGGACGATCCAATCTCTGAATCAGACTGGACCAAGGTCTTGGGTCGACATGGCCGTAAATCCAATGAATCCCCTTGGCATCCTGCTGGGGTTTTAAGCAAGCTCGGTAAGCTCGTCCTCATGCTCCAACCCACACACCTACTATGCGTATTTCCACACAGGGCCGCACCAATTGGAGTTCTCTATTTTATTTGGGTCGACCTATGTAGGAATCTTCTAAGTGCTCCTACTTCCCACCTAACAAAATACCAGATGGTAAATCTATTGCGCTTATTCCTAAAGGATCTATGGATGCCAACATCTCCAAATGGGATTAAACCCTGGCAGGATATGTGGTTGGAGACAAGCCTTTCTACTCTCATCTTAGGGCGTATGATCATCGTCTTTGGTGGCCAAAGGGCGACCTCCAGATTCATTCAAGAGAAAATGGCTTCTTCTTTTTTGTCTTTGAATTGAAGGAGGATTACACTAGAGTCCTGCAAGGGGGCCCCTGGCTATTTGATAAGCGTGCCATTGTTCTTCGATGATGGACGCCTAATCTAACCATGGATAAAGACCTTCTATCATCTATCCCTATTTGGATGCGCTTTACAAACGTGCTGCTTAAGTTCTGGTCTTCTAAATGTATTAGCAGAATTGCCAGCCTGGTTGGTAAGCCTCTCTTTGTCGACCGTGCCACTGCTTCAAGTGAAATATATTCTTTTGCTAGGTGTTTTGTAAAGATAAATTCTTTAACAATAATGACTAATACTCTTGATGTTGAGGTTGAGGGAGGCGAAATCAATACAGTGCATGTTAAATATGAAAATGTGCCACCTTGTTGTACCAGGTGTAAGTGTTTTGGTCATTCTAATGTCCAGTGTCCTTTCACTAAGGTTTGGGGTACCGAAACAAGTTTCGGCGTCAGTAGAAGCTTCTTCTATACCTGTTGCTACTCAAGCTTCTATCAGTTCTACTAAAGGCAATATTCCTAATGATCTTCTGGATGATATTTCTATTGGATGGCCGGATATCTGTGTTGGTACCTCTGCAATCAATGCTGATTTTACCCATGGCCTTGCCTCTTCTAGAGCCTTGAATCAGGATTGGTAGCCTAAGTCAATTGAGAAGGACTATCAGTCTACTAGCAGCCCAGTTACAGCCACAAAGCTGCTATTACAATTCCAGAATCAGACTCTACTACACATTTCAGCTGTGACTCTCCGTTGATGGAGGATGAAATTCATAAAGATGATGATCTACTATATGAGGATACTACTAGAGATTCCAGTGGAGACAACGTATCGGTAACTGATGATGAGTTCACTACATAGAATGAGGATTGGAAGGCTGAATTACAACACCTTGCTTCTTTAGCAGCCAAGAATCAATCCAAGAAATGTTCATTAAGGAATTCCTCTGCCATACCCCGTAGAAGCAGTTCCAGAGTCAGTCGGGGTGCTAATCCAGTATTATAATGTCTTTACTTGTATAGAATGTGAGAGGTATGAATAATTTGATTAGAAGACATGATGTGAAAAATTATATTAATTCTAATAAGCCATCCATAGTGAGTATATTGGAGTCTAAAGTGTCTGAATTACATAAGGGCCAAATGCTAGTCTAATTCCCAAACATTGGAAACACTTTCATAGTTGCTCTGGTGATGGAGTTAGGTAAATCTGGATCCTCTATGATCCCAATGTTTGGAGCTGTAAAATAGAATCTTATTCCCCTCATAGATATCTCTGGGAGCTGCTAATCAAGGAGGTTTTTCTACAAAGCTCACAATCATTTATGCCTACAATTTCCAGTCTGAAAGGAAATCACTAAGGGAGGATCTTGCTTCTTTATCCACTTCTTATCAATTATATCCATGGGCCATTATTGGAGACTTCAATACTGTAAGATTTTCTTCAGAGAAAATGGGAGGCCGTAATTTAAGGTATGACATGCTCCTAGAATTTAACAATCTTATTACATCATGCTCACTATCTGACCTTAAAGTATAGGCCCTAATTGGAGTTGTACTAATATGGGACTATGACAAGGTTGAATTATGGGTAGATTAGATAGAGCATTATGTAATGATGCTTGGTTGAATACTTTACCATCTGCATTTTAAAAATATCTCCCATGCTCATCTAGTGACCATGCGGCCATGTTATTAATGCTTGTACCTGTTTTATATATGGGCCCAAAACCATTTAAGATTTTCAACCATTACATGGAGAGGTCGAACTTTACTAATATCCGACAAAGTGCTTGGTCTATGCAATTATATGATACTCCCATGTACATTCTTATCAAGAATCTTAAATGTCTCAAATTTAAAATTAAGCAATAGATACATGGCATTTCAGATGAGGACTCTTCTATATTTATTCGTGAAAGGTTTCAAGAGTTAAGATTAGATCAGGACCTGCATAATAATACTGTTCTACAAGAAAATGAGGAGGAGTTGCTATTTAAACTGAATAAGGCATTGAAAATAGAGGAATCAGAATTTTGTCAATAGAGTAGACAAAATTGGTTACTCCTAGTAGATTGTAATACAAAATTGGTTACTCTTCTAAATTTATTCGTGAAAGGCGTAAAGAGTTAAGATTAAATCAGGACCTGCATACTAACGCTGTTCTGCAAGAAAATGAGAAGGAGTTGCTATTTAAACTGAATAAGGCATTGAAAAGAGAGCAATCATAATTTTGTCAATAGAGTAGACACAATTGGTTACTCCTAGTAGATCGTAATACAAAATTATTTTATACAGTGATGCGGGAGAGGCAGTCCATAATAATATGTTGCACATTATTTCTCCTTCTGGTACTCCTTCAATTCATATTCAGAAAATTAAAGAAGAGGCCCTTGAAGATTACAAGAATCTTTTCAACCAATCCTATTATTGGAACGTTTTCCCATTTATGAATACTAAAAGGATTCTTAAACCTTCATTTGCGCTAAATCTTGCTAATCCAGTTTCAGATGAGAAAATAAGAAAAGCTATATTTGATTTAGATGGTGCGAAATCTCATGGGCCAGATGGTTTTAATGCATTACTCTTTCAAAAGCAATGGCCTTTTATTGTTGATGAAGTCTTAGCAGCAATTCACTCTTTCTTCAGTACATGTTCCCTCTTGAAGCAGGTCAATCATACATTTCTAACTTTGGTACCTAAATCCACTTGTGCAACTACTTTGGATGCTTACCGACCAATTTCATGTTGCAAAGTTATCTATTAGATCATTACTAAAGTTTTGGGGAATAGATTACGAGACATAGTACCAAAATTAATATCTCCTAATCAAGCATCATTTCCCAAAGGCAGACTTATTTTTGATTGTGCTTTATTAGACAATGAATTTATAAGAGATTTGTCTAGTTAGATGTGTTTTAGAGCTTGTATTAAACTGGATCAGAAAAAGGCTTTTGATAGTGTGAACCGAGAGTTTATCTATTTCATTATGCACAGATTTGGTTTTCCTCATTCATTCATTAATTGGATAAGAGAGAGTTTTAGTGGCGCTTTGTTCTCTATTATAATCAATGGCTCTCTAGCTGGATATTTCTCAGGAAATATGGGTATTTGCCAAGGTGATCTGCTTTCACCATATCTATTTGTCATGGTTATGGAATATTTATTTATCTCTATTGACATGGCCTTATACAATGGGAGGATTAAACCTGTTAAGGCCAAAAATGACCGAAACAATTGTGTTGCCGACGTGGATCCTTCTTGATGAATCGAAGCCCTGTCAGCCGGTTGAGTGGGACCCTAGGTTGGAAGAACCAGGGTCGTTGATGGATGATGGTTGACTTGCGATGCTCGATCGACCCTCGAGCGGTCCGTATATCGATTGATCGATGTTGGAAACTCAGGAGCGACCCTTATTGAAGATTGAGACTCGACGATCTGCACCACAACGAAGCGTCAGGGGGTCAGATCTAGGTCCCGATCGAAATCCCCTCCGATGCTTAAGTTAGAATGGAACTGAAGGAAGAGAGGGAGCTTGGAGTAGCTGAGATCGACCCACAGAGGTTCGTCTCAGATCTGACGTCGTAAGCTCTTTTGTGGAAGAAAGTAAGATGTAAATTATAGAGTTTATGTATTAGATCCCGTACGTTGGAATTTGGAACCTCCTCTATTAATAGATCTCATGGGTCCTTTTAGTGACGTTGGGAGATAACTGTCACCAATTATGGTGCCATGATCTCCCTCTTTTAATAGGGGTAACCGTAGCCCACGTTTCCGCTTATTTATGAGTTCTTTAATCCCATGTTCAATTGGTGGGAGTTCAACTTGCGACTGGTTGGTGGGCCTTGACCGAGTCAGTGTCATGATTCACTCATGGGCTCTGTGGGCCTTAGTCACTCATCAGATGAGTCATCTCGAGTGTCATTCAGATGATTCAATAATGGCCCCCATCGCACGACCTCAAAGAGTCTGACTGTTGGGTCAAGCGACGTTGCATCGCATTAATGGGGCATGACAGTCGAGGAATAAATACTTAAGTTCTAAGTGCCAAAATGCCCACTTTGCTGATTTGGATGATTCGCAGGTTTGAAATCCAAGATGCTTAGAGCCTCGGATCTTCGACATGCGTTTCATCATGCTGTTGTCATCTTGTTGATATAAGACGGTTCCAGTGCAGAAATTTGAAGATATCGTCTTCGTCATTCCTGATTTAGCTTTCCTCCCTTTGAAAAATGGATTCATCCTCCGCTCCTGCTTCCAAAAGGAGTTTGGTTACCTCATGCAGAAGAACAAAGAGGGGGCTATGGATCCTGGTCTGCTCGCCAATCTGAGATCCAAAGTTGGGGCTGATCAGATCCTCGAATTTCAGAGGAATTACGTCCGGCTTGATTATCAGATCCGGGTGCCGGGGAGGGACGAAATGGTTCATCGTCCTTGTGATCGGGAAGTTGGGGTTTATGTCAAAGCCTTCCAACAAGGGCTTTGATTCCCCATGCATCCTTTCATGTGCTACTTTCTGAGCACCCTGAACCTTTCTCTTTGCCAGCTGATGCCAAACGCCATAGGTGCATTGGTGGGCTTTACCGCTCTGTGCGTGATGAAGGGAATTGAACCGTCGTTGGGATTGTTTAATTACTTCTTCTCGATTCCTCCTCTCAAGACTCCAGGCTGGTACATGATAACAGCCTGTCGAGGTAGGAAGCTATTTGATGACCTCCCTTCCTCTAATTCCAAATGAAAAGAGGAGTTCATGTTTGTGGTCTTTCAAAGAGAGGCAAGCTTTTGCACTGGATGGGATGTTCCTAACTTAGGCCTCGCCGATGACAAGCCTTTGTTCAGAGCAGAGAAAGAAGCCGCCGACGCATTGATGAGTCTGCCAGAGAATATGAGGAAGACGAAGTGGCTGTGGTCTAACTTGGTGTTGCGTTAGACCGTATGGACGAAATGTCGATTCGATCGTGCCCATCAACTGTTCGATCTTCGTTCTCTAACTTAACATGTTTTTCTTCTGCAGGCATGGTCAGTTAGGAGTACCAAGTGGACCCTGCACTGAGGGAAGGAGTCGAGGCTTCTATCAGAGGAGCTGAGGAGAGTATGTTATCTCCTGGAGTGCCTTCTATAGGAGAAAGGATGGCTCGATCGTCAGAGGAACGACCCATTATCGCTGGTGGGGCTACTCAGCTGGCCGGTCCTCAGTGAAAGAAAAAGGAGAAGCCCTCTATCGAATTCGAGGTGGTCGCCGTTGAAGGAAATAAGAAAAAGCACAGGCTTTACCTTTATGACTCGGAACCATCTGGGTCGACTGAAGTCGTGGAACGACCTGAGCCTTCGGGGGCAAGTCAGTTGCTTAACGAGACTCAGATTCATGAGCAGGAGCATGGAACTCTTCTAGAGGGAGACTCAGGGGAGACTTGGGGCCCTCCGAAGCTTCTTCTGCACGAGGACTCCTAGCCTTGGGAAGGCCTGTTCCCTCCAGTGTCTCTGTCTGAAGACATTCCCAATGAATTCAAACCGATTTTGCTAAAGAGTTGATCTCCTCAGGCTCCATTTGATTGTTCCTTGGATGAAATCATTCGAATGGAGTTACCGATGAAGCGAGATGAGTCTGCTCTTCTTGAGTGCGGGACTACCTCTCGGAATGCCGAAAATGAGACCCTCCTGCAGGATAGGGCCATTGTGGAGAGGGTTGATTATGAGATGCTTACGTTGATGGCGGTACATGTGAATGTCCAGGTAACTACTGTGTCAGCTTCCATTATAGGTGATGCAAGCATGGATGTTGACCATCGTGTCTTATTTACAGGCTCTCATGGCCACGACTGTGTTGCATCGATGCACGTGATGGTGGCTAATCATGAAGTCACCCTGGGGGCCATTAAGAAGGCCATGGAGAAGTCTCAGGCTGAGCTGGATAGGGTGGGGCTTCTGTGTAGGCTGAGACTTAACCATATTAAGTAGCTCGAGCATGATTTACGCGAGTCTCATAGGAAGGAAGCTGGTCAAGCCGCCTTGATGGAGTGAGTGGAGAAAGCTCTGATGGAGGAGAGAGCCAACACCAAAATCATAGTAGAGAGGGCAATCCATGGATTCAAGGATTCATTGCCCGATTTCGACGAGTTGTACATGCAAGGCTATGAACGATGTCGATCAGAAGTCAAGGACCGGTTCCCGGGCATCGCCGTTAAGATCGACCAGATCCTCGTGCTGTTCCCAGATATCAATGACGACGATCTAAGCCAGGGTATGGGGGAGGCCGCTCCTATCGACGAAGTCGTCATCGCGACGGGTGACGATGCCGGGGCTGATGTTACGGGAGATCAAGAGCCTGTGGCCGTGCTTGAGGGAGACTAAGGGCATAACGACTTGTTGCAGAACCTTGACACTCCTCTTACCCTATCATAATTTTCAAATGTGTAGGGGAAGGGGGGTAATTGAGATACAAACAAAGATACATTTGTAGTATAAGCTCCAGAAAAATTGGCTTGTATCTCTTTGTTTGTCATTGTATCTCCTTGTTTTGTCATCGCTCATACTATGTGGTCGTCATGCCTGATGGCCCCTTTCAATGGGTTAGACCCGAGGTCAAGATGGTCAGGGTTAAGTCGTTGAACCATGTTAGAAATAGACCACTTCGTTTAGCGATGAGGGAGTGGTTCCCTCGGCTTATGTCTAACGGTGTGAGAAGGTCGTTCAGTGGCAAAAGGGTGGCCACTTCGGCTTACGGCTGACGACACGGGAGGGTCGTTTAGTGGCAAAGGGTTGGCCCTTCGACTTACGACTGACAACATGAGAGGGTCGTTTAGTGGCGAAGGGGTGGCCCTTCACCTTACGACCGACGACATGAGAGGGTCGTTCAGTGGCGAAGGGGTGGCCCCTTCGACTTATGGTTACCGACATGGTAGGGTCGTCCAGTGGCGAAGGGGTGGCCCCTTCGACTTATGGCTGATGACATGAGAGGGTCATTTAGTGGCAAAGGGATAGCCCTTCGAATTACGGTTGACTACACGGTAGAGTCGTTCAGTGGAAAAGGGGCCCTCGACTTACAGATACCGACACGAGAGAGTCGTTCAGTGGCGAAGGGGTGGCCCCTTCGACTTATGGCTGACGACATGATGTTTGGAAGGGGTGGCCCCTTTCGACTTACGGCTGGCGAAGGGGTGGCCCATTTCATCTCAACAATAGAACCAAATAACATTAACGAAGCATGTGAAGATAGCTCATGGATCATGGTTATGGAAGAAGAACTCATCCAATTTGAAAGGAACGATGTTTAGGAATTAGTTCCTCCTCCGGAAGACCACAATGTCATTGGAACAAAGTGAATCTTCAAAAACGAGATAGATGAAAATGAAGTCGTCATCCGAAACAAGGCAAGGTTAGTAGCGCAAGGTTATCGACAAGAAGAATTTATAGATTTTTAAGAATATTTTGCCCTGGTAGATAGATTAGAATCTATTAGGCTATTGTTATCATTTGCATCATTCAAGAATTTTAAACTTTTTTAAATGGATGTGAAAAGTGCATCATTTTTGAATAGACATGTTGTTAAGGAAGTTTATGTTTCACAACCACCCTGTTTCATAAATAAAAAATCAACAAATCATGTTTTTAGACTCAAGAAAGCTGTTTATGAGTTGAGACAAGCTCCTAGAGCATGGTATGATCGACTAAAGAATTTTCTTGTGGATTTATGTTTCAAAATGGGTGAGTTGATTCAACACTTTTCACAAAGTATTTTTATCATGACATACTGTTAATTCAAGTATATGTTGACGACATTATATTTGGTTCTTCTAACTCTTCACTTTGTCAAGATTTTGCTAAGTCCATGCAGTACAAATTTGAGATGAGCCACATGGGAGAACTCACCTACTTTCTAGGACTTGAAATTCGTCAATTGGAGCAATGGATCTTCATCCACCAAACAAAGTACATGGTGGAATTGATCAAGTGCTTTGGGTTGGGATCCTCTTCATCCAAGCGTACTCCAATAAGCACAACAACACTTCATGATAAAGATGAACGTGTAACGGATGTTGGTATTTGTCAATATCGAGGTATGATAGGTAGCTTACTCTATCTTACCACAAGTAGGCCTGATATTATGTTTTCGATATGCTTATGTGCACGTTATCAATCACGACCAAAACAATCACATTTCATTGCGGTCAAACGGATTTTCTGTTATTTAAACCAATCACTTAACTGTAGATTATCTTATACTAAGTCATGCTCTTATGAGCTAGTTTCATTCTGTGATGCCGATTTTACCGGATGTAAATCCGATAGGAAAAATACTAGTGGCACTTGTCATTTCTTAGGAAAGTCCATTGTGTCTTGGTTCTTCAAGAAACACAATTATGTATCTCTTTCTACAACCGAAGTAGGACACATTGCCGCATGATTAGGTTGTGCACAAGTCTTATAGATGCGACAAACACTTAAGGACTACGGTATTGATTCTAGTACATGTCCAATCATGGTTGATAACCAAAGTGTTATTTGTCTCTCCAAGAACCCGGTACAACACTCACGTACCAAACACATTGATATTAGACACCATTTCAGTAATGATCATGTACTCAAGAAGGATGTTTGTCTAGAGGACATTGTCACCCAAAACCAAATTGCCGATATTTTCACCAAACTACTCAAAGAAGATTCCTTTGTGAGGCTTAGGAGAGAATTAGGTATTATGAGTGAATTGAACTCTAGAAGATCATTTTCCTTATGACCAGTATATTTCATCTCATGCTATGATATGCTCATGTTTTAATCAATTTTTTGGATATATATCTCACTTTCATATTTGAGTATTTCCCTTATGAGATATATAAGTCACTTATGCTTCTTTTGAGCATTATTATTTGATTTGAGTGAATATCATATTTGATGATTGTATATGTGATTAGCATTAATAAATGCTTTGTTAAGATATTTGCATTTATTGTTTAGCTGGTTAAATCCAAGCTTTCTGATATAAATCAGACGCCTAGTGTAGTCGAATCAGACGTCTAACATATCAGATATATCTGTTTGTCAGATTTTTCCATCTGACCAGACGTCTGATGCTGTCTTACCAGATGCCTGAACCGTTGTTTAGATGTTTAGACATTGAACTACAGACGCCTGGTAATATGAATGTCAGTTTGTCAAATTTCTCTAGAGAGCAATCATATTTTGACTTCACAAAATCAGACATCTGATGCTGACATATTTGATGCTTGGATAGTTCGTCGGCGCCTGATTGGTCTGGTACAGACTCCTGATCATCATAACTTATGATTAACATCTACTACATTCTTTCGACCAGATGTCTGATACTCTTGATCCTGATGCCTGGCTTAGTATAATCCCATTCGTCTCCTTAATTCTCCAGACGCCTAGATACTTCACTCCAGACGACTATTGAAGGATTTTAAGCCAGATCAATTTTTGATCCAACTGTTGAGATTTCTCGTCTGAATAGATATAAAGCCCGATTCGCTCGATTAGGGTCTAAGCAACCTAAGTCTTTCGGCTGTCCCTCCATTAGACTCTATAAAATTGTCGATCATCAACGTTCTCCCAAGAGTTTGCTCTATCTTCGAGGCTCCTAAGAAGCTCATAGGCAAACGAAATGCTCGTTCTCCATCTCCTCCACCGGTACATCGTCGGACTGTACCCAGGAGCAATGTACCAAAAGGATCATCCCTCTTGATGTGTTGCATCAAATAATACTTACCATGGATCGATCTCGACATCAACCTTCGTCATTTACTCTACCATAATCTTTTGATCAACATCCACCTCAGCACACTGATCAGACGACACTTGCTCTTCCGATCTACCGTAACAAGAATGTCAGACTCGGTTCGTTAATCTTCTCTCCGCTAAATTTATCCCGGAGATCACCTACTCCCATTTATCTGTCCTGGCAGAAGTTTTTGCGCGTGCTGTGTTGTTGGAAATTTGGCGTGACACCAAAACACCATTCTTCTATTCAAATCATGTTCATTCGTTCTATGCGAGTCATGTCAGCGACGAAATCAGTCGTCTTGACACTGTGGTTCAAGGTGTTCCTATTGTGCTCATGGCTGAATTATTAGGTGCAATTCTTCATATTCCATCATAGGCCATTACCTCGATGACATCGTCATTGACATGTCGAACCATGATATTCTGTCTCAGATATACACAGTGGTTCCTGAGCATCTCTCCTCTTCCTTCAAGCCCAGTTACCTCCGTTATCTTTGTTGGATTACAAATATAATTATCAAATCCAACTTACTCCCAAATACTGGCTCATCTTATTATATCTCAGAGGAGTTTCACAAAGCTTTTTATGCTCTTCTTGGAGGGATTCAGGTGAAATGGGCACAAGTCATACTTGACCGGATGTTGGCTTCATCCCAGCTCATCTACCCCCACCATGTTGACTGTGTTCACTCACTTTTGGATTCCTCTTCTTTCCAGTGAGTGTACTCGTCCATGGGCTCCTGTCAATGCTACTCTTGAAATGAAATCCAAGGCAGCTTTGAAAGTTGCAGTATCTAAAGCTGCTGGTGTTTCCAGTTCTGTTGGTCCCTCTACGACTACTAATCCACATCTTGCTTCACCTCCTCCAAAACCCGTAGCTACTGATATGTCATCCTCATCAGCTTACCCTTATTCGTCAGAGGAATCTCTAGATATCCTCAAGGCTCAAATTCATAGCCTTGTAGAATGGTTCTCTATGCTGACATCAAGGTTTGATTCATTTAGCGATGAGCTGAAAGATCTTACTACTTCGTCTTATCAGGCCAGGAATCGTATGACCAAGGTTCAAGATAGTCACAAAAGTATGAGGACCCACATTGAGATAATGTGTCAGGAACATGATAGTTTGAAGAATCAAATGTCCACTGTTGTCTCCATCGTTGGTTCTTAACGGAAGAAGATGGAGATTTAGGACAAACAGATTGAGCTTCTGACTCTTCTTGTTCGAAAGATAGCTACCATGCTTGAGAGTCAGACACCTACTCCTCTGAGCTTTGTCCCTGTTTCTGAGCAAGCCCCCGAATAATCTTCTGGACCTCCCATTGCTTGTCCACCACTTCATCCATGATGTATCTTTATTTATCTGTCTTTGATTGTGTACTAGATTATATGGCATGGTTATATGTATGAGTTTAGGTGAAGTTATATTTTGTAATATCGACATCATGATTTTTAAATGGAAGTTTGAAATGTGCCATTGTATTCCTAAATATTCTATTTTGCATTTCCAATATGAATGTTGAATACTATTATCTCCATATGTGATTTGATGATAAATGGTTGAATGAGAACACCTTCACTTATTTATTCTGGTATCATTTTGACCATTTATTATTTTCATCTATCTTAACACAAATTGTTGTTGTTCTCTTCCACCCACTTTTTTTAAATTATGACAAAAAGGGAGAGAAATAACATAGGGTGACGAGGTGAATTTTTGAATTTTTGAAATTATCATAACTCCATGAATCATAAGGGGGATAAATAATAGCCATATGTAAATTAGGTGAATTTCATGTAATTTGTATCACTTCAAGAATCATATCATTTCTAATCTAGTTTTGAAACTTTTGTATGATTAATGGGGTGCTTTGAAATTCATCTTTCATTTTATTCTTAAAATTGGTTTCAATAAAATTGATTGACTTAATCTCCAAATTCATGCTGCACCTTTCTCTATGTGTATCACCATATGCTTCATGCCTTGTGTATTCATGGATGTTAATGGATTTAATAAATATAATACACAATTCATGTGATACCCATATCATTAGCTTGCATTGATGATTCACTTTTCATATGATTATTTGTACTAAAATGTTTGGCATCAATGCAGGGGGAGTAAGTATTTTTAATTTCAAGCACAATTATTGTTTATAATTATGGTTGTTTGTCATCATCAAAAAGGGGGAGAATGTTGAATATTTGATCCCCCAAAGTGGTTTTGATAATAAACAAGAATAATTAATTGTGACTAATCCCCATATTTTGTAGTTAATGAAAGCATCATCAATATAGATAAAGTCATATCAAATGAAGACGATGACTCAGATCATTGATGCAAGAACATCAATCAATGAAGCATGGAAATCAGGGAATGAACACAAGTAAATCAAAGTGTTGGACTTAACAAGCTCAATGGAAGTCTTCAAGGAATTCAATAGGAAGTGAAGAGGATTAATATGTAAATATTTCTATTTATTTTCTTCATTGTTGAATTAGCATTTTAATCCTTGAATAAACTTGATAGAATATCTTTCATAACACTTACAACACTTTAGATCATATATCATTGAGTCTCATAGGGTTAGAAATTACATAAGCTTGAAGTAGAACTTTTCAACCGACCCAGGTATCTGGTGGTTGGTCTCCAGACGTATGGTGTCCATGCACGGTCAGTTTATCAAAACATTAACATGTACAGATGCCTTAAGTTCTTATCCCAGATTTCTGCATAAGTGAGTCAGATGACTGGATGATGAACTCTAGACGTCTGAATAATTCAAGCCGAACTTCCAGTATGTCGACCTCTGCTGTCTGACAGAAATCAGACGTCTGAAGTTATACTTCCAGACGTCTTCATAATGTGTGAGGCATCTGAATGATATACATCAGACGCCTGGTTATTTAGGAGCAAAATTTCCAGTAGCTCAAAATCTGCAATCAGTCATGATCCTACGTATGAAGTTATGTTACCAGACGTCTGTATAGTTGACCAGACATCTTTATGATGAACATCAGACGTCTGGGTATTCGGATTAAAATTTCCAGTAACTTAGTTCCTCACTGTTAGTTTGATCAGGCACATGATGTCTTGAGCCAGACGTCTAGGCAGTGGTCTATGCGTCTGGGAAGTCTTCTTCAGACGTTTGCCTAGTGTCCGTTAGACTGCATTTATGGCCCAGTCAGAACAGTACAACAGGCGTCTGGTCTGTTTACTTCAGGCGCCTGGTGACTAGGATTTCTGCCTGTTAATAAACATTTCCAGCATTAAATGCTTGGGATTTTTATCTGATTCTGGACAGAGTTCGGTGGCTTATATATATGGCTTTAATGTCTTGACTTGAGAACTTCGTAGATACCATTTAATACACTTCCAAGTGATTGCACGTTATTAATTCTTCCTTAGAGCATTCAAGAGCATTCAAATCCAATCAAGCTCAAGTTCTAAGTTTCAACTTGTCTCCAAAGATTTCAAGATCAAGCTTCTAGCATTCATTGCTAATCATCTTGAGACAAGTAGTAAGTGCTCATACTCTCATCATTTAGAGCACATCACACACACCTTCTTGCCTCATTCTTAAAGATATTATTCAAGACATAGGTTGTGTAAAGTTTTTTCATATTGGACATCTCGATTCCCTTTTCTCTTTGATCTTTGAGATATACTCTCAGGTTGTGAGAGTGATCCATTCCCGGGTTGTGGGAAGTGGAAGAAGAAGGTGTATTGGTTTTACACTTGCTAGGTTTTGGCAAGTGGGTATTAGTGGAACACTAATCACTAGCGAGTTGGCTAGTGGGCTGCTGGAGTAGAATTCAAGGGATTTGGGGAGACTCGATGAATCCGAACCAGGGTAAATCATGTGTTTGCATTTGCATTCTTGTGTTGTTGCTATCTCTTTTCTATTCTGCACTAAGGTTGCATAAGGGTTTTATAATTTGGCGTAATTTCCTTATTATCATTATAAAGCACTATTCACACCTCCCTCTAATGTTTCTCCCTATAGTTTCAGATCCTACAATACCAATGATAGCGGCCGTGAATGAGGAGACAGAGAAGGAGTTTGAGTCTTCAGGGCGATCTAGGTCCCCTTGTTGAACTATATCGATCTAGTACTACAGGTCGACGATCTGGTCTTCTGACGTAGGATGCCGAGCTGTTGCCTCATGCTTATCCTTTGTCTGAGATCAGCCATGTTGCCCTTCTTTGCATGTCGATAAGCCTGAAGGTCTTTGTTTGTCATAGGCGAAGGTCTTTTGATGTGTCGACTAGCGGAAGGCTTTGCCTTGCCTTTACGATGCTTGTGGTCACTACTTTCTAAATTCTCATCGCTACTGGAGCTTTGTGTCTCACTAGCATCATCAACTACTACGAGCTCCTTTTGCTTCTTGGAGGGAGGCGCCTTATGGCTGACGCTCTTTGTTGAGGCACTGGGCTTCCTTCCTCAGATTAGATCTAGGTATAATTCGTGAAAAACTTTAGTGTTCTTAGCCTGACTAGCATGGTCCTCTCGCATCTCAAGGAGCTCCCTATGAGAGTTTGGAAGTCGACGCTTGTGTGAGCGGCAGGAGCCGCTGTGTAAGTGGCAAGAGCTTCTAGAGGTGGGCCACCATCGGGTTGGTTGTCATAGGTGGTATTGATTTCAGGCGCATGGATGGCCTCGCCCCCTACAATCTTATTGACTTTCACCATCGAAAATGATGATGTTGGAAAGTTTTCGGAGATTTGCCAGAGTGGATGTTGTGTCAAGAGCCTATGTAACAAGAGTTGTCACAAGGCCCTTCCTCTAGCGTCAACTGTTGATGCATGGATCTTGCACCAGAGTATCCAGTTGGGCAGTTGATGCATTGATCCTTGCAATAGAGGACCCGGTCAGGGTTTCATCGGGTCGTCCTTCTTTTCTAGTGCCTGAAAGAGAGAGAAAAGCATCAGAGGAATGGAGGGGTGTCCCTCTGATTCGAATCCAATGCTTAAGTTAGTTCAAGTAGGAGGACGGAAGCGTAGGTTTTGGTCTGTAAGGTCAGCATTACATGCAATGAGGTTCATCGGCTACTCTTGTAGGGCTGGGGGTCAGTTATGCCATGTCAAGGTGAGTTATGGAGATCACAGATCTTCCGTAGATAACCAACTCCTCAGATCGCGCAGTATAAGGATAAGGAAAGATACACGCTGACTTCCAGATTAGACTTGCTGCTTATTGCACGTTAGATGGATTTAGATGGTTTCCTGCTCGTAATGGTCTGGAGAGGGGATCGTCGAAGATTTAGCCACATGATTGCGAGGGCAGTTTTTGAAGGTTGACCTATCAGGTGGGCAGACCATAGGATGATGCAGCCGAAGGAGCCGACCTCGAGTGTGTACCACTGATGTCATCCTGAAAGTGCCAACCTCAGGGAGGCCGTACTTGCGAAGCATGGCTACTGAAGGAGCTGACCTAGTGGAGACGTCCTTGTAGAGCCGTTGCAAAAGGAGCCGACCTCATAGATGTCGTCCATGTAGAGCTGTTGCTCAAGGAGCCGACCTATCGGAGGTCGTCCTTGTGTGAATCATGCTAGTCGACTTGGGTCAACAAGGGTAAGTCTGTCTTGCATAGCTATGCCAATAGCTCGGTCATGCCAATCTTCCAAGATGCTCCTAGGCGGTTCCTGAGTATCTATGTAGCTTTCGGACTCGGGCGCTGTAGCCCATGCCGTCAGTTTTGGCTGGGCCCCAGTACAAAGTGCCAGTAACATGTGGGGGGGTGTGTTGGGGGGTGGTTTTTCTTTGGGTTGGGTTGGGTTCTTTTTTGGGGGAGGGGGTGCGTAATTTTTTTAAACGGTGTTGTAATCACACGCAAGCATGATTTGAACAGTAGACCTTTTATCATCACAGCGAGACAGTAACAACGTGCTAAACGTGCTACAATGACACTAACATGGGCGAGCATTGTTAATTTACTCCGTGGAGACACTCCAAGCAAATTGTTAATTGCACTTGATTATTCTAACAAGCAACACGTACACAGCCTAATTATACTAGTGGCCATCCCTTAATATATTTAGTAGGATATTTTCTCATATGATGTTGTTATTGGTGGATTAGGTATCGCTCTCTTAGTTCTATCAAGTAGTATCTCTGATTGAGAAATACACAATATTACTATTTTGGTCAATTCAGCTGTTATTACAGGGATTTGGTCAAGAATAGCTTTAATTTTTTGAAGGTAGGGTGACGTGCCACTACAAAATTTCCTCCGAATCTATTTCATGATCCGACGGTTTACTAATATTTATTATAACTGAAGCAATATGCATATTAAAAATCATGCGATATAGTGATGGTATGTGTTTTGCTTTATAAGATCCATTGTTGTTGCAACCTTTGATTTTGATGCTTGAGTGGATGATATTCAAATCATATGATTTTTTGCATATAAATGTCTTGAAGTGTGGATATTATTTGAGGTAATGTAAATTTCAACTTCGAATCTTGCGATAAAGGTTTCAATAACGTTGTGTGCAGATGAATCTAGATGGACTAGATGTGCTTACTTCCTCTCTTTCATGCAATTTGTACACAATAGCCAGTAAGAGCATTATAAATTTGAAAACTTGATGGATGCGTCGGTTTCGGCTTCCTCCAACAATCAAATTAGAACATGAGAGATCAGAGATACAAATTGACATACATACTCCTTTCATTTGTCTGACACTTTGATCATCTCTATGGGAACTTCTGTTGACAGGTGTTTTCTCACCGCGTATTTTTTTAAAAGAGAGCACATTTGCAGTAAATGTTGTTGGACGACGTCGGCAGTTGACTAGGTACTAGACGAGCTAGTCTCAGACTGAGTAGGCTCCAATCTGATCTACTGGCGGTGATTGAGCCTTGGACAAGCTGACCCCGGGTGGAGCTGGTCTCGATCAGTCAATGGATTGTGGTTTCCCCAGCGGGACCGATGTGCAGCAGCTTGGCAGGGGATGGAGTAGACTTCAGACTAAGTTTTAGGTGAGTTATCCCCGAGCTGAATGGGCCTTGGTCTGGGCTGATGGAGTCACGTCCATGCTATGTTCACCATGTTCGAGCTATGCTCACTAGACCCAAGCTATTCCGGACCACATTCAGCCTCTTGGTACTTGGGCAAGTCGATCTTTGGTAGAGTGATCCTCGGTCTGAGATGTTGGAGCCAAGCCTATGCTATCTACACCACGTTCAGAATGTTGGTGCTTTGGCCCAAGCTGTAGAAGCCAAGTCTGAACTTCCTATGCTTTAGTCCGAGCTATGTCTGGTCTTTCTTTCATTTCCTGCAACACAAAGCTCGTTAGGGAGGGTCAGATCTGGGGTCCAACCTAATCCCCTCCAACACTTAAGTCAGATGGTGACTGAAAGGAGGCTCGTGACAACTATGGCTGATCTGTTGGGAGATTGACTGATAGTTATCATGCCGAGCAATGGAGAAGATGTAGAAAGATATGTCGAAGAAGATCCTGAGTTTAGGGGTACCTGACCAGAGATTGTCTGGTAGATTTAGTGTGAGAAGTTGTATTAGAAGAAGTTTTCCTCCCAGGCCACACTTCTCTTGTTGTTTGAGAGACTACTTATAGTCAGCAGATGTTAGAGGGTAACGTCTGATCCTTTATGGAGCTTTATTACCTTTAGCTATCACCATTAATGAGCATCCAATGAATGCTTCCGTTATGATTTGAAGCTTTAAGTGGGGAAAGTCCAACGATCAACTGAGCTGGCCTCTTAAATGTGGGGACGTCCGACCTAATGAGGGTGCTTCCGGTTGTTGAGCAAAAGTTATGGGCCTGTCTACAAAGACCAAGCGGTCAATGGGCCAGCCCCATATTGTATCAATGGTCTCCATCTCCCGAGCTCAACCGACGTGGTGGTTAAGGTCGGGTGATGTGCGACATACTAATTGGATAGGCACGACAGTCAACATGACGCATTTAATGTGCATCACACCCTAAGATTCGTGCGCCAAAAAGTCTACTGAACTCGAAGCATCGTTGCCCCGGAGATGTCGACATGTGTCTGAGATTGGACGACAGAGCTTACCTCAGAGAGAGTGCAGTTCTGCTTAAATAGAGAGTGAGGATTAGAGAGAACCACCCCTCTACTTTTGTGCTTACTCTCTCCTTTGCTTTCTTCTACTCCGTTTAGTTTCTCCGTCATCGGAGTAAAGTAGGTCTTTCCTTTGTTCATGTGCCCTTCATCTTCTTCTTACTTGGATTCCAAAGTAAATAGACGGTGGTGTGAGATGGAACGTACCTAGTGGTGTACAAATATTTTCTGCCATCATAAGCCGACGTTAATCTCTAGGTTAATCACAACACCGGGGTGATGGAGAACGTACAAAATTTCCCCACTCAGTGGTCATCTTTGAGCAGATCGGAATGGTCCTTTCACAGAGCTTATGTGCAAGACCTTGGCCTTGCTATCACTGAGGAGACCAGAACAAATGTGCCGAAGACCATCGAAGCAGTGTCTCCAAAAGCCCCAACTCCCGATGCACTGGTCTTGTGATTGTATCTTTTCTGTTGTACGGGCTCTACCCGTTTCATCTGTACGTGCTGTGCTCCCATTTCATTAATAAAATTGCTTTTGTTTAAAGAGAAGCCTTAGCTCGTCTCAGGTCGTATAGGATGGAGCTCGGCTCCAGTGCCATCTCTGTGCCCACTCGACAGCTCGGGCTCACGCAATGTGATGTGTGGGAAAGTGTCCCTCATATTCATGGGCAGGTCGGATATAGAGAAAAATCAGCACTGTCCACATAGTAAAGTCGGCTTGAGTGGTTTGTTAAGAATGATCCCAAATCATATAGCTAGATTGGCCCACGAGGGAGTGACCCCCGATTATATAGTCAGATCAGCCTACAAGGTCTTCTGAAAGTGATCCATACTGAGCTGAAAACCTGTGCATTTTAAATAGAGTGAAATGGAAGAAGCCATTTATGGTCTTCCCGTTAATGTTCTCTTGGAATTATTAGCTTGTTTGGATATAATTGAAGAAACCAAAAATAAATACGACAAGGGTTTGCTAAATCGACCTGTGATCATATGGCTAGATCTTCCCATAATGGAGTGGCCCCCGATCGTATAGCCGACCAGTCTATGAGATCGTCACAAAGTAATCCACGATTGTATATCTAGATCGGCCCACAAGGGAGTGGCCCTCGATTGTATAGCCGACCAGTCCACAAGGTCTTCTAATTTATCCATGATCATATAGCTAGGTTGGCCCGTGAGGGAGTTACCCTTGATCGTATGACTGACCAGCCAGCGAGATCTGTCAGGAGATGTGTATGCCCTCGAGACAATTTATCTCTGTGTATATGTACAAACATCTTGTTAGAAATAACAGTAAGCTATTTGGTAAGAATTTACCTAAGTTAATAATAATGTAGTCTACTTTAAAACTTAGGTAAAGTCCTGAGACTTGATGCGAGGTCAAACAAGTATCGAGATGAGGATCTCGATCATGGAGAATTGCTTGACTGTTTGTTCCATAAATCTAAAATTGTTCGTGGTCGTAGATGTTTTGAGAAAAGGATATCGATACATCGGATAGACCATTGTGTCTTTGTCTTCACCATGGAGTGGTGACGATGATCTCATGGTCGTTCGACTTGCTGAATTCGAAGATGAGACACATGTGCTCATTAGAGAATGAGTTCACTGAATGACTAGACGTCTCGGATAGGAACTCCAAAAACAATGTAGTTTTACCGTAAGCGCACGGTTAAGTGGTAAGCGGGTATCAAATCACGGGGAGGAACTGTTGGTATCTATATAGATTACTGAGCTATTGTGAATTGGTGACGAAGAAATATTGGTGTCACAATCGTTCAAAGTGTTGTAAATTCAATTTATAAGAATGCCTAGGGCTTGGGAATCCCCACTATAGATTTTAAGCAATCAATGTGAAACACGAATTTCTACATTACTACACTCGCAACTGAATTGGGAACCAACGCACGCTCTAGCGCTACGCAAGTCTATAGTAATCTAAACTAGAGCCTCACTCTTGCGCAAGCCTAGTTCAAATTACTAGCATTAAGATCGACAATAATATTCAATTCCAACTCAAGCTCACTCTCGCACAACGTAAGTTCGAATCTAGATCGTGATAGTTCGTATCCATTTTACAGTCGTACAAACGAATATAATTATAGAAATATAATAAAGATGCTAGCTTAGGTCGCTCTTGCGTACCAACTCTAGGGAATCTTGATTATAGATCTAAGTCGAATATCTAGGGCTTCCCTTAGATCAAGATCCTCTCTCGAGCTCTCAAGATCCAATAGAAATCCCTATCTATCCATAGTAAATCAATCACAATCTAACTCTTAACAAGTTTAGCGACATAGCAATTCAATAGATCTCACAAATCATACTTTAAATCCATAGAGTTCATCCCTTTGCCCTAGAGCAAAGAGACTACTCACAATTCATCATATAAATCATGTTAGAAATAAGATATTCAATAGAATTCATCACAAAACTCAGATTTAGAGAGAAGTATAGCATAAAAATATTAACTTGTAAGAGTTTAGACAAACCAATTTTTGAATACAAGCTTCAAGAATAAGAAATTTAGATCCTTCTCTCCAATCATTTCGCCAAAAGAAAACTAGAACTAGAATTAAAACTAAGAAAATTGTTCTAAAAAAAGTCTCTCCTTGGGCTGCTATGGAAACTGGGTATTTATAGCCACCCAAAAGAATCAGAAAATCCTGACAGATTTGCCCCTGAACAGCTGCAAACCCTAGATTTGGGAATCTGACCGACAGTGCACTCGGCCGAGTGAACTGCTCACTCGGTCGAGTGGGAAATCTGCAGGAATTAGGGTTTTCAGCGTTCTGGAAGTTCAAACCACTCGATTGAGTAGTCTTCTCACTCGGTCGAGTGGGATTCATACTCGGTCGAGTATGACCTACTGCAGATCCTCCCTAAAAACAGAGAAGCGTCGAAGGATTTCTTCACAATTTTTATCTCCACTCAGTCGAGTGGGCTTCTCACTCGGTTGAGTGGAAATTTCCACACTGCCGAGTACATTCTGGCTCTTCTTCAGGCTGGATAGGGTGTGTTAGCTTCACTCGGTCGAGTGTGCTGCTTTACTTGGTGAGTGGCCTGTTTTTGTACTCTTCTTTCTATCTTCTTGCTTCCTCGTCGTTTCTTTCACCTTCCTTCTTCTACTCATCCTCCAGCACCGTTAGATTTCTGATATAATTGTTAATGACGCTCTGACGTTTCTTTCACCTTCCTTCTTCTATTCATCCTCCAGCACCGTTAGATTTCTGATATAATCGTTAATGACGCTCCGGCACACGTTTAGGTGTTTGTGGCTCCAAATTGCTCCTGGTTGCTCTATATTTCTTGAAATCAGACGAAATAAAGAAATTGTGAAATATATCGTGAAAACGTCGTATAATCATTAAAATCGCGATATAAGCAATCGTTATGGGATGGAAAAATGTAGAAATAAAGTGGAAAATATGAGCCTATTAAAATCCCCCAAGCTTACCTCTTACTCGTCCTCGAAGAAGATAAGCAAAAAGTGAACTTGGCAAATAAAATAAAGAAAAATGAAAAAGAAGATAAAGAAGGGAAGTGCTAGATCATTCTCTCAGAACTCGGATTTGTTTACTCAAATAGCACGAGCAATGAATAAGAAACATCACTAAAACTTCTATTTCGATATCATCACATATAGGTGCACTTGATAGAAAAACTAAGAAAAACGTAAATCATATGAAATATGAAATCATTTTAGAATCAAACATCGTCTAAGGCATAGAAAAACGATATACATAATTATAGACAACACACTTTTCAATTGACTGCTTCTACTTGGAGTATAAGAGATATCACACAATTCAAACCAATAAGAATAGATATATGTGGTTTTCATGAATTTCATGCCAAATTTTCAATTAATAGATGTCGTTATTCTCTAAGTCATCTCCTTAAGTATCAGAAATTACCTAGCTTAAGTCGTTATGCACATATAAGTAGCCACACACACACACCATTGGATCTCCTCCCCCAAGCTTATCTATAAGCGTGTGGCATCAAATATGAGCTATTTCCCATATATTTTTTGTAGCTCTGTATATGAAAAGGAAACCAAGAAAGAAGTAAAGAAGGGGATTGTGTATATACAATGAAACTTTTCTTTTTCTTTTTCTTTTTCTTTTCTCTCTTTTTTATACACAAGAACAATCCCAAAGAAAGATGCAAAGATTTAAATTTTTCATTTAGTTTTTGGGATAATGGAGCTTATTTCTTTTTAGCATGGGGAAGATGCAATAATAAGATTCACTTAAGGGGAGATTCACCAATGATTATATGTATAGAAATACTTTTCAAGATATGTGGAGAAAGAATATATGATAACGCTCGGTTCACTCTTGTATGTGCACAACATCTTCAGCAGGGTAATGTCATCTACTCAGTTTGATTTCTAAAAGTAAACTAATCTATTCATATCAAACGGAAATCAATTCATTGAACTTGAAAGTTCAATACACATTTCATGCAATAAGAAGTGATTTTAAGATGCAAAGCAGTACTCCGAGTAATAGGCAGTCAATTCATGAATCTTGGTGCGTTTTCTATAAAAAGTATACAATAATGTAATTCTCAGACGATTCGACGCTAAAATTCTTTCATGGACAAATAATAAACACCTTGGAAGTTATTTTTCTTAAATGCACGGAACATATATATATCGCAGATGATATCAGAAATAAAACGCAATGGTATGGTAAGAGGTACGTGCGTAAGAGTAAAGCGAAACCCAAGCTATATTCATCATAGGGAATTCATCTCTAGCAAAGAAAGTAAAATAAATAAGGATAAAATATAATCTAACTATACACATGCAAGCACTCTAAAAATGAAGAAAACATGATGAATAGGAAATAACGAAAGAGTGCATGAAAATAGATGGAAAATGAAGAAAATCGGAAAAATAAAGATAAAAACAAGGAAAATAAAAAAAGGTGTGTGTGCACACTCACTCCCCCAAGCTAAACATCACATTGTCCTCAATGTGAGAAGTGTGGCACCAGGACATATAAGATATGGGTGGGTGGGTATGGGTGCAGTATGACATGATGCGAAATAAAGGAAAATAATGAAAATAAAATATGACCAGATGGTATATGCAAAGAATATATGGTAAGCAAGCATGCAAAATGATGTATGGATGGATGCAAGATAGTGGCCCAGAAATACATACTCTCCCCTAAGCTGAAATATATACAGTGCCCTGCAAAAAGGTGAAGATAGATGTGCAAACAAAATAGTGGGGTGAGGTGAGGCAAAAATATGACAGGCATCAAGAAGTCGTGCCTAGGCTGGTGCATCGCCATCACCTCCCTGCTATGGGGGCAGTGGCGATGGAGGTGCAGGCTACTAAGGGGCAGGATGATGATGCTGCTACAGGAGGTGGAGAATCTGGTTCAGCGTGAGCTGAATACCAGGAATCATGGCAATACGAGTCTGCTGAGCAGTGACGGTGCCGTGAGAGCCCTAAGGTCAACTCTAAGTACACACACTGCCGGCTTGATAGTGCTAAGGCACTGCTCTCTGTCATCAGGAGCAGGGGCAGAGGGACGTGGAGGTGTACGGACAATGGGTCTCACATGGCCTCCAAATACTAGTGGGGCCACTATCAGGTGTGTGCGAGGAGCGGAGCTCACAACAAGATGCTCAGCCTCCAGGGGAGGCTGAGATGCAGGAATGCTCTCAGAAATATGTGCAACTGAGGAGGTCAGAAAATCAACAGAGGGCGAGGCTGGCAGAGAGGTCGTGGCAACAGCTGTTGTGATAGACACCACGACACTCTTAGTATAGACATCAGCGGTAGAGACCGAAGCATCGACAGGTGGGGCGGTCGTGAAATCAGGAGATAGTGACGCCCCAGTAGTCGAAAAATCAGGTGTGTTGAGGGTCTCTATGGTCGCAGATGAAGAAGGGTCGCCTTTCTGAAAAGTGGTGGGGGTAGCACTCTCAACGCTCATATAAGGAATAAGGTCAACTCTCAGCGGTGCGGTGGTGGTGGAATCAGACACATCGGCAGAAGTGGAGCTCTCAGCATGAGCAGAAGTGGAGACAGATGTACTGGTCTTGGGGATCGGATCAGAGGCAGGCTGGGGAATCGAGATCTCAAGGTCGAGGGGCTCGACATGGGGCTCCTGTGGCTCGTCGTCGGGCTCTAGTACATATACAGGTGGGATCAGGAGGTACATCGGGCCCTCCACTCCACACCTGCTGGTCCAATATGTGTCCGAATGTGGTTTGGAAGCACTATGTAGTCAGCAGAGAAGGGACCATGTAACCAGACCCAATGACGCTGTCCGTGGGGACGGATCACGTGCATACAGGCCAAAACATCTAGAGATAGGGAGGTGGGGCCCATAGCACGACGCAGGCAGACAAGAAGATGGATGTCGAAAATAAGCGCTAGTAGGGTAATCAGACCGCCATAACATATCACCTTGATGGAGGCGATCGAAGAAAATATGCGGTCAAAATACCATCTAGAGATATCAATGGAAATCGTAGGGACCAAGACGTCCACAGCTCCCTCTAAGGCTCTCTCCATAGTCATCACATAGAGCATGAAAAGCTCTGGCGTGGACATGGTCCCAACCTCTAGCCTGACAAGAATGGTGGTCACCAAAAGGTGCTGTGCAAGTCGTAGGCAGGGGTGGACTATAGAAGAGGCCTTTGCCCTGCTAGGGTCGAAGTGGTACGTACCGGTGATCGTGTCCCAGAAAGCAACAGCTGAAAAGATAGACGGGGTGTGGTGTGTGGGACCATAAGCTCGGTCGGGGTCTGGGACATGGGGCCAATGAAAGTATGCTCCGACCATGTCGTGCGAGATCTTGCACTACTGGTCCATGAGCCTAAAAGAATATCCCCTAGGAGTCCTACGAATTGAACTCAAGACCTCTAATGTCGGACGGACGTAGGTGTTTGCCGATACAGACAAAATTCGCCCACCCCACATTTTTATACAACTGGTGCATGCCCTGAAATACCCCTAGGCGCTCAAGTGTATCAATATGTGCAAACCTAGTGGGTATGATCTGACGCTGCAAGATCCTCTCAAATTTGATGTGGTGTGCGTCATCTCTGAAAGTGATCTCATACATCTCGATCGCAATGAAAGGTTGTGCTGGTGGTGGTGCTGAGGGTGCTGGGAGTGTAGCGACGGGGTCGCTATGTGGCAGGGGCACTGTCCTAGAGGAAGAAGGACCGGAGTCATCAGTCTTCTTCCTCTTGGAAGCAGGCTGCCGAGTGATGGATCTAGTGCGTTGGGGCATCGGTGAATGCCGTGAGATGCACACCAATCAAATATATCGCAAAGTGCTCGAAATAAAATATGGAAAGAGTGTACCAAGCATGATGCGACTCCAAGCAAGCAAATGAGCATGAGGCGGCTCCCTTAAGCTCCAAATCAGCATATGATCTCCCCCAAGATTTCCTGTTGCTAGCGTTAAAACTCACAAAATTTGGGCTTGATCAAGAGTAATCGGCGAAAATAAGGGTTAATATGGTAGGGAGATGGATTTAGGGCTTACGAATTGAATATAGGAAGAAAGAGGGCAAATAGGGGGTGAGAAGAGGGTGGTGGCGTCGGACTCGGCCGATGATGGGGTCATCAGAGGTGGCACTAGAGGTGGCACCGTCGATTGGGTCGAGGTGCACTCAGTCGAGTCGGACGGGGCATCGATCGAGTTGGAGAAATGGGGGTGGGGGCGCTATGATTAGGGATTAGTGCTGCAGGAAAGTGGGATTTGGGATTTAAATTGGGGTGCCCGACTTAAGTCACTCGGCCGAGTGACGATCGTCACTCGGTCGAGTGTCCATAATATTAACATTTTAGGAATTTCGGATGAGTCGAGCGACTCGGTCGAGTGGTTCGAGTCACTCGATCGAGTGACAAGTTCCACTCGGTTGAGTGAGACATAAAGAGAGAGTTTGGGATTTTTGTGATTCTGTTACAGTCTCCTACTCGGTCGAGTAGAATTAGTTACTCGGTCGAGTGAACTAATGACTCGACCGAGTAGATAGACCTTTCAGAGCAAGATATTAGAGCTGTCTGCTACAGGGTGCACTCGGTCGAGTGACAAGTCACTCAGTCGAGTGGCATAAAATTTATAGAGTGTAATTATTTGGGACTTCCCTGTTCAGTGCATCACTCGATCGAGTGACTTCTTTACTTGACCGAGTGAGAATCTCACTCGACCGAGTAGGCTGTCTGTTTCAGCTCTATACTCTCTGTTTTGCAGCGGCTTCTATTTCTTCATATCCCATCAGTTTCTCCTTTCCTTTATCATTTAAACACGTCCTCTAGGCTGCTCTCCATTGCCATGACTACCCTCCATTCAAATGGATTCCTCGTATCTTCTTCCTGCGATAAAATCGTTTCCCATTTGTCAGATTTTCTAGACTCTTGACTCACTAAACTAATAAAAACCAAAAACGAAAATAAAAACTAAATGTCAACTAAAAAGAACTAAGATTTAAACGTCAGGTTGCCTCCCGACAAGTGCTCGTTTAGGTCTTGAGCTCGACCCCTTATGATTTCACGTTGAGCTCATGATGTTTGGCACATAGGAGATGCATGTGTCAAACTTTGTGAGGAGGCCGGTAGGATTCAGATGCTGCACTTCTTCTTGCTTGGCCTCCTTTAAGTGTGCTTCCTCTCTAATGATGGCGGGTGATGACTCCCCCAAGGTTCGGTTCTTGGCTCCTTTGTCCTTTCCCAACGATGGTGAAGTATTTGACGGTGGCACGTTCTTTCCTTGCTTCATCAAAGATAGCTTGCAGAGCTCTCTAATCGTCACGATATCAGCGTCATTCTCCTCTTCATCGGTGAGAGGATCTGGGGTATCTCCATTTGGGGCACCTTTTTCAGAAATTGGTACACAGTCAAGACTATCTGCGTGTAAAGCTCCAATGGTATATGGCATGGCTTTATCGATGACCTCATCAAGTAGTGTCGACAAACTTTGGGTCCAAGTCTCTCTAAGGTAGATGCTCTTTATTTCACCGATAGGATCTCTCACAGAGTAGTGCTTGAGTATTTGCCCATTAACCTTGAATGGTGCACAATCGTTTCCTTCGATCTCTATAGCTCCTCCGGGGTGTATGTGGCATATGGTGAATGGTCTGGACCAACGGGATCTCAACTTTCCGGGGAAAATTCATAGCCTTGAGTTGAATAGTAAGACATTGTCTCCAACATTGAAGCTCTTCACCGTAATGCGGGCATCATGGAAGACCTTGGTCCTTTCTTTGTATATTCTGGAACTCTCGTAGGCGTCCCTTCTAATTTCATCAAGCTCGTTGATATCGAGGAATCGCCGTAATGTCGCGCTCTTGTAGTCATTATTTAGAGTTTTGATGGCCCAATAAGCACAGTGCTCCAACTCTACTGGCAGGTGACACACCTTCCCAAAATACTAGTCGGTATGGGGTCGTACCGATGAGGGTCCTGAAGTCCATGCGATTTGCCCATAGAGCGTCGTTCAATTTCACAGACCAATCTTTCCTTGATTTGTCAACTGTCTTTTTCAGAATTTGCTTGATTTCACTATTTGCTACTTCCACGTGTCCACTAGTTTGGGGGTGATATGACAATCCAACTCTGTGATGTATCCCGTACTTCTTTAGCATGGCTTCGAACTTGCTCTCTATAAAGTGGCTCCCTCCATTGCTTATCAATGTTCTAGGTACTCCGAAATAGGAAAATATGTTTTGCTTGAAGAACTTGGCGACCACCCTTGCATCATTGGTTGGGGTGGCGATATCTTCCACCCACTTTGAAACATAGTCGACGGCCATACATATATATTTATTTCCCTTGCTGGATGGAAAAGGTCCCATGAAATCGACTCCCCAACAATCAAAGAGCTCGATCTCCAAGATGGGCTTCATTGGCATCTCATTTCGTTTGGATATGTTTCCCGTCCTTTGGCATCTATCACACTTTTTGACGAATTCATGTATCTTTGAATAGTGTAGGCTAATAGAATTCGCATTGTAATATCTTAGCGGTGGTTTTGGAATCGGCTGCGTGTCCTCTGGATGGCATGTCGTGACAATGCGAGATTATAGAAGTGGTTTTGTCTGTAGAAATGCATCTCCATATAATGCCATCCTTGCATATCTTAAAGAGATATGGGTCTTCCCAAAAATGGCTCCAGACTTCATGCATGAACCTCCGTCTTTGTTGCATAGCTAACCCATGCGGTTTAATACCGTAAGCCAAATAATTCACAAAATTTGCAAACCAAGGTACTTCCAAGGGTCTAAACACAAAGAGCCTCTCGTCGACGAATGCGTCATCGATCAACAAGCTTTCATCTTTCGCATCACGAATTAGCCTTGATAAATGGTCAGCTACAAGATTGTCCATATCCATTTTACCTCTGATTTCCATGTCGAATTCTTGTAGAATGAGAACCCATTGTATTAGCCTAGGCTTGGCTTCCTTTTTATTCAAAAGGTACTTCAACGCCGCGTGGTCCATGTGCACAATCACCTTTGATCCAAGAAGGTATGAGCGGAACTTCTCATTAGAGTAAACGACGACCAAGAGCTCCTTTTCGGTGGTGGTGTAGTTATTTTCTGCTTCATCCAAAGTTTTGATTGCATATCACATGAAGCTTTTTGTCCTTTCTTTACCCCAACACTGCTCTGACTGCCTGGTCAATAGTATCACACATCAAATCAAAAGGAAGGGTCCAATTCGGAGGTTTTATAATTGGAGCAGAAATAAGCGCATCCCTTAGCGTGTTGAATGCCTGCAAGCAATCATCAGAAAAAACAAAAGACGCATCTTTAGTAAGCAAAGCTGTAAGAGAGCTGGTAATTTGATCGAAATCCTTGATAAAGCGACGGTAAAACCCCGCATGACCGAGGAATCCTCTAATGCCCTTAACATTAATGGGGGAGGTAGCTTTTCTATAACTTCGATTTTAGCCTTATCCACCTCAATCCCTCTCGATGAGACTAAGTGCCCAAGAACTATCCCTCGGTGATCATAAAATGTCATTTTCCTAATTAAGCGTCAGATTATTGTATTGGCATCTTTTTAAAACCTTGGTTAAATTAGCTAAACACGAGTCAAGTTTGCTGCCAAACACAGAAAAATCATCCATGAAGACTTCCTTGATGTCTTCAATATAATCAGAAAAGATGGATGTCATGCACCTTTGAAAGGTGGTAGGGGCGTTGCAAAGACCAAAGGGCATCCTACGCTATGCATAGGTGCCGTAAGGGCACGTGAAAGTATTCTTTTCTTGATCATCTTCATGGAGGAGAATCTGAAAGAATCCCGAATACCCATCCAAATAGCAAAAATATTTGGGTTTAGCAAGACGTTCTAGCATTTGGTCAATAAATGGTAAAGGGTAATGGTCCTTCCGGGTAGCTTTATTTAATTTTCTATAATTAATGCACATGCGCCAACCTGTGACGGTTCTGGTGAATATCGATTCTCCCTTATCATTTTTATTACGGTCATTCCTCCCTTGTTAGGGACAACATGAATCGGGCTGACCCATCTGCTGTCAGAAATAGGATAGATGATATCGGCTACAAGTAATCTAAGAATCTCCTTTTTAACCACCTCCTTCATGTTGGGGTTTAACCGCCTTTGAGGCTCGATGGAGGTAGCATCAGTGTTTTCAAGATGGATCCTGTGGGTACATATCCGAGGGCTAATTCCCTTTAGGTCAGAAATGCTATAGCTTAGGACATCCTTATGGCTTCTGAGAACGTTTAAAAGGCTCTCAAGTTGGTTGTGATTAAGACTAGCATTAACAATCACATGATATGTCAATATCACCCAAAAATGCATATCTCAAGTTAGGGGGTAATTGTTTCATTTCTACCACAGGGAGCGATGTACCCCCTATTTCCCTTTCCTGTGAAAACATAGCGTCCTCAGCCTCATCTTCGTATTTTTCCTCTTCAGAGGATAGGCTCTCACATGCAGACTCAAAATCATCACTCGGTGAAGATAGAGCATCAAAGTATATGCTAGGTGTCTCTGCTCCCGAAGCCATGGAACTGCCGATCTCCTCTTGTCCATGCTTGTCATCAAAGATATGTCAGAATATAGATGGGTGTCATAAAAGGAGTCATCAAATGAACTTCCTTGAATGTCAGCACCCCAAGGTTGTTCTTCACGAGCATCAAATTCCACAGTGCATGCTTCAATGCCTTCGTTCATTGTGGGTTGAGGAACTTCGTCAGCTTGAAGATGTAGCTATTGTTCTCAACACAGACTCTAATACCGCCCTCGATTGTTCCCTCTGGGGAGATTTGGTTAATAATGAAGTTGGCAAATTGTTACTCAAGATAGTCCTCCATGTTGATGGCAATAGGTCCTGTGGACCAGACTTCATCCATGAGTTCCCCCAATAGGGATGCAAAAGTATCATCAAGTTGCGGGTCAGAGTCTGTACATGTCATTGCGTCTCCCAGATAAACCTAATCAAAACATGTAGAACGATTTGGAAGGTAACGTCAGTGCGCTGATGAGTATTTAGTAAAAAATACAGAATACCATCGCCTCCCTGACAACAGTGCCAAAAACTTGGTCATCTCGGATAGAAACTCCGAAAACTATGTAGTTTTACCGCAAGCGCACGGTTAAGTGGTAAGTGGGTATCGAATCACGGGGAGGAACTGTTGGTATCTATATAGATTACTGAGCTATTGTGAATTGGTGACGAAAAAATATTGGTGTCACAGTCGTTCAAATTGTTGTAAATTCAATTTATAAGAATTCTTAGGGCTTGGGAATCCCCACTATAGATTTCAGGCAATTAATGTGAAACACAAATTTCTACATTACTACACTTGATTTAGGGTGAACTTGTCGCAGCTGAATTGGGAACCAAGCACGCTCTTGCACTACACAAGTCTATAGTAATCTAAACTAGAGTCTTGCTCTCGCGCAAGCCTAGTTCAAATTACTAGCATTAAGATCGACAATAATATTAAATTCCAACTCAAGCTCGCTCTTGTGCAGCTTGAGTTTTGAATTTAGATCGTGATAGTTCGTATCCATTTTACAGTCATACAAACGAATATAATTATAGAAATATAATAAAGATGCTAGCTTTGGTCTCTTTTGCGCACCAACTCTAGGGAATCTCGATTATAGATCTAAATCGAATATCTAGGGCTTCCCATAGATCAAGATCCTCTCTGGAGCTCTCAAGATCCAATAGAAATCCCTAGCTATCCGTAGTAAATTGATCACAATCTAACGCTTACCAAGTTTAGCGACATAGCAATTCAATAGATCTCACAAATCATACTTTAAATCCATAGGATTCATCCCTTTGCCCTAGAGCAAAGAGACTACTCACAATTCATCATAGAAATCAAGTTAGAAATAAGATATGCAATAGAATTCATCACAAAACTCAGATTTAGAGAGAAGTATAGCATAAAAATATTAACTTGCAAGAGTTTAGACAACCCAATTTTTGAATACAAATTTCTAGAATTAGAAATTTAGATCATTCTCTCCAATCCTTTCACCAAAAGAAAACTAGAACTAGAATTAAAACTAAGAAAATTGTTCTAAAAAGTCTCTCCTTGGGCTGCTCTGGAAACTGGGTATTTATAGCCACCCAAAAGAATTAGAAAATCCAGACAGATTTTCCCCTGAACAGCTACAAACCATAGATTTGGGAATCTGACCGACGGCACACTCGGCCGAGTGAACTGCTCACTCGGTCGAGTGGAAAATCTACAGGAATTAGGTTTTTCAGCGTTCTGGAAGTTCAGACCACTCAGTCGAGTAGTCTTCTCACTCGATCGAGTGGGATTCATACTCGGTCGAGTAGGACCTACTGCAGATCCTCCCTAAAAACAGAGAAGCGTCGAAGGACTTCTTCACAATTTTTATCTCCACTCGGTCGAGTGGGCTTCTCACTCGGTCAAGTGGAAATTTCCACTCGGCCGAGTACTTCTGGCTCTTCTTCAGGCTGTATAGGGCGTGTCAGCTTCGCTCGGTCGAGTGTGCTGCTTCACTCGGTCGAGTTGGCTGCTTTACTCGGCCAAGTGGCCTATTTTTGTACTTTTCTTTCTCTCTTCTCACTTCCTCGTCGTTTCTTTCGCCTTCCTTCTTTTTCTACTCATCCTCCAGCCTCGGTAGCTTTCCGATATCATCATTAATGATGCTTCGGCATGCATGTAGGCGTTTGTGGCTCCAAATTGCTCCCGATTGCTTCATATTTCCTGAAATTAGACGAAACAAAGAAATAGTGAAATATATCATGAAAACGTCGTATAATCATTAAAATCGGGATATGAGCAATCGTTATGGGATGGAAAAAGGCAGAAATAATGTGTTAAATATGAGCCTATTAATGACCCAACGAGAGTTATCATATGGTTAACATTAACTAATCTATCAGTGATAACTCTCAGTGATGATATGCAAGTTGGTCCTTAGACTTGAGGTCATTGTACAAACCTGTACGTGAATGGTGTCACTTAGATCTCTGACCTAGCTTCGAGACAATGCCTGTCGAAAGATCTTTGGTTGGGAGACACTTGAAGCATGCGAGGAGAGTAATGACCAAGATATGATTCGTCTCTCCCGTTTATGGGGAGTTAGTGTCGCACGTGTTAGTTCGGTCTTTAGTGAAAACTTTGGCCAAAGTATGTTAGAAAAGTCCAATATTATAAGACTAAAGACCAATGGAGACTAACCGAGTTAAAGCTATTAGGGTTGACAGTTGACCATACCCTAGGCTTGGCTAAGCGACATAGTTATGATGAATGGACTAAAACTACGATATTAATCACGGACACAGTCAAGGTGGTCCCGACAATACTCATGTCAATGAGTTAACCACATAATGATGAAACCAAAACAGGGAAGGCAACTGCTGCTCATGGTGTTTGCCATCTGGGGTTTCGAGCCCCACCTATTGTAGGTCTGGCTATAGGGTCTCACACAGAGTAGGACCGTCGTCAAGTAATAAGTAGAATAAGGGAGATAATACATAGGATTTATGAAATTAATTACGTCGCAAAAGGTTTGCGATATAGCCTAAAGAATATTAAATGATGTTGAATTATTGCATATGATGCAAAAGTATTTAAATATGTTGTAAATTGTTTGCGAACATATTTTATATAATAAAGGCATAAAATGGTTAAGGATGTATCAGGAATGTCCGTTCGAAACCCGGGTTCAAACGGTTCCAAAATTGCTCTCAAACGACTCAAAAAGAGCTCAAAATCAGTTTAAATGGCCCAAAAGGGTACTTATAGGCAGCCCGGCCCATTGGGCCGGGCTTTTTTCCTGCCAACAGCCCAGCCGAGCACTGGTATTTAACTTATTGCCCGACGCTGGGCTTTAGCCCAGCACCAAGGAAACCGATGGCTAGGCTAAAGCCCAACCCGCTTAAATGCGAGAGGGCTTGGCTCGCCTGCCCACTGCGGGTGGGCGTCTGACCCACACGTGGGCCCTGCAGGTGGGGCCCACAATGGTTTTTGAAACCTTGATAGTGGCGGCTGCATTTTTTCCAGCAAAGTGCAAAGTTTTTGCCAACTGTGAGCCAATGTTTGAGGGCTCAAACGAAGTCAGAATTAAGCCCCATTTATTTCTATGCGTTCATCGTTCCGTGCTCTTCAATTTGATATAATATATCGCTTGCGAAGCTCAACGGTGAGGGAGGGATAATTCGTCAAAGTTTGGCCTTTGTGGAGGGCAAACTTGAAATTGATTTTCTTCTCCATTTTTTTAGTCCCACATCGCTCGTGATGAGAAAAGGAGGAGCCAGCTCCCTATATAAATATGGGCTAGCTCTCCTCTGTAAAGCTGGTACCGGTGCTCCCTGCACCAAGCCTTGGATCAAGGGAGCTCTCAAAAGTTAAGAGCAAACCTAGATCGAATAGCCTAAAATAATATTTCCACTTTCTCCCTTATTCTTCTTTGCTCCTGCTCGGGCTCTAGAAAAGCCACGAAGGAGTTTAGATTCGGATCCAAAGTCTTGACGGAGGATCCTCTCAAGGTGAAACTTTCTGGAACACGTGGTTGGCTTGGTGACAAGGGGATTGCTCGCCTCAGGACACGGTTCGGTTTGGGAGAAGTGGCTCAGCCCCAGCGTGAGGCATTGGTTCGTGGGCTTCTGTGCCTCGCTAACATGCGAGGCAAATGTTAGTAATTTAATTTATGCATTTTTAATTGCAGTTAAATATTATTGATCTATACTTAGGGGTTGGTCAGACCCACCCCAGGATAGTAGAGATTCTGGAAATGGTTCATTATTCCTTTGGACTTGACTTAAAATAGTTTTAAGTTGTTCTTTCCACTGCTTTTATGATTTCGTCGCCTGCCCGACTTAGGCCGGACGTTGATTTAGAGCCCTAAGGGTCGCTAAAAACCCTTCAATGGTGTCAAAGCCAGTCTACTCGATCTATAATTTTAATGCAATTTAAAATGCATATGATGTTTGAGAAACATGGAAATAATTGGATTATTTAGATTTTAATAATTTTGTGATGATTATTAAAATGTTATTGTAACTTAAATTTTATGAGATAATTTTAAGTTGCCTGTTATCATGCTAATTTTTATGAGATAAAACTTTTAGTTAATAATTTTAATGGTTATTTCATTTCTTGCTTATTATGTGATAATATAAGAAAAATCTTTAGGTTAGCCATTAAAATTGTTGCAACCATTAAATTCCTAATACTTGATTAGGGTAGTCGATTATGATTTAATTTGTTGTAACTTGAATTTTTAAATACCTAATACGTGATTAAGATAGCACCCTAAAAATTCCTCCTAGTTGATAAGGACCTTAATAAAAGTTATTAACCAATCCTAATAATTTTGAATTTTAGGATTCAACTAGTTGATATGATTAATGTCACGACCCGCTTCCCTAAAATGGAGGCGAGACGTGAAAAGGTCCGCACGAGAGTGGAGCTGTGAAGCCCCAAACCCGATAAGCGTCCATAAATACATAATCAGGTCCCTGTAACCACAATGGAATAACAATAATAACACCAGGAGAGACTGAAATAAAATATCACATCTCAGTAAAATGTCCAACAAGAAAACAAGACCAACATCCAGAGAAGCCACCAGGCTAAAAAGAAAAAGAGTCCAAGGCCCAGAACAAGGCCAACAAAAGCAACGACATAACAAAGTGTAGGTGCTACGCACTGATAACAAAACAACTGTCTAACAAAAATAAAACACAACGGAGACACTAGGACTGGTCCCCAGTGTCCACGTACTCCCCGTCAAACACGGGCTCGGGCTCGGCGTCAGCAAACACCTCGTCCTCAATGAGGTACTCGGGCTCGGAATCTAACATGTGTCACCCAAAAGAGTAAAGGGGCACATGTCAGCAAGTCTAAAAGACTTGGGCAAGGAAACTGAAAGTAAGGCAACTAGCAACCTAGCAGTTTAGTATGCATGACATGGCAATTATAACATGAGTGCACAATTTAAACATGGCAAGGCAATATGTGCGATAGAACAATCATCGGGACAAGACAAGAGTAGCCAAGCTACTATCAATCTCAATCAATTCACATTGTAGTAGGTGTTTACGCCCTTCGCTGAATGGCATAGCATTTCAAACCGATCGGCACTAAACACAATTCACGTTTCACGGTTGTTTTGTAGATTGTTTACGCCTTACAGCTGAATGGTAAACAATCGCTGATTGGCCGCTTAACAACTACCCCACCCCAAAGAGTTTACGCCTTACAACTGCAGTTGTTGATCAAACAGACTCCCAGTTGAATGGCCGCTTAACCCTCACCCCCTATACCCACACGTAATGGAGCCTAGGGTCCCCGCACAATGAGCTCAGCTAGTGAGCCTGGGGTTGCCCTGCACAATGAGCTCGCATTCTTAGTTCACAATTCAATATTGAGCGTTGGGGTTTCCAACTACAGGGCTCGCTTCTGGAACACGAGCCAGGAACACAAACATCGTAGCAAAGCTACGCAATCAATAACACTTAAAGAATGCGATGACATGATAATTAATTTGCGTACCGTTAATGGAAAGTAAACATGACATGGTAATTGTGCAACATACTAAATGTTGGAACTAGGTTCGTTGTCAAGCTAGTTCCCCAATTTGCGCCTAGGCGAGTATCATTTCGTCGCCTAGCCTCTTTTACGCCTACACTAAGCAAATGGCCTAAAACATGGCCTAAACCCTAGGTGGCAAGTTTCACTTGCCTAGCACCGGGGGTGACGACCACTCGTCACACGGATGCCAATCTACGGGGAAATCGCTGTTTTGGGGGAACAATCATCAAACAACATGAAATTTATATTAGGGTTTCATAAAAATATGAATAAGTTATAAAAACAACGGTAGAACGATTTCTTACCGAGAGAAGACGGTAGGAACACTCCGGGGAACCCTATGATCAAATCTGGAAAAGATTGGAGAAGTTTGGAGAATTAGGGTTCTTGGGTGATTTTGGGGATTTAATGGATTTTGGGTGAGATTTGAGGAAGATGAGAGGTAGATGGAGAAGATGGATGGTTTGGATGATGGATTTAGGGCTTGGAATGAAGAAATGGAGCTTGGAGGAAGATGGGTGATCAATGGGGGCGATTTTAGGGTTTAGGGTTGAGTTAGAGAAGATGAAATCGTTTGGGTTGGGTTTAAATAGGATGGGCTGGCGGCTGCCCAGAATTTAGGGTTTTAACACTAGTTAGTCGGTCAAAGAACAACCATTGACCGACTAGTTTGGCAACTAGTCGGTCGGTCGACCAACGCAGACCGACTAAGCGTAAACAGTAGCTACAGGTGAAGATTAGGATTTAGAATTAGTCGGTCCATGAACAAGTACTGACCGACTAGTTTAGCATCTAGTCGGTCGATGAACGTTCTTAGACCGACTAAAAGTAAACAGTATCTCAATTAAATTTTAAGATGAAGAGTTAGTCGGTCCAAGAAGCATTGCTGACCGACTAGTTTGCAACCTAGTCGATCAACCAACGTTCTTAGACCGACTAACGATAAACAGTAGCTTCAGATTAATTTAGAAAGCCAACTAGTCGGTCCAAGAAGGATTGCCGACCGACTGGATCGTCATCTAGTCGGTCGGTGGCCCTTCTTACACCGGCTAATAAGCACCAAAAGTTCCGATACAGAGCGCGGGGCCCCGGGATCGATTCCTAAGACTCTTAGGCTTGATCTAACAGTAAGATACGACCATTATGAAGTCCGTCACGAGTGACATACTTCGAAATCGACGATCCTAAGGAAGAAACGAGAAAATACGACGAATCGATCGAAATTGAAAACTACGGAGACGAAAACCACACATGAAGAGAAAATCCAACAAAACACACATTATTTTATATTAAATCCAGATACACGAAAAGCGGTCGTTACATCCTCCCCAACTTAAGAAAAATTCCGTCCTCGGAATTTCCGAAACTCACGAGTCCGGAAACAAAAGTGGGAAACGCTCTCGCATCTCATCCTCTCTCTCCCAAGTGGACTCTCCTGGCGAACCGTGTCGCCACATCACCCTCACAAGATTGACAACCTTGTTACGAAGCGATTTCTGACGCCTGTCCAGAATCTGCACTGGATACTGGTCATACGTCATATCGGGGCGAACGGTAATCTCCGAAAAATCCACCGCATGAGACGGATCGCTAATGTATCGACGAAGCTGCGACACATGGAAAACATTGTGAACTCCTTCCAAGGATGGCGGCAAGGCCAAGCGATAAGCTACCTCGCCAACCCTCTCCAAAACGTCAAATGGTCCAATGTATCGCGGGCTCAACTTTCCACGCTTCCCAAAACGAATCACACCACGATTCGGGGAAATCTTCAAGAACACATGGTCGCCCGGCTGAAACTCCAAAGGACGACGTTTAGCATCCGCCCAATGCTTAAAACGGTCCTGAGCAATCCTCAACCTCTCCCGAATATTCCTGACGATATCCACAGCCTCCACGATCATCTCAGGTCCCAACAGCTCCCGATCACCAACGTCATCCCAACTCAATGGCGATCGACATTTCCTCCCATAAAGAGCGGCGAAAGGCGCCATGCCAATACTCGCCTGGAAGCTGTTGTTGTAAGAGAACTCTACCAGATGTAGATGGTCCTCCCACGAACCCTTGAAATCCAACATGCACGCCCTCAGCATGTCTTCCAAAATCTGAATCGTCCTCTCGGACTAGCCATCCGTCTGCGGATGGTACGCCGTGCTGAAACTCAGACGCGTACCCAAGCTCTTCTGCAAACTCTGCCAAAACTGAGATGTGAATCTCGTGTCTCTGTCAGACATGATACTCACGGGGACTCCATGAAGTCGCACAACTTCCTCCATATATCTCCTTGCTAGCGCCTCAGTGGACTGTCCCACTCGGAACGGAATAAAGTGAGCAGATTTGGTCAATCGATCTACGATCACCCAAATCGCGTCACTCTGCTTCGGACTCCGAGGTAGTCCAGTCACGAAATCCATAGTGATGTGTTGCCACTTCCACTCCGAAATCGGAAGCGGTTGTAGCAACCCGGCCGTACGCTGATGCTCCGCCTTCACTTGCTGGCAAACCAAGCACTTGGCCACACTTCGAGCCACGCTCCTCTTCATGCCATGCCACCAATAATTCAGACGAAGATCCTGGTACATCTTGGTGCCACCAGGATGCACAGAATACGGCGAACTGTGTGCCTCCACCATCAACTCCTCTCTGATATCCCCAGCGGGCACACACAACCTAGCTCCAAACCTCAGTGAGCCATCCTCATGAATCAAAAAGTCAGTCCGCAGACCGGCTTCCACCTGCTCCTGAATCCTTACCAGCTTCAGATCCTCAGCCTGGCCAGCCTTAATCCGATCCATGATCGTCGACTGTACCTGCATGTACATCAACGTCGAGGCCTCTCCAGGAAGAACAATCTCCACTCCGGACTCGCAAAAATCCTGCTGCAATCTCCACTGCGAGGTCAAAATCATTACCGCTGGAAGCCTACTCAAAGCATCAGGGACTACATTCACCTTGCCAGGGTGAAACTGCAGATCAATATCATAATCCGCCATAAGCTCCAACCATCGACGCGGTCGCATGTTGAGCTCCTTCTGAGTGAAAATATACTTCAAGCTTTTGTGATCGGTGAAAATCTTCACTTTCTCACTCAGCAGGAAGTGCCTCCAAATCTTAAGAGCAAACACCACGGCAGCCAACTCCAAATCATGCGTCGGATAATTCTTCTCATGAACCTTAAGCTGACGAGACGCATAAGCCACAACGTGCCCGTGCTGATGCAGCACACAACCGAGACCCTTGCCAGAAGCATCGCAAAAGATCTCAAACCCACCGCTGCGATCAGGCACAACAAGAATAGGGACAGTCGTCAACCTCTCCTTCAGAATACCAAAAGCACTCTCACAATCACCCGACCAAACATAAGCAACATCCTTCCGCGTCAACCTGGTCATCGGCTCAGCAATACGAGAAAAGTCCTTAATGAATCGCCGGTAGTAACCAGCAAGTCCAAGGAAACTCCGAATCTCAGACGCAGACGACGGAACAGGCCACTCCCTGATGGCCCGAATCTTCTCGGGATCCACAGAAATACCATCTCCAGTCACCACATGCCCCAGAAATGCAACTCTATCCAGCCAAAACTCGCACTTCGAAAACTTAGCATACAAACGATGCTTGCTCAAAATCTCCAATACCGTCCTTAAGTGCGAGGCATGCTCTTCCTCCGACTTCGAGTAGATCAGAATGTCGTCAATGAAGATAACGACAAACTTATCCAGAAAGTCGTAGAAAATCAGGTTCATCAGATTCATGAAAACTGCGGGCGCGTTAGTTATGCCGAAAGGCATAACCACAAACTCATAGTGTCCATACTTCGTCCTGAAAGCGGTCTTCGGAACGTCATCCTTCTTCACCTTCAACTGATGGTAACCACTCCTCAAATCCAATTTAGAAAACACCCTCGAACCTCCAAGCTGATCAAAAATATCATCGATGCGAGGCAACGGGTATTTATTCTTAATGGTCACCACATTCAACTCCCGATAGTCCACGCACATGCGACGCGAACCATCCTTCTTCTTTACCAACAGCACCGGTGCTCCCCACGGAGACACGCTAGGGCTAATATAACCCTTCAGCAACAGCTCATCCAACTGCTTTCGCAACTCTTCCAATTCAGCAGGTGCCATACGATACGGCGCCTTCGAGATCGGTTGCGCACCTGGAATGAGATCAATAGAAAATTCCAGAGCCCGATCAGGCGGCAAACCAGATATCTCCTCGGGGAAGACGTCACCAAAATCACGCACCACAGCTGGCCACTCCAGCTCCATCTGCATAGCCACAGCCTCCACCAGCCTGGCCCGAAATCTGATAGGACCGAGCGAACTGCTACCACGACTGAACTCAAATACCGGATGTCCGGGAATCTCGAACACCACCTTCTTCCTCCAACAGTCGATCGTAGCATAGAAGCTCACCAGCCAATCCATCCCGAGAACTGCATCATAGTTGATGATGTCGTGGACAATAAAATCAGCGAAAAGCTCATGTCCACAGACCACCAACGGGCAAGAACTGCATCCACGATGCACCGTGACCACGCCATTCCCCGTAACGATATTCCAACTCTTTGGAAGAGGGGACGTCGACAAGGAATGCCTCTCCACGAAGCTCCGAGAAATAATGCACATCGATGCACCAGAGTCAAAGAGGACTCGTGCAGGAAATGTGCACACCAACACCAAACCTAATTAAGCAATTAACAATCAAACCCTATTCTAGAAAACAACCAAGTTCAAGCAAACAACACAATCTAACAATCAAAACCAGCTCGGAAAATAACGGCTAGATTGAGGAGTACCTGCGATAACCTCATCCACAGCCTCGTTCTCCACAGCGGTCATCAGAAAGGCCTGCCTCCTCGGCGGAACAGCCTGTCGAAAAGCCTGTCCCTGTGGAACAAGAGCTGCTCCACGTCCGGCAGGAACAGACGCTCGCTGCTGCAACGGCTGAGCTGCAACAGGAGCCCTCCGAAGCTGATTCGCATGCCGACAATCCTTCGCGACATGTGAAGCATCACCGCAAACCAAACACTGGCCCAAAAACTTCTGACACTGATCCTTGACGTGGCCAGGCTTGCCGCAAAAATGGCAAATCTTCAGAATAGGCCCTCCTGGCCTCTTAAACTGAGCGGACTGATTAGGCCTGAATCCAGGTCTAACCACAGCCCTCGCCTGTTCCACAGGCCTCTTCCCAGCACCAACAGTGATCCCCCTCCTCTGGTTCACGAGCAGCTCCTGCCTTTTAGCAGCGACCAGAACCTTCTGATAAGATTCCCGGTCAGAAGAAGTCACAAAGCTCTGGAGCTCCGAAGCAAGCCCCTGCAGGAACCTCTGAGCCCTCTCCTCAGCGTCCTGCACCATCTTCGGTGCAAACCGACTCAGCCTCATGAACTCTTGGTGATACATGTCCACCGATGAGTTCCCCTGCTTCAAATCGATAAACCGCTGCAGCATCTCCTCCCTGGCAGCCTTCTGGAAGAACTCACCCTCAAATCTGGTCTTGAAGGTAGCCCAAGCTATCGGCTCCACCAACAACTTCTCTTCCGTATCCCACCAATTCCGAGCATTATCCTTCAGTTGCCTCTTCGCCAAATCGACCCATCCAGCCGGGGCGATCTTGGCCATCTTCAGATTGTCCTCGATGTTCTGAATTCATTCATCGGCAGCCAGAGGACCCTCAGAACCATCAAAATAAGCGGGACCCAGCTCCCGAAATTGCTTCGCTCCTGGCTCAGAGCGAGGAACATCCGGAAGAGCCCGGGCAGCTCGATCAAGTGGAGCGTTCTGTACTTACAGAAGCACGCCCTGCTGCACTTGCATCATCTGCATCATCATCCGCATCATCTCGCCGCTGGTGGGTTCCCGCTCAGGTTCCTCATCATGAGGGAGCGCACCACTACCCCCACCACGGGTGAAATGCCTTCCTGCCATCTAGTGACACAGAAAACGAATCAGATTAGACTCATAGCTTATGACTCGGACGTCGAACTTAGTTTATTGGACATTCTAATATCATTATTGTCATTCCAAACATCGCAGTTACAGAAGGACCTGCATGGGCCACCACTAAAACCTGTCACGACCCGCTTCCCTAAAATGGAGGCGAGACGTGAAAAGGTCCGCACGAGAGTGGAGCTGTGAAGCCCCAAACCCGATAAGCGTCCATAAATACATAATCAGGTCCCTGTAACCACAATGGAATAACAATAATAACACCAGAAGAGACTGAAATAAAATATCACATCTCAGTAAAATGTCCAACAAGAAAACAAGACCAACATCCAGAGAAGCCACCAGGCTAAAAAGAAAAAGAGTCCAAGGCCCAGAACAAGGCCAACAAAAGCAACGACATAACAAAGTGTAGGTGCTACGCACCGATAACAAAACAACTGTCTAACAAAAATAAAACACAACGGAGACACTAGGACTGGTCCCCAGTGTCCACGTACTCCCCGTCAAACACGGGCTCGGGCTCGGCGTCAGCAAACACCTCGTCCTCAACGAGGTACTCGGGCTCGGAATCTAACATGTGTCACCCAAAAGAGTAAAGGGGCACATGTCAGCAAGTCTAAAAGACTTGGGCAAGGAAACTGAAAGTAAGGCAACTAGCAACCTAGCAGTTTAGTATGCATGACATGGAAATTATAACATGAGTGCACAATTTAAACATGGCAAGGCAATATGTGCGATAGAACAATCATCGGGACAAGACAAGAGTAGCCAAGCTACTATCAATCTCAATCAATTCACATTGTAGTAGGTGTTTACACCCTTCGCTGAATGGCATAGCATTTCAAACCGATCGGCACTAAACACAATTCACGTTTCACGGTTGTTTTGTAGATTGTTTACGCCTTACAGCTGAATGGTAAACAATTGCTGATTGGCCGCTTAACAACTACCCCACCCCAAAGAGTTTACGCCTTACAACTGCAGTTGTTGATCAAACAGACTCCCAGTTGAATGGCCGCTTAACACTCACCCCCTATACCCACACGTAATGGAGCCTAGGGTCCCCGCACAATGAGCTCAGCTAGTGAGCCTGGGGTTGCCCCGCACAATGAGCTCGCATTCTTAGTTCACAATTCAATATCGAGCGTTGGGGTTTCCAACTACAGGGCTCGCTTCTGGAACACGAGCCAGGAACACAAACATCGTAGCAAAGCTACGCAATCAATAACACTTAAAGAATGCGATGACATGACAATTAATTTGCGTACCGTTAATGGAAAGTAAACATGACATGGTAATTGTGCAACATACTAAATGTTGGAACTAGGTTCGTTGTCAAGCTAGTTCCCCAATTTGCGCCTAGGCGAGTATCATTTCGTCGCCTAGCCTCTTTTACGCCTACACTAAGCAAATGGCCTAAAACATGGCCTAAACCCTAGGTGGCAAGTTTCACTTGCCTAGCACCGGGGGTGACGACCACTCGTCACACGGATGCCAATCTACGGGGAAATCGCTGTTTTGGGGGAACAATCATCAAACAACATGAAATTTATATTAGGGTTTCATAAAAATATGAATAAGTTATAAAAACAACGGTAGAACGATTTCTTACCGAGAGAAGACGGTAGGAACACTCCGGGGAACCCTATGATCAAATCTGGAAAAGATTGGAGAAGTTTGGAGAATTAGGGTTCTTGGGTGATTTTGGGGATTTAATGGATTTTGGGTGAGATTTGAGGAAGATGAGAGGTAGATGGAGAAGATGGATGGTTTGGATGATGGATTTAGGGCTTGGAATGAAGAAATGGAGCTTGGAGGAAGATGGGTGATCAATGGGGGCGATTTTAGGGTTTAGGGTCGAGTTGGAGAAGATGAAATCGTTTGGGTTGGGTTTAAATAGGATGGGCTGGCGGCTGCCCAGAATTTAGGGTTTTAACACTAGTTAGTCGGTCAAAGAACAACCACTGACCGACTAGTTTGGCAACTAGTCGGTCGGTCGACCAACGCAGACCGACTAAGCGTAAACAGTAGCTACAGGTGAAAATTAGGATTTAGAATTAGTCGGTCCATGAACAAGTACTGACCGACTAGTTTAGCATCTAGTCGGTCGATGAACGTTCTTAGACCGACTAAAAGTAAACAGTATCTCAATTAAATTTTAAGATGAAGAGTTAGTCGGTCCAAGAAGCATTGCTGACCGACTAGTTTACAACCTAGTCGGTCAACCAACGTTCTTAGACCGACTAACGATAAACAGTAGCTTCAGATTAATTTAGAAAGCCAACTAGTCGGTCCAAGAAGGATTGCCGACCGACTGGATCGTCATCTAGTCGGTCGGTGGCCCTTCTTACACCGGCTAATAAGCACCAAAAGTTCCGATACGGAGCGCGGGGCCCCGGGATCGATTCCTAAGACTCCTAGGCTTGATCTAACAGTAAGATACGACCATTATGAAGTCCGTCACGAGTGACACACTTCGAAATCGACGATCCTAAGGAAGAAACGAGAAAATACGACGAATCGATCGAAATTGAAAACTACGGAGACGAAAACCACACATGAAGAGAAAATCCAACAAAACACACATTATTTTATATTAAATCCAGATACACGAAAAGCGGTCGTTACAATTAACTAGTTTAATGAAGCCATATTAAATCGATGTTACAAATATAAATAATTAGTATCCTTAAAGGATCATGAACCTGTGTCTAGCAGGTTTATGACTAGTGTTATGGATCACCTCAGCTTGACTGTGGATTGTGATCCTAGCCTAGCCAAACCCCCATGTCCGTGTTCCGCTAGACCACAAGGATGCAAATTATTATTATATGAAACCATCGATTACATCTAGTCTAATATATTTAAAATCGTTTTCAAGATTAGCCGTAGCCCTCCTTGTTTTGGAGTTTGGGAACTATAGGTTCCGTGTTGTAGTTGTTGAGCACACTCAAGCTATGGCATGGATACCTTATGGAAACCAACTTCTAATTACATGTGATGTAGTCTAGACTTAACCCAAACCGTCGTGTCGTGCATACACCGAGCGTCGGTGTAAGTTAGGCTAGACACAAAAGCAAGGGTCCGACTATACTAGTCATTATGATTTGGATGAGCACACTCATGATCATAAGTGGCTAGGGGTAAAAATCTATAGGGAGTCATATATGATATGATTGATGAAGAGTCATCTACCAATCACAGAGTCAAGTAATTTGTTGAGCATACTCAAGGTTGTGAGACTCAGGTGGTTGGATCCCTCTCCCACTAAATTCAATAAATAAATTCATTAAAAATTATGGCTTAAAATGATTTCTAAAATAGTAGGAGAATATATTTAGATAAAAACCATTCTACATATATTAAACGAATATATGCTAAACTAGTATAGGTCTATGTTTTACCGCTGGATTCCAAATCATAATATCCTTAGAGAATATGCTAAATGGTTAAGAAGAATGATTAAGGAATATCAACTCAAATTCAATCTGATAGACTATATTATGTTCTCACTGACAATGGCTTAAGGTTGATTATGTCCTTCTTAACACTGGCTTAAGGACAATGACTTCCTTGAAGCCTTAGATCCAGCACAATAAAAGAACGCTACTTAGCACTCGCCTCTATGAGCTATATGCTCCAGGGGTAGCTTGAACATACTGATGTTCAAAGCATCTAGGCAATTGACATACATGATGGATTTGAGCAGAGAAAAGACAACTTACGCACTTGTGCATCTAGGAGACTGAAGAACAAAGTCCAGGTGCCAGATGGTTGACAGGCGCCTGAAAAATGTATTTCAATCGACTATCACACAAGATGGATATGAGCTCAAAAATGATAAGTTACACAAATTGGCACACTATGTGACTGATGAAGAATGTTCAGGCGCCTGTTGGTTGACAGACGCCTGTCTTTTGTACTTCAGTCACCTGTATCAAAACTCAAGTATAGAGTCAAGGAATATTGACTTGAGCCTGTGTAGAACAGCCGTCTTTTGAAGGATGGTCAGGTGCCTGGTGAACACCAGTCGATTGTCATGCCTTCAACAGGCGCATGTTGGAAGTCCAGAAACTCCAATTGAGTTTCTGGCATGGGGAACCTATTGGATTTGGATTCTATGATGATCTAAGGGTTACTAAGATGGTTAATGCATATGCATGAATGAGTGACCATCTAATCAAGGCATTTACAAAGTCCTAGACTCAAAAAGAGAACAACAAGAATAAAATATTACATGGATTACAATTTGCTTCTCCTAGAGTCTAAGCCTTCAAGCTTGAGTAGCCTTGATTCTCCCCATCATCTTCAAAGCTTTGGCACATCTTCATAAGCTTCCTTTCATCAAGCTTTAAGCTGTGGCAATGCTCCACTTGATGTCCATCCTAGCACCAAGCTTTTAGTCTCCAAAATGCTATTCTTCAATTGTTAAACATGAGACTAAAACATTGAGAGTCATTAGCAACAACATAATGTTGTGATCATCATCAAACTATATTGGTCTAAAAGGCCACGACCTAACCTTCTCTCCCTTTTTAATGATGACACATATTATGTAAAAGATAAATAAATAAAGCACAATGCTAATGAGCTCCCCTACTTATATGCACCAATTGAAAATAAACAAACCAATAAAGCTTCAATTCAATTGTTACATCAATTGTGACATATAATAGGCAAGGATTGCATAAACTATGTAACGACCACTTTTCGTCGTACGTTGTTCGTGCACGAGCTTTTGGCCGTGCACGTGTTTGCTTTAGACTTTATTTGTTTGCGAACACTTTTGTGTGATATGCCGTTGTGAACGTCACTGAGAGTATTAAATAGTGGCACTATATTGGAACGACGTTCTCGAGTCGTTTTTCCACAATTTGATCTTACTCGATGAGACGTGACGATTCTCACTCTTGACGGGAGACGTTTCTATTTTTAGTTCCGTCGTCCGACGTCAAAACTGAGATCCGTCTTCTTAGTTAGCTCACATTCGTTTCCACGATCACCCCGATATTTATTTTATAATTTTTGGAGTTTATTTGACCACTTTTATAATTTTTACAAGCTTTATATTATTTTTAATAATTTATTTTTAAATTAATTTCGGCCAAATAAAATTTATTTGAGTTTAAAACGTTTTAAAGAATTTTTGAGCCAATTTCCAGCTCATTTGGACCAGGTCAAATCCTAGATTGGATTGGAGAAGTTTGAATTCAAATTTTAAATCTTTTTGAATTCTAATCCTATTAGATTTAGCCCTAGACCAAGTCAACCCACCTATACTATATAAGCAACCCCTAGCAAGTCCTATTTTCCAAAGAAATTAGCCCTAGCCGCGTCCAAAACCAAAATTGGACGTTGCGACGATTCGTCGCAACGTCGCAGCCGTCGCCTGTGCACAACCGGAGATTTTCGCCCCGTTCCCTCGGTCTGACCGAGGCCACCGCCCGCACCAAGCAACCCCGCACCCCGCTGCTGTCGCCACCCCGCTCCCCGCTCTGACCGAGGACATCTCTCGGTCTGACCGAGAGATTGCCCCGCCTCCGCTCCGCTCCGCAACGTTGCAACTGCAACGTTGCAACCCCCGCACCGACCAACGCTCCCGCCCGCACCGACCGAAGCGCTCCCCCGCATCGCCCGCTCCCCCGCTCCGTTGCAACCCCCGCAGCGCTGCAGCCCGCTTCCGCAGTGTCTGACCGAAGAAATCCCCCGCAGCGGCCGCTGTGACCGACGACCGCACCAACCCCAAGCGCTGCACCGGCCGTCCCCATGTGTCTGACCGAGCCGATTCCTCGCAGCGGCTAGTGTCTGACCGAGCGACGTTCGTCGCAACGTTGCAACTCTCGTAACGCTTGCCACCGTTGGCCCCCCAAGCTCTCCAGAAGTATTGTGGGTCCCCCAAAGGCCCCTAGGAGTACTGTGGGCCCCACCAAGGTGCTTGCACTTCGAGGATTCGTCGCGTACGATGTCGTCGCACGTCGTAGCCCGTCGTCGCACGTGCTAGCTTTGGAATCTGGAACCGTCGCCCGGGTTGATGCTCTGAACTTTCCAGCGAGGAAACTATATTGGAATCAGGACTTGGAGCGCGTTCTATTATTCCAACCCCCGGCGTCGCTACCCGACGCCGGTGTAGCTTTCGCGTCGTGTTGAGGTAACGTTTTGCACCCCTAGGACCCCCAACCCAATGCATGCTAATCAAGACTAAAATCGGTTTTTTCAAAGTATTTTAAATGTTTTAAATTCACTAATCAAGATTAATAATATGGACTTTAGGCCGGTGGACTTGTGCACGTAGGATAATTGTGATTTTGGACTCATTGGACGGTGTGCTCAGACGTCGTGCTTGCAGGCAAGTGAAACTTGCCAACTCTTGTGTAGGGCCATGTTTTTAGGCCACTTCCTTGCTTTTAGCGTAAAAGAGACTAGTCAGTGAAATGATAGCTGGCTAGACGCCTACTTGATCTAGTTTGACAACGAAACTAGATCCGTCACCTAATTGATCTAGCTTGACAACGAAGCTAGATCCAACTCTTTAAACTTGTCATTCATGCATGCTAAACTGTCACGTTTACTTTCCTTATCTGTACGCACTTTTAACTGCCATGCATTGCATCTTACATGTCATCCAAATTAATTGTTGCATCGTAGCACACGCTACAAAATACTTGTACAATCCGTGTTTCCGTGTTTCCGGCTAGGTGCACCCCTACGCCATACTTGTTTACACACTTCCTGGCTCGTGGTCCAGAAGCGGGCCTCATGTGTTGGCTAGAAACCAATGCCCGATACACGTGGAGGGGTAGGGATAAACGGTTACTTGAGCTTAGGAGTGGCCTGATCCGCCCTCTAGCCAAAAGACGGAATCTCTGTGCACGAGGTGCTTAATTTTCTTGTCTTGTACTTGTCTTGTGAATGTCATGCCATGCTCGTACTTTACTTCGTTTTACTTTACCTGTTGCACTCATTACTTTAACTGCCATGTCATTGCATCATGCTAGAACTTTTAGGTTGCTCTTACTTGTACTTTCAGTTTCACTTGCACAAGTCTTCCAGACTTGCTGACATGTGCCCCTTTCTCTTTGGGTGTCACATGTTAGACCCTGAGCCAGAGGTAGTTATAGCGGACGTGATGTGTTGCTGACGCTGAGTCTGAGTCCATGATTGCCCAGGAGGATTTTGGTGGACACCGGTGACCATTCTTTGAGTCTTGTTGAGCTTTATTTTGTTTTAGGCCTTTTGTTAGCTGTTGGTGCGTAGCACCGTTGTTTTGTAATTTGTACTTTTGTTGGCCATGTTTGGGCCTATAGTCTCTTTTCTTTTAGCCTGGTGGCTTTTCTGCGATGTTGGAAACTTATTTTATGGATATTCTGAGATATTTCTTTTGTCTCATTTAATTATTATTATCTTTGTTTCGTTAGCGTTGCAAGGACCTGCCGTTTTAAATTTGATCGACGCTTATCGGACTTGCAGCTTTGTAGCTTCAAGTCTGAGCGGACCTTCTCACGCTTCGCCTCCACGTTCTTGGGAAGCGGGGCGTGACAGGTTTTGTTGGTGGCCCATGCAGGTCCAATCTTGCAATTGCGAATTAACGGAACAACGATAATAACGGAATGTCCATTAAATAAATTGCAACATCCGAGTAATAAAGCCCTGAGTTTAGTCGTTTCCCTAGGTCACTAGGTGGTAAGAGACTTAGTTAGACGTCTGTGCTTGCTAGTTAGAGGCCTCTGATCGATAGTTAGACCCCCTTTCTGGCAATTGATTTAATCGTCGTAGGAGTTACCTTAGTGGTTCATGTCTACCCCTGACCATATTAGACTTCTAGATTTTCCTTCGGTCGTTCGCTTTTGGGTTCATCGATTTCGGACCAAGCTGAACGCATTTCCTCACCGTCTAACTTTTAGAAGTCATAGCGCCTAGTTCCTAATCTTTAGTTGGTCGACCGTAGGACTTTCCGTAGACCTTCCTGATTCATAACCTAGGCATATGAATGTTTTGATCACCTGACCAATTTCCTTGCCTCGATTCACGAGATCGCCCCATGACGATCGTCGTCAATTTTCAAACCTTTTCGTTACAATCTTGAATCTTCCAAAAGTATCTTTCGATTTCCTCTTTCCCTAGGTTTAAATTTGTTCAAAATCTTAATATACTTATACTTCATACTTCTTCATTGATTTAAATTTTTTTAAAATGTTTGTCGGAATTTTGAACTCTATCTTATAATATTTTTCCCAGCCTATGTTTTCGTACTCATGTCGTCTTTTCATATATTAATTTTATTCTGAACCGTACTTTTATTTTGCTCAGCTCGATTTATAATTTTCTCTCTTATTTATGCCATTTGAATAATACTTCGTGTTTACTTTTATTATACTTTTCAAGACACATGGAATTTCGGATTTCCGCAAGTTGGTTTTTGCTCGTCGTTCTCACTATTTCAGATTTTTGCAGAATTACTATTTTCATAACCCTTCCTGCTTTAGACCCTCCCTGATTTGATTTTAAAGATTTGCTATTCGAACTTGAAAATTCTTATGCTAAGTTACTACTATTTCCTTTCCGCTCACCATACACGTTTTAGAAAAAAATCTCTAAACCAAATTGAATTTCAACTATTTTTATAACCGTGCCAGACTTGTTGTGCTCGTGTATTAAGAACCTTGTGTAAATCAGTTTTACATTTTTGGCAAACCTTGGTTTTCTAAAAAGTAGTTTCAAATTGATTATCTTCAATTTTCCATAGCCCAAAGTTTTGAAAGCATTTAACCTGATTTTAAATTCTTCTGTTGCTTGATTCCATTCTTTGACTTTCAAAAACTTTTGGCAACATTTTATTAAATTACTGACTGATAGAATTTTCTAAACCATGTCCTTAATGTTCGCGTAAATGATTTTACTTCCTTTCAAAATGATTTTTAGAAACAATAGACCATTTTCTCTTATTAAGAATGTTCGACTCAAATTTACTTTGAACAACTTGTTTTATCGATTCCGAAATATTTCTTTTCAGACGAGGATTCTGATTTTGAAGAAAAACAGTTTTCAGATTTCACGTATTCTAGCTTGTGCTACTTACCCTATCTTCTTTTCTATATCCTATATAAGCATCACTATATCCTTTTCCTTCAACCTAAACATCACCATTGAGCCAATGTTCGTCCAACCAAGCTGTCTCCTTGCATTCGCCCTATCTGAACACGTGCTTATCGATCCTTCCCTCGTCACGCTTTCGACCTCCCTCTATTGCTTAGGTATTAGTGCCGTAAATGTCTATGTCCACCCTAAGTTTTTAGTAGGCCCTTGGACCCTGTGAGGTGTCGTAGTGCACGTGCCTAAGCTGGGTACGTGAGCTTGAATGAGAATTCCCATAGTATATTGGTGCTTGCCTATTGTGTGGTATATATATATATACTCGGAGTTATTCGTGATAGTATGAAGTTGTTGTGCGTTAGTAATTATAGATTTTTGTGTGGATAGCTATACTATACTAGGGATGCCGGTGTATATAAGAGCTAGCGTTGAAATATCTAATGGAATGTATGTAATTAGAGATACTTATAATGGTTGAAATAAAATGATTGGTAAAGCTAGGTATATGCTAGGTGTGATGATAATGTGTGAACTTATAGATAAGTAAGTAGGCCTATTGAGTGATCTATATATTATTACGTGTGAGTATGTGCTCGTAGGTGGATATATATAGTGTTTAGACGTAAGTAGTTATGTTTTGTTGCCTGAGTATATATGTGATATACATATAGTATTAGGGTTATAATTTTGATTGGTATTGTTGCTTTTACGGGATGTTGCATGCGTGCATACCGTGAGGTATACACGACTATTGCACATCTTAATTATGTACGTGTGGATGTGTTAGAATACTAATTATAGGTAGTAGGCTATGGTGTGAATATATATGTTACATGTGTGAGACTATACGATGAATACGTATGCATGTATTAGGGAGCGTATTATAATTATACGTATGTTGATGTCTATATTATTATTATTATGGTATATAGAATGATTGAACTACGTGAGTATTGCCTGACTGAATATTGAGTGTGATTGATTTATGGAATGTATATGGTTGTATGGTAGACGTATAAATATTGGAATGGTATTGGTATAAGTATGAATGCCGTGTTACGTATATAGAATATCCTGATATGTGTATTGAGTCTCACTCAAGCTTGAGTGAGTATACTCTAAGTATATTGAATGTATGATTGTAGTTTGAATATAGAAATGCTTGATGTATGTATGGTGATAGAAGTGTTTGTGCCTGGTTGTGCTACGCACATGATTGTGGGTCGCTACGCCAGTATATAGTTATAGGTGTTGGTCTTGTGATATAGCTAAATACTAAGGACTTGTTATGTGAACGTATGTGTACTAGCTGAAACTAGGTATGTATGTGTGCTAGTTATATAATGGTATGATTGGTGTATGTAAATGAAATGTTAGCGTGTATGGGTGTGCACCATGCACGGGTAAGTATGTGCTTAGTTATAGGTTTTGATGACTATGATATATGTGGCGTGTCGTAAATACAGTTATAGGACCGTACGTGATGTGAATACATGGTGAACTATTTGCATGTATTTGAATGACTATATATTGTGAAATTATAGTAGCGGTGAATGTATATTAGATATAGTGAACTTGACTTAATTATAGTATGGTGTGACTACATGTGGAAGTGTTTGGTGTTGAATGAATATTAGAGGGTAGTATACCCTTGATGTTTGTGCATAGGTAGCTACATATAGGTATAGCGATGATTGTATTGGCTAAGCGTGAAACTATCATTATATAAGTATCTGAAATATTGTTTTGTGATTAGGTAGGTAGTAGTTATATAAGGGATGCCTGCTTATATATATGATTGAAATACGTGTACGAGTCTGACTGACTATAATAGGTATAAGTGTATACGTACGTGAATGTATATATATAAGTGTTGGTAGTAATAATGTTCGACTACCTAGTGCATATATGAGCACTTGTAATGACTATACTTGGTTTGAATTATAATACGACTTGATTTGGGGTAGTTATTAGAGCGACTAGCTATATTAGAAAGTCCGAGGACGGACTTTATTCTAAGGTGGGGAGGATGTAACGACCACTTTTCGTCGTACGTTGTTCGTGCACGAGCTTTTGGCCGTGCACGTGTTTGCTTTAGACTTTATTTGTTTGCGAACACTTTTGTGTGATATGCCGTTGCGAACGTCACTGAGAGTATTAAATAGTGGCACTATATTGGAACGACGTTCTCGAGTCGTTTTTCCACAATTTGATCTTACTCGATGAGACGTGACGATTCTCACTCTTGACGGGAGACGTTTCTATTTTTAGTTCCGTCGTCCGACGTCAAAACTGAGATCCGTCTTCTTAGTTAGCTCACATTCGTTTCCACGATCACCCCGATATTTATTTTATAATTTTTGGAGTTTATTTGACCACTTTTATAATTTTTACAAGCTTTATATTATTTTTAATAATTTATTTTTAAATTAATTTCGGCCAAATAAAATTTATTTGAGTTTAAAACGTTTTAAAGAATTTTTGAGCCAATTTCCAGCTCATTTGGACCAGGTCAAATCCTAGATTGGATTGGAGAAGTTTGAATTCAAATTTTAAATCTTTTTGAATTCTAATCCTATTAGATTTAGCCCTAGACCAAGTCAACCCACCTATACTATATAAGCAACCCCTAGCAAGTCCTATTTTCCAAAGAAATTAGCCCTAGCCGTGTCCAAAACCAAAATTGGACGTTGCGACGATTCGTCGCAACGTCGCAGCCGTCGCCTGTGCACGACCGGAGATTTTCGCCCCGTTCCCTCGGTCTGACCGAGGCCACCGCCCGCACCAAGCAACCCCGCACCCCGCTGCTGTCGCCACCCCCGCTCCCCGCTCTGACCGAGGACATCTCTCGGTCTGACCGAGAGATTGCCCCGCCTCCGCTCCGCTCCGCAACGTTGCAACTACAACGTTGCAACCCCCGCACCGACCGACGCTCCCGCCCGCACCGACCAAAGCGCTCCCCCGCATCGCCCGCTCCCCCGCTCCGTTGCAACCCCCGCAGCGCTGCAGCCCGCTTCCGCAGTGTCTGACCGAAGAAATCCCCCGCAGCGGCCGCTGTGACCGACGACCGCACCAACCCCAAGCGCTGCACCGGCCGTCCCCATGTGTCTGACCGAGCCGATTCCTCGCAGCGGCTAGTGTCTGACCGAGCGACGTTCGTCGCAACGTTGCAACTCTCGTAACGCTTGCCACCGTTGGCCCCCCCAAGCTCTCCAGAAGTATTGTGGGTCCCCCAAAGGCCCCTAGGAGTACTGTGGGCCCCACCAAGGTGCTTGCTCTTCGAGGATTCGTCGCGTACGATGTCGTCGCACGTCGTAGCCCGTCGTCGCACGTGCTAGCTTTGGAATCTGGAACCGTCGCCCGGGTTGATGCTCTGAACTTTCCAGCGAGGAAACTATATTGGAATCAGGACTTGGAGCGCGTTCTATTATTCCAACCCCCGGCGTCGCTACCCGACGCCGGTGTAGCTTTCGCGTCGTGTTGAGGTAACGTTTTGCACCCCTAGGACCCCCAACCCAATGCATGCTAATCAAGACTAAAATCGGTATTTTCAAAGTATTTTAAATGTTTTAAATTCACTAATCAAGATTAATAATATAGACTTTAGGCCGGTGGACTTGTGCACGTAGGATAATTGTGATTTTGGACTCATTGGACGGTGTGCTCAGACGTCGTGCTTGCAGGCAAGTGAAACTTGCCAACTCTTGTGTAGGGCCATGTTTTTAGGCCACTTCCTTGCTTTTAGCGTAAAAGAGACTAGTCAGTGAAATGATAGCTGGCTAGACGCCTACTTGATCTAGTTTGACAACGAAACTAGATCCGTCACCTAATTGATCTAGCTTGACAACGAAGCTAGATCCAACTCTTTAAACTTGTCATTCATGCATGCTAAACTGTCACGTTTACTTTCCTTATCTGTACGCACTTTTAACTGCCATGCATTGCATCTTACATGTCATCCAAATTAATTGTTGCATCGTAGCACACGCTACAAAATACTTGTACAATCCGTGTTTCCGTGTTTCCGGCTAGGTGCACCCCTACGCCATACTTGTTTACACACTTCCTGGCTCGTGGTCCAGAAGCGGGCCTCATGTGTTGGCTAGAAACCAATGCCCGATACACGTGGAGGGGTAGGGATAAACGGTTACTTGAGCTTAGGAGTGGCCTGATCCGCCCTCTAGCCAAAAGACGGAATCTCTGTGCACGAGGTGCTTAATTTTCTTGTCTTGTACTTGTCTTGTGAATGTCATGCCATGCTCGTACTTTACTTCGTTTTACTTTACCTGTTGCACTCATTACTTTAACTGCCATGTCATTGCATCATGCTAGAACTTTTAGGTTGCTCTTACTTGTACTTTCAGTTTCACTTGCACAAGTCTTCCAGACTTGCTGACATGTGCCCCTTTCTCTTTGGGTGTCACATGTTAGACCCTGAGCCAGAGGTAGTTATAGCGGACGTGATGTGTTGCTGACGCTGAGTCTGAGTCCATGATTGCCCAGGAGGATTTTGGTGGACACCGGTGACCATTCTTTGAGTCTTGTTGAGCTTTATTTTGTTTTAGGCCTTTTGTTAGCTGTTGGTGCGTAGCACCGTTGTTTTGTAATTTGTACTTTTGTTGGCCATGTTTGGGCCTATAGTCTCTTTTCTTTTAGCCTGGTGGCTTTTCTGCGATGTTGGAAACTTATTTTATGGATATTCTGAGATATTTCTTTTGTCTCATTTAATTATTATTATCTTTGTTTCGTTAGCGTTGCAAGGACCTGCCGTTTTAAATTTGATCGACGCTTATCGGACTTGCAGCTTTGTAGCTTCAAGTCTGAGCGGACCTTCTCACGCTTCGCCTCCACGTTCTTGGGAAGCGGGGCGTGACAAACTATATCTCATATATCTCTCTCCCCATATATGATTTACATAATCCATATCTCTCTCCCCCTTGTCATTGTCAAAAAGGTGGACACAACATACAAGAAATAATTCTTGTCATTGATTCCCTTTAAAAATGTGACAAAAACCAAGAGATTAAGAGATGTTTGATACCTAAGTGTAAACTTAAGTGGGTATCAATCACTATCCCATGATCCTCCTAGATCATAGAAATGGTCAAAATGTTGACTCCTATGAACTAATAACAATTAAGAGATGCTTGATACCTAATTGTAAACTTAAGTGGGTATCAATCACTATCCCATGATCCTCCTAGATCATAGAAATGGTCAAAATGTTGACTCCTATGATCTAATAACAATTAATTGGAGCCATGAGCCTAAATTGTATTAATGCATTGATATAGAAAATCCAGCATCATTGATACAAATGACATTGCCAAGAGTAAATATAGCATATACAATGTTGGCAACATCAATGTGTTGAGTTTGAGACCACAATACCAAATATAGATAATGATCTCAAAAATAAACCAAAATGAGAGTTAAAATATGTTTTAAAATAATTTTAACATACATAACATACTAACTCCCCCATTGTCATACATATGGATCAACAAATTCTTGTATAACAATGAAATCCCCAAAGTCCCATTTTCACGAAAAAATAGTTTGAAAATATTTTCAAATTCATGAAAAATCACACACAATCAATGAGTATGCTAAGATATAGAAATATAAGCATAATACCCATGCAATATGCATATGTGTGAGAGACCTAAACATTAGGGAACCAAACCTAAGAGGAGTTTGATTTCCTAATATAATCACTTGAGGTGATCACATCCATAACTAAAGAATTGATATATCTATCCGTCTCTTACACACTAACCCTAGTGGGAATCCAAAGACTTAAGGATTTCCTAGGAAATGGTTTTCCCTTTGCAAGAGGGGTGGATGTGGCATGCATAGGTGTAGAAAGATGTTTCTTGGCATGCAACAAGTGATGGGCTTGCTTCTTTGCAAAAAAAAATGAAGAATTTTCATTTTCTCTCATCACCATGTGATTTACATGCTTCTTGTTAGTGTTATTGTTATACAAGAAAGCATGGTGATTCTTATTAGGTGCTTTAGCAATATGTCTTGCTTTTGCACCAAAAGAAGAAATAGAGGTGGGTTTGGGTACCACATTTTGAATATAACCCAATCATCCTCTATGATTTACCGAATGTTGTTTTTCCAACAAATCGTGGAGTGAATCCCTAGAATGCACAAAGATAATGAGCTTTTGGGATTTCTCTTCGCATTTCAACGTTAGTTGTTGAATGCGAGATTCTAAGCTAAGATTTTGAGCTACTAATTTTTCATTTGAAATGCTCAATTTCTTAACTTGATAGAGAAGTGTGTCTCTCTCACTAGTGTCACAAATATGCACAGCATTATTATTTACACTAGTAGATTCTAATTCATCCAACCTACTCTTAGCATCAACAAATTCTGCTTTTAATTTAGAGTAAGCTTTAATCAATTTACTTACCCCTTTGGAGAGCACTTCATTGCGATGTTCAAGCTCCTCATATGAAAGCTTTGGCTCCTCTTCATCTTCATCAACCTTATTTTCGCATTCCTCCTTGCTAGAGCTTTATGAATAATATCCATTTGCCATGAAGCACACTTCTTCATTGGAGTTAAGCCAAGCCGACACCTCTTCATCACTGAGATTCCTAATGCACTCTTCAACGATGTATTTGGACATGCCATTTGACTCCACAATACCATTGGTGGATGTGTGACGTTTGGAGTTATCGTTCGTACACATGTCCCCAATAGAAGAACGAGTGATCCGTTCCCCTGTGTATCATGGCCTTACCACTCGGTCCCCGATGGCCAGCATGGGATTCAGTATAGCAGCTCATGTTCGTTTGTGAGGTGTAAGAGATTCAATGATCTTCTCCACTCGATCCTATTAAGAAATCACCTTCACAAGTCCTTCCAAAGCATTCACGATATCCGTGAGCCTTGTGAACATTTCCGAGATGCTCTCTCCTTCCTGCATCTTAAACATTTTATATTTAGATCTAAACACACTTCATTTAGATTTCTTTACCTTTGAAGTCCCTTCATGAGTAATCTCCAAGGTATACCAAATCTCGTTGGCCAATTTGTGGATGATTGCTGAATGGAATGCGTTCATTGCCCTCGCATTGTATTTAATCAAATCCTTCTCCGCCTTTATCCTTGTAGCCGAAGGTGTAGTAGGCTTCACAAACAGAGACTCCGTGATGTCCCATAGTTCTTGACCCTCCAAGTAGATCATCATCTTAATCTTCCACCTTGGATAGTTCGCCCCGTTGAAGAGCAAGGGTCGAATGGTTGATAGACCTTCTTCTTGAGATGTAGATGAAGCATTGAATGGCATAGCTGTTTGAATGCTACAACCTTCCTCCGATACCAATTGTAAGGACCATCTACCTTGCAATACTAAACAACAGACACTAGAGGGGGGTGAATAGTGTAATGGCAATAATTGTGCAATTAAAAATTAAACTTGTAAATGCAGAATTATAAGTGCAAGAGAAGATTAATCTACACAATTAAGCAAACGCACACACAAACGATTTTACCCTGGTTCCCCAACTTGGGTAAATCAAGCACACCAAATATTCATTATTATCCTAAACAGTTAGTGAATACAATCTCTACACAAGGGATACCCTACACAATGTATTTTGTCCTACACAAGGACACACCAAACCCTACACAAGGGTTAGTCCTACACAAGGACGAAAAACCCACAAAGGGAGAAACTAACTCTCACAAAGAGAGTTAGGGTTTCAAGTAAAAGATGAAACAAATAGGCTCTTATATATGCCTTGATGAGATGAACTTACTCAATAATGAATGCAAGTTATGGAAGAGGATCTCCAAGTGTTGATATGTGCGTTGATTGTACTTGGAGGATTTCCCTGAGCTAGCTTCAATGCATGAAGAGGATTAAGGCTCAAATGAGGAAAATGAGAGAAACAGGGGTGACTTATTGATTCTCTAAGGTATTCAATGTTAACCAAGAGTTTTAATAGAACTAACCCATATCCTATATATAGGAAGCCAAGAAAACCCCTAAAACCCAAGAAAAAAGCCAAACAACAAAATCTGCAACGACTAGTTTTTGGCTGAAAACATCATGGACAGTCGCTTGTAAGAGAAGGAACAGGCACTTGATGTGATGGCTATAATAATCCCAACGGCTACAATCTGAGCCAGTACAGGTGACTGTAGAAGACTACACAGGTGCATGTACCACTGTGCAGGCGCCTGTAAAGGCTTCAGCAGGCATCTGCCACACATAATGGATGTGAGCTGAGAAATGACAACTTACGCACTTATGCATCTAGGCGACTGAAAAAAAAAGTCCAGGCGCCTCATGGTTGACAGGCACCTGAAAAATGTATTTCAGTCGACTGTCACACAAGATGGATAAGAGCTCAAAAATGATAAGTTACGCACATTAGCATACTAGGTGACTGATGAACAATGTTCAGGCCCATGTGGTTAACATGCACCTACCTTTTGTACTTCAGTCACGTGTACCAAAAATCAAGTATGGAGTCAAGAAATATTGACTTGAGCCTGTGAAGAATAGCCATTTGTTGAAGGATGGCCCGACGTCTGGTGAACACTAGTCAACTATCATGCCTTTTACATGCGCCTATTGGAAGTCCAGAAGATCCAATTGAGTTTCTGGCATGGGGAACCTATTGGATTTGGATTCTATGATGATCTTAACGTTCACTAAGATGGTTAATGCATATGCATGAATGAGTGACCATGTAATCAAGGCATTTACAAAGTCCTAGACTCAAAAAGAGAATAGCAAGAATAAAATATTATATAGATTTCAATTTGCTTCTCCTAGAGTCTAAGCCTTCAAGCTTGAGTAGCCTTGATTCTCCCCATCATCTTCCGAGCTTTGGCACCTCTTGATGAGTTTCCTTTCATCAAGCTCCAAGCTATGGCAATGCTCCACTTGATGTCCATCATAGCACCAAGATTTTAGTCTCCAAAATGTTATTTTTCAATTGTTAAACATGAGACTAAAACATTGAGAGTCATTAACAACAACATAATTTTATGATCATCATCAAAACTATATTGGTTTAAAAGGTCAATACCTAACATCAACTTCCACTTTCATTTTTCATCCTATACGAACTCCATATAAATAATTTGATAGTTTTTGAGAAGCATGTGAAGGCACTGATAACTTAAAAAATATGCACATCCTATTATATCAAGCATTTTCAGCAAAATAATTTTGCCAAAATTACCAATACAAACATTTACAAAACAAAAAATTAACATGTACAAGGCCACAAGCATATCCCCTTAATTTGCCAAAATTAACAATCTAAACATTTGCGATTAACATGTATAAGGCCACAAGTACTACTGTAATATAATTGGTTGTGCTTTTGATAATTAACAAAGTGAAGAACAAAGTTGCAAACATCACACCACCCTCACTTTTGATAATTTTCAACTACAATATACATGCTTCAGAAATTCCAAACACCCACAACAACATCATTCAACAAAAAAAATTCTGTGGATAACAACAACAAAATCAACACACACATAATCAATGATTCTCAATGAACCAATGATTGTTGGGAATAGAGAGATCCATGGCAAAAGTTGAGACATGCATGAATAGTAAATAACCAGCAAATCCTACTCCAAATTAAAAGGATAATGAGGATCCAAGACACAAACTAAGCATTAAGAACCAACTAGACACTACCCTATATTAAAATAAGTCTCATGTTGAATAAATTAATTGGTCATGTATCACTCACACAAAGGAAGAGGGGAAAAAGACTTAAGAGAGACCCAAAAATTTAAGACACATGAATCATTGATTTTTAGGGAGCAATATGTTCATGCAAAAGCTTACAAATTAAGACATGATACTTATTTTCAAACCCTAACTATGAAATTTAGAGCATGATCAAGGAAAATATGATGTCTTACCCTTCTTACCTGCTAAAATTCGAGAGGATTCCTCTCTGAGATTTGTTCGTAGGCAAGATCTTCAAGTTAGCAAAACCCCTAATTTCCCAAAACAAAGGAATTGTGGGGCTTTGTGGTTATTCCGAGAGGGCAAAATGTCGAGAGGGTGAAAGGCGAGTTAATCTCAAGGCTTTGGGGTGTTGACGACCAGGGAGAGCTCGGTTGTAGAAGAGAGGGAGAGGGTCGGCTACGATCGTAAGAGAATCAAGTTCTGAGTGAGAGTGAGAGCGAGAGGTCACGTGGTAGCGATGTAATTTTAAACTCTAATCCCATTATTTTTTTTGGAAAATTGGAATCGTTAATTTTGAATTACATATTCTAAAATACCAAAACACCAAATATTAGGGGATGTATATGAGAATAATGGGTAGCATATGACATATGAGGCTAAACTTAATATACGACTCCAAAACCCCGACCCATTTTTGCGCAACAAGGTTATGAAAATCCATGAGAAGCAACTGAATGAATTGTATGCGCCAATTGCCATTTAGCTAATAGTATGAGTATGAACTGGCGATCAAAACATATATGGATAGAACTTATAACCGGGTCTCGAAAAACAAGTAATTTTTTCTTCAAGAAAACAGTAGTAGCAGCTGCACCAGGAGCTGAATATGCAACAACAATCCAAGGACACATACACAGACGAAAACTAAGTTCAAAAAATGCACTTTAGCATACATAGGCCGATCGCCTTAGGGAATCAGGGATGGTCTCCATGCCCCTCTTTGGAATTGCCCAAGATATTTGGAATGAATTTATTTCTCTCAAGGTTGGCTTGCTTTGGTATCGGCGGAGCTAATCTCAGGCGAATTCTCTATGTTCATGGGGAGCCCGTTAATAATTTAGGTCCTATTTTCTGCGCATAATGGAAGGAGCTCGCTAATTTCCTTATTTGGATTGGAATTGATGAATGACCACTACCAATATTAGTCTTTATTAGTGTCTCGAATATAAATCTAAATGGGGCATGGCCAAGTGGTAAGGCATCGGGTTTTGGTCCCATTACATGGAGGTTCGAAACCTTCCGTCCCAAAACATCTCTATTAGAAATCTCATTATTATTTTTTGGAAAATCGGAATCGTTCATTTTGATCTACATATTCTAAAATTCCAAAACACCAAATATTGGGTGAACCAAATGGTTTATTTCATTCATATACCCTCTACAAATTTAACATCTTTGCATGAATAGAACTTTTGCGATTAGTGGATGAATGTGCAAAACCCCTTGGTTTCACCTGAAATGCGGTATTTTAGGGTTTTAAAATATGAACATCAAAATGAACAGTTTCGATCATCCTAAAAAATAACAAAGGATAGAGATTTGGAAGTCGCATATGAGGCTTAGCCTCTAGTGTCATATGATACATTTTATTCACACACACACACACACACACACTCTCTCTCTCTCTCTCTCTCTCTCTCTCTCTCTCTCTCTCTCTCTCTCTCTCCCCCCCCAAAGTTCTACTTGTTTGAAACCATTAAATTTGTGACGGATGGATGTATACGGAAAAACCCTTGGGTTCACCCGATATTTGGTGTTTGAGGGGGTTAGAACATGTAGATCAAAATGAATGATTTTGATCTTCCAAAAAAACGGCATGCGGAGTTTTGGAGGCATTTATGAGGCTTATCCATGTATGTCATATGATACACATTATTTTATATGTCTATGTGGTCATGTTTATGTGCGAAAATTTCAAATAGGATCATGGTGCGAAAAAGTATTTTAAAAAAAATTCATGTATTTATACCATACATAGCTATTATACAATTGAAAAGGCTGTCCCATTTGGCACCTTTGTCCTATGTGGCAATGTCACATCGCCACATGGGAAGCCACATAGGAACCTCCCCTCTCAAACCCAATTTCCACACAAAAAGAAATCCAAAATCTTACCCCAATTAAAAAAACATAATTTCAAATAACACCACAAACCCCATCTTTATCCCTTTTTACCCCAGACGATATCGACACACACACCCACAGTTCTCACACCTTTTCGGTTGCACGCGTGCATCGCATCCTGTTCGTGGGGGGTTTTTGGCACTGTGTGGTGTGTGCACGGGTTATTTCTTGTGTGTGTGTGTCGGTGTGCATTATCTTTATCCTTAACTTATGTGTGTTGAGAGGTAATTTTTATAATCTGTGCGTAATCTCAAGCAAGCATGATTCGAACAACAGAAACTTTTGTCAGTACAAAGATACATTATCAATGTGATGACATGACACTTAGAGCATGGTTAATTTGCTCCGTAGAGACACTCCAAGCAAATTGATAATTTCACTAGATTATTCTAACAAGCAACATGTATCCATCCTACTTATCATAATGGCCCTTTCTTAATAGTTTTTTTTACGGTAGAATAGTTTCTCCTATCACGATGTTATCAATGGATTAGGTGTCACTCTCTTTGTTCAAGAAGTATATCTCCGATTGAAAAATATATAATATTATTTTTGATTAATTATGTATGAACTAACAGATCTAGAACACAGCTACGAACACCATCATAGAACAGATCTAGATCTAAAATACATGGTTGAATCAAAGAGATCTAGATCTAGAACTTAGCAGTATGCACACATGCATATTTCGTGATCTGGGATGCTCTTAAGTCATCCTCAGTGCTTCACAACCTTTCTTCGGCCTTTAGGGGACCGTCCAACCCATTCCAAGGCTTTGGGCAGAGCGACCTAAATTATTGTATTCCTCCTTTGCGCTTGTGTTCTCATCGTATGGCTTGAACAAGCTCTTGCAGTGCGACATCAGATATTTGGTGCACCGTGGGAGGTGGTCCATTGTTGGTTTGGTTGCTAGCTTCGGACACATTAGCTCCATTAGGACTCTCAGAAGTGTTTCCGTCCATCTTTTGAATGTCACACCTGCATACATAGGAAAATGTCAGCTTCGTTGAGTATTATATATAGTACATCATGATCTTACTATACGGTTCACGATGTATTTTGCATGGACCTGCATGGGCCACCAAACTTATAACGACCCGCTTTTGGGGGGCCATTACTTATTTGATTATATTTTCGGGTCTGTAGATCACCAATGAAAACAATATATCTACGATGCAGAGATGTACAAAAATACTCAAACCAACGTACATTTTATTATTATAATCCATACTAAAAGAACATCACATAACAACACTCTCACACCGAATACATGAAATACTGAAAGGAAATACATATGAAAGTAGGTTCCATACACACAATTATAAGTCTAAAAGTCGGCATTCTTAAGGTCGAACTATGGCTCTACGAACTCAGGAGAACCTACGTCACCCTGTGCGTCGTCTGACGGTACCACGAAGATGGAACCATAGGTAGGTCACAACAATTCTAACAATAGAAATAGATTAGTGCAAAAGTATAGAACATGATATGGTAAAGAATTAAAGAAGATAATGCAAATGCAACAAGTAAGGTAAGAGCAAGCATGCATGCAAGTGCGATAAGCGATGTAAAAGGTGACTGTACAAGTGAAAAAAGTAACGTACAAGAGCAACAAATGTGTCATGGCATATGTGATATAGTAGTAACAACATTTTAACCAGCATACATTGTAGTAACAATAGTAAATAAGCATGTAAATGCAGTAGCAATAAAAAGGACAAGTAAGCAGTATTAAAACTAGAACTACATGACTCATATAGGAAAGTATATTGTGCGACCATTGAGCCCATCTCTTGCCACGGGGGTGCTCACTCGGGCGGATCTCACTTCACTTTAGGCGGTAGTTCATTTTAGACGGTCGGTACGGTACGATGCAATGTGTAGATGGACTCGCGGTCGCTTCCACACTTTCTTTAATATAAGTTACCCCAAAACCTAGTACAGTGCCAATTATCACAAGTATTCAATCTCAATAGGATAGTCCAGCATTATGTTGTCATTCAATCACTATTTTTCAATATGGTTTGTTAATCAGTCTCGGTGTTCCAATCTGTCATCTCGCACAACATTTTATGTGATGATTCAGCACGATATTTCATTGGAAATCAATGACTAGTATATTACTTGCATCAAGTGATGTGAATTTTTAAGCATGAGTAATCGTATAATAAGTGGATCAATATTACAAACATCAGGTCATGGTAGGCAAGGGTGAACAAGACAAGTGAGTTATCATGGTGATGAAAAGGTTGAAGTAACTTATTTAAATGTACTTATAATCAATGGTTGTAAACTGATGATAATTGGGATTCTAACATTGACCCATGCATACACTTCCACTCAGGTTTGGCCACGCAGGTCATTATCCCAGCAAGTAGGGTGATCAAAACTTTGGCGCAAACGATCCTAGACACAGGGTGGTACCAATATTAAGAATGCCAATATTCATATCTGTTTCATCGATTATATTAACAAACAGTAGAGTAGTTTCTTATTTAGGTCTCTACCACTATGACAGTTAAATCAGGACCACTGATTGACTTTATTAATGAAAACCAGTAAGTAAAGTAAAGCGGATGCTAAGAAATTTGAGGATAAAGACAAGTCCAACAACTATGATGTTGATCCCATGCTTTAAGCATGTGGTGTTTCCATTAGTACACAATTTACCCAAGTAGATGGTTGCGTGCTACAACTACCAAAGTTGAAAGTTGTCAATGTCATTTGCTCAAGTTAATAGTCGTTCTGAGATTATAAGTTTAGTTTCATATTTAATTAGGTCTCTAGTCGTTGTTCAAGTCAATAGCCGTTATGAGGCTATATGTGATGTCCTAAGTTCATACTAGTACACTTGCTTAACTTCTAAAACTAGAATTAGAGTGACTTACTGGTTTGAGGATCATTGAGATACGCCGGGGCTAGACCTAGGGGTGGTCGTGCTCAAGAAACGATACCTGCAAACATAAGAAGTCACTGGTTAAGAGTTATATTATTTCTATCTATTTATCGTACTCGGTTGTATTTTTATTATAGCTTGAAACCCATCAAAATACATATTAATAATTTTTAGATAGGCTAGATGTGGGGTAAATAATTTTATCCATGAAGAAAAGATTTTTCTGAAGCTCATATGTATTTTTTATAATTATTAAAATATTAAAATCAATTAAAAACTAATTTTCTAAATTATAAAACACATATCTTAAATGGTCAATGATTTATTCAGAGTGAACGACACGTCGAAAATCTTCAAATAAGCTGTCAAAACGAATGTCTCGTTTAGTACTACAACATATAAATTTTTCATATATCAGTTTTCGTGAAAAGTTTAAGATATTAATTTTTAAATGAAAATATCATAATTAGATTTAAACTTTAAAAATTTACTGAGGAAAATACACTCGCATGATCGTGATGAAATTAGTGTCAGTGCGTCCGGGACGTCATGCTCGGTTTCTTGGACCTTGTCTGGTATTTTTCTAAGGCATATAGTATTTATTATGAATTTTAAGCTAATTAACCCTTTAATATAATAAATATGTGTCACGCACCGCTTCCCAAAACGACGGAAGCGAAACGTGACTAAGGCCCGCTTAGGCAGGAGCTGTGAAGCTCGAACCCAATAAGCGACTGTAGGGATACCATTTAAACTTTCAGGCTCTTGCATTTATAAAATTCGGAACAACAGAAAGTACAGAAAGAAAGTTGCATTCATTAATAAAAAGAGATAATATCCAGCGAGTACAAAAGTCTAAAAAAAGAAGCCTAAGCATGGCAACAAACTACCGAAAGAGAGCAAACTAAAAGTAATAACCTCTGAAAGGCAGAGACGAAGAAGACCTCTAGGTCTGGTTCTCGTCCAAGCACGTACTCTGGGTCGACGTCCTCGGGCTCCACGTACTCCGGTAAGTCTACCTCGTCCACGATCTCCGGCTCGACACCTGACGTACAGAACCCAAAAGAAAAGGAACTGTACATCAGGTAAAGTCTACAAAAAGAGGGTTAGACTCTACTGCAAGTGTACTATAATTTAAAGCAACGATTTACTGGTTGATTAACATGCTGGGGTTATAACATGGCAGTTGAAGAAAGTAAACGGTGCAGGAAAAGTAAACACGACAAGCAATAGCCGTAGCGTGTGCTACCGACTACGGGACTAACCTAAGCGGGTCAAGATGAGACAAGACAAGACAATACAAGACACGTGTGACTCGAAGAGTTCACGCCTTACGGTTCACAGGGGATCAGACCCTCTCCCCATGCGCACGCTTAACCCTACTCCAAACCCAAGTGCACAAGACAAGACATGACAAGGGATCACTCACTTAGTCGGTGAGTGCCCTATTCACCCGCAGGCTAATCCATTTCCAATCATGACAAGGGATCACTCTCTTTCCAGGTTGGAAAGTGCCCTATTCACCCGCAGGCTTATCCGTTTCCAATCATGACAAGGGATCACTCTCTTTCTAGCTTGGAGAGTGCCCTATTCGCCCGCAGGCTTATGCAATACGTAACATGACATGACTAGATGAGAGTTACATGACAAGTAAGAAAAAATTCTTCTAGGGGGTCCACACACGCACACACACATGAAAACCTTAAGGTGTCAGTTGTTGTTGTTACGCTTAGACTTCGTCGTCAAGTCTAAGCGGTCAAGGAGTGTCCCGGACGCTATCATTTCACGTCCGGTTCTCTTTGTTTACATTTTAACAGTTCTAAAAGTCTAAGGCCTAACACGGCCGAAGGTAGAAGTGAGTACACTTGCCTGCGGTGGCGAGTGCGTCGTCTGTCTGGAGCGTTCCGTCGAAACGTCGCGTCGGCGATGGTCCGTCTGAAACAGTATCACGACGATGTCAGATCGTGCTTTTTGGTCAAACCTATTATGGTTTGTTTCTAAATTTGGTGGGACTAACCTATCAGTCAAAAAGTCACGTTTTTTATGTTTGTTCAGTCTAGATCAACGTCTACCCTATGTGCACAGAAAATTAGTCCGTTCGTCGATCTTTCCTACAGTGGACAACGTTTTACAGATGCTGAAATTAAATTTAGTTCGTGTTGACCAATTTTAGATTTGGGTTTGATGAGTTACAGTGTGGGTTTTACTACTCGTTAGGGAAACCAACCTTGTGACGTCGTCCAACAAGCGGAAGTCGAGTCTGAACGGCGAAGCGTCGGCGTCGTCTGGAACTCCTCGGCCGCAGGTAGCGCAGCGAGGTACCTCTGGACAGTGGGGTGGTGACACAAAATCAGCGAGCTAACAGCGATCCTCCTCCCGTCGTGAGTAGCGCAATGGATCTTCACGATAACGGCGACGTCGGCTAAAAACACATGCGTGTGGCAATGCGCGTGAACTTCGAGAGTCCAAGAGAGCTGTCAGGAGATGAAGTAGGACCAGAGAAAGATGCTTGGCCTGGTGCGTGGCCGACGGCATGAGTGTACAGTGGTGGGTGGCCGTGAGAGGCCGGGGAGGACAGATTCGCACAACGCTCGTTGTCGCGTGTCTCAGCGGAATTCCAGCAATGATCAGCGACAACGGGAAGTTGCAAAAGGCAAAGGACTTCAAGATGAAGCCAACGGCAGTGGAGTTGTCACTGGGGGTGGTCGGAGGTGATCGTGCGTGGGCATCGAAGTTCAGCGCACAGATCTATCAAAAACAGCAGCTGGGCTTGGTTTCGATGGATTTTTCCAGAGCTACAGGTGGGATATAAGTATGAGAGAAATTGCAGTTGGTAGGGGGTTTTGATACGAGTCCAACGGTGGTAGGGTGGTCATCATAGGTGGCTGGATGGCCGGTGGACGCGAGTTTTCCCGGCGGTGGCGCAGATCTGTAAAACTGTTGTTAAGTCAAGTTCGGGAGATGTTTCGAGGAGGTAGAGATGAGAAAAGAGGGTAAGGGAGTTGGAGATAATTGGGGGGTCAAAGCAGAGTTCGACGGTGGTGGATTTTGCCAGAGGGGGTCGCCGGAGCGGTGGCGGCAGCCGCTTTTCCAACGGGCGCATAGATCTGGGCAATGGCAGTTTTTAGAGAGTATTGATGGGGTTTCAAGGGGTTTTGAGTGGTGTTGAGGTAGGGAGAAGAGAGAGGAGGGTCGAGGAAGAAGGAGGGGGTCAAATGGTGGCTGGCGACGGCCATGGTGGCCAAAAAATGGTGGAGGCCGTCAGTTATAGGTAAGGCTGTAACAACTTTCAGCCATGGGGGTTTCTTGATGTTTTTAATGGAGAGGGAGAAGAGGGAGAAGAGGGAGAAGGAGATGATGTTGGGGAGGAGATGGCCGGTGCTTGGGGTGGCCGAAGGTGACTTGCCAGTGGCGAGGAGGGGAGCACGAAGAAGAAGGAGGCGGCCATATGGGTTGGTTGCATGAAAAGCTAGGGTAGGGGGTGAGTTTGCATGATATAAGGAGAGTTTGCTAAAATGTTATGAAATGGGGTGTACTTAAGGATGACTAAGAGAGAGGGTGAGAGAGAGGGGTGTGCAAGGAGGGAAAAAGGAAGGTGTGAGTAGCAATGAAATCCCACATTTATGATACGTAGGGATCTCATTAAGATTTGATTAATTTTGAAATTTCAAAAAGATTAAAGGCTAATTAACGGTTGAAAATTGATTAGGGGATAACTTCCACTACGGGCATCGGAAAAATAATCCGAAAATACCGGGACGATCTTGGAGACGAGAAGTACGGGGTTACGGTATCTGGCCACGTGCTACACCTACCAAAAATTACTGTAAAATCGGGAATTGAGTATTGGTGCCAAAAGACCAAAACGCCCTTCCATTCAAAGCTGTTTTGCGAGAAAACAAGCCGTGAAATGACGTTTTCAAAAATTTCCATAAAATTCTACACTTCCATACAGTCACAATGGCATATCACATCGTATATATCGAAACCAAGAAAGAGTCAAACAAAATACGTGCACGAATAAGTACGTGCACGTAGAAACTCATAAGGTCGGAAATCGGCCATTACATTCTACCCACCTTAGAAATGATTCCGTCCTCAGAATCACTTATACTAATAGTAATAATATCTATATACACTTATGCCCACAACTCTCATATCTACACATAATGATCGCTAATCCTATAACCTCAAACATCGTTCCTCAAATAATCCATCATAACTCGTCTCTCCACTGGGTATCGTTACAACTAGAACCACATCTTGGCACCTGACTATAGATCCACATTACTGTCTACAAGCTAATAATCGTCTCGTCCTTAATATATTCTCCTTCATATCGGCTCATAAACATATTCTCCTTAATCAACGAACCATCGAACCACAGCTATCCTTACCCATATTATCAAATCTCCTAATCTTATTAAAATCCATCTTCCTAACATCCCATCTGTCTCAACATGTTGCATCATTTCCATTGTCTTCTCACGTCAAATCAATAATAAAGTCTTAATGTTTTAAATGTTCTACTCATTCTCGTGACCACTCTAAATGATACTATACTCCGTAGCTACTCCTATCTACCACTCGTCCAAGTTTCAAGTCTGATAAGTTCTCATCTCCCCGCATATAATTTCATCCGTCCGGAATTCTCCATTGAGTCCGTCACACATCGGTATTATAAATAAGTCTTGGACACCTCATTCTTTTCATCCAAAGAAATCTAATCTAATATCCTTATGTTCAAAATCAACCAATCATCGCTACGACATATCTCATTTAACCCTATGCCTACCCGCAAACATAACCCTATAACAATAATAACCAGTTCTAATACTATAACAACAATGAAAATAACACTTCAAAGAGGGAAGAAGAGGAAATAAATTTTAAGGCCAAAGACATGTTTAAAAAATAACATGTGGGAAAACGTGTGGAGTTGTTATAGTGGATGAGGAAAGATAGGTGATTTGTGATCTTGTGAGCTAGTTTCAAAAACTTGAAAGATTTGGTTTAAAAGAAAACAAAAGTTTTGATACAATCACATGCAGCCAAGATAAGCTATTCAATAATACGAAAGACTAAGTCTAAGGAGTTGCCTGCTATGACACCATCCATACCTATATGAATACCATCATTCAGACCACTCCATATGTATATCACGGACCACACTGAGTATACATACACGACACAAGAGACAATCACTAATATCCTAAAGGTAGCACACTCGTACCGGTTCACATGCTCTACCTACAAACATACACCACGACGACATTACAAAACCAAGGGCCCACTACTAAACTAGAGTTGACACATGCAACTACAAACACTATTGTCTACATGAAAGAAAGGAACCGAAACCAAAAGCGAAACGAAACAAGATCGGAAAGGACGAGTCTAGATAAGGTGAGGATAAGGAGATAACTGGTTGGATGGAACTAAGATATTGCTCAAAATATTGAAATAAATATAAAAAAAGGATCACGGGTAAAATACGGTATCATATATTTTCATACTTATAAAAATTATGTAGAAAAAGTGAGCAGATGGTAGAAAATTTCATCTCGGAAAAAGAGTTAGACGGAGAAATAAAGAGTAGGGTGAGGTAGTAATTTGTTTTGCGAATAAAAATAAGTTTAAACAAAGATGTTTTTTTTGAAATATGAGCACGATGAACATAGAACTGATATATATATATATATATATATATATATATATATATATATATATATATATTAACGTTCTCTTTAGTTTAGAAAGTTTCTAAAAGTACGTACGGTAAGGAGTTAAAAATAAATTTCGTAGTTTTTAGAAAAAGCGATACATTGAATTTTCAAAATGATAACAAAGTTTTAAAACTGAAATACGAAAGATACCGGTTTAGAAAATAGTTACGAGATAGTAACAAAAAATTTCGACCAAGAAGGTTTCAAAATCAGTGAAAGAATTTTAACTCAGCCTAAAGTAAGAAATTTAAATATTTAATAAGGTTTTTCAAAGGAGTTAAACTGAGCGAAGAATTTAATAATAAATTTCAAAAATACTTTTAAATGAAGCAGGATTTGCAATTTGAGAGATTCGAAGAATTATCGATAATTGTCATGAAGCGATCTCGTGAATCGAGGGCAAGGAAAAATGATCGCATGATGGATACACCTAGGATATGATTCATGAACGCTACGATGGAAATCTATGGCTGATAACACAGAAGTGTAATGATTGGAAAGATGCTAGAAATCTGAGATTCCTAATTATCGGGTCGTCTAAAGATCAGGAGAACTCAACACTAAGTCTTCCTAATGAACTAGACTGTAATAAAGAGATCTCAGGGAGGGTCCTAAGAGAAACAAGATTAAGTTCTGCTGGGCCAGAAGTCGATGGACCCGAGCGAACGACTAACAGAAGGACTCTAGAAATCTAACATGGTCAGAGCCACGTGAGGGGCTACTAAGGTATCCTAAGACGAGTATAGCTAAATCTTAACCAAGGCGCCTAAATATCAAACTGGGACGTCTACCTAAGTCTTCCTACCATGTAAGACTGGGAAAACCTAATTTAGACTTGTACATGTATATTAAATGAATGCGATACTCTTATTGTTCCAAACTGTTGCATGACCTGCATGGGCCACCACTAAAAACTGTCACACCCCGCTTCCCAAAACGACGGAAACGAAACGTGACTAAGGCCCGCTTAGGCCGGAGCTGTGAAGCTCGGACCCAAAAGCGTCTGTAGGGATACCATTTAAAATTTTCAGGCTCTTGCATTTATAAAATTCGGAACAACAGAAAGTACAGAAAGAATGTTGCATTCATTAATAAAAAGAGATAATATCCAGCGAGTACAAAAGTCTAAAAAGAGAAGCCTAAGCATGGCAACAAACTACCGAAAGAGAGCAAACTAAAAGTAGTAACCTTTGAAAGGCAGAGATGGAGAAGACCTCTAGGTCTGGTCCTCGTCCACGCACATAATCTGGGTCGACGTCCATGGGCTCCACGTACTCCGGTAAGTCTGCCTCGTCCACAATCTCTGGCTCGACACCTGACGTACAGAACCCAAGAGAAAAGGAACTGTACGTCAGGTAAAGTCTACAAAAGAGGGTGAGACTCTACTGCAAGTGTACTATAATTTAAAGCAACAATTTACTGGTTGATTAACATGATGGGGTTATAACATAGCAGTTAAAGAAAGTAAACGGTGCAGAAAAAGTAAACATGACAAGCAGTAGCCGTAGCGTATGCTACCGACTACGGGACTAACCTAAGCGGGTCAAGACGAGACAAGACAAGACAAGACACGTGTGACTCGAAGGGTTCACTGCTTACGGTTCGAGGGGGATCAGACCCTCTCCCCGTGCGCATGCTCAACCCTATCCCAAACCTAAGTGCATAAGATAAGACATGACAAGGGATCACTCACTTACTCGGTGAGTGCCTTATTCCCCGCAGGCTTATGTTTCGTGACAAGGGTCCACTCTCCTAGCTTGGAGAGTGCCCTATTCGCCTGCAGGCTTATCTGTTTCCAATCATGACAAGGGATCACTCTCTTTCCAGGTTGGTGAGTGCCCAATTCGCCCACAGGCTTATCCGTTTCCAATCATGACAAGGGATCACTCTCTTTCCAGGTTGGAGAGTGCCCTATTCGCCCGCAGGCATATGTAATACGTGACATGACAAGACTGGATGAGCGTTACATTACAAGTAAGGAAAAATTCTTCTAGGGGGTCCACACGCACGCACACACAGGAAAACTCTAAGGTATCAGTTGTTGTTGTTGCGCTTAGACTTCGTCGTCAAGTCTAAGCTGTCAAGGGGTGTCCCGGACGCTATCATTTCACGTCTGATTCTCTTTGTTTATATTTTAACAGTTCTAAAAGTCTAAGGCCTAACATGGCCGAAGGTACAAGTGAGTACATTTGCCTGCCGTGGCGAGTGCGTCGTCTGTCCGGAGCGTTCCGTCAAAACGTCGCGTCGGCGATGGTCCGTCTAAAACAGTATCACGGCGATGTCAGATCGTGATTTTTGGTCAAACCTATTATGGTTTGTTTCTAAATTTGGCGGGACTAACTTATCAGTTAAAAAGTCACATTTTTGATGTTTGTTCAGTCTAGATCGATGTCTACCCTATGTGCACAGAAAATTAGTCCGTTCGTCGATCTTTCCTACAGTGGACAACGTTTTACAGATGCTGAAATTAACTTTAGTTCGTGTTGACCAATTTTAGATTAGGGTTTGATGAGTTACAGTGTTGGTTTTACTACTCGTTAGGGAAACCAACCTCGTGACGTCGTCCAACAAGCGGAAGTCGGGTCTGAACGGCGAAGCATCGGCGTCTTCTGAAACTCCTCGGCCACAGGTAAAGCAGCGAGGTACCTCTGGACAGTGGGGTGGTGGCATGAAATCAGCGAGCTTACATCGATCCTCCTCCCGTTGCGAGTAGCGCAACGGATCTTCACGATAACGGCGACGTCGACTAAAAACATGTGCGTGTGGAAACACACGTGAACTTCGAGAGTCCAAGAGAGCTGTCAGGAGATGAAGTAGGACCAGAGGAAGATGCCCGGCCTGGTGGGTGGCCGACGGCGTGAGCGTACGGTGGTGGGTGGCCGTGAGAGGCCGGGGAGGACAGATTCGCACAACGCTCGTTGTCGCGCATCTCAGTGGAATTTCAGCGATGATCAATGACAACGGGAAGTTGCAAAAGGCAAAGGACTTCAAGATGAAGCCAACAACAGTGGAGTTGTCGCTGGGGGTGGTCGGAGGTGATCGTGCGCGGGCGTCGAAGTTCAGCGCACAGATCTGTCAAAAACAGCAGCTGAGCTTGGTTTCGACGGATTTTCCAGGAGCTACAGGTGGGATATGAGCATGAGAAAAATTGCAGTTGGTAGGGGGTTTTGATCGGAGTCCAACGGTGGTAGGGTGGTCATTGTAGGTGGCCGGATGGCCGGTGGACGTGAGTTTTCCCGGCGGTGGCGCAGATCTGTAAAACTGTCGTTAAGTCGAGTTCGGGAGATGTTTCGAGAAGGTAGAGATGAGGAAAGAGGGTAAGGGGAGTTGGAGATGCTTGGGGGTCAAAGGAGAGTTTAACGGTGGCAGAGTTCGCCGGAGGGGGTCACCGGAGCGGCGGCGGTAGCCGTTTTTCCGGCGGGCGCACAGATCTGGGTAATGGCAGTTTTTAGAAAGTATTAATGGGGTTTCAATGGGTTTTAAGTGGTGTTGAGGTAGGGAGAAGAGAGAGGAGGGTCGAGGAAGAAGGAGGGGGTCGAAGGGTGGCCGGCGGCGGCCATGGTGGCCGGAAAATGGTGGAGGCCGTCGGTTATAGGCAAGGCTGTCACAACTTTCAGCCATGGGGGTTTCTTGATGTTTTTAATGAAGAGGGAGAAGAGGGAGAGTGAGATGATGTTGGGGAGGAGATGGCCGGTGCTTGGGGTGGCCGGAGATGCCTCGCCGGCGGCGAGGAGGGGCGCACGAAGAAGAAGGCGGTGGCCATATTGGTTGGTTGCGTGAAAGTTGTGACATAAGGGGAGTTTGCTAAAATGTTATGAAATGGGGTGTACTTAAGGATGACTAGGAGAGAGGGTGTGAGAGAGGGGTGTGCAAAGAGGGGAAAAGGAAGGTGTGAGTAGCAATGAAATCCCACATTCATGATTCGTAGGGATCTCATTAAGATTTGATTAATTTTGAAATTTCAAAAAGATTAAAGGCTAATTAACGGTTGAAAATTGATTAGGGGATAACTTCCACTACGGGCATCGGAAAAATAATTCGAAAATACCGGGACGATCGTGGAGACGAGAAGTATGGGGCTACGGGGTCTGGCCACGTGCTACACCTACCAAAAATTACTGTAAAATCGGGAATTGAGTATTGGTACCAAAAGACCAAAACAACCTTCCATTCAAAGCTGTTTTACGCGAAAACGAGCCGTGAAATGACGTTCCCAAAAATTTCCATTAAATTCTACACTTCCATACGGTCACAACGGCATATCACATCGTATATACCGAAACCAAGAAATAGTCAAATAAAATACGTGCACGAAAAAGTACATGCACGTAGAAACTCATTAGGTCGAAAAGCGGCCGTTACAATATGCGTATATACGTATGTACACACATACGTATTCAATAAGTATATACCTTATAATTATACACTCCATCTTATTCTCTTCTCTCTTTCGATATCGTGCACGGCAGCAACAACGGGGGACAGCCACTAGGGGCGGCAGCGGTCAGGGGATGCAGGCGGCGTCGATGCAGGTGGGCCGACGGAGTGGGTGGCGACGACGGAGCAACACACAGAGGTGTCTGAGGGGATGTCATGGGGAGAAAATGGGGTGGGGGCTCCTGCTGTGCTCGGTGATGGCGGGGAGTCCGACTGGGCCTTGCCGGCGGTCGGTGGAGGCGCATGGAAAGCAGAGGCGGCATCTGAGTGAGGTGGCAGAGATGAAGCAGCGGCGATGGCTCGATGGCTCCGTGGGGACGGGTCGAGGCTAATGGGACTGCTGCGGGCTTGAATGTGAGAGGGGTGTGCTCGGAGGGGTTGTGTGGCAGTGAGGAGAGGCGGCGGCGTGGCTTTGTGGCGAAGTGCGGCGGTGGCTCCAACGAGCTATGGTGGCAGAGTTGAGGGCGGAGCTCCGATGGTGTGAGGGCGAGGGGAGGGCAGCAGCAAGGCAGTTGGGTCTCGAGCTGGAGGGGCTCTTGGCGTGGCTTTAGGCCACGATGGAGGGCGAAAGCAAGGCAGAGTAGCTGGAGAGAGGGTCGTCGTCAGAGGGAGATGGGGGAGGAGCTGGTGGTGGTCGCTTCTCCGGCGAGGTGAGGAGTGAAGAGGGGGAGGTTGAGTGAAGTAGGAGGAGGAAGAAGACATTTGGGGTTTTTTTGAATGAGATGATTAGTGGAGGGATTAGGGGGTATTTATAGGGTTAATGGGTTCATGAACCCACTATTAGCCATTAATATGGTGGTTAGAACTCTTTGACTAAGATTAGAAAAAAATATTAAAACATGGAAACGTGTTAAGCATTTTGTGGGTTAAAGTAATTAGTAAATGGATTAAAGTAATTAGTAACTTGGTTAAAGTAATTAGTAATTAACTACTATATGATTATATTGAAATATCATCTTTTTGTACAAATGACTCCGAAAAATTACGAAAAATAGCCACGGATTCTTATCGTTACGAGGATCATGAATATGAAGTCAAACTTAAGGTTTGAGTGACAAAAAAATTAGAAAAAAATTCACTTACTCATTTTGAACTTGTTTAGTACCATCATGAATACAGAAATCCATGTACGTTGAAACCAGGCCGTTACAACATGAGTTTAGTGCCCATTACTTACCACAACAAAATGGTATAGCTGAACGTAAGAACAAAACATTGAAGGAAATGATGAATTATGCTTTTGAGTTCAGGTATGTTTGACGACATGTGGGGGGAAGCTATTCTTTCAGCTACATTTTCTTAACCGTGTACCCTATAAGAAACTAGATAAGACACTTTATGAGATGTGGAAAGGATATACTCCCAACCTGAATTTTCTTAGAGTGTGGGAGTGTTTGGCCAAGGTAGGTCTACCTGACTTTAAGAAGTCTAACATTAGACCTAAGACCTATGATACTGTGTTCATTGATTATTCATAATAGTGATGCTTATAGATTCATGTCTTTATAAGATCACTCTATTTCTGAGTCTAGAGATGCAGAATTTTTTAAGCATGTTTATCCTTTAAAAAGGAATCCATGTCTCTATGCCTACCGATGTTTCTATGCACACGTCTTCAACGTTATATGATGATGTGCATACAAATAGTTCTACTTTTACTAGTACTATTATTGTTGAACCTAGGAGTAAGAGGTAAACTTGGGAATTGACTAAGTTACCTAAAGGTAGTAGACCCATTAGTAGTAAATGGTTCTTCAAGAAAAAGATGAGACTTGATGGTTCAATAGAAAAGTTCAAAGCTAGACTAGTGATTAGGGGTTTTACCCAAAAGAAAGGCTTAGACTATTTTGTAACTTATTCTCCAGTGACCAAGATTGCTACTATAAGGACTCTAATTGCCTTGGCTACGCTTTATGAGTTAGTTGTACATCAAATGGATGTCAAAACAGCCTTTTTAAATGGTGACCTAGATGAAGAAATCTACATATCCCAACCCGAGGGGTTTGTGATTGTTGGTCAAGAGAATAAGGTATGCAAGATTAGAAAATCTGTATATGGTCTAAAGCAAGTAGCTAAGCAATGGCATGAGAAGTTTAATAGCACTTTAGTGAGGAAAGGCTATATTGTGAATACCTCTAACTCTGGTGTTTATTCTAAACTAACAGGATTAGATTGTGTGATTATATGCCTATATGTAGATGACATGTTGATTTTTGGGAACAATATGGACGTTGTTAATGACACAAAAAATTTCTTGTCATCTCAGTTTGAGATGAAAGACCTAGGAGAAGCTGATGGTATTTTAGGAGTTAGAGTTATTAGAAACTCCAGTGGCATCTCCTTGTGTCAATCTCATTAAGTGGAAAAGGTGATGAAAAAGTTCAACTGTTTTGATGTTGTGCCTACTAGAACTCCCTATGACCCTAGCATACATTTGAAAAAGAATTTGGGCAAGAGTGTTTCCTAATCTGAATATGCTAAAATCATAGGAAGTGTGATGTTCCACATGAACTGCACTCGACCTGATATAGCCTATGCGGTTAGTAGGCTACGTCATTATACTCATAGCCCTAGTAACGAACATTGGAATGCTCTTCATCCTTTGCTAAAATACCTGAAAGGAACTATTGACTGGTGATTGCATTTTAGCAGATTTCCTGTTGTTTTAGAAGGATTTTGTGATGGAAATTAGGTTTCAAGTAATGATGAAATAAGTTCAAATAGTGGTTTTGTTTTTTACTTTGGGTGGAGGCGATATATCATGGAAGTCTTCAAAACAGACATGTATAGCACGATCCACCATAGAATCTGAATTCATTACTCTTGAGTTGGCATGGCAAGAAGATGAATGGTTAAGGAACTTGTTAGCATACATGCCATTGTGGGGGAAAACTGTGTCAGTTTCCCTTCATTGTGATTCTCAAGTAGCCACAATGTCTACAACAGGAAGAAAAGACACATACGTATCAAGCACGGTATGATTAAACAACTCCTGAAAAATGGAGTAATTTCTTTGGAATATGTGAGGTCCGAAAGAAATCTTGCAGATCCACTAACCAAGGGGTTACCAAGGAAAGTGGTTCTTGAATCGTCGAGGGGGACGTGGCTAAAGCCCATGAGTTAAAGTAATATGGTTGATACCCGTTGTGGTCTAACAGCGCCATATGATCCTTAACATACACTACATTTCCATCTCTTTGGCGATTGGTAGTGTTTTTGAATCCATAGCCAAGTTTTGGTGTGCTATTGAAGCACTTGATGGATTCACGTTGAGATAAGTACATGACCAGATTTTGGTGGTGCTATAGAGAAGCACTTGATGGACTCATTATCTGTTGAGAGGTTGAGTAATATGCTCTTAATGGTTTCATATCCCGCATGGTGGTTCTATAGAGAAGCACTTGATGGACTCATTATCTGTTGAGAGGTTGAGTAATATGCTATTAATGGTTCCATATCCCTCGTAGTGGTGCTATAGAGAAGCACCTGATGGACCACATATGTACGTGGGTGTGAAGGTTTGGCCGCCTTCTATGAAAGACAAGAGGCAGTTTTCTAGAGCACTCATGAGACCCGAGGTGTGCACATGACATTAAATAGCTTGATATGATCACGGAGTTTGCACATACTCAAGCTTACAATATGTGTTGTGGGGGTCTCAACCGAACTTTAATGAGTTCAAGGGAAATTCACTCATTATGAAGTAAGTTCTTGCCTCACTTCACTATGTATCAATTCAATCAAAAGACATTGATGCTTAAGTATATATCCTTTCTTTAGCCAGTAGTTCTTCGTTTCTTTTCACGAGCCATTAGTGGGGGATTGATGGAAATAATGGCTCTCAAAATCCTTTGTTTCATTCGCACTAACTCTTTAGTCCCACATTGCTTGGGTAATTTGCCTTGGAGGAGTTTATTAGGGATTTGTTGAGATTTGGGGATGTGCCCCCAATGGGTACTAATTTTTTGTGAAGGGGAGAGGACCTACATGAGTATGGGTCCACCACACACGCACACCGCTGCCGCCCGTTCGCCCGCCCTCCGGCCGTGTCGTGCCGTGTACAGGTGTGGTGCACGCGACTTTCCTTTTTTTGGACGCCATGAATTTTCTTTTTTTGGACCTAGCCCATTGATATCTCATTCTAATTGTTGGAAACTGCTAATTGATTGATGCAGTTATTGTAGCATTCAAAACCTCTCCTTAATCCACGATTAAAGCCTCCATTGATGTCTCATTCTAATTGTTGGAAACTGCTAATTGATTGATGCAGTTATTGTAGCATTCAAAACCTCTCCTTAATACGCAATTAAAGCCTCGCTTTAATACGCAGTATTCAAATCCTCCTTTTATTACACGATTAATATTTGGCCGTTTGAAATTCTGTAACAGCCATTTTTGAATTTTATTTATCCCTTCTTCATTCCTCAAGAAAGATTATGAAAACAGAATTCTTCTCGCTTCTCCATTCCAAATCTCTTCTCGCTCGCTCCTGCATAAATCTGTCATGCAAACTTCAAAGCTTCTAACCACGAGTGTACGCGTGTAGATGCTGCTGTGTTAACCTTGGGGAGCAACCGGCACTTTCGATTACCACCGAGGTCAAGCCATAATTACATTGAAGTTAGTGGTCATCCCACGATATAGCCTTGACATTCTTCTGATAAGTATTCTATTTTTCTGTTCATCCTCATATAGCCACAGTATTCTACTTCTTTTCTTACAGGATATAATATCAAGTATCATAATGTAGAGATATGAATGCATTATCACCTCCCTTGAGGTGATGGATTTATAAAGATTTGGCTAGATGGTTTTTTTGTAATTAAACATAGGAAGTGAGGCTCTTCTTAGTTGGGCTGGCACCGGCACGAAGTGCATCCATATACGGGAGGAATTTATCTTTATCGATCATAGGCAAGTTACCCGTAGTACTTTACAGCCCACAAAGGTAAGTCTCCCATAGGCAATTACGGCGGCATTAGGCTTTCTGATGAGCATGATTCATATGCGATAAATGGTCTGGTTTGGAATGAACTTATAATCTGATGATCGAGTTTATTCCATGATTATAAGTTCATAACTCCAGCTCATGTTGGGCGGAACAAATCTGCCAATTCTTTTAGAAAATTGCAATATACACCGGTTGATCGGTGTATATATGCCTTTTTGGCAAAAAAAAAAAGTGAAAATCAAATCAATCACATGTCATCCCACACACACTCTCGTCTCTTTTTTCTCATTTTTGGCAAGTCATGATTGCATAAACACTTATAGTCCTTGCCTTCTTTTATTCTAGTTAGTAAGAGGGACCTTGAACTAAGAAATAAGCGTGAAGCTAAAAGAGGCTATCCTGAAAAAATTGCAAGAATTGGATGGTTCCTGAGCCTTTTAGACGGTATATTCCAGGTTTAGACACCATCAAAAGGATCTGTTTATGATACTCGATTCCTCACTTCTTTAATTTTTAAAGGTAAACTTTAGCTAAAATCATAACTTCATTACTTGGCCAAAAATTATGCCATGCCACTCAAAACACCCTTTTAATAGCAAGCGAAGCACGTGGCTCCCCTTTAAATTAAAGGCATGAAAAAAAATCTTTTTTAATTAGTTTTTCTTTTATTTCATGTAAATATGTTTCTATTGTAGTTTATCTAGATTGATCCGAGTACATGAGGCTCCCAAGCCAATGAGCTCACCAGGGCTATCCAGCATCCAATAAGATGCATCAGGGCAGGGGTGGCAAAATGAACCCGATCCGACCCGAACCCGGCCTACTTAGCCGGGTATGGGTATGGGTGTATCCGGGTCGGGTCGAATTCGGGTCGACCCGGTTGACCCGTATAAAAATCGGGTCGGGTCCGGGTTTGACCCGTCAACCCGTATAACCCGGCTTATACCCAGTTTATAAATATATATATATATATTTAGATATTTATATCTAAACATCCGAGGGTGCTTGCTGGGACGATTGGTCAGCACGTTCAGTTGCTGCGTTGATTTCTAACATGGTCACAGGTTCGAATCCCTGTGCAGAAGTTGTATTTTTCATTTTCTAGTATTGGCTTGCAATTTAGATAAATAATTAATTGATGTGTGACTATCAGATCTGGTTGCTAGCTTAATTGGTATGCTTGTGTTCCCGTTTCCAGGGGATCTTTGGTCCGATTCCTGCTGCAAACGAATTATGTCAAAAAACTTTTTGAAAGAGCAGAGAATGTGGGTCGGGTTCGGGTGACCCGCCAACTCGTCAGGTCGGGTTTGAGTCTTGCATTTCCGACCTGGATTAAATCCGGGTTGGGTTCAGGTCCACCCCTAAACAGGTCGGGTCAAACCTGACCCGACCCGAACCCGACCCGACCCGACCCGTTTGCCACCCCTACATCAGATCTTAGCCCAAAGTTTTCAGTAGTTTATTAATGGTTTATGTAGGAAATATAGTGGCATGAATTAGGAGCACCAACATTTTGTCCTTCAAATGCATTTGAGTAGGCATTTATCATGTGAGCATGTTCGCCCTTTTGTGGTTGGTGTGCGTGTCGCTAGCGGATTGTTTATCTATTTGACTTATTTAGCCTTTTGCGGTACTTAACTCACTCTCAATCAATTCTAAGTAGAGATTCGCTACGCGCACCTATCATTTTACTCTATGAACGACCGCTAATTCCACTTATTTACTAATTTACCACTAGAATAACTCACCGTGCACAACTGTGGCAAAATTTCGAAACTGCCCATGGGTGTGCGCGGTGAGTAAAATGGCCGAACGGCGGCCGCCCCCTTCTCTGACTTCCCCAGCACACCTCTCCCTCCTCACACCTCTCCCTCCTCTGATCTCCCCAGCCACCTACTCCGACCTCCCCAGCCCAGCCCCCTCCAACGCCCCCCTACTCCTACCTCCCCAGCCCCGATGTCCCCTTCTCCGACCTCCCCAGCCCGCCTCTCCATCCTCTGATTCTCCCACGCTCCCTCCTCTGACATCCCCAACCCCCTTCCCCTGCCTTGGACCTCCCAGCCATGCCGCCCCCTCCTACGAATTTCCCAGCCCGCCTCTCCCTCCTCAGATCCTCACCGCTCCCTCCTCCGACATCCCCAGCCCCGTCGCCCCTTCATCCGACTTCCCCAACCCGCATCTCCCTTCTTTGATATCCCCCGCCCCTCCTCTGACATCCCAGCCTCCCCTTCCCCTCCTTCGACCTCGTCGTCATTGGAGCGGGGTAGTGATAATGATCAGTTGGTGGGCAGTAGCGAGTTTAGTCGTCTTCGGAGTCCTCGTCGTCATCGTCGAAGGGCGACGACGGGGAAGGGGGGAGGGCAGACTAGGGTAAAATAGGAATAATGGAAAACTTGTAATTATGTGGGTTGTGTGTGAGAGTTAATGGCAAACTTGTAAATAAGCTGTTGTGCGCAGAGTAAAAACGGTCGTGCACGTAGCAGCTCCATTCTAAGTAAGCATTCTCTCAAATATTCTTACTCACAAGACACTCAAGAATACAAAAGAAAACTTAAAAAATAAAGAACTATATTGCTTTTACTTGGCTAGTTGCTAGTTGCTTCTTGTTAAATACAAATGGCCTCTCCTTGTCCCCTTTTATAAGTGATGCTCTCTTATAATGAATGATGGAGATTTGGCTTATAGATACTTCCATTATGTAATGATCTAGGATGAATCTCCAAAACATTCTACATAAATACGCTTAATAAACTCTTATTAAAGAGTTTATATGAATGTACAAGAACATTTTAGATCCACTATTAATAAAAGTACCCTTGGGATTTTTCTAGAGAATGCCAACTCACTTGCCAAGTAAGTGACGTGTGTGTATATTTTATATATTCACACACGTCTTCTTTGTGTTTTTCCGTTATTTTTGATGTGCGTTTATATTTCATATATTCACGCACGTCTTCTTTTGTGTTTTTCCGTTATTTTCCGCCGTCTCGTATACGTTTTCTCGTATTTTCTAGTTTTCTTTCACTTCTCCGTGTTTTTGCATGTTTGCAGGAGTTTGCCAGCATATGGGACACATAACGAAGATATCATAAGTCTCCGGAGCAACGGGAGGAGTCACGCATGATCCAGGGGGTCAAACGACCAAGATTTCTATCTTTCAGCCCCACCCGATCGGTTGATACTTCAACCGATCGGGTGATGCACGCGTGCACGACCCAGACAGTAGCTGAAGCAACGTGAGCATCTCCTGACTGGGTCGACGATCGGTTCAGCCCACCTGTCTTCTCGGGAAATCGAAGCTGAAATCCAACCGATCGGGTGAACTTCACCCGATCGGTTCATCTGTAGCCGATTCCCCCAAAGACACGACCCGGGGAGCTCACCCGACCGTCAGCAGACCGTGCCAAAACGTTGCAACTTTCTGTCTTTTGGGCGACGTTTCCAACCGATCGGTTGATTTATCAAATGATTGGCTCGCTCGGTGACCTCAAGATCCAAACGACTAGCTGCTTCCGCCAACCGATCGTGTCGCCTGACCGGGTGAAGTTTCTGAAGACCGCTGCCAAAAATCACAGCAGATCACCCGATCGGTTGATACTTCAACCGATCGGGTGACGTCGTTTTTTAATATAGGACCCCTAGGTTTTCAGAAACGGAGAGCTGTTTTTATTTTCTGTCTTTTCTCTATTGCGACGGCTGGAATTTTTTGGTTATTTGTAAGTGTTCAGATCTTTATGAAACTTTAATATATTATTAATTTCATTGCTACTACTTCATTTCTATTGCCCGATTATGTTTTTAACGGTCGGTTTTCATTTAGATCGCTTTTTAGCTAAAATGTGTGAGTAGTTCCCTAATCTGGGATTTTGGTGGAAACCCCTTCGTGGGTTCTCCCTAATGCGTCCATAGGACTAGGATATCAATAGGGAATAGGAATCTATTGGTTACGCGGGGTGTTTTATTGTCATCGGCGGGAAAAAGACCGCCTTTGACCGTTGGGCCAAGGGAGAATAAACTTGGCAGTTGACTCCCTAGCCATAGCTCACGTCCTTAGCGTAGATATCGAATCCTAGCGCGCGGGAGCGGCAAGATGAGATGTTGGAAGTTATCGTTGCGAGCTTAGTGCTCCCGGAGTCGGTCAGTGTTAATGGACATGGGAATGCCCACTGACCGAAACCGGGTAGTCCGGCATATCATCCTGGGAACCGACCGGAATATCGGGCCCATGGGACGCTGGTATCACTCTTAGAGGCAACGTCTCACCACTAAACCCTAATTCCGATCGTTATCCTATCCACCGGTCGTAATAGCGAGAACACATGATAGGGTGGAAACCGAAGTCCCAGGTTTCCCTTTATAATGTTTAACCCAGTATTTACATTCCGTGACAACCCATCCATCTATTCGGGCTAGCTCACCCATAAGGTGAATTCGGTCCCTTCTGACACATGCACAAACACGCCTCCCTGTGTTCGACCCCCAAGCCACACTACAACACCGTGCGCTTGCGGTTATAAATATTTAAATCTCGCGCCTTCTATCATATTGCACACCTTGCACTTGCATGATCACACATTCGCTAGCAAACATCTGGGGGACGTCAAGCTTTATGGCGTCGTTGTCGGGGAGGCGTTCGGTTCGATATTAGCTTAGCTCGGGTTCGTTAGACTGTGTAAAAAAACAATAACCAAGAAATTTTCCCCCCACCATTATATTATCTTTTTGTCATTTTCTTGTACTATTGACGCTCCTCTCTAGTTTTCTTATTTTTGTTGTCCAGGTAGCTTTGGTATAACCATGTGGAGATCAAATTTCGATGCTCAGATGGGAGGATACGATCCTTATTCACTTGTGGTTTGTGAGACTTGTGGGATGGCAGTGCACGTGTATTATGATTGCCCATTTACACTTGAGAGCCTCCCCCTACACCAAGGCCAAATATTTTCCCACAACCTTAGCCCAAACACCTCCCTTCCATTTCCTCAACCTTATATCCCTCCACCAACACAAGAAGAATCAAGCCGCGCGTCTCTCGTTGAAAGTGCCATGTTTAACCAAGGCCAATTCTTACAAAACTTGATGGCACCAATCACCGAGCCTACACCAAGGAGAGGGGATGAAGGAGAGGATATACCTACTTTCATGGTTGAGACCACCATGCCATTGGCCACCATAGACACAGCTCATTCCGACACCCCATGTTTCCATCACTACCACTTGGATGACGAAGCATTTTTTGATGATGGTAGTGAGGATGGGGTGACTTCTCTAGGATCTGTGGGAGAGACTTCTCATCTTGATTTGGATACCCAACATGAGCCCAACGAGAGCACCGGGGAGACTACAGAGTTTATGCATACCGGCGAGGAGGATGTGCGTGAGGACACGAACACCACGACCACATACGAGTGGTCCGCTCCACTTCCACCTCCACATTCATCTCTGTCGTTGGTCCTTCCTTAGTCTGTGGTCAACCACGATGATGTCATTCAGGACATCGGGCAGATGGTGGAGCACGAGCACATCGTCGAGGAGAATGTGCATGAGGGCTTGGATGCGATGATCCACTTCATGGAGCCCGAGCCACATCCACCTCTACCGTCGCTCTCCATTTCTTCTGGGGCTGAGCATCTACTTGAGCATATTGCCCCTATTCAGGGAGATTTTCATACTCACTCTCACTCCACTTTTTAGTTTCGTTTTTCACTTCCTATTTCTTTAGACTCATATATTTTTGACACATCATATCTCTCGCAGGACACAGGATCTATTTCCCTTGAGGTATGCTGCAGTGCGTCACCACCTGGAGAGCCACTTCGCATGGAGAGCGAGGATTTTATCTTCACTAGTACAGAGGATAGCGACCTATTCTCAAGGAGTATTCGTCACCCTTTTATTATTTTTCCATCTTATGTTGACGATTATCTCTGGGATACATTTATTTTGGGAAATAATTTCTTGCCATGGGCTAATGCACCACGTCCTTTGTAGGTCACAGGTGGATACCTACTAAGGATGCTTGGATGTGCATTGCTTGGGTCCATCGGCACACGTGGCACAGCGCTTCTGGCGGAGCCACAGAAGGAGCAGTTAGAGTAGCTACCTGCCCCACTTCAGATCTTGGATCAGCCTATGCTCAGGTGTATCCTAATCCAGTAGTGTAAAAATTTACCGCTTTCTAATTTAGATTTGAATAATCTCATCTCCTCTCATTAGCGAGGGGAGCGTATCTAGGATTTGCTTTTGCATCATAATAGCCCATCATGTCGTGCCCTTCTATCACTTCTACCGCCCACACCCCACATCCTCTTTTGAGGAGAATGAGCACACCGTCTCTCTTGCATTTTGATTTCTTTCTTTTCTTTTCCGATTTTTCCCTAGCATATTTCTGCATCACATTGATCATATCATTTCGCTAGCATTGTCATGTTCAGCTTGGGAGAAATCGATTTGTGTGCATGTTTTCGCGTGTCGTTGTGTGTCTGTGTCTATGTGTTCTTTTGTCATGTTTTATATCTTTTATTTGAGTGTTTCTTTTTCTTTATTTTTTTAGTTTCGTTCATGTATTTTTCATGTTTTTCACTTTTTGTGTCGGTGCGCAACCCCCCCATTTTCTTTGCCCTCCCGTATAAACTATTATTGCATTGAGGGCAATGCAAGTTTCAGCTTGGGGGAGTCGTACTTCGTGCGTCATTTGTGTCGTTTTTCTTCGTTTTTGAGTCATTTTCCATCGTGTTTCTCTTTTTCTTCTCATCTTTTGTTCTCTCTCTCCTAGAGATGACCCCATATGATGAATTGCCACTTAAACACACACACACACTTAGCATAGCTACGATGATCACATTCACTAACCCTAGGAAGCCGAGTCCTATTACATTTTATGCTTCGTGGGTTCACTTTGCTTTTTATGTGAGTCATGAGTCGTGACTAGATAGGTGGTGTGCTTCTACTTTGTGATGTTGATTTATATACCTATCCTTGGTTGACCCCTAGATTATCATGCTTCGATTTTAATATGTGGTATTTGCTCCTACTGTCTGCTTCAATATGCATGCTATATATATCGTATACTTCATTTCGCATGTGTTGGGATTCCACAATTAAGGACTAGGATAACACATTTAGCCCAAGCTCTAATTTGCGAGAAATATTTTCTTTGCCCAAGTGTTTAGATTCTGATTTCCTTTTTATTTTACTTGGTGCAAATCCCCTCGTCGTGTACCATTCTCCCACTTGGGAGAGTACACACATGTATATACCCCAAAATCCAAAAAATCCATAAAAAGAGAAAAGAAAAACCCAAACAAAGAGAAAAGAGAAAAGAAAGAGAAAAATATATACATATGTATAGCCAAAAGCCCAAAAAAAATACATATATCCAAAACCTAAAAAATGTGTGTGAATATTTTCCTACCTACCGAGAATAAAGAGAAGGCGAGAATTTGCACCGAATGTTCTACTCCACATCATCTCAACCCCCATCGCTTTCGAAAACACTTGGAAAAGGGAATTTCTAGATATTATCTAGGCGATAGTATGGTGATGTCTAAATCCCTAGCTGTGAAGTCCATAACACATGATACGTTTCGATTCTTACCTTCTTCTCATGTATGTTTGAGCTATATATTCACCGCTGATTTCAAATCGAATCGATATTTGGGTCTTTCCTTGGAATTGTGTATATGGAGCTTATAGCACAATGTAGATAGTGAAACAGTCTGCTAGCACACGACCACACTCACTAGTGCTTCACCGCGTGGGCCCACGACACTTGTCTGGACTCGTTTCCTTGGGTTTAGTGTTGTGATTTGGCGTTTGCTTGCTTGGTGTGGCATTTTTGATTTTGTTGGCCCTGACAGGCGATTTAGGATTTAGAGTTCTCTTTTTCTCTCTTCCTCTCTATTTTCTCCCCCCGAGCTCCTATTCTCGCTCGTCTTCCTCAAGGACGAGGAAGGGTTCAGCTTGGGGGATTTTGACGTGCGTTTATATTTCATATATTTATGCACGTCTTCTTTTGTGTTTTTCCGTTATTTTCCGCCGTCTCGTATCCGTTTTCTCGTATTTTCTAGTTTTCTTTCACTTTTCCGTGTTTTTGCGTGTTTGCAGGAGTTTACCAGCATAGGGGACACATAACGAAGATATCATAAGTCCCCGGAGCAACGGGAGGAGTCACGCGTGATCCAGGGGGTCAAACGACCCAGATTTCTATCTTTCAGCCCCCCACCCGATCGGTTGATACTTCAACCGATCGGGTGATGCACGCGTGCACGACCCAGACATCAGCTGAAGCAACGTGAGCATCACCCGACCGGGTCGACGACCGGTTCGGCCCAACTGTCTTCTCGGGAAATCGAAGCTGAACTCCAACCGATCGGGTGAACTTCACCCGATCAGTTCATCTGTAGCCGATTCCCCCAAAGACACGACCCAGAGAGCTCACCCGACCGCCAGCAGACCGTGCCAAAATGTCGCAACTTTCTGTCTTTTGGGCGACGTTTCCAACCGATCGGTTGATTTATCATCCGATCGGTTCACCCGGTGACCGCAAGATCTAAACGACTAGCTGCTTCTGCCAACTGATCGTGTCGCCTGACCGGGTGAAGTTTCTGAAGACCGCTGTCGAAAATCGCAGCAGCTCACCCGATCGGTTGATACTTCAACTGATCGGGTGACGTCGTTTTCTATATATAGGACCCCTAGGTTTTCAGAAACGGAGAGCTGTTTTTATTTTCTGTCTTTTCTCTATTGCGACGGCTGGAATTTTTTGGTTATTTGTAAGTGTTCAGATCTTTATCAAACTTTAATATATTGTTAATTACATTGCTACTACTTCATTTCTATTGCCCGATTATGTTTTTAACGGTCGATTTTCATTTAGATCGCTTTTTAGCTAAAATGTGAGTAGTTCCCTAATCTGGGATTTTGGTGGAAACCCCTTTGTGGGTTCTCCCTAATGCATCCATAAGACTAGGATATCGATAGGGAATTGGAATTTATTGGTTACGTGGGGTGTTTTATTTTCATCGGCAGGAAAAAGACCGCCTTTGACCGTTGGGCCAACGGAGAATAAACTTGGCGGTTGACTCCTTAGACATAGCTCACGCCCTTAGCGTAGATATCGAATCCTAGCGCGCAGGAGCGGCAGGATGAGATGTTGGGAGTTATCGTTGCGAGCTTAGTGCTCTCAAAGTCGGTCAGTGTTAATGGACATGGGAATGCCCACTGACCGAACCCGGGTAATCCGGCGTATCATCCTGGGCACCGACCGGAATATCGGACCCATGGGACGCTGGTATCACTCTTAGAGGCAACGTCTCACCACTAAACCCTAATTCCGATCGTTATCCTATCCGTCGGTCGTAATAGCGAGAACACATGTGTAACGACTGGTGTTTATCGTGACGTTATCTGTATTTTCTCTCGTGTATTATTTTCTGTATTCGTAGTTAGACAGTCTGACCCGTACCCGTATCCATTTCTGTCACTTATTATTATTATTATTATTATTATTATTATTATTATTATTATTAAACTACCAGAATAAATCCTTTGATAATTATTTTTGAAATATCTTTGTATAATTAAGTTAGATTTTCAAATTCAAAATTCGAATTTCAAATCTTTTAATCACTTTAAAAGTCAAAAGAAACTTTCCATGTTAGAACCCATTGATTTGATCTTAATCCCCTTGATTAAATCCCATTATTAGTATTTCAAAACCTTTCTTAATATGTCCTATTCCAATTAAACCCATTAAACACTAGTCCATTTCAAATTATTGCCTAGAATTAAGTTCTGGCCTTTTTGAAACCCATTTGGTCGAACCCATTTACAATTCACGCACACACCGTTAAACAAAAAAAGGAGAAACTTGTAAAAATCAAAACCATGCACGTGAGCTCTCTGAGACTACATCCCCTTTATAATAGAACCCTACACAACCCTAGGCCCATTTCTTACTCACAGCAACCCCATAAGTTCTGTAACCCATGCCCCCACTTTTGAAACCCTTAGACGATAGGCTTTCACGTGCTGATGTACGTTTCAACCCCCCAAGCTCTCCTTATAAAATTATCTATGGGACAAAGTAGCAGCTAACCTATTACCTAAAACCCTAGGATTAAAAAACCAACACAGCTGCTGCCATACCCCTCTCATCTCCCCACGCAACGAACCGCTGCGGCCACCCCCTCTTCTTCACACGACGCGGCCCTCCTCCGCCCAGAAATGCCAAACACCCTCCTCCCCTCTTCTTTCATCCAACGCACAGGTCGTAGCCCCCTTCTCCGCGCGAATGCCAAGAATCCTCACCTCCCCTCAGGCGAACTCGCACCCAGATCTCCTCCCACTCGTCGGCACCGCCTTGTCCCTCTCCACGCTGTCAGGCCACGCATCAGCTGCACGCGCATCAACGGGTTGCACCGTTGTCGACTTCCTACTCGTACCCCATCACCACTTACCTCTGACGTCCAAACAGCCTGCAGTCGCTGCCTCGGCCTCCCTCCGATCTCTTTCCTGACCGCCACCACACCCGCCAGCCGTCATCTCCTTGCCGCCATGCAACTCCACGCACAGATCTGCCATCTGCGAGCTCTCACGCCAACTTCAGGCCGCCACGCATGCGTACAACACTGATACGACCGTGTGCACGTGCCGCTTGCCTCAGATCTGACGTCGACAACCCAGGGATCCACTGTAAATCTTCACTACTACCCGCAGACTCCCCAGACGCCGCTACTTGTTGTCTTCCTCGCTGCCACAACGAATTCCAGCCCGTAGACATCGTACGTATCGCCATCACTACGTCCTGATCCCTCTCTGGACTACCGGTTAGTGGTTCTACCCTTTAACAACTCTTAACCCACACCGTAAAGTAGAGAACTTAATAAAACCGGGTGATTAGACGTCGTAGGAGCTTGTTGTAAATCTGTTCTGATCGAAAAACGCCTATTTTGATTTTACGTTTTGTCAAACCAGCGAACTGTCTACTCCGTAGCTTAGTACTCGTCGAGACGTTTCCAACGACACCAAGAACGTCAAAAACAGGCAAGTATATGATTTGATATGATTTTTAGAAATTTTGGCGCTTTTACGCCGCCTTCATGTATTGCTGGATAACTTAAAAATTTGACGTGAAATGACGTAAGAACGTGACACCATAATGACCAGAACGAAATTTGTGATCCAACGGTATATCATACGATATAACCCAATTTTAAACAATAAGAGAAAAGAATAATTTCTGTAGCAAGTTCAATATAAAGGACGCGTTCGTCATTAATTCAAACTGCGGTAAAAGTTGTTCAATCCACTTCTGCCTTGTAGAACTAACACGATAATGTTGAAATATTGTTAACAATAACTTTCTGAGAGTCTTGACAGACCTAACAAATATGGACATCGTGAAAATCGTGCGCCTCGAAGGAGGTATCGTGATATCGTGATGTCGTGTGAGTCGACTAGGCCGGCTCGTGTTCCAGCAAACTTTTGGGTGGGGTTAGGGTTGAGCGGCCATTGGGCGTATGAAGGGTACTCTCCTCAAGAGCACCACCCGCACGCGGTGGGTTAGCGTCAATCACGGTAAGCCCCCGTGAGAGGAACGACCTTCTCATCACGACCTAAAGGCGAGAACCCTAGATTAGATGTGAACCCTTGTCATGGAAATTGCAACGCTAACTTGGTCATCTTGGAAATCGACATGCTAATGAACTTAGAGAAATCTTTACTTAATCTTGTAACCGTCTAGAACTGCATGTTAGGGATGCTCGTTTCTGTTTCTATAAAATTGTTAAATGTTAAATTGCTGCAAGTCGTTTCTTTAAAATATTTAAAATGCTTTCTTAAAATTCTATCTGTCATATATCTTGTTTCAGGATGCTAACTCTTTCTTGCAGACCCTTGCTGACATACATTCATGTTTTTGGATGTATGTCAGGTCCTGAGTTTGAGTGCTAGGGAGATCCTCTCGAGACGCCTGACTTAGAGAGCCAGAGTTCGCCGTAGACTCCGAGCCGCTTTCTGCGGAAGACTAGAGCCCCTTTTCCATCACTACTTTGAGTTTTAGCTTTAGTACCTTGTAGTAGGATTAATGCTTTGTTGTAGTTTCCTTTTTGGCCATGCTGAGGCCCAGTTTTCTTATTTCTTATACGAACAATTCTGGAAGTGCCCTTTTTATTTTAATGAAATGTTTTCTGAGTGTTCTGAAATGCAAATGCAAGAATCTGCCCTGTGTTTTTATCACAGACGCTTATTGGACTCGAGCTTCACCGCTCCAGTTCAAGCGGACCGCGTAACGCTTTCGCTTTCGGTGTCTTTTGGGAAGCAGGGCGTTACAGGTTTTAGTGGTGGCCCATGTAAGTCCTGCAACTGTGAAATTCAGAACAATGAGAACACTTTTCGTTAGTCAAAACATCCAGAATAGTTCGTACGTAAAATTACTCGAATACCTTGTCTCAGCACGATAGGAAACCAATACCAGGATAATAGGAATAGATAGACGCTTGTGCTCGTTAGTTAGACACCCTTGCCATGACTTAGTATTAGCATCTTAGGAGTCACCCTAGCGATGGATCATCCAGCTCTGACCATATTAGACTTTTGAGTTCGTTAGTCGTTCACTTAGATTCATCAAATCTAGGGCCTAACCGGACGTAGCGACTGGCACCGTGCAAGTCGAACCTGAGACGCCTGCAATGAGTAGACTTCGAAGCGTAGGATTTTCCAGATCTATAAATAATATCTCGATCGCGATCCTTAACGAACCCTTACCTCGACCTTCCAATCCCAGTCTAGCTCGTTGAAGAACCTTAGTGCTAAACCTTAGTTGACCCAATGATTATTTCTCCCCTGATTTTATTATTTCCTAAACATTACACTTCCATATTAATGATCGTAGAAAGTCATCGTAGCGTATCCACGGAGTTACTTTTTAGTCGTCCCTACGTTTCGATCGTCAAACCTAATCCTTGTCCTCGATTCACATAAACTCTTCAGATCCTCCATCCTTACCCTTGAACCTCCCATTGCAGATCCAGGGTCTCTTAAAAAGTATTTTCGATATTCATTTTTATTGAATTTTTCGCTAAGTTTAAAATCCTTTTGAAAACTTTTACTTAGATTTTCTATACTTCAGTCGACTTAAACCCAACCGTGATTATGAAACTCTTCTGACATGATCTTTAGTTATTATCTTATAGCGACTTTCTAACATACACCTTCCGCCCTTATACTTCACATAGCCTCATACAGCTACTCTATTTTCCTCATGTATTGAACTTTTTGTAAAACGTTATTTCTATTTTGCTAGCTCAAAATATTATCCCCTTTTCTTACCAACATATTCCAAAAATAATCATTCCTATATACTTTTAAAAAATACCTTCCTAAGTTAAATAGATCTTCAAAATCTTGTGCGTCAGTTTCAAAATCATTGTCTTCACATTTTTTTATAAAAAAAATTCCATTTTACAAACCCATTTCCATTTACAAAACAAGCACTACGACACTATGCCCATATTACTCTTCACCTATTATTTGACTGATCACATTTTACGTCTTAACTAGTTCCGTATGCTCACTATTTTACGTAAGTTATGACGATATTGTTATTCTTACACACATATTTATCTTCTTACTTTTGTACATAAATATTTTTCTCACCCAACCGACCAACCTCTTACCCATGCCATCCGAAGCCGTTCATCACAACATTAATTCGTTGCCTCATCCAACTCTGAATTCTACGCTATTGCTTAGTTATCACCTTAGTGCTTATCATTGCTTAGTGAGACCATTAGCATTGATTGTGGTGTTATTGTGGTGCATGTAAAAAGATATTGAGTTTGGACCCGTGTGTGCGAATCTCTATATACCGTCCCATGTATAAGTGTGTTTACCCTTAATGTATTAGTATGGTGTGATTGTCTATTGGGTCACATGTGCATGTACGATAATTTGTGATAGGTATGTATATATTCGAGTATAGGGTAGTAAGTGTTATATTTCTAATTTGGGCGAGCGATTAGTCATATCACTATAGGAATATCTGAGCGTATTAGATTTAGTATTGGTTAGTTACAAGGAGTATATGTATCTTAGCCGTACTTGTTAATGGTTGTAATTATATGCTAGTACAATGATGTGCATGTTAGGTATAATGATAATAGAGTACGTATAGTGGTGTGTGCAGATTTACTATGTGATCTATATGTTAGCTAGCATATCTGGCGTGTGCTCGTTCGTATATATATGTATGTGGTTAGTTATCGGTATATGTATATACATTGTACGAATAAGTGTGTTGTATGTAAGGTAGGATTATAATATCGTATTACCCCTATGGGATGATGTATGAGCACGTGTATACCAGAAAGTATGCCTAGTCGTATGTTTGTGACTACGTATATATGGATGTATGTAATAGTGTACTAGCCCAATGTATGTAAATTATCATGGTTGTGAATACCGGTGTGTGTATATAACTGTTCTATGAAGATATGAGGTAGGCGTGTAGTAGTGTAAGCATGTATATGTATGTGAAATGAACGTATGTATAAGTATTTGAAGGTGTGTGATATATAAGTAAGTATATGCATATGGATGTATATTGTTTCATTATAATGTATGTATGACTGGGATAGAATGACCTTAGTGTCTAAGTCCGCACGCCCTTATGTCGGCCCATTTAAGGAAGTCTGAGGATGTACTTGATCTTAAGGTTGGTAGATTACGTTGACCCTAGTGCTAGGAGTAAGGCTTATATGAATCGGTGTATGGTGTAAGGTATTACATGCATGTATATACGTGAAGTGATTTATATTATAATGTGCATATGGTAACATGCGATATGTAAAAGTGATTGTACGATTAAAGTGTTAATAGACTAAGAATAATTGTATTTATGTGTTGGTGGTTTGTGTAAGTGACACATGGTACTATATCATTATAGATAGTGAGTGTATAAGTAGTATGGTAATGTATTGTGTGTTAGTAATAACGTGAGTGTACAGGGTGATGGCACACTTGCAGCTAATAAATTGATGTGGTGGTGTAGTATAGTGTTACTATTTACCCGAGTATAATATTGGTTGGATTATATATGTAGGGTGATACTAGATTAAACATGTTATGTTAATACGTAATTAGTAATGTGTGTATGTCTATAGGTACTACTATTAGCATGGACGTTGTTTGGTATTCTCAGTAGTAATACTATTGGTGTTGATATTAGTTTTACAAATACTAATTGGATATGGCATGATGGGTGTTTATAGTGTATACGTTAGAAGAAGAGATACGAGCGTTACCCTTACGTTTTCCCCGTGTCTTAGCCGATAAGATTCCGAGGACGGAATCATTCTTAAGGTGAGTAGGATGTAACGACCGGTTTTATCGTGACGTTATCTGTATTTTCTCTCGTGTATTATTTTCTCTGTATTCGTAGTTAGACGTTCTGACTCGTACCGGTATCCATTTCTGTCACTTATTATTATTATTATTATTATTAAACTACCAGAATAAATCATTTGATAATTATTTTCGAAATATCTTTGTATAATTAAGTTAGATTTTCAAATTCAAATTTCGAATTTCAAATCTTTTAATCACTTTAAAAGTCAAAAGAAACATTCCATGTTAGAACCCACTGATTTTCTCTTAATCCCCTTGATTAAATCCCATTATTAGTATTTCAATAACTTTCTTAATATGTCCTATTCCAATTAAACCCATTAAACACTAGTCCATTTCAAATTATTGCCTAGAATTAAGTTCTGGCCTTTTTGAAACCCATTTGGTCGAACCCTTTTGTAATTCACGCACACACCGTTAAACAAAAAAAATGAGAAACTTGTGAAAATCAAAACCATGCACGTGAGCTCTCTGAGACTACATCCCCTTTATAATAGAACCCTACACAACCCTAGGCCCATTTCTTACTCACAGCAACCCCATAAGTTCTGTAACTCATGCCCCACTTTTGAAACCCTTAGACAATAGGCTTTCACGTGCTGATGTATGTTTCAACCCCCCAAGCTCTCCTTATAAAATTATCTATGGGACAAAGTAGCAGCTAACCTATTACCTAAAACCCTAGGATTAAAACACCAACACAGCTGCCGCCATACCCCTCTCATCTCCCCACGCAACGAACCGCAGCGGCCACCACCTCTTCTTCACGCGAAGCGGCCATACCCCGCCCAGAAATGCCGAACACCCTCCTCCCCTCTTCTTTCATCCAACGCACAGGTCATAGCCCCCTTCTTCGTGCAAACGCCAGGAATCCTCACCTCCACTCAGGCGAACTCGCACCCAGATCTCCTCCCACTCGCCGGCGCCGCCTTGTCCATCTCCACGCTGTCAGGCCACACATTAGCTGCACGTGCATCATCGGGTTGCACCGCCGTTGACTTCCTACTCGTACCCCATCACTACTTACCTCCGACATCCAAACAGCCTGCAGTCGCTGCCTCGGCCTCCCTCCGATCTCTCTCCTGACCGCCACCACACCCGCCAACCGTCATCTCCTCGCTGCCATGCAACTCCACGCACAGATCTGCCATCTGCAAGCTCTCACGCCAACTTCAGGCCACCACGCACGCGTACAACACTGATACGGCCGCGTGCACGCGTCGCTTGCCTCAGATCTGACGTCGACAACCCGGGGATCCGCTGTAAATCTTCACTACTACCTGCAGAGTCCCCAGACGCCGCTACTCGTTGTCTTCCTCACTGCCGCAACAAATTCCAGCCCGTAGACGTCGCACGTACCGCCATCACTGCGTCCTGATCCCTCTCTGGACTACCGGTTAATGGTTCTACCCTTTAACAACTCTTAAACCACACCGTAAAATAGAGAACTTAATAAAACCGGGTGATTAGACGTCGTAGGAGCTTATTGTAAATCTGTTCTGATCGAAAAATGCCTATTCTGATTTTACGTTTTTTCAAACCAGCGAACCGTCTGCTCTGTAGCATAGTACTCGTCGAGACGTTTCCAACGACACCAAGAACGTCAAAAACATGCAAGTATATGATTTGATATGATTTTTAGAAGTTTTAGCGCTTTTACGCCGCCTTCATGTATTGCTGGATAACTTAAAAATTTGACATGAAATGACGTAAGAACGTGACACCATAAAAATTTGTGATCCAATGGTATATCATACGATATATCCCAATTTTAAACAATAAGAGAAAAGAATAATTTCTGTAGCAAGTTCAATATAAAGGACACATTCGTCATTAATTCAAACTGCGGTAAAAGTTGTTCAATCCACTTCTGCCTTGTAGAACTGTCACGATAATGTTGAAATATTGTTAACAATAACTTTCTGAGAGTCTTGACATACCTAACAAATATGGACATCGTGAAAATTATGCGCCTCGAAGGCGGTATCGTGATATCGTGATGTCGTGTGAGTCGACTAGGCCGGCTCGTGTTCTGGCAAACTTTTGGGTGGGTTTAGGGTTGAGCGGCCACTCGGCGTATGAAGGGTACTCTCCTCAAGAGCACCACCCGTATGCGGTGGGTTAGCATCAATCACGGTAAGCCCCGTGAGAGGAACGACCTTCTCATCATGACCTAAAGGCGAGAACCCTATATTAGATGTGAACTCTTGTCATGGAAATTGCAATGCTAACTTGGTCATCTTGGAAATCGACATGCTAATGAACTTAGAGAAATCTTTACTTAATCTTGAAACCGTCTAGAACTGCATGTTAGGGATGCTCGTTTCTGTTTCTATAAAATTGTTAAATGTTAAATTGCTGCAAGTCGTTTCTTTAAAATATTTAAAATGCTTTCTTAAAATCCTATCTGTCGTATATCTTGTTTCGGGATGCTAACTCTTTCTTGCAGACCCTTGCTGACATACATTCATGTTTTTGGATGTATGTCAGGTCCCGAGTTTGAGTGATAGGGAGATCCTCTCGAGACGCCTGACTTAGAGAGCCAGAGTTCGCCGTAGACGCCGAGCCGCTTTCTGCAGAAGACTAGAGCCCCTTTTCCGTCACTACTTTGAGTTTTAGCTTTAGTACCTTGTAGTAGGATTAATGCTTTGTTGTAGTTTCCTTTTTGGCCATGCTGAGGCCCAGTTGTCTTATTTCTTGTACGAACAATTCTGGAAGTGCCCTTTTTATTTTAATGAAATGTTTTCTGATTGTTCTGAAATGCAAATGCAAGAACCTGCCCTGTGTTTTTATCACAGACGCTTATTAGACTCGAGCTTCACCGCTCCAGTTCAAGCGGACCGCGTAACGCTCTCGCTTCCGGTGTCTTTTGGGAAGCAGGGCGTTACAACATGATAGGGTGGAAACCGAAGTCTCAGGTTTCCCTTTATATTGTTGTATCTAGTATTTACATTCCGTAACAACCCATCCATCTATTCGGGCTGGCTCATCCATAGGGTGAATTCGGTTCCTTCTGACACATGCACAACCTTGCCTCCCTGTGTTCGACCCCCAAGCCACAATACAACACCGTGCGCTTGCGGTTATAAATATTTAAATCTTGCACCCCCTATTATATTGCACACCTTGCACTTGTATGATCACACATTCGCTAGCAAACATCTGGGGGACGTCAATTTTCCGACGTCACGTATCCATTTTCTCGTATTTTCTAGTTTTCTTTCACTTCTCCTTGTTTTTGTGTGTTTGCAAGAGATTACCCACGTAGGGGACACATAACAAAGATATCATAAGTCCTCGGAGCAATGGGAGGAGTCACGCGTGATCCAGGGGTCAAACGACCAAGATTGCTATCTTTCAGCCCCCACCCGATCGGTTGGATACAGCCAACCGATCGGGTGATGCACGCATGCACCAACCGGACAGTCGCTGAAGCAAGAGAGCATCAACTGACCGGGTCGACGACCGGTTCTGCCCAACAGACTTCTCGGGAAATTGAAGCTGAATTCCAATTGATCGGGTGACCTTCACCCGATCGGTTCATCTGTAGCCGATTCCCCCAAGAGACGACCCAGAGAGCTCACCCGACGACCAGCTGACCGTGCCAAAATGTCGCAAGTCTCTGTCTTTTGGGCGACGTTTTCCAACCGATTTGTTGATTTATCAACCGATCGGTACACCCGATGATCGCAAGATCCAAATGACGAGCCGCTTGCGCCAACCGACCATGTCGAGTGACCGGGTGAAGTTTCTGAAGACCGCTGCCGAAGAACGAAGCAGGTCACATGATCAGTTGATACTTCAACCGATTGGATGACATCGTTTTCTATATATAGAAGTCCTAGGTTTTCAGAAACGAGAGCTGTGTATTTTTTCCTGTTTTTCTCTTTTGTGACGGCTGGAATTTTATCTTCATTTGTAAGTGTTCTGATCTTTGTCAAACTATGATATTATCTTAATTGCATTACTACTACCGCATTTCAATTGCCTGATTATGTTTTTAACGGTCGATTTTCATTTAGATCGCTTTTTAGCTATAATGTGTGAGTAGTTCCCTAATCTGGGATTTTGGTGGAAACCCCTTCGTGGGTTCTCACTAATGCGTCCATAGGACTAGGATATCGATAGGGAATATGAATCTATTGGTTACGTGGAGTGTTTTATTGTCATCGACGGGAAAAAGACCGCCTTTGACCGTTGGGCCAAGGTGGGAATAAACTTGGCAGTTGACTCCCTAGCCATAGCTCACGCCCTTAGCGTAGACATCGAATCCTTGCGCGCGGGAGCGGCATGACGAGATGTTGGGAGTTATCGTTGTGAGCTTAGTGCTCCCGGAGTCGGTCAGTGTTAATGGACATGGGAATGTCCATTGATCGAACCCAGGTCGTCCGGCGTATCATCCTGGGCACCGACCGGAATATCGGGCCCGTGGGACGCTGGTATCACTCTTAGAGGCAACGTCTCACCACTAAACCCTAATTCCGATCATTGTCCTATCCGCCAGTTGTAATAGCGAGAACACATGATAGGGTGGAAACTGAAGTCCCGCGTTTCCCTTTATATTGTTTAACCCAGTATTTACATTCCGTGACAACCCAACCATCGATTCGGGCTAGCTCACCCCTAGGGTGAATTGGTTCCTTTCTGAAACAAACACAACCATGCCTCCCTGTGTTCGACCCCCAAGCCACACTACAACACCGTGCACTTGCGGTACAAATATTTTAAATCTGGTATCCCCCATCTTATTGCACACTTGCATGATCACGCAAACCGCGGGGGGACGTCAAGCTTTATGGCGCCGTTGTCAGGGAAGCAACGTGCTTGTTATTTTTGGATCTTTTGAACCCTTGAGTCTAGCTCACATCTCTATCTCACGATAATTTTCGCATTCTTTTTTTTCATTTTTATTTTCTTATTTTTATTTTTATTTTCTATTTTTATCTGTTTCTTTCCTACTTTTGCTTCACGGGTGTTTGTTGCTTTTAATGCGCAGGAACACAAGGAGTCTTGACGACTTGATTCCTATTGACCCTGAGATAAACTCCATCCTAAGGCATCTGGCCACAGAGAAGAGAAGAAGAGAAGAGTCTAAAGCCATGGGGGAGAATACCCCACCTCATAAGTCCCTGCTGGATTACTCGATGCCATCCATCGAGTCTACCTCCGCCATCCGACCTCCTGCTATTACGGCACAGAGCTTCGAGCTTAAGCCGTCCTTAGTGATATGGATCCAACAGGATCAATTCTCTGGGGCACCCATGGAAAGCCCTATCAAACATCTGGACTCCTTCCTAGAGAAGTGTGACACGTTCCGGATAAATGGTGTCACAGCTGAAGCAATCCGTCTGAAGCTATTCCCCTTCTCTCTGCAGGATAAGGCCAAGCAGTGGCTTAGGGGAAAGGACCCGAACACCTTCAACACTTGGGAGAAGCTCTCGAACATGTTCTTAACTAAGTTCTTTCCTCTGGGGAAGACCATGAAGCTTAGGAGTGAGATCTCCTCCTTCTCCCAAGCCAGCCACGAGTCCCTGCATGAAGCTTGGACAAGATATAAAGAGATGCAGCAGAGATGCCCCCGTCACGAGCTTCCTAAGTGGCAAATTATAAATCTGTTTTATAATGGATTGAGGGACGACTTGAAGTCTTCGATGGACACGACAGCTGGAGGGTCCTTTATGTCTAGGAGTGAAGAAGATACCGGACAAATTCTTGAAAACTTGTCATCGAACAATGAGCGGTGGTGTGACGAGAGAGCCACACCTAGATCTGGGGGTATCCATAGGGTCGAGGAAGTCGACAAATTATCCAGCAAGTTTGACTTGCTGTCGACCCAGATCTCAGTGCTGATGGTAGGAGCCGGTGGTGCCGGTACACAACATATTGCGACGGCGGAAGCAGAAGTCATGGGGGACTTTAAGGGTGGTAACATCTCACCACTGTTAGACCAAGCGAGCACACTATTCTACAATCCTACGGAAAATGCGCCGTATCCACCACGGACTAGCTCCAATCTGGCCTACTCTCTAAATAACCGGAACCACCCCAATCTTAGCTACCGGGAGCCTTATCAGCAACCGCAACCACAAGTATATCAGCCGCCTAGGCAGCAGCAGCAGTTTCAGCAGCAACAGCTTCAGTAGCAACAGCCCCCACAATCATACCAGCAGTACCCCCCAAGGAACCAGCAGCCCATGCAACAGCAGCAGCAGCAGCCGTACGGCCAGCAACGTGCTATCTCCCCGGTTGAGTCCCTCTTGACTCGGTACATTTCAAACCAGGAGAAGATAAATTTGAAGCTGGAAATGGAGCAAAGGGATCTCACTGACCAAGTAACCCAGCTGGGGTTACATGTGGCGAACCTTCAAAGTTCGCAAAATCTATTGCCGCCACAACCGGAAGTGAACCCAAGGGGGGCAAACCAGACCTTGGCACTAACGCACGAGCATGTGAACGTGTCTGCTATCGTCTTCAGAAGAGGAACACAAATCCCCACAAGAGTGCCCGCCAAAGAACCGAAAGCACCGTTGGTCGTTGAGCGACCAATTGAAAAAGCCAATGACAACGGTGCTTCGTCGCCAAAGACTATGACTCCGTAGGGAGTCCCTGAAGAGGAGAAGAAGAAGGACGAGGAAGAGAGCCTCAAAGTATTCAAGCCCGTTGTGCCTTTTCCACAACGACTTGCCCAAGCAAAGATAGACGAAAAATACGGCAAGTTCTTCGCTATGGTAAAGGATTTAAGCTTGCAAATCCCCTTCCTCGAAGCTATTGAGACAATTCCCTCCTACACAAAATTTTTAAAGGATTTGGTGACATGAGGGTCCAGGAAGGAAAAGGTCGTTCTAACAGTGGAATGCAGTGCTCTCATTCAGAGAGCGAACCCGCCCAAGCTAAAAGACCCGGGAAGTTTCTCCATCCCTTGTTCAATAGGGGAAGTGAAGATCCATCGGGCGCTCGTGGATTTAGGAGCGAACGTCAGTTTAATGCCTATGTCGCTATACAGGAGAATAGGGATGGGAGACCTGGAGCCTACGGGTATGACACTTCAATTAGCTGATAGATCGGTTAAATACCCGGTGGGAATAGTAGACAACCTACCTGTTGATGTCAGTGGAGTGCATGTGCCAGTGGACTTCGTCGTTATGGACATGCCTGAAGATACGCATACCCCCATCATCCTTGGACGGCCCTTCATGGCCACTGCCGGTGTGCTAATAGACGTGAAGAAGGGGAAGTTATCCCTTAATGTCGACAACGAAAAGGTTGAGTTCGACTTGGGGTTGTCTATGAAGCATCCTCCTGATGAGCAAGGGTGCAATATGCTGGATATAGAGTAAGAGAAAGCAGCTGAAGCTGGGGCATGGGAAATTCTCTCAAGAAATCCCCCTGACAGTTTGGGGGACCTTGGAGAGCATGACGGTCTGAAAAAGAAAGAAGTTACTGAGAAGGCGGGTGCGTCACATACGATCCCTCCCGGATTCCAAAAGTCTCCCCCGACAAGGAGAAAAGAAAAGGAGCCCATGGGGCTCACCAGAGACGAGATCCGGATCTTGAAAAAGTGGCGGTAGACGCCAATATAAAGGAAAAGCCTCTGGATTCCATCAACAAAGGGAGGATCGTCGAGCAAGTCTACTTGTCACTGCCGACGACACCAGAGACCATCGCTCAAAAATCTGAAGGGATGCCAAACTTAGGGCATCACCCCCGTCCACCTTGAAGATCATCTACGGGCGTCGAGCAAACGACGTTAAACAAAAGCGCTTCATGGGAGGCAACACATGCTCTAAACTTTTATATTTGTTTTTGGGATTATTTTTAGCTTTATTTTTCTTATTTTGATAAATAAATCTAGCCACAGGAACTTTCGTCGAGAGACTTAGGCCATTTGTGAATTTTTGCAGGAAATAAGCCCTCACCCGATCGGGTGACTATTCAACCGATCAGGTGAGACGTATCAGACAATGACCGTATCTGTTCTCTAGTGAACCAGTCGGGTGAAGCAAGCTGAGACCGGGTGGCAGACCATGTGGGAACGGCTAAAGTCTCGGAAAATTTGGGATTTAATCAACCGATCGGTTGACATGAAGCATGGTCAGGTGACCGACTGGGTGAGCAACACTGAATTCTCGGGAAAAATTGTGAAGCGGCCAACCGATCGGGTGATTATTCACCTGATCGGTTCGCCTGTAGCCTCTTTTCAACAAAATTTTCGACCTAATAATCAATCGATCGGGTGAAAACTCACCCGATCGGTTCGACTTAAAATCTATAAATACCCCTACTTCACCCGTTCATCTCCCCCTCACCCGATTTCGATCTCCATCACCGTTTCGACTTCTCCAAGCTCCAACCGGCCTTGCTCTTCTCTCAACCGACCACAAATCCCCCTTAATCGATCTCTCCACTCCCTATCTCTTTCCCCCCATCGATCTCCCTCTCTCCATCTTCGTTTTAACCCCATCCAAACCCTAGATTTCCGCCCGACCCCTATTTTTGAAAATTTGTTGAAAAGAAACGTCACGGCTTCACACTCCCTCGCATTGTGCTACGTTGGGTGATCTACGAGCAAGGATCGTCTTCTCTATTGGGTAACTTTGCTCCTTAGCTCTATTTTCAATTTTGCCCTAGTTTAACTATTTTGCTCAATTGCATGTGTTCGTGTGCATTCATCACATCTTGCATACACACACACACACACTCACATGGCCCGGGATCAAGATAAGGGTAAGGGTATTATGCGAGAGGAGGGGTCGTCTCACAAGAGACGAAAGACCACACGTCCACCACACTCACGCCCTCCTCCTGTACAGCCTGCACAACCCCAACCCCAACCCCAACCTATCATCCCAGCTGAGACCCAATGATGGGCCCGTGTGGCTACCGTTTTAGGAGTCAAGAGCAAAAAGATTTTTACAACAGACTTGATGCACGGGGCACATATCAACCAAATTTTCCCATGCCCAAATGCTTATCGATCTCGGTGTGTTCACCGAGGTCAAGACTCTCTTCACCAATTTAGGTTGGTTAGCCTTCCTGAACGCCACCGCGGTATCCTACCCCTCCCTCACACTTGAATTTTTATCCTCCCTTGTCTGTAAGTCGGGGTCGATCGTCATTTTTCGCGTCCGTAACGAAACCATTCGCACAACCCTGAATACCATTAATAACATCTTTGGTTTCTCCATCCTTGGGACGACGCTATCCGTCCATACGGGTATCCCCCCGAATTCGACGTCGATCAATTTTGGTTCCGCCTCATCCTACACGCTCATTATCCTCAAGGTAAGGCCAAGGCCTCCTCCATCATTCACCCCATCTTCCGTCTGGCCCATCGAATCATTTCTTGCATGTTTTTCCCCAGGGATGAGTCGGATACCATGACCATCCCTGACCTTTTCATTTTATGGGCCATGACCTTTCCTTTTGTTTGTGGTGATGACGGGATTTCTTTTAGGGCCCCTGTTGTTTCCATCCATGCCGGCGCTTGGCTTGTTCACAAGCCACTTGAGATTAGCCACACCGGCAAGGGCAAACTTTGTTGTGTGGGCCTTATTACTATCATAGCTTCATATCCTCAGTTTAATATTGCCATCCCCCGAGATTTACCTGCTGCCGCAGGATCTACACGTCTCGATCTTGACGTCCTGCGGCATATACACATGACCAAGCCCTGCCCCGATGGTCGTTTCACTTGCCATTACGGTCACCCCCCTGCTCCTTATACCATTCTGCCCAACCCCACTCGCATGACTATCCAGCTTGTGGCAGATTGGACATTTCCACCTGATCCTGAGTTTATGGGGGGGTTACGTCTTCCATTTATCTCGGGCGCATCCAGACCACCTTCCCCTGCCGCCCACTTAGGTGAGCAGGACATTCCTACGTCCCGTGGAGACCCGGGGCTGGGCCTAGTAGTGCCATCCCGGCTTCTGTCCCCACCACCACTGTCACCACCCCTCCGGTCCGTACTACCTCCTCCTCCTCCTTTCGTCGAGCCACATCTGCTCGCCTCGCTCTCGAGATTGAGATGGCTTCACTACGTGTTGTCGTTTCGTCCTCCGCCCCCTCGGACCCATCCTCTTCAATCTTCTCTCGCCCACTGTAACGGTCGCTTTTCGACCGTTTGTAATTTTCTGCGCGCACGTGTTTTATCGTGCACGTATTTTATTTGGTTATTTCTGAGCTCTGGCATATGCGATGCGATATTCCATTGCGATCGTTTCGGGGTGTTGGATTTTATTGTAATTTTTTGGGAACGTCGTTTCACGGCTCGTTTTCTCGCAAAAACGACTTTGAACGATAGGGGTGTTTTAGTCATCTGACTCGAAACAACGTTTCCAATTTTACGTAAATTCTCGGTAGGCGTTACGCACGATCAAGCCCCGTAAATCTGTGCGTCTCGTCTCCACGATCGCACATGTATTTTTGGATTATTTTTCTGATGCCCGGATTGAGAGATATTGCCAGGAATAACCTCGACCGTCGATCATCCCAAATCAGATTCGAAATTCAAATCGTGAGCCAAATCTGGCTAAATCTCTTATCAAATCTATTTTAAATATTTCCTAAACTGCTTCTTCTATTCTCCCCTAGTTTTTCCCCCTCTTTCTACACCCTCTAACAATATATCTCCCCTCTTTTTTCAAAAATCGTAGGGTTATTTATCAAATTTATTACTATTTATAATAACCCTAACTAACCCTAACCCTAACTCTTCACAGCAGCCAGCCCCTAAACTAAAACCCCAAATTTTCTTCCCCGATCTCTCTCACATCCCTCTCTTTCTCTCTCCCTCACGGCGATCAGCCGCCCTCGCGGCCCCCCCCCAGCCGCACGCTCCGGTGATCGTCGCCGCGCCCCCACTTCCCCGCCCGCACGCCGCCACAGCAGCTCCTTCGACCACCGGACTCGCATCAGTGCCGCCTTCCCCTTGCTCAGTGCACCGCCCCACGCCCTCCGGCGAAATCTTGCCGCCGTGATGCCCCTCCCTCCGGATGCCCCCGCTCCCCGACGTCGCCGAGGCCGCCGCGAACCCGATCATCCCTGCGCCGCCTTAGTCAAATCTCGCTGCCGCTGACCTAATCGAGAGCGCCGTCACGATTCTCAGCCACCCCGTGACCCAAGCGCCTCGCCTACGCTCCGATCCACAGAGAGGCCCCCACCGCGCTTCGCCTCACCCGCGATCTGCAGCCACGCACATCCCCTCGCTTTCCTCCGCCGCTGACCCCGATTCCAGCCGCCATCGCCGCCCGCTGTCGTAGATCTCTCAGCCGCCTGATCCGTAGCCAGTGCCGCCGCCTTGTCCTCGCCCGCTAACCCGAATCCTGACTCGACACCAACTTACCGCTGTTCCCACCATTGATGGCCACTCGAAGCACACGGCTAATTCTCAGGCCGCCTCCCAGATCTACGGCGATCAATCTATATCATGCGGCCGTGAGCCTCGCCGGTTTCATCACGATCGTCTGATTGACCCCCGTGGCAGCGAGATAATTGTTGAGAAGGAACATGTTTGGTTATGACGTTAACAAGAACGGGACTTCTCGCGGTTCAATCAAGTGCCTGAATCAATGGGTATTGTTGTAGGAATCATCTACTTGGTCATCGCCATATTTTTTTAGCTTTCAACTTCACATCAGACTCGAACTGGCTTGTTGAATATTATGCAGCTTTAGCATCTATCTGCTTCATGATTCTTCTTGGATTCGTTGATGATGTTCTTAACATCCCATGGTGAGTAAAATTGGTGTTACCATCGTTTGCTGCCCTTCCCTTATTGATGGCATATGCTGTGCATACTACAATTATCATACCAAAGCCGCTAGTTCAGTATGTCGGGGTAGCTGTTCTGGATTTAGGTAGACTCATCCTCGTTCGATCACCGGAACACCCCGACGACCTCTTCCAGTTACGCCACTCGCAGTCACGCATCGATCATCAGCCACTTCGCTGCGCTACCCGCAGCCGTTACGATCCTGAGGCGATCCCGAGATGACCTCCACTGCACTACCCGCAGTCGGGGACACGAGCACCGCCATTGTTTCCAGACCCGACGCCAGATTCACGGTTAATCATCATTCAGGTTGGTTCCCCCTAACTCGTAGAAACCCCCACCGTAGCGAATCGAACCCTAAACTAAAAATCGACAAATTGGAATTAAATTTACTTTTCGCTCTTTTAAAACGTTGTGCAAATCTAGAATACCGACGAATGAACTTTTTGACTGTGCACATAGGATAGAATCGTCGAATAGGGCTGAACATCAAAATTGTGACTTTGACGATTAGGGTAGTCCCGACAACCTAGAAATGAAACTAAATAGGATTTATTGAAAACGCGACCTGACACCGTCGCCGTGACACTGTTTCAGACGGACTTCCGCTGACGAGACACTTGGATGAGACGCTTTGAGAGGACGACACACTCGCCATCGCAGGAAAATGTATCCCACTTGCACTTTTGACTGTGTTGAGGCCTTAGTTAGTTAGAACTGATAACTGTGAACAAATAGAACCGGACGTGAAATGATAGCGTCCGGGACGACTCCTGACGGATCAGACTTGACGACGAAGTCTGAGCCTGACAACAACAACTTTTGATACCGTAGGGCTATCATGTGTGTGCGTGTGTGTGGACACCCTAGAACAACCCTTCCCGTCTTGTCACGTCACGTCCCGTCTTGCACAGCCTGCGGGCAATAGGGCACTCTCCGAGTGATCCCTTGTACTGATTCACAGCCTGCGGGCAATAGGGAACTCTCCGAGTGATCCCTTGTACTGATTCACAGCCTGTGGGCAATAGGGCACTCTCCAAGCTAGAGAGAGTGATCCATTGTACTGATACACAACCTGCGGGCAATAGGGCACTCGCAAAGCTAGAGCGAGTGATCCTTTGTACTGTTTGTCGTGTCTTGTCTTCCTTGGGGGTTCGGGGTTGGGTTGAGCGTGCGCACGGCAAGAGGGTCTGATCCTCCTCGAACCGTAAGGCGTGAACCCTTTCGTGTCTCACTTGTTTTGTCTCTTCTTGTCCTGTCACGTCCCGACTTGTCATGACACCTGTAGGTTAGTCCCGTAGTTGGTAGCACACGCTACGACTACTGCTAGAGAGAGTGATCCCTTGTACTGATACACAGCCTGCGGGTAATAGGGCACTCACCAAGCTAGAGCGAGTGATCCCTTGTATTGTTTGTCTTGTCTTGTCTTCCTTGGGGGTTCGGGGTTGGGTTGAGCGTGCGCACAGCAAGAGGGTCTGATCCCCCTCGAACCGTAAGGCGTGAACCCTTTCGTGTCTCACTTGTTTTGTCTCGTCTTATCCCGTCACGTCCCGACTTGTCATGACACATGTAGGTTAGTCCCGTAGTTGGTAGCATACGCTACGACTACTGCTTGCTACGCTTTACTTTCCTACTGCGTTACTTCTTTTTGTTACTCAGTTATAACCCCAGCATGTTAATCAACCAGTAAATCATTGTCTAAAAGTTGATACACTTGCAGTAGAGTCTAACCCTTTTTGTAGACTTTACCTGACGTACAGTTTCTTTCTTTTGGGGTGCTGTATGTCAGGTGTTCAGCCAGAGTTCGTGGACGAGGCAGACTCACTGGGGTACGAGAAGCCGAGGACGTCGACCCAGAGTACGTACCCGACGAGGACCAGACCTAGAGGTCTTTTTAGTCGTCACTTTCAGATGTTACTGCTTTTAGCTTGCTTTTAAATATTTCATTGCCATGCTTAGGCTTCTTTTTAGACTTTGTACTCGTTGGACATTACATCACTAATTTAATGAATGCAACTTCCTTTCTGTACTTTCTGTTGTTTCGAACTTTAATAATGCAAGAACCTGAAATTTTAAAATGGTACCCCTACAGACGCTTATTGGGACCGAGCTTCTCAGCTCTGGCCTAAGCGGGCCTTAGTCACGATTCGCCTCCGTATTTTTGGGAAGCGGGGCGTGACACCCACATTTCCTCACACTTGAGAGGAACATGGCCACCATCCTCCGCATTCTCACTCACGTGCATGGACCTCCTCCACCCACTCCACCCACCTCACCACCACCCTCACCTCCCCCATCACATTCATCACCACACCCATCACCCCCTCGGCGACCATCCCCTCCCACCACCACTATTTCCATTCCTACCACTTCACCTCCACTCACGACCACCACCTTTGCCCCCACAGATCCACCACCCTCCACTTCTGTAACCTCATATGTGCGCCGTAAGAAATTACAGGCGCGATCGCGATCACTTCCCCCACCATCCTCTTCCGTCACCGTATCCACCCCATCTACCGCCGCTTCTACCCCATCTACCACCGCGTTGGTCACCATTTCACTCACACTCACCATCACCACCATCACCCCACCCATCATCACCACCTCCACACCCACCCATCCATCACCTCGACCCCTTTCTTCACTTCTTCGCACACCATCACCTCTCCCGCCCACTCCCCTGCATCCCCCACTTCTTCCACCGAGGAGGACGAGGACGATTCCTCTCCTGCTTTTTGATTCCATTTTGTTTTTTGACCTCCCCCTCGCACATTTCTGCATTTTCATGATCATATCATTTCGCTAGCATTGTCGTGTCTAGCTTGGGGGGAAGTCATTTTTTTCTGTGTGCTGTCGTATGTTATTTCGCATGTGTGCTTGTTTATATTTGTCGTGTGGTGTGATTTTCTATCTTTTATCTTTTGTTTATATTTGTCGTGTGGTGTGATTTTCTTTATTTTCCTTTTTCGTATGTGTGCTTTTCTTGTTTTTCATTTCTTTTTGAGTCGGTGCATATTCCCCCCCATTTTCGTTGCCCTCACGTATTCACTTTTATTGCATTAAGGGCAATGCAAGTTTCAGCTTGGGGGAGTCGCACTTTGTGCGTCGTTTTGTGTCTTTTTCTTCGTTTTTGAGTCGTTTTCACCGTGTTTTTCTTTTTCTTTCTTTCCTTTTTCTCCTCTCTCTCTCCTAGAGATGACCCAAAATGATGAATTGCCACAGAATCACACACACAGCATGGTGAACCCTTCCTCGTCCTCGAGGAAGACGAGTGAGAGTAGGAGCTCGGAGGGAGAAAATAGAGAGAAAGAGAGAAAAAGAGAACTCTAAATCCTAAATCGCCCGTCAGGGCCAACAAAATCAAAAACGACACACCAAGCAAGCAAACGCCAAATCACATCACTAAACCAAGGAATACGAGTCCAGACAAGTACCGTGGGCCCACACGGTGAAGCACGAGTGAGTGTGGTCGTGTGCTAGCAGATGGTGTCGCTATCTACATTGTGCTATAAGCTCCATATACACAAATCCGAGAAATGACCCAAATATTGATTCGATTTAGAAATAGCGGCGAATATATAGCTCAAGCATGCATGAGAAGAGTATGAGAATAGAAACGCATCATGTGTTAGGGACTCCACAGCTAGGGGCTCGGACATCACCTCACTATTGCCTAGATAATAGCTAGAAATTCCCTATTCCAAGTGTTTTCGAAGGCGATGGGGGTTGAGATGATGTGGAGTAGAACACTCGGTGCAAATTCTCGCCTTCCCTTTATTCTCGATAGGTAGGGAAATATTCACACACACATTTTTTTTGGGTTTTGGGATATATGTATTTTATTTTTTTCTTTCTTTTCTCTTTTGTTTTCTTTTTTTGGGGTTTTTCTTTTTTCTCTTTATTTGGATTTTTTTTGGATTTTTGGGTATATACATGTGTACTCTCCCAAGTGGGAGAACGGTACACGACGAGGGGATTTGCACCAAGTAAAAATAAAAAAGAAGTCGGATTCTAAACACTTGGGCAAGGGAGATATTTCGCTAATCAGAGCATAGACTAAAATGGGTTATCCTAGTCCTAACTGTGGAATCCCGACACATGCGAAATGAAGCATACGATATGTATATTTATACATACAGAAGCAGATAAGATAGGCAAATACCGCATATTCAAATCGAAGCATGATAATCTAGGGGTCATTCCTGGATAGGTATATAAAACACAATCACAAAGTAGAAGCACGCCAAACAGCTAGGCACGACAAACGACTCACACAAAGCAAAGTGGACCCACGATGCATGAAATGCAAGAGGACTCGACTTCCTAGGGTTAGTGAATGTGATTATCGAAGCCATGCTAGGTGTGTGTATGATTTTTGTGGCGATTCATCATAGGGTTCATCTCTAGGAGAAAGAGATAAAAAGAAGAAAAGAAAAAATAAAAAACACGATAAAAACGACTCAGAAACGAAGAAAAAGACACAAATGACACACAAAGTGCGACTCCCCCAAGCAGAAACTTGCATTGCCCTTAATGCAATAGAATTAAATACGTGAGGGCAATGAAAATGGGGGGGAATATGCACCGACACAAAAAGACATGAAAGACAAGAAAAACACACATATGAAAATGAAAAATATAAAATAAAAGATAAAAATAAAAATAAAGATCACACCACACGACATACAAACAGAAAATAGAGATGGAAAATCACACCACATAACATATATAAACAAGCACACAAAAACACATCACGACAGCATACAGAAAAACGACTTCCCCCAAGCTAGACGTGACAATGCTAGCGATATGATGTGATCATGAAAATGCAGAGATATGCAAGGAGAAGGTCAGAAAACAAAGTGAAATCAAAAAGCAGGAGATGAATCATCCTCGTCCTCCTCGGTGGAAGAAGTGGGGGATGCGGTGTGGGTGGGTGAGGTGACTAGTGTGCGGAGAAGTGGAGAAAGTGGTCGAAGTGATGGATCGGTGGGTGTGGAGGAAGTGTGGACGATGGGTGGTGTGGAGGTGATGACGGTGAGTGGGAGTGAAATGGCGACCAATGTGGTGGTGGGTGGTGGAGATACGGAGGTATGTGAGGATGAAGGGTGGATGGGGGTAGGTGAGGATGGTGGGGGAAGTGATCGAGAACGCACCTGTAATTTCTTGCGGCGCACATATGGAGTGACGGAAGTGGAGGGTAGTGGAGCTGTGAGGGCGACAGTGGAGGGAATGGAAACGGTGGGAGTAGATGAGGTAGTGGGGATGGAAGTAGTGATAGGAGGGGATGGTTGCCTAGGGGGTGATGGTGGAGGTGAAGAATGTGAGGGGGGAGGTGTAAATCGTCGAGGCGGTGAAGGTGGGGATGTGGTGTGTAGTGTGGGAGGGGGTGGTCCATGGACGTGAGTGAGAAGGCGGAGGATGGCGGCCACGTTCCTCTCAAGTGCGAGAAAGCATGGGTGAGAGAAAATCGAAGGGGGTGGGCCCGAGGGGGTTGAGGATGCAACGACAGCACGAAGCGAAGCCAACTCAGTCTCGAGAGAGAGACGAGCGGAAGTGGCTCGACGAAAGGAGGAGGAGGAGGTAGGCGGACCGGAGAGGTGGCGACAGTGGTGATCGGTACAAAAGCTGGGATGCCATGACTAGGACCAGCCCCAGGGTCATCACGGTGCATATGGATGTCTTGCTTGCCTAAGTGGGTGACAGGGGAAGGTGGTCTAGGTGCACCCGGGATAAGTGGAAGGCGCAAACCCCCAAGAAACTCAGCATCAGGTGGGAAAGTCCAGTCTCCCACAAGCTGGATGGTCATACGAGCGGGGTTGGGGAGAATGGTATAGGGAGACGGGGGGTGCCTGTAGTGGAAGGTGAAACGGCCATCGGGGCGGGGCTTAATCATGTGAATATGCCGCAGGATGTCTAGATCTAGACGTGAGGGTCCTGCGGCAGTAGAAAGATCACGGGGGATGACGATGTTGAATCGGGGAGTAGAAGCTATGATCGTGATAAGGCCCCCGTAACAAAGCTTGCCATTGCCGGCACGGCTAATCTCCAGAAGCTTGGAAACAAGCCAAGCACCGGCATGGACGGGAACAACTGGGGGCCTAAAAGAAATCACGTCGTCACCCCGAACAAAAGGAAAGGTCATGGCCCAAAGAATGAAGAGATCAGGGATGGTCACGGTACCTGACTCATCCCTTGGGAAAACCATGGAAGAAATGATTCGGTGGGCCAGACGGAAGATGGGGTGAATGATGGGGGCCTTGGCCTTACCTCGGGGATAGTGATGGTGCAGGGTGAGGCGGAACCAAAACTGATCGACATCAAATTCAGGGGGATATCCATGGGGGCGGATAGCGCCGTCCCCAAGGATGGGAAAACCAAATATGTCATTGATGGTGTCCAGATGGGTGCGAATGGTTCTATTACGGACCCAAAATATGACGACCGACCCCGACTCACAGACAAGTGTGGATAAAAATTCGAGTGTGAGTGCGGGATATGACACGGCGTTAGCATTTAGGAAATCTAACCAACCTAAATTTGCAAAGAGAGTCTCGACCTTGGTGAATACACCGAGATCGATAAGCGATTGGGTGTGGGCAAATTTGGTCGATAGATGCCCCCGAGCATCAAGTCTATGATAGAAATCCTTATGCTCCTGATTCCTAAAGTTGTAGCCACGTGGGCCCATCAGTGGGTCCTCAACTAGGACGACAGGCTGGGGTTGGGGTTGTGCAGGCTGTGCGGGAGGAGGACATGAGTGTGGTGGGCATGTGGTCTTGCGTCTCTTGCGAGACGAACCCTCCTCTCGCATGGTACCCTTAACCTTATCCTTATCCTTGGCCATGCGAGTGTGCGTATGTGAGTGTATACAAGATGCAATGAATGCACACTAACACATACAATTGAGCAAAATAAAATTCTAGGGCAAAATAAAAATTTGAGCTAAGGAGCGAAGTTACCCACGCGAGATGAAGATCCTTGCTCGTAGATGTCCCAACGCTATGCAATGGGGAGAAGTGTGAAGCCGCGGCAACTCTTTTCAGCAAATTTTCGAAAATGGGGTGGGGTTTGGGTGGAAATTAGGGTTTTGAAGGTATGAAATCGAAGAGAAAGGGAGAGAGATCAAGGGAGAGATGGAAAAAGAGAGGGGATAGATCGATTGAGAGAGGTTTACGGTCGGTTGAGGGAAGGAGGAGGCCGGTTGGAGCTCGGAGGAGTCGAAACGGCTCTGGAGAGATGAAATCGGGTGAAGGGTAAATGAACGGGTGGAGTCAGGTTATTTATAGGGTTTAAGTCGAACCGATCGAGTGAAAACACACCCGATCGGTTGACAATTAGGTCGAAAATATTGCTGAAAATTGGCTACAGGCGACCCGATCGGTTGAGAACTCAACCGATCGGGTGGCCGCTTCACACTTTTTCCTGAAATTTTAGTACAGCTCACCCGGTCAGTCACCCGATCACGCTTTGTATCAATTGATCGATTGATCAATCCCCAAAAATTTTCGAGACTTTGGCCCAGCTCACACGGTCAGCCACCCGGTCTCTCGTTGCTTCACCCAACCGGTTCGTTCGAGAGCAGATACGGGCCATCGTCTGATACGTCTCACCCGATCGGTTGATTGGTCACCCAATCGGGTGAGGGCTTGTTTCTTGCAAAAATTCATGAATGGCCTAAGTTTCTCGACGGATGATCCCGCGGCTGAATTTAATTATTAAAATAGAAAAAAATAAAGATAATAAAAATCCTAAAAACGAAGATAAGAGTTTAGAGCATGGGTTGCCTCCCATGAAGCGCTTTTGTTTAACGTCGTTTGCTCGACGCCCGTAGATGATACTCAAGGTAGACGGGGGTGATGCCCTAAAATCGGCATCTCTTCAGACTCAGAGTTGGCGGCCTTCGGTGTCATCGGTAGCGACAAGAAAACTTGCTCGACGACCCTCCCTCCGTTGATGGAATCCGGAGGCTTCTCTCTTATATTGGCGTTTACCGCCACTCGCTTCAGGATTCGGATCTCATCCCCGGTGAGCCCCATGGGCTCTTTCCCTTTCCTCCTCATCGGAGGAGCCTTTTGAAATCCGGAAGGGACCGTATGTGCCGCATCCACTTTCCCAGAGACATCATCTCTCATCAGGCCGACTGGTTCTTCTAAGTCCCCCAAGCTATCGGGGGGATTTCTTGAAAGAATATCCCAGTAGCTCGCTTCCACAGCTCTCTCTTCTTCTAACTCCAGCATATTGCATCTTGGATCATCCGGGGGATTGGGGTGCTTCATTGACAACCCTAAGTCAAACTCGACTTTTTCCTTGCCGACGTTAAGGGAAAGCTTTCCATTCTTCACATCTATTAAAACACCGGCAGTGGCCATGAAAGGCCATCCAAGAATGATGGGGGTGTGCACATCTTTAGGCATGTCCATGACGACGAAGTCCACTGGCACATGCACCCCACCTACGTTGACAGGGAGGTCATCAACAACCCCCACCGGATATTTGACTGAACGATCTGCAAGCTGTAAGGTCATACCGGTGGGCTCCAAATCGCCCATCCATATCCTCTTATATAGCGACAGGGGCATCAAACTGACGCTCGCTCCAAGATCGACGAGCGCACGATGGATCTTTACCTCCCCGATCGCACAAGGGATAGAGAAGCTCCCGGGTCTTTAAGCTTAGGCGGATTTGCTCTCTGAATGAGAGCACTGCATTCTGTTGTTAATACGACCTTCTCCTTTCTGGATCCTCTTGTCACTAAATTCTATAGAAATTTGGCGTAGGAGGGAATCGTCTCGATAGCTTCAAGGAAGGGGATTTGCAAGCTTAGATCTTTGACCATTGCAAAAAATTTGCTATACTTTTCGTCTATCTTGGATTGAGCTAGCCATTGTGGAAAAGGCACAATGGGCTTGAACACCTTGAGGCTCCCTTCCTCGTTTTTCTTCTTCTCTTCTCCAGGAACTCCCTCCGGAGCCGTTGGCTTTGGCGACGAAGCACCGTCATCTTTGGCTTTTTCAATTGGTCGCTCTACGACCAACGGTGCTTCCGGTTCCTTTGGGGGCACTCTTGTAGGGATTTGTGTTCCGCTCCTCAACATGATAGCGGACACATTCGAATGCTCGTGCGTGAGTGCCAACGTCTGGTTTGCTCCCATTGGGGTGACTTCAGGTTGTGGCGGCAATAGATTTTGCGTCCTTGAAAGGTTCGCCACCTGTAACCCCAGCTGGGTTACTTGGTCCGTGAGAGCCCTCTACCCCATTTCCAGATTCAGATTTATCTTCTCCTGGTTGGTGATGTATTGAGTCAAGAGGGACTCAACCGGAGAGATGGCCCTCTGCTGGCCAAATTGCTGCTGCTGCTGAATGGGCTGCTGATTCCTGGGAGCATATTACTGATACTGTTGTGGAGGCTGCTGCTGCTGAAACTGCTACTGCTGCGGCCTAGTCGGTTGATATATTAGCTGCTACTGCTGCTGAGGAGGCGGCTGCTGATAGGGCGCCTGGTAGCTAAGGTTGGGATGATTCCGGTTATTCGGAGAGTAGGTCGGGTTGGAGCTAGTCCGAGGTGGGTACGGCGCATTTTCTGTAGGATTTTAGAATAGTGCGCTCGCTTGGTCCAATGGTGGTGAGATGTCACCACCCTCGAAGTCCCCCATGACTTCTGCTTCCACCGCTGCAATTTGTTGTGTGTCGGCACCACCAGCTTCTACCATTAGCGCGGAGATCTGGGTCGACAGCAAGTCAAACTTGCTGGATAATTTGTCGACGTCCTCGACCCTGTGGATGCCCCTAGATCTAGGTTGTAGTGCCCTGTGGTAGCTACTGCACACGTACTAGAGGGGGGGTGAATAGTACTTAAAATAATTAAGAGAGTTATTCCTAACTATTGTGCAATGAACAAACGACAATGTGGAATAAACAACAATCAACAGGAATTAAGCATACGCAAACAAAGCATGTAACGGGTTCGGATCCACCCAAGTCTCCCCAAATTGTTCCAGGTGATCCTACGTCCCAACCACCCGGATTCCCTCCGGATACTTGAGTTAGAAACCCTAACTCAAGATTTAGCACTATGAAATTCTTGTGAAAAACCTTCACAAGACCAAATCATACAAATGACATGTGACTCCCACAAACCGGGATCACACCCTCTCTCACAACCGAGAGACACAATTCAAATAACGATTGAAATGAAATAAACACTTACCTACAAAATCCTATGCCATGAGAGAACTTGCCAAATATTAGGGCAAGAAGGATTTTGGGGAAGATGATGACACCAAGCCCTAGCTCCACCAAGATGGACAGCAATAGGTGGCTAGGATGAGGTTGGTGTCCTTGGATTCAAAGCCCTTGGCTTGAATGGCTCACAATGGAGAGAATCTCTCTTGAGGATATTGGCTCAAGGAGTGAAGGGAGAGATTCTTGTGAGGAAGAGAGAGCTTGGAATTAGCTTGAGAAAACTCTTCTCTTAGGTCTGAAAATACTTGGATAATGGACCTCTCACCTTGCCTCAAACGAATCAAGTTTGTATTTATAGAGGCAAGGAAAATCGTGTTGGAAAAGTTCCCAACGGCTCTATTCTGAACCAGACTAGTCGGTCAAAGAAGGATCACTGACCGACTAGTTCATCAACTAGTCGGTCGGTGATACTACGTAGACCGACTAACGGTTGAACAGCCAAAAGGTCGAAGTACAGGAAATGACAACTAGTCGGTCTAAGAAGACTTGCCGACCGACTAGTTTCACAACTAGTCGGTCGGTGAATGTTCTTTGACCGACTAACAGTCGAAATAGAATAGGCTGACTTCAAGTTGATTTAGTCGGTTTAAGAACAAATGCTGACCGACTAGTTTCTCAACTAGTCGGTCGACAAACGTTCTTTGACCGACTAACTCGAAACAGTAGCTCAGGCTGAAAAAGACTGAACACAACTAGTCAGTCTGAGAAGGACTCCTGACCGACTAGATCGTCATCTAGTCGGTCGGTGAACCTTCTTTGAACGACTAATTGATCAACATGGAAAGAGCTGAATTGAGCAAGGCAACTAGTCGGTTCATGAAGAGTTGCCGACCGACTAGATCGTCATCTAGTCGGTTGGTGACTCTTCTTGAACCAACTAACATGCACTAGAAGCCGAGGAAAGAAGCGATAGGCTTCGGGAAAGTTTCTAATGGCTTCTATGATAATCCTAACTCTAAGATATGAGTGAAATGAAGATAATAATGTAAGTCCCACTCAAGGCTTAACATTCTAAACTATGAAGCTAGAAGACAATAAATAATACATTGACGAACCGTCTTCAAAGCTTCAATCTTCATTCTTCTTGATTTCAATATTGCTCCTTGAGCTTCAACGAAGCTTCAGGCACATGATCACGCGTATTGAGAAGTCTTGAGATGTCGCTTTTGATGTACGTATTCTTTTGGCGACGATCTTCATAACTGCGCTCACAAACAGTTAGTATACGATATTTATGTTTGCTCATCATCCAAAACCAAATCCGGGAAATCAATACTCAACATAGGTGTGGCTCTCTCGTCACACCACCGCTCATTGTTCGATGCCATATTTTCTAATATGTTCCCAGCATCTTCTTCACTTCTGGACATGAAGGACCCCCCAACCACGGCATCAATCGATGATTTTAAATCATCCCTTAATCTGTTGTAGAACAGATTAATTATCTGCCACTTGGGAAGCTCATGATGAGGGCATCTTCACTGCATCTCTTTAAATCTTGTCCAAGCTTCATGCAGGGACTCGTGGCTTGCTTGGGAGAAGGAGGAGATCTCACTCCTCAGCTTCATGGTCTTCCCCGGAGGAAAAAACTTTGTCAGAAAAGCATTTGAAAGCTTCTCCCAAGTGTTGAACGTATTTGGGTCCTTCCCCCTAAGCCACAGCTTGGCCTTATCTGGCAGAGAGAAGGGGAATAGCTTCAGACGGATCGCCTCAGTTGTGACACCATTTATCCGGAAGGTGTCACATTTCTCCAAGAGGAGTCCAAATGTTCGATGGGGCTCTCCATGGGCGCCCCAAAGAATTGATCCTGCTGGATCCACGACACTAAGGACGGCTTGAGCTCGAAGCTTTGTGCCGTAATAGCAGGAGGACGGATGGCGGAGGTGGACTCGATGGATGTCATCAAGTACTCCAACAGGGACTTGTGAGGTGGGGTATTCTCCCCCATGGTTTCAGGCTCTTCTCTTCTTCTTTTCTCTACGGCAGTACACCTCAGGGTGGCGTTTATCTCCGGATCAATAGGAATCAAGTTGTCTACACTCCTTGAACTCATGCGCATGAAAAGCAACAAACACCCGTGAAGCAAAAGTGGGATAGAAACATATAAAAATAGAAAATAATAATAAGAAAAATAAAAATGAAAAAGAAGAATGCGAAAATTATCGCGAGATAGGGATATGAGCTAAACTCAAGGGTTCATGAAATCCTAAAATAACAAGCACGTTGCCTCCCCGGCAACGGCGCCATAAAGCTTGACGTCCCCCAAGTTGGCCGCGTGCAGATGTGTGCAATATATGATTGGGGGCGTTAGATTTAAATATTTATAACCGCAAGCGCACGGTGTTGTAGTGTGGCTTGGGGGTCGAACTCAGGTAGGCGTGGTTGTGCTTGTGTCAGAAAGGACCGGATTCACCCCATGGGTGAGCTAGCCCGAATCGGTAGATGGGTTGTCACAGAAAATAGAATGCGAGGGATAAACAATATAAAGAGAAACCCGGGACTTCGGTTTCCACCCTATCATGCGATTCTCGCCAATACGGCCTACGGGTAGGATAACGATCGGAATTAGGGTCTAATGGTGAGACGTTGCCTCTAAGAGTGATACCGGCGTCCCATGGGCCCGATATTCCGGTCAGTGCCCAGGATGATACGCCGGACTACCCGGGTTCGGTCAGTGGACATTCCCATGTCCATTAACAATGACCGACTCTGGCAGCACTAAGCTCGCAACGATAACTCCCAACATCTCATCCTGCCGCTTCCGCACGCTAGGATTCGACGTCTACGCTAAGGGCATGAGCTATGGTTAGGGAGTCAACCGCCAAGTTTATTCCCCCTTGGAACAACGGTCAAAGGCAGTCTTTTTCCCGCCGATGACAATGAAACACCCCGTGTAACCTATAGATTCCTAATCCATATCGATTTCCTAGTCCTATGGGCACATCGGGGAGAACCCACGACGGGGTTTCCACTAAAATCCCAGATTTGGGAACTACTCACGCATATTTACTAAAAAGAAATCTAAATGAAAATTGACCGTTAAAAACATAATCGGGCAATAGAAATGCGATAGTAGTAATGCAATTAAGATAATATCAAAGTTTGGTAAAGATCAGATGACTTACAAATAACTAGAAAATTACAGCCGTCACAAGAGAGAAAAACATTAAAAAAATAACAACAACCATTTTCTGGAAACCTAGGGTCTCTATTTATAGAAAATGACATCACCCGATCGCGTGAAGGATCACCCGATCGGGTGACCTGCTGCGAACTTCGGCAGCAATCTTCAGAATTTCACCCGATCATGCGACACGGTCGGTTGGTGGAAGCTGCTCGTCATTTGGATCTTGAGCTCATCGGGTGAACTGATCGGTTGATAAATCAACCGATCGGTTTGAATTTTCGACCAAAAGATAGTAACTTTGGATGTTTTGTCACAGTCTGCTGACGGTCGGGTGAGCTGTCCGGGTCATCTCTTCGAGGAAACGGCTACAGATGAACCGATCGGGTGAAGATCACCCGATCGATTGGATTTCAGCTCCATTTTCCAGAGAGAACAGTCGGGTTGAACCAGTCGATGACCCGATCGGTTGATGCTCTTGTAGCTTCAGCTGCTGTCTGGGTGGTGCACACGTGCACCACCTGATCGGTTGGCTGTGTCCAACCGATCGGGTGGGGGTTGAAAGATGGCGATCTTCGTCGTTTGACCCCCTGGATCAAGCGTGACTCCTCCTGTTACTCCGGGACTCATGATATCGTCATTATATGTCCCCTACGCTGGCAAACTCCTGCAAACACGTAAAAACACGGAGAAGTGAAAGAAAACAAGAAAATACGAGAAAACGGATACGAGACGGCAGAAAATAACGGAAAGACACAAAAGAAGACGTGCGTGAATATATGAAATATAAACGCATGTCACATGGCTTCGATAATCACATTCACTAACCCTAGGAAGCTGAGTCCTCTTGTATTTCATGCATCGTGGGTCCATTTTGCTTTTGTGTGAGTCGTGTGTCGTGTCTAGCTTACGGTGTGCTTCTACTGTGTGATTTTGATTTATATACCTGTCTTAGAATGTCCCCTAGATTATCATGTTTCGATTTGAATATGCGGTATTTGCTTCTCATGTCTGCCTCTATATGCATGCTATATTTATATCGTATATTTCATTTTGCATGTGTCGGGATTCCACAATTAGGACCAGGATAACCTATTTCGCCTATGCTCTAATTAGCGAAGAAAATCTCCCTTGCCCAAGTGTCTAGAATCCGATTTCTTTTTTATTTTTACTTGGTGCAAATCCCCTCGTCATGTACCGTTCTCCCACTTGGGATAGTACACACATGTATATACCCAAAAGTCCAAAAAAAATCCAAAAAAGAGAGAAAAGAAAACCCCCAAAAAAATACATATGTATAGCCAAAAACCCAAAAAAAAAGATACATATATCCAAAACCCAAAAAAATATGTGTGAATATTTTCCTACCTACCGAGAATAAAGGGAAGGCGAGAATTTGCACCGAGTGTTCTACTCCACATCATCTCAACCCCCCATCGCTTTCGAAAACATTGGAATAGGGAATTTCTAACTATTATTTAGGCGATAGTGTGGTGATGTCCAAGTCCCTAGCTGTGGAGTCCCTGACACATAATACGTTTCGATTCTTACTTTCTTCTCATGCATGCTTGAGCTATATATTCGCCGCTTATTTCAAATCGAATCGATATTTGGGTCTTTTCTTGGATTTGTGTATATGGAGCTTTATTGCACACTGTAGATAGAAACACCGTCTGCTAGCACACGACCACACTCACTCGTGCTTCACCGCGTGGGCCCACGACACTTGTTTCGAATCGTTTTCTTTGGTTTAGTGTTGTGATTTGTCGTTTACTTGCTTGGTGTGGTGTTTTTGATTTTGTTGGCCCTGACGGGTGATTTAGGATTTTGACTTCTCTTTTTCTATCTTTCTCTCTATTTTCTCCCTCCGAGCTCCTACTCTCACTCGTCTTCCTCGAGGACGAGGAAGGGTTCAGCTTGGTGGATTTTGACATGTGTGTATATTTTATATATTCACACACGTCTTCTTTGTGTTTTTCCGTTATTTTCCGTCGTCCCGTATCCATTTTCTCGTATTTTCTAGTTTTCTTTCACTTCTCCTTGTTTTTGTGTGTTTGTAGGAGATTGCCCACGTAGGGAACACATAACGAAGATATCATAAGTCCTCAAAGCAACAGGAGGAGTCACGTGTGATCCAGGGGGTCAAACAACCAAGATTGCTATCTTTCAGCCCACACCCGATCGGTTGGATACAGCCAACCGATCAGATGATGCATGCGTGCACCAACCGAACAACCGCTGAAGCAAGAGAGCATCAACCGATCGGGTTGATGACCGGTTCAGCCTAACAGACTTCTCGGGAAATTGAAGCTGAATTCCAACCGATCGGGTGACCTTCACCCGATCGGTTCATCTGTAGCCGATTCCCCCAAGAGACGACCCGGAGAGCTCACCCGACGGCCAGCTGACCGTGCCAAAACGTTGCAATTCTCTGTCTTTTAGGCGACATTTTCCAACCAATCGGTTGATTTATCAACCGATCGGTTCACCCGATGACCGCAAGATCCAAATGATGAGCCGCTTGCGCCAACCGACCGTGTCGAGTGACCGGGTGAAGTTTCTGAAGACCGCTGCCGAAGAACGAAGCAGGTCACCCGATCGGTTGATACTTCAACCGATCGGGTGACGTCGTTTTCTATATATAGAAGCCCTAGGTTTTCAGAAATGAAAGCTGTGTATTTTTTCCTGTTTTTTTCTCTATTGTGACGGCTGGAAATTTATCTTCATTTGTAAGTGTTCTGATCTTTGTCAAACTTTGATATTATCTTAATTGCATTACTACTACCGCATTTCAATTGCCTGATTATGTTTTTAACGGTCGATTTTCATTTAGATTGCTTTTTGGCTATAATGTGTGAGTAGTTCCCTAATCTGGGATTTTGGTGGAAACCCCTTCGTGGGTTCTCTCTAATGCGTCCATAGGACTAGGATATCGATAGGGAATAGGAATCTATTGGTTACACGAGGTGTTTTATTGTCATCGGTGGGAAAAAGACCGCCTTTGACCATTGAGCCAAGGGGGAATAAACTTGGCGGTTGACTCCATAGCCATAGCTCACGCCCTTAGCGTAGACATCGAATCCTTGTGCGCGGGAGCGGCAGGACGAGATGTTGGGAGTTATCATTGCGAGCTTAGTGCTCTCGGAGTCGGTCAGTGTTAATGGACATGGGAATGCCCACTGACCGAACCCGGGTAGTCCGGCGTATCATCCTGGGCACCGACCGGAATATCGGGCCCGTGGGACGCTGGTATCACTCTTAGAGGCAACGTCTCACCACTAAACCCTAATTCCGATCGTTGTCCTATCTGTCGGTCGTAATAGCAAGAACACATGATAGGGTGGAAACCGAAGTCCCGGGTTTCCTTTATTTTGTTTAACCATGTATTTACATTCCGTGACAACCCAACCATCGATTCAGGCTAGCTCACCCCTTAGGTGAATTGGTTCCTTTCTGAAACAAACACAACCACGCCTCCCTGTGTTCGACCCCCAAGCCACACTACAACCGTGTGCTTGCGGTACGAATATTTTAAATCTGGTATCCCTATCTTATTGCACACTTGCATGATCACGCAAACCGCGGGGGGACGTCAGTAAGCATCAACGAAGGTGCCAAGTAAGCATCAACAAAGGTGCCAAGTAAGCGATGACGTGGCATCTGCGATATTCTCCCCCACCTATCTCAGTGACGCCTTCATCACTTGGTTTCCTCCTTATAGAATTCCTCCACCAAGTCCTTGAACTACCATAGAGTGCAGGTTTCCTGATACTCTCGCTCTTCGGCAATCCTTTCCAGTTGATGAAGTACTCTAGCCATTGATGGTTGTTAGCCTAACGAGCCACCAGTCTACTATGATCTTCTTGGCCTCTTTGTCAAACTCCATCAGTATTCCTACTAGCATGTGAGAAGACTTCCCTCGGCTGTAGTCCTCCGATCACCATGGAATGGATTCAACGTACTCATATGAAAGACCAGATGATATTTGATTGTTAGAGGAAGTTTCACCTTATAAGCCACATTCCCCACTCTTTTCATGATCAGAAAAAGGCCTTCACACTTTCTTACCAAGCTTTTGTATAGTCCTTTATGTCGATCCAGCGTACGTAGCTTGATAAGGACCAAGTCTCCCATATGGTATTCTGCATGTCTCCTCTTCTTATAATCCCATTTCTTCATCCTTTTTGTAGTCTTTCTAAGAAACGATCTTGCCAACTCGTTTGCTCTTGCATCCATTAGCAAATTTGTAGGTTATTCGACTACTCCCATTGTAGCTTACAACAATAGTGTTTTAAGTGAGTGGTTATTGCCCCATCACGATCTCGAATGGACTCTTCCCCTTCGACTCGATCCTTTTGATGTTGCATAAAAATTAAGCTACGTCTAGCAATTTTACCCAAGCTTGCTGGTTAGCACTTATGTAGTGTCTCAAATACGCCTCCAACAGTCTACTCACCCTCTTTGTCTGGTCATCTGTTTGAGGGAGGAAACTTGTAGAAAAACTCAAATCAGATCCCAATAATTTGAAGAGCTTGAACTAAAACCTTCCTGTAAAGCAAGCATCCATGTCGATTATGATGGTCTTTAGTAGCCCCCAATACTTAACCACATGCTTCAAGAATAATAGGGCTGCTACCATTGATGGACACTTTGCAGCTGATGGAATGATGATCCCATACTTTAGGAATCTATGGACCACTACCATGATGATGGTGCACCTCTTAGACTGGGGATATCCCATGATGAAGTCTATGGAAATGATCTCCCATGGTTGCCCTGGAATCGGCAATGGGTCGAGTAGTCCCGCTAGTGCTCTTTGCTCCACCTTGTCTTGTTGGCATAGAAGACAAGTCTTCATATAGATATCAACATCATCTCCCATACGAGGCTAATAGGAAGTATCCCCAAGTAGCACTAAGGTCCGATGCACTCCCGGATGTACCACCTATGGAGAGTCATGGCACTCATAGAGAATTTTTGCCCTAGGTTCCTAAATAATGGTACATGCACATGTCTTCTCTTAGCATAGAGTAAGACGTACTCAAATCAAAATCTTTGAGTATTCCCTTCATTTCAACTAGTGATTTGTAGTTGGATATTTCACTAGGCCTTCATTGACATGATCAAGCAAAGAATTCTGTAGCCGGCTCAATATAGATGCAAATTCTGACTTCTAACTTAATGCATCCACCACTAGGCTTGCTCAATTGACTTGTATTTGAGCACTTTGTCGAATTTTACCCAGAAGTCTTGCCACCTAGCTTGCTTATGAGACAACTTATTCTCGGTCTAGAAGTAGTTAGTGGCCACATTGTCATTTTTCACTATAAACTTGGAACCATGTAGTGCCTCCATAGCCATAGGCAATGGACCACTACTGTCATCTCTTTCTCCTAATCAGTCTATCATCTTTTGGTGCCATTGAGCTGTTAGATAGTGGAGTCCCCATTATGAGTTTTAATGATGAGCAAATATATACTTGTACTAACTCTATGTATGTAGACATTAGAGAGTATATGATAATGTATAATTTAATATCATGGTGTGACAAGTCAAGTCAAGATAAATTGAAGACATATTTATGACATGAAGATGCGTTAAGGATTACATCAACCTTGGCAAACAATTGTACTTTATGTGTATTGATGTACTCTATCTTTTCTTATCTTAGAATATTTTGTAAAGCCTTGAAGATGCACCACACACACATGAAACCCTAGAAGACTTAGAATTATCTTGGATTTAATCCTAATCAAAACCCTAGGTTTCTACTCTAAACTGTATGTTTTTACCCTTATTAACCGATCAATACTGTTAAGGCCAAAAATGACCGAGACAGTTGTCAGGCTGACGTAGGGTCTTTATACTAAGTCAGAGCCTCGTCAGCAGGTGAAGTGGGACCCTAGGTTGGAAGAACCTTGGTCGAGTGATGGATGTAGATGATGATGCGGTGCTCGATCGACCCTTGGACAGCTGATACGTCGATCGTTCGAGGCTGTGAAGCTTGGAAACGACCTTCGCAGAAGATGGCGATTCATCGATTTACACCACAGAGACACGTTAGGGGGTCGGATATGGGTCCTGACCCAAATCTGCTCTGATGCTTAAGATAGTATAGGAACTTAAGGATGAGAGGGAGCTTGGAGCAGCTGAGATCGACCCACTGAGGTCCGTCTTAGGTATGACATTACAAGCTCTATAATGTAATAAATATCAGTTGAGAAAGTAGAGTTCTATGTCTTAGACCTCGTACCGTGGAATTGGAACCCTCGCTCTATTTATAAGCATCATGTGTCCCTTTAGTGACGTTGGGGAGATAACGGCCACCCATTATGGGACCACAATCTTCCGCCTTTAATAGGATTAAATGTTGTACACGTTCCCGCAAATTACGAGCCCATCTTTAATCACACGTTCGAGTGAGGGGAATGCAACGATCGACTAGCCAATGGGCTTTGCCCGAGTTGATATTGGGCTTCTCTTATGGGCCCCGAGGGCCTTAGTCATCCGTCGGTCGAGTCATCTCGAGTGTCGGCCCAATGATTCAACAATGGCCCCTGTCGCATGACCTCAAAGGATCTACCTGTTGAAGTCAAGCAACGTTACATCGCATTAATGGCGCACAACAGTCGATAAAATAGCACTCAAGTTCCAAGCACCAAAACACCCGCCTCATTGATTCGGATGATTTGTCGGTTCGAAATCAAAGACGCTCAGAGCCTTTGGATTTTCTATGCGTGTTTCATCATGCGGTTGTCGTCTTACCGATATAAGACAGTTCCAGTGACAGAAAGCGAAGGTGTCTTCTTCATTCTCCTCGATTTTGCTTTTCCTTCCTTCGAAAGAAATGTCTTTGTCTTTCATCCCTGCTTCTGAGAGGAGCTTGGTCGTCGTCATGCAGAAGAACAAGGAAGGGGTTATGGAGCTGGGTCTGCTTGCAAATCTGAGGTCCAAAGTCGGAGCCGACCAGATCCCCGAGCTTCAGAGGAAATACATCCCCCTTGATTACCAAATCCGCGTGCCTGGGAGGGACGAGATAGTCCATCACCCCGGTGACCGGGAAGTAGGGGTAAATGTCAAAGCCTTTCAACGAGGTCTTCGATTTCCCATGCATCCATTCATGCGATACTTCTTGTGCACCCTGAACATTTCTCTCTGCCAGTTGATGCCGAATGCCTTTGGCGTGTTGATGGGATTTATAGCTCTGTGTGTGATGAAAGGAATTGAACCGTTGCTGAGACTGTTCAACCACTTCTTCTCGGTTCCTCCCCTCAAGACTCTAGGCTGGTACTTGATAACTACTCATCGAGGCAGAAGACTATTCGATGACCTCCCGACCTCCAACCTTAAGTGGAAGGAGGAGTTCGTGTTCATGGTCTTCCAGGGAGAGGCAAGCTTCTGCACCAGCTGGGGTGCCCCTGATTTAAGCTATGCCGAGGATAAGCCCCTGACTGGAGAGGAGAAAGAAACCGCCGACATACTAACGAGTCTGCCTGAGAGCATGAGGAAGACAAAGTGGTTGTGGTCTGACGACATGTTGTGTTGGACTTTGGATGAAAGGTCGGTTCGATCGTGCCCGCCAATTGTTCGACCTTCGTTCTTTAACTTAACTCGTTTGCTACTTCTGTAGGCATGGCTGACATGGATTATCATGTGGATCCTGCATTGAATGAGGCAGTCGAGGCTTCCATCAGAGAGGCCGAGGTAAGTATGTTCTCTCCTCAGGTGCCGACATTGGCAGAGAAGATGGCCCAATTATCAGAGGATCGACCCATTGTTGTTGAGAGGACTGCTCAAGTGGCCTACCTTCAGTAGAAGAAGAAGGAAAAGCCCGCCTCTGAATTTGAAGTGGTCGCGCTTAAGGGGAGTAAGAGAAAGCGACAACTTATTCTCAGCGACTCAGAGCTGTCTGGGTCGAATGAAGCTGCAGAGCAGGTCTCCCAGCCAGGGAGGGGTACTCCTCAAGAGGGAGATATGGAAGACCCAGGTCCCTTTGGAGCTCCTTCTACATGAGGATTCTTGGCCTTGGGGAGGTCTATTCCCTCCAGTACAATTGTCTGAAGACATCCCTCATGAATTCAGGCCGATTTTGCTGAAGATTCGATCTCCTCAGGCTCCATTCGACTGCTCCACGGAGGAGCTCGTTCAGGTGGAATTTTCGATTAGGCGAGAAGATTCTGCTCTTCTTGATTGCAGGACTGCCTCCCATATTACTGAAAATGCGACCCTTCCACGGGACAGAGTTGTCGTGGAAAGGGTTGACTATGAGCAGCTTGCATCGATAGCCATTCATGCCAGCGTCCAGGTAATTATTGCACCAGCCTCCCTCGTAGTTTAAGTAAGCACGGATGTTGACTATCGTGTGTTGTTTGCAGGCTCTCGTGGCCACCGCAACGTTGCGTCGTCGTGCTCTAGTGGTAGCCAATCACGAAGTCAGCCTAGAGGCCGTTAGGTCAGCCATGGAGAGATCTCAAGTGGAGCTCACTAGACTCAGCCTTCTCTCCGAGGCAAGGTTGAATCACCTTGATCGGCTTGATCGTGAGCTTCTGGAAGCTCGTAAAAGGGGGGGTAGAGCAAGCTGTTCTAAGAGAACAGGCTGAGACGGCTCTATTGGAAGAGCGACATGTGTCGAGGTCGTAGCGGAGAGGGTGGTTCAGGAATTCAAGGATTTGTTTTCCGACTTCAACGAGCTATACAGGGAAGGCTATGAGTAATGTTGGTTGGAAATGAAGAACCGAATTCCTGACCTCTCTGCTGAGATCGAACAATTCCGATAATTTTTTCGGATCTGGGTGATGACGAGTTGAACCAAGGCACGAAGGAGGCTGTTCCCACCGACGAAGTTGTCACCATGGCTGTCGACGATGCAGGAGCAGATGCTACGGGGGGGACCCAGAGTCCACGGCTGTGCTGGATAGAGACCAAGGGGCCTAGCCAGCCGTTGTGAGATCTCAGCGCTCTTTTTACGCCTGCTTTAGAAATTTTCGAATGTATATGGGGTGATGTAGATGTAAACGAAAACAATTTTTTGCAATAGGATTGCCAGAAGAATTGTCACGTATATCTTTGTTTGTCATTGCATCTCTTTGTTTGTTGTCGCTTACGTCATGTGGTGGTTGCAATGCCAGATGGCCCTTTTCGATGGGTTAGGGCCTGCTTCAGGATGATCAAGGATAAGTCACCGAATCATATTAGGAATAGACAACTTAGTTCCATGGTGAGGGATCAATTTTCTCGACTTATGGCTGATGGTATGGGAGTCGTTTAGTGGCAAAGGGGTGGCCCTTTGACTTACGACTGATGACGTGAGAGGTTCGTTTCAGCGGCAAAGGGGTGGCCCTTTGACTTACGACTGATGACGTGAGAGGTTCGTTTCAGTGGCAAAGGGGTGGCCCTTTGACTTACGACTGATGACGTGAGAGGTTCGTTTCAGTGGCAAATAGGTGGCCCTTCGACTGACGACACATTAGGAGGGTCATTCAGTGGTGAAGGGGTGGCCCTTCGACTGACGACACATTAGAAGGGGCGTTCAATGTCGAAGGGGTAGCCCCTTCGACTTACGGGTGATGACACTTTAGGAGAGTCGTTCAGTGTGGAAATGGTGGCCCCATCGACTTACGGCTGACGACACTTTAGGAGAGTCGTTCAGTGGTGAAGGGGTGGCCCCTTCGACTTACGGCTGACGACACTTTAGGAGAGTCGTTCAGTGGTAAAAGGGTGGCCCCATCGACTTACGGCTGACGACACTTTAGGAGAGTCGTTTAGTGGCAAAAGGGTGGCCCCATCGACTTACAACTGACGACACTTTAGGAGAGTCATTCAGTGGCGAAGGGGTGACCCCTTCTACTTATAGCTGACTACACTTTAGGAGAGTCATTCAGTAGCAAAGGGGTGGCCCCTTCGACTTATGGCCAAAGAAACTTTAGGAGAGTCGTTCAATGGTGAAGGGGTGGCCTCTTCGACTTATGGCTGACGAAACTTTAGGAGAGTCGTTCAGTGACGAAGGGATGGCCCCTCGACTTACGGCTGACGACATTTAAGGAGAGTCATTCAGTGGCGAGGGGATGGCCTCTTCAACTTACGGCTGACGACACTTTAGGAGAGTCGTTCAGTGGCGAGGGGTGGCCATTAAACTTATGGCTGACGACACTTTAGGAGAGTCGTTCAGTGGGGAGGGGTGGCCTTTCGACTTACGGCTGACGACACTTTAGGAGAGTCGTTCAGTGGCGAGGGGATGGCCCCATCGACTTACGGCTAACGACACTCTAGGAGAGTCGTTCAGTGGCGAAGGGGTGGCCCTATGACTGACGACACATTAGGAGGGACGTTCAATGGCGAAGGGTGTGTAGGATCCTGTCAAAACAGAGTTAGGATCGATAATTAAAGTTGAGACTTACGCTTGCGTATGCGGAACGGTAGTCTCGGAACTTTGCCTTCGGATTCGCCACGACGGATCGAGTCTTCTCACGAATGGAGTAAGGCTACTAATCAACAATCTAAATCTCTATTTGGATAGAGGAAGAGAAAGGATTTCTGTAGAGCTTCGCTATGATGAAGATGCATGCATGAATTTCATGCAAAAGGTGTAAGAAATGGCTTACCCTTGGGTCTTATTTATAGCCCCCAAGGTAGTTATTTTAGGGTAAGTTGTTCCTTTGGAACAACTTAATTAAGGTGTACCATGATACATGGCACATTATAAGCTTAAGTTGTACCATATGCATGGTACAACATAAGCTTAAGATATTCCCCCTTTATTAGCCATATGTCGCATGCACTTATGCATATATAATGCGACTTTCCCACTCATCCAGCGATCCTCTCCGCAAGGGAACAGATTCCCTTTGTACACGACTTTGTGTACGCGACGTTCGAGGTCCGTATTCCCTCGTACATCCCCCACAAGGGTGTACAAACGTCTTCCATATCCAACATCTCCCACTCACACTTGAGGGGATTGTAAGAGAACGTCTTTCCCTTAGTTCTTTCATCTATCATACCGAGAAATAGACCGTTCGACCGTCATGCGCGTAGAGTCTGGTGTTGTGCACTTGTTAGAGATACACAACGACCTCGAAGGTGCAAAGTTGAGTAGTTCAACGCATGCTTTACCCTAGATTATTTCTTCACATTACTTATACTTTATATTCAACAATTGAATCCCATCTGGATTACAATTGGCTGGCCAGCTTTGAATCATTAAAGTCTAAATGCGAATATGAAATCAATCTTCCTCTTCTTGCGAACCTTCTGATCTTGACTTGATTCGCTTTTCTAACGTGCCCCGCCGAGCCGAATTACCATAGCCCATTAGTAACACGCTAAGATAGCGATCATCTCGTCAAATCTAAAGGAACCAATCAGAGTCCTTAAGGGTAAGAGTTAAGACCCGTATGGCTTTTGAGTCTCACATAATAGCAAACACTATTGCTACTAACTCAGTGGTCGAAATGCATACGTGGTATGAACACGTATTACAACATCACTCCTTTCCCAGGGAGAGTATGTCTTAATGATGTTGTATGGATGAAAAGATCAGACACCACAGTGCCTATCTTTTTGAGTCCCTTTACTACTCGTGAAATATTCACGGACTCTCATCCTGCATAAGACAGATAGGATTTTAAAAAATCCTACGAGATCTCTTTCAAATATCCTTGTGATACAGATCTCAGATCTTTTGTAAGCATCCATATGATGCAGATCTTTCATTCGACTATCTTGTTTAAGTCATGACTCTAAATCATTTGTCTAATGATTTTGACTTTAAACTAGTCTCATCTCTATCTTATCCATCTGATAAGATAAGGCGGTTGCTCATGTGAGAGAGCCAACCTTAATCTGTCCGACATACACATAATAAAATAGCTGAGACTTAAACACAAATGTATATAAAATCATTTGTAAGAAACTTGTATGCAATATATAAAAGAACTTCTTTCTTTTATTAAACTTTGATCTTCTATAGACATGGGAAATATTACAAGATACAGCTCAGCACCTACGCATTCCCATAGATGATAAGTGTTTGTAGAACACATCTCTGGGGATCGCCTTCGTAAGGGGATCCGCTATCATCTCATGCGTGGATATGTATCCAATGTCTACTTCCTTCCGTTTGTCATAGTCTTTTGCAAACTTGAATCGAATGTCAATGTGTTTGGTCTTACAATGAAATTTAGGATCTTTGACGTAGGCAATCGAAGCTTGACTATCACTGTATATAGGAACAGTGCTTGAGTCAGTGGCATTCGTCAGCCTGTCTAAGAATTTCCTAAGCCAAACAGCTTCTTGGACCGCCATGCTGAATGCTACGAATTCTGCTTCCATTGTTGATAAGGCAATGCAGGTTTGCTTCTTGCTGCTCCAGGATATTGCACCATTCCCGAGCAAGTAAACAAAGCCTGAGGTAGATCTTCTCTCGTCGAGATCACCCGCCCAATCAGCATCGGTATAGCCTTCGAGTCTCAAGGTATTGCCTTGATAGCATAATGCATAGTCCGCAGTCCCTTTGAGGTACCTTAATATCCTCTTTACCGCTTTCCAGTGTGCCTGTCCTGGGTTGGATTGGTAACGGCTTACCATACCAACACCATAGCAAATGTCCGGTCTAGTACACATCATAGCGTACATCAGACTCCCGACAGCACTGGAGTATGGAACTTTTTCCATAGCTTTCTTTTCTTTTGGATCTTTGGGACACATTTCCAAACATAGACCCTCGCCTTTGCTTATTGGAGTATCAATTGGCTTGCAGTCCTGCATATTAAACCGTTCTAAAACTTTCTTTATATATGTCTCTTGAGAGAGAGAAAGAAGTTTCTTGGAACGATTCCTTGAGATCTTAACCCCAAGGATATATGCAGCTTCACCCATGTCTTTCATCTCAAAGACGGATGAAAGCCAAGCTTTGATATCCATGACAAGACGCTTATCATTTCCGGCTATAAGTATGTCATCTACATAAAGAGACATAATTACATACTTGTTTTTAATCCTCTTAATATATACGCAGTTGTCTTCGTCGAGCATGGAGAAACCATACGACAAAACGACTTCTTGAAAGCGCATATACCACTGCCTTGAGGATTGTTTAAGACCATATATGGATTTACGAAGTTTACAAACCTTATGTTTGTTTTCTTCTTGTACGAACCCGTTTGGTTGTTCCATGTAGATCTCCTCATCTAGTTCTCCGTTAAGAAAGGAAGTCTTTACATCCATCTGATGTAACTCGAGGTCCAAACAAGCCACCATTGCCAGAATTAAGCGAATCGAGGTAAAACGCACGACAGGAGAGAAAGTCTCTTCGTAGTCTATTCCTTCCTGTTGCGTGAAACCTTTTGCAACAAGGCGAGCTTTATATTTCTCGATGGAGCCATCAGCCTTATGCTTGATTTTGAGAACCCACTTGTTCCCAATGGCTCTACGTCCCTTAGGTAAATCAACCAAGTCCCAGACTTGGTTTGTTTTCATGGATTGAAGTTCTTCTTCCATTGCCGCTATCCATTTATCTTTAGCAGGGCATGTGACGGCCTGTTTGAAATTTGCAGGTTCGTCATCATCTTGTAGTAATGTCATGAATGTTTGAGAAAATTCATCCTCAAATCTCAGAGGTGTTAGCCTCGTTCGATTACTACGTCTTGTTTGAGTTTGATCACTCCCACTTGGAATGACATCACTCCCACTTGGAATAATATCACTCCCACTCGGAATAGGATTGGTATCGTTCGTATCATCCATTGGTGAAGTTTGAAACGTATTTTCTTCTTCACCAAGAATTCTCCCACTCGAACGTTCCGATCCTTCTTGATCCCAAGTCTCAAACAAGGATAAGTCTTGACTTATCTCACCCTGTCTTGAAAACTCATTTTCCAAGAAGACAACATCCCTCGATTCGAATTCTATAAGACCCCCATTGTCCTCTTGACCGACGAAAACATATCCTTTAGAGTTTTCAGCGTATCTGATGAAGATACACTTCCTCCCACGTGGCCCAAGTTTGCCAAATTTGTGAGAGGACAAATGTGCATAAGAAGCACAACCCCAAGGTTTTAGAATGCTTAAGTCTGGAGTTCTATTGTTCCACAACTCATAAGGAGTAGAACTTACCGACTTCGAGGGTACACGGTTTAAGATGAACGCTGCCGTCAATAAAGCATCACCCCAAAAGGTGATAGGCAAATTTGCCTGAGACATCATTGATCGGACCATTTCCATCAATGTCCTATTTCTTCTTTCCGCAACACCGTTTTGTTGCGGAGTATAAGGCATAGTTATTTGATGAACTATGCCTTTTTCATCACAGAGTTCCTTAAAACTTGTTGATTGATATTCTCCACCCCGATCGGTTCGCAAGACCTTTATCTTGCGATCTAGTTGATTTTCCACTAAACTCATATAGTTTTTGAAGCAAGTTAAATCTTCATGTTTGTGGGAAATCAAATAAATGTGACCGAAACGGGTGAAGTCATCAATGAACGTGATGAAATAGGACTTCCCGCGTCTTGTCTTAACATTCATTGGACCACAAATGTCCGAATGGATAAGCTGTAATGGAACTTCGGCCCTTGTGCCAGTTCCAAACGGCTTGCGACAAGTTTTCCCTACAAGACAATGTTCGCAAGTTGACATTTCAACTTTTGAAACATTAGATAGCAAGCCACTTTTGGCAAGTCTATCCATTCTAGTTGGTCCAATATGACCAAGTCTTGCATGCCAACAAATGATCTCAGATTCAGAGTTAGAAGCATTTGTCAAATGAAAACTTTCATTAATGGAAGAAGAATCATCATACATTGTGTTTAATACAATTAATCCATTACAAACATTACCAGAACCAATCAAAGAATTATTACAAACAAGGTCAACAGATTGTTTATAGAACCTCCACTCATAATCTAAAGACATTAACATGACCACGGATACGATATTTCTTCTAATATCTGGAGCAAAGAGGACGTCGTGCAATAATAAAGTCCGGCCGTTGTCGAGAACTAGCTTGCATGTTCCGACGCCTTTGACTTCAACACGAGTGTTATTGCCGACGTATATCCACTTTGTTCCTTGAGTTATCCTTCGATACTCTACGAAGAACCTTCTGTCCTTCGCAACGTGGTCTGTGGCCCCTGAATCAATCAACCAAAAATAGTTAGATTCAACAAGAAACATGGAACTAGAAACACATATGTAACTAGCCCTACAAGTTACCTTATCACTTCCATCCGTACATGTACGGGCGAAGTGACCGTACTTGTTGCACTTAAAGCACTTGATCTTCTTCAAGTTTTTCTTCTTTGAGTGCACATTCTTTTGCCACTTTTTGTTCTTAGTCTTCTTTGAGGTTTCCGGTTCTTGCTTTCGTTCGTTCACAAACCTTAAGCGTTTATTCTTCCGCTTATTTCCCCCATGTGAGGAACTAGCGGCCACGTGCACTTCTGCACTTGGTTTTGCGGCTTGAATCCGCTCTTCCTCGAGTTCGAGGTGTTTCGATACATCGCTTAAAGTTTTAATGCACTCATTATGAGTGAGATGCATTTTCATGTTATCCCAGCTATCTGGGAGTGAACGAATGACTGCTTGGATCTGCTGTTCGTCAGACAGCATAACACCCGCATCCTTTAATTCAGATATAAGATTCGCCATGTGGCGGAGATGCTTCTTCATAGAATGATCTCGCCGCATTTTGTACGAATCAAATTGAATATTCAAGGAGCGGAGTTTGGTAACCGAAGTTCCACCAAACTTTACTTCTAGCTCAGACCATATGTCTTTGGCTAGATCGAATTCTCGAAATAGACGCATTATGTCATTGTCCATCGCGTACAGTAACATAATGCGTGCTATTTTGTTCTTTCGAGTCCAAGTATCATAAGCTTCCCGGTCCCTCTTGTGTTGGGCCGTATTGCCCAACTCAGGTTCTACCATTATGTTTTGGAGTGTTTCGAGCACATCTTGCTCCTCCAAAACATATTGGATCTTTATTGACCAAAGTTTATAATTGTCGCCGTTGAGCTTTTCACCTTTGTTAAGCTCTGCGACAATGTTCTTAGAAGCGGTAGACATATTCGATTCAAAAAACTGCAAAGAGAATGAAAAACACGATCAAAATTCTATGCATAAAGTTTCGATTCTTTAAACACTTGATAAGTTCCTTGGATGCGTTGAAATGTTATTCTAGAATCGAGAAGTTCACTACGTTCCCAACTACCATCTAGAAGTAACTTTCAAAGTATCCATCTTACTTATCTTAAGTAAAAAGAAATCAGAAATAATACTCGTATGGTATTAGCAGCGGAAAATTACTTTGAAAAACATATCTTTCAAAATAGAATAGGTGAGAATTAGCGCAAAGAATTTTAACGCAATAATTGCCAAGCCACGAGACCTGTTCTACACACCCATGGGTTAGATAACCATGGCCAGATCGTGGTAGGACTTGGAATTCTAAATTGCGCTATCCCGATTTAAGGAAGGGATATAACCTATTTGAAAAACATCTTTTTCCAAAAATTTGAAAGCACGTTGGCTAGTCTCCGTAGAGTAGAGCACAACGTCACAAGTACATTGGCTAATCTCCGTAGAGTAGAGCACAATGACATGGCTAATCTCGTATGAAGTAGAGCACTATGGCTAATCTTCAAGGAGTAGAGCCCAATGAAAAACTTCATTGAAAACGTTAGTTCCGTATGAACTAGTCGGCACTGTGGTTAGCCCCGTATGGGCTAATCGGCACATTCGAGTTTGGCCAATGCCTTTTGTCACCCGTATGGGTCAGTTGGCAAGTTTGCAGTCGACCCAGACCTTCTGCCAGATTGGTCGACCAAAAACACAAAATTGGTCGACCAATTTTCGAAAGCAACTTCTTCCCGGCCAGGGCCTCTGCCCTGGCCGGGGCTTGGCCAAGGGCCGGCCAGGGCCTCTGCCCTGGCCGGCCAGGGGCCCTGGCTGGCCTCTGCCAGGGCCGGCCAGGCCCTGGCCTCTGCCAGGGCCGGCCGGCCAGGCCACTGGCCGGGGCCAGGGCTCCTGCCCTGGCCTCGGCCAGGCCCTGGCCTGAGGCCAGGGCGCCGCCCTGGCCTGAGGCCAGGGCGCCGCCCTGGCCTCTGCCAGGGCGGTCTGGCCGCTGGCCGGGGCCAGGGCTCTTGCCCTGGCCCTGGCCTGGCCCTGGCCTGAGGCCAGGGCGCCGCCCTGGCCTCTGCCAGGGCGGCCTGGCCGCTGGCCGGGGCCAGGGCTCCTGCCCTGGCCTCGGCCAGGCCCTGGCCTGAGGCCAGGGCACCGGCCCTGGCCTCGGCCAGGCCCTGGCCTGAGGCCAGGGCACCGGCCCTGGCCTCTGCCAGGGCCGGCCTGGCCCTGGCAGTGGCCAGGTCGCCGGCCCTGGCCTCTGCCAGGGCCGGCAGGCCGGCCTGGCCGGCAGGCCTTGGCCAAGGCCGGCCACTGCCGGCCTGGCCTTGGCCGGCCATGGCTTGGCCATGCCGGTCATGGCCAAGGCCATTCGGCATTGGCCGGCCATGGCCCCTTTGGCCATGGCCGGCCACCCCCTTTGAATGGGGTTGCCGCACTTATTCCTCCCCCTTGATGGCGTGGTCGCCGGTGGTTATTGGCCGTAGCCAACCCCCTCCGCTTGGGGAAGGGGGGTGCATGGCCTTCATAGCCCTTTTGGCCATGGTGCACATGCACCAAATTTCCTCTTACCCGATGGAAATAACTACCATCATCTTCCTCGATGAAGCACCCGTTCGTCGAGAAATTAGTTATTTCCTAATGGCCGTGTGCCAAAAATGAAAAATAACTTACTATGTGAACGGTCGGTTCTTCCCGTCACGGAGAGTTCCTACCATATCCGTAATGATAGGAGACCCTAACGTGAAAAGAACAACCGCTGCGTTCTCTCCGTCACGAAGCGTTCCTACTATATCCGTAATAGTAGGAGACCCATTCGTGAAAAAGACAACGACTCGTTCATAGTTTCGACGGGGCGGCGGTTTGACCGGGGCGAACCCGTATGGCTCTGATACCAATGTAGGATCCTGTCAAAACAGAGTTAGGATTGATAATTAAAGTTGAGACTTACGCTTGCGTATGCGGAACAGTAGTCTCGGAACTTTGTCTTCGGATTTGCCACGACGGATCGAGTCTTCTCACGAACGGAGTAAGGCTACTAATCCACAATCTAAATCTCTATTTTAGATTAAGAACTTGGATAGAGGAAGAGAAAGGATTTCTGCAGAGCTTCGCTATGATGAAGATGCATGCATGAATTTCATGCAAAAGGTGTAAGAAATGGCTTACCCTTGGGTCTTATTTATAGCCCCCAAGGTAGTTATTTTAGGGTAAGTTGTTCCTTTGGAACAACTTAATTAAGGTGTACCATGATACATGGCACATTATAAGCTTAAGTTGTACCATATGCATGGTACAACATAAGCTTAAGATATTCCCCCTTTATTAGCCATATGTCGCATGCACTTATGCATATATAATGCGACTTTCCCACTCATCCAGAGATCCTCTCCGCAAGGGAACAGATTCCCTTTGTACACGACTTCGTGTACGCGACGTTCGAGGTCCGTATTCCCTCGTACATCCCCCACAAGGGTGTACAAACGTCTTCCATATCCAACAGGGTGGCCCTTTTGACTTACGACCGACGACACTTTAGGAGAGTCATTCAGTGATGAAGGGGTGGCCCTACGACTTACGACTGACGACACTTTAGGAATAACTCGCATGTGTTTCATCAATAAGAATTCAGTTTATCCAGGCTTCCCGATGATCAGATCCTTTTAGTGGGGAATTTTGATGGGATAGTTTTTGTAGAATTCATGAAGACTTACAGAAGCAAAACTTTATTTAATGAAAAATACATTCTTTATTGAAAGGAACGATAAAAACAAAAGGTGTACATATGTTTTCGAAATTCGTTGGAGCTGATTTTGCCCATCGCCTCTTTATTTGACCCTGAGCTCAGATAGCTTACTAGTCGACCACCTTGGTGACAGGTGTCACTCAAGGTGTCCAAATGGCCCACGGACCCGGGGCCCGGCCCGCCCGGCCCAGTCAACGGGCCGGCCCGGCCCAGGCCCGGCGCTGTTGACCGGGCCACGGGCCAGGCCCGGCGCTGTTGACCGGGCCACGGGCCCGGCCCGGCCCCACCCAGGGCCGGGCTTCCCGGACCCCAGGCGACCTGGCAGCGGGCCCGGGCCAAGCCCGGTGGGGGATTATGCGGGCCGGGCCGGGCCGACCCGGCCCGCCTGCAGGCTGCAATTGCAGCATGCAGTTTGCTGCAGGCTGCAATTGTAGCCTGCAGTGCAGTTTTTTTGTTGTTGTTAATATGGGCAGAAATATGGGGGAGGGGTTTTTTTTCATTTCTTGGGCTTTTGACCAAAAATACCCCTCCCAACGGTCATAAACGGCTATTTGGGAGGGGTATTTTGGACATTTTACACTGAAAACCCATATAAATTTTTTATTACTTAATTATCTACTTGTAAGTTGTAATTAACTAGAATATTATGATATTTTTGAAGAATTTTTAGATTTTTTAACCAATTTTCATTTTTTTTAAAAAAATAAAGGGTGGCCCGGGCTTCCGCCCCCCCCCCCCCCCCCCCCCCCCCCCCCCCGGCCACCTCCGGGCCGGGTCGGCCTGGCCCGTTGGACACCATGAGGTGTCCCCGTCATCTTGCCCGTCTGCTTCGAGGATCACTCCTTGCTAGGTTGATCGTTAGCCGGGGTTTTGGCGTACCCTCGCTTGACCGGTGCATCAATCTCTTTTTTGAGAGTCTATCGTGTCTTTAGTCATTGTGGTACTTGCAGAATTTGAGGTCGTCCCTCTTATCATAGTTTCCCTTCTTTATTGTTTCTTGGATCGGCTCTTCTCATAGGGCATAAGCGAGGACATCCGTCCTAGGAGCGCTTAGTTTTGCATAGGTAGGGCGCTCCTTGCTTCGAGGGCTCCTCTCTGGGTCTCTTGTCTCGAGACTCCTGGCGAGGGGTTCCTGGAGTTGGTTTCTCTCACCTTATGTCTCCACAGTGGGAGGGAGTGCCTTTCCCACTAGTTCCGATTGGCTCCTCCACTTCTTCAGAGATGGTAAACCGATCCGTTATGTTGAGCATTTCTGTGACGTTGTTAGGGGGAACTGGTGAAGGGCCTTTCGCAGGTGTTTGTTCTGGATTTCTTGAGTGAGTACCGCTATGATAGTCACATCCGACGTCTCTTCTATGTCAAGCCTCTCGTCGTTGAATCTATGGACGAAGGCTCGAATCGACTCATTCTCATTCTATTTGAGCAAGAAGAGGTGGGATGACTTCTTCTTATGACGTTGACCCACGACGAATTACTTGCAGAACATATCTCCTAATTCATTGAATGACCCGATGCAACCGTGGGGTAACCCTTCGTACTAGCCTTCTACCCTCTTGAATAGGGTAGCATGGAAGGCTCTACAAAGGAATGGCTCATCGGCCCTGTGAAGCAGCATTACATTCAGATACTTATGAATGTGCGACAACAGGTCACCTCTGCCATCATAAGCTAGTAAGGCATGGCGTTTTAACTTGTGAAGAGGAGGAGCAGAAGTGATATTCTCCCACAGCGAGATTCACCGAAGCACGGATCAGATGAGTAGAGATCCTCCCTCTCCGGCTTGCACATAATTAGCTCCTGAAGCTCGATTTGGGATCTCTTCTTGATGTGTCCATATTTTACACCTTTTTCATAGCATCATGACATTGCATTTCATGTCATTTTCACATCCAAATCACATATTTCCCTACGATATCGCATTTCTGACGTTATATTCGAGTTTCGTAGTGTTTTATGAGTTTTCAGGGATTTTGGAGCGATTTGAGACCCGACATGGGTATGGACACATCTGACACGCACGTGAGCTCGTTGGTGAAGATCTACAGGAGTTAGCCGTGTTTTGGGAGCTATGGGAGGAGTATAGGAGAGAGCAGGAGGAAAGGAGAAGCTTCAGAAGCTGCAGCAGAATTTTCCCAGATGACTCGACCGAGGAGAGTAGCTGCTCGGTCGAGCAGCTGCAAATGAAGAAGTAGCAGCAGATGCGTAGCCCGCTCGAACTGAGCACTTATGGTGCTTGGTTGAGCAGATATTTATTCCGAAGCCCGACTAATCCTTGCATGGCCAGAGCAGTTCCTTCAGCGACCGAGTCAGCTATCTGCTCGGACCGAGCAGAGCTGACTCGGCCCGTGCAGACAGAGTAAAGATTTTGGAGGATCGCGGTTTCCTATCGTGTTCGGACGAGCAGTACAGTTGCTCGGCCTGAGCAATTGACCGAGCAACTGACCGAGCAACACACTGCTCGATCGAGTCACCTACTCGGTCGACGATGCTGAGAGCCATTTTTGGAAGGATTTTTGGAAGCGGCTGTTGCGCGATTTTTGGGGAGTAAAGTCTGGGAGCTGCGACGGCGTCTGGGAGCGAATTCATTCCTAGTTTCTGAATTAGTTTTTGAGAGGAGATTGACGTGCGTTTATATTTCATATATTTGCGCGCGTTTTCTTCCGTGTTTCTCCGTATTTTCCGCCGTCTTTTATTTGTTTTCTTGTATTTTCTTGTTCTCTTTCACTTTTCCATGTTTTTGGTATTTTGCAGGAATTTCTAGCATTTTGGACATAAAACGACGATATCACAAGTCCCCGGCGCAACGGGAGGAGTCACGCGTGACCCAGGGGGTCAAACGACGATGATTGCATCATTCAGCCCCTCACCCGATCGGTTGAACAAAGTCAACCGATCAGGTGATGCACGCGTGCACCACCCGGTCTCAGCTAGAGCTCAAGCGGATGTCACCCGACCGGTTCTCAGGCCGGTTCATTGCGGCCGTTTCTCTGTCTTTTCGAGCCAAATGCCAACCGATCGGGTGACTCTCACCCGATCGGTTCATCTGTAGTTGATTCTGAGAAGCCAAGACACGGGCATCCAACCGACCTCTTCACCCGATGGCGCCATGATCCAACTGGTCACCCCAAGAACTCAACTGACCGGTTCATCTGACCGGGTGAAGCTCCGTCGTTTTCTGTTTATTATTTGTAACTGATCACCCGATCGGTTGACTTGTCAACCGATCGGGTGGCGTTTTTCCTATGGTTTTGGACCCGATCCGTTAGGGCTCGGAATGGGGGCTATAAATACCCAATGCTGGCCGACTTTTAGGGTATCTTATTCTTGAGTCCTCCTCTATTTTTTAGGGCTTATTCAGCTTCTTTGCTGGGAGTTTAGGAAAGTTTAGCTTAGGGTTGTATCTTTCAATAAATCTTGTATTTGGATCGTTGGATTCAAAGGGAGATAAGTATTTTTCTTCTCTCATTTTCTATTGTATTGTGTTATTTTCTTTGTTTTGCTTCATGATGAATGTTTGTATGTCTCTTGTGTTGTTTGTTTATATATTTTTCATCATGGAGTAGTATTGATGAACCCTAATACGGGTTAGGGTAGGATTGATGCTTGGTTGTTTCATTTGACTTGGTTGCACGGCATGTGTTCGATGAAATGTGTCAATGGTGATTTCTAACAATCTGAGTCCAATTCGTATGGCAACACACTAGATGTGTTGGGGATTGGGGTCCGGTGCTTGTCCAGTCAAGATCCGCTTCGATGTATTGCTAGAAATCACATTCGACCTATTTGGCCATTAGGGCTACGCGGGGGTGTTTCATTGTCATTGGCGGGAGAAAGACCGCCTCTGACCGTCGGGCCAAGGGGGAATAAACTTGGCAGTTGACTCCCTAGCCATAGCTCACGCCCCTAGTGTTGACATTGAGTCCTCGCGCGTGGGAACGGCTTGGACGAAGTGTTGGGAGTTATCATTGTGGCCTTAATGCTCCCGGTTGCGGAAGGTGTTAATGGACATGGGAATGCACACCGTCCGGAACCGGGTAGGCCTAGCGTGCTTGGCACCGACCGGAATATCGGGACATGGACGCTAGGTACCACCTTTTGGGGCAATGTCTCACCCTGGGTCAAGTCAAATGCCAAGTGTCATGAGTGCTCTAGCCCGTGTTAGCGGGGATTCATTCCGTGTCTTTTTTATTTCTTCTCTTATTTCTACACTTCCACCCATATTATCCTCGTAGCTAGCACACAACCTAGGCGAGGCTAGTAGTCATTCAAGCCATCCACCTCCCTGAGTTCGATAAACCCGCACCCTACACTAACTGTGCACTTGCGGTAAAACGACACCGCGCCCAAACCGTAAACGGGGCGTCGGTCAAGTTTTTGGCGCCGTTGCCAGGGAGGCGTTCGGTTTGATATTAGCTTAGCTTGGGTTCATTAGACTACGCATAAAAACAAAAAAAATTAAAAAAATATATTCAATAACCAAGAAATTTTTCCCCCACCATTATATTATCTTTTTGTTATTTTCTTGTGCTATTGACGCTCCTCTATAGTTTTCTTATTTTTGTTGTCCAGGTATCTTTGATATTAACATGTGGAGATCAAATTTCGATGCTCAGATGGGAGGATACGATCCTTATCCAGTTGTGGTTTGTGAGACTTGTGGGATGGCGGGGCACGTGTATTATGATTGCCCATTTATGCTTGAGAGGCTCCCCCTAACCCAAGGCCAAACATTTTCCCACAACCTTAGCCCAAACACCTCCCATCCATTTCCTCAACCTTATACCCCTCCACAAACACAAGAAGAATCAAGCCTCGTGTCTCTCCTTAAAGGTGCCATGTTTAAGCAAACCCAGATGTTACAAAACTTCATGGTACCAATCACCGAGCCTACACCGAGGAGAGGGGATGAAGGAGAGGATATACCCGCCTCCATGGTTGAGACCACCATACCATCGGCCACCATAGACACATCTCATGCCGACACCCCATTTTTCCATCACTACCATTTGGATGACGAAGCATTTTTTGATGATGATAGTGAGGAAGGGGTGATTTCTCTAGGATCTGTGGGAGAGACTTCTCATTTTGATTTGGATACCCCACATGAGTCCTATGAGAGCATCGAGGAGACTACAGAGCTTATGCATACCGACGAGGAGGATGTGCGTGAGGACGAGGACACCATGACCACATACGAGGGGTCCGCTCCACATCCACCTCCACATCCATCTCTGTCGCAGCTTCTTCCTTGGTCCGTGGTCAACCACGAGGATGCCATTCAGGACATCGGGCAGATGGTGGAGTATGAGCATATCATCGAGGAGGATGTGCATGAGGGCTTGGATACGATCGTCCACTTCATGGAGCCCGAGCCACATCTACCTCTACCGTCACGCTCCACTTCTTTTGCGGCTGAGCATCTACTTGAGCATATTGCCCCTATTCAGGGAAATTTTCATACTCACTCTCACTCCACATTTAAGTCTCGTTTTTCACGTCCTATTCCTTTAGACTTATATATTTTTGACACACCATATCTCTCGCAGGATACAGGATCGACTTCCCTTGAGGTATGCTGCGGTGTGTCACCACCTGGAGAGCCACTTCTCACGAAGAGCGGGGGTTTGATCGTCGCTAGCACAGAGGATAGCATACCATTTCCAGGGAGTTTTCGTCATATTTCATATATTTTACCATCGTTTATCGGCGACTATCTCTGGGATACATTTATTTTGGGAAACAATTTCTTGCCATGGACTAATGCACCTCGTCCTTTGCAGGTCACAGGTGGACACCTACGAGGGATGCTAGGGGGTGCGTTGCTTGGGTCCATTGGCACACGTGGCGCAGCACTTCTGGCGGAGCCACAGAAGGAGCAGTTAGAGCAGCTACCTGCCCCCACTTCAGATCTTGGATCCGCCTATGCTCAGGTGTATCCTAATCCAGTAGTGTAAAAATTTACCTCTTTCTAGTTTAGATTTGAATAATCTCGTCTCCTCTCATTAGCGAGGGGAGCGTATCTAGGATTTGCTTTTGCATCATAAAACCCCATCATGTCGTGCCCTTCTATCATTTCACCCCCATCCTCTTCCGAGGAGAATGAGCAAACCGTCTCTCCTGCATTTTGATTTCTTTCTTTTTCGATTTTCCCCCAAGCATATTGCTGCATCTCATGATCATATCATTTTGCTAGCACTATCACATTCAGCTTGGGGGAAATCTTTTTTGTGCATGATTATCGTGTGTCTTTGTTGTGTGTTTGTGTCTTTGAGTCCTTTGTTGTGTTTTATTTCGTTTATTTTGTATGTTTCTTTCTCTTTATTTTCCAGTTTCGTTCGTGTGTTTTTCGTGTTTTTCATTTTTTGTGTCCGTGCACCCCCCCATTTTCATTGCCCTCCCATATTCACTACTATTGCATTGAGGACAATGCAAGTTTCAGCTTGGGGGAGTCACACTTCGTGCGTCATTTGTCTCTTTTTCTTCGTTATTTGAGTCGTTTTTCTCCGTGTTTTTCTTTTTCTTTTTCTTTTCTTCTTTTTATCTCTTTCTCCTAGAGATGAACCCTATGATGAATTGCCACGAAAATCACACGCACACCTTGCACGGCTTCGATAATCACATTCACTAACCCTAGGATATCGAGTCCTCTTGCATTTCATGCATCGTGGGTCCACTTAGCTTTTTGTGAGTCGTGCGTCGTGCCTAGCTGTGTGGTGTGCTTCTACTTTGTGATTTTACTTTATATACCTGTCCAGGAATGACCCCTAGATTATCACGCTTCGATTTGAATATGCGGTACTTATTTCTACTGTCTGCTTCTGCATGCTATTTATATATATCGTATGCTTCATTTTGCATGTGTCAGGATTCCACAATTAAGGACTAGGATAACCCACTTAGCCCATGCTCTAATTAGCGAGAATAGTTTCCTTTGCCCAAGTGTTTAGATTCCGATTTCTTTTTTGTTTTACTTGGTGCAAACCCCCTCGTCGTGTACCGTTCTCCCACTTGGGAGAGTACACATGTATATACCCCAATATCCAAAAATCCAAAAAAAGGAGAAAAGAAAAGAAAAACCCAAAAAGAAAGAAATGAATATAAAAAAATTGTATAGCCAAATATCCAAAAAAAATACAAATATCCAAAACCCAAAAAATAAATTCCCGTGTGAATATTTTTTCATACTTGCCGTGAATAAAGGGAAGGCGAGAATTTGCACCGAGTGATCTACTCTACATCATCTCAACCCCCATCGTTTTCGAAAACACTTGGCTTAGGAACTTTTTAGCTATTATCTAGGCTATAGTGTGGTGATTTCCTTAACCATAGTGGTGGAGTCCCTAACGCATGATATGCTTCGATTCTCGCTCTATTCTCATGCATGCTTGAGCTATATATTCACCGCTTAATTCGAATCGAATCGATATTTGGGTCATTTCTTGGATTTGTGTATATCGAGCTTTATTACACAATGTAGATAGTGACACCGTCTGCTAGCACATGACCACACTCACTCGCGCTTCACCGCGTGGGCCCACGACACTTGTTTGGACTCACATTCCTTGGTTTAGTGTTGCGTTTTGTCGTATGCTTGCTTCGTGTGGCGTGTTTGATTTTGTTGGCCCTTACGTGCGATTTAGGATTTAGAGTTATCTTTTTCTCTCTTTCTCCCTATTTTCTCCCTCCGAGCTCCTACTCTCACTCGTCTTCCTCGAGACGAGAAAGAGTTCAGCTTGGGGGATTTTGACGTGCGTTTATATTTCATATATTTACGCGCGTTTTCTTCCGTGTTTCTCCGTATTTTCCGCCGTCTTTTATTTGTTTTCTTGTATTTTCTTGTTTTCTTTCACTTTTCCATGTTTTTGGTATTTTGCAGGAATTTCTAGCATTTTGGACATAAAAACGACGATATCACAAGTCCCCGGCGCAACGGGAGGAGACACGCGTGACCCAGGGGGTCAAACGACGATGATTGCATCATTCAGCCCCTCACCCGATCGGTTGAACAAAGTCAACCGTTCAGGTGATGCACGCGTGCACCACCCGGTCTCAGCTAGAGCTCAAGCGGATGTCACCCGACCGGTTCTCAGGCCGGTTCATTGCGGCCGTTTCTCTGTCTTTTCGAGCCAAATGCCAACCGATCGGGTGACTCTCACCCGATCGGTTCATCTGTAGCTGATTCTGAGAAGCCAAGACACGAGCATTCAATCGACCTCTTCACCCGATGGCGCCATGATCCAACCGGTCACCCCAAGAACTCAACCGACCGGATCATCTGACCGGGTGAAGATCCGTCGTTTTCTATTTATTATTTGTAACTGATCACCCGATCGGTTGACTTGTCAACCGATCGGGTGGCGTTTTTCCTGTGGTTTTGGACCAGATCCGTTAGGGCTCGGAATGGGGGATATAAATACCCAATGCTGGCTGACTTTTAGGGTATCTTCTTCTTGAGTCCTCCTCTATTTTTAGGGATTTTTCAGCCCCTTTGCTGGGAGTTTAGGATAGTTTAGCTTAGGGTTGTATCTTTCAATAAATCTTGTATTTGGATCGTTGGATTCAAAGGGAGATAAGTATTTTTCTTCTCTCATTTTCTATTGTATTGTGTTATTTTCTTTGTTTTGCTTCATGATGAATGTTTGTATGTCTCTTGTGTTGTTTGTTTATATGTTTTTCATCATGGAGTAGTATTGATGAACCCTAATACGGGTTAGGGTAGGATTGATGCTTGGTTGTTTCATTTGACTTGGTTGCACGGCATGTGTTCGATGAAATGTGTCAATGGTGATTTCTAGCAATCTGAGTCCAATTCATATGGCAACACACAAGATGTGTTGAGGATTGGGGTCCGGTGCTTGTCCAGTCAAGATCCGCTTCGATGTATTGCTAGAAATCACATTCGACCTATTTGGCCATTAGGGTTACGCGGGGGTGTTTCATTGTCATTGGCGGGAGAAAGACCGCCTCTGATCGTCGGGCCAAGGGGGAATAAACTTGGCGGTTGACTCCCTAGCCATAGCTCACGCCCCTAGTGTTGACATTGAGTCCTCGCACGTGGGAACGGCTTGGACGAAGTGTTGGGAGTTATCATTGTGGCCTTAATGCTCCCGGTTGCGGAAGGTGTTAATGGACATGGGAATGCCCACCGTCCGGAACCGGGTAGGCCTAGCGTGCTTGGCACCGACCAGAATATCGGGCCATGGACACTAGGTACCACCTTTTAGGGCAATGTCTCACCCTGGGTCAAGTCAAATGCCAAGTGTCATGAGTGCTCTAGCCCGTGTTAGCGGGGATTCATTCCGTGTCTTTTTTATTTCTTCTCTTATTTCTACACTTCCACCCATATTATCCGCGTAGCTAGCACACAACCTAGGCGATGCTAGTAGCCATTCAAGCCATCCACCTCCCTGAGTTCTATAAACCCGCACCCTACACTAACCGTGCACTTGCGGTAAAACGACACCGCGCCCAAACCGTAAACGGGGCGCCGGTCAGAGATTAGGGATAGAAAATACTTGTTAGATCTAGAACAATTTCTAAAAGATTATTGGATTATTATTTAGGTGTTCTATTGTGATTGCGTATTGGAATCTTTGATTCTTCTTTGGATCTATTGCCCGTTATTTTCTATTCACTTCTCGCTGTAAGTTTCTCAACTTATTTTCTATAATTTGCTATGATGTTTTCTCTCTTAAAAATTGTATTTTTATTCGCCAATAACGTCATAAGTGCGTAGACTTTTCTAGGTTTGATGGGTTAGCCCTAAGATCCTAGGGGGAAGACGTAGATCTGGATCCCTATGTTTAATTAGGAATTTAGGGGAGTTATCATGCCCCGCTTCCCAAAACAGCGGAGGCGAAGCGTGACTAGGTCCGCTTAGGCCAGGGCTACGAAGCCCTGACCCAATAAGCGTCTGTGTGAAACCAAGGAAAATGTACAGGTCCATACATGTTAGTACAGAACAATAAAAGTACAAGAAGGAAAGAACATCACAATTTTATTCCAACATATCTAGAGTACCAAGTCTCAACGCCCGAAGGGCTACAACAGCAGAAAAGTAAATCTAATGGTGCAAGCACCCAACCTAGACAAAGAATCATAAAAGGTGCTACACACCCAACAAGATAGTAACGCCTCTGGAATCTGCTACTAAAAAAAGTCTCTAACTCTGATCCTCTTCGGGGTCGTACTCGGGATCGACGTCCTCTGGCTCCACGTCGACAGGCAGGTCAGTCTCCTCCACGTACTCTGGCTCAATCCCTGACGTACAGCACCAAAAGAAGGAACTGTACATCAGGCAAGGTCTACAAGAAAATATTAGACCAAGCTACAAGTGTACCATTTACTTACAACATTTTACTAGTTGATTAACATGCTGAGGTTGTAACAACAGAAAGAAACACAACAGAAAAGTAAACAAGACAGGTAGTAGTCACAGCGAGCGCTACGGACTACGGGGCTAGCCTACAAGTGTCAAGACAAGACGGAACACAGAAGCCAGACAAGACAAGACAAGACAAGACAAGACACGAAACGGTTCACGCCTGTTCGGTTCGAGGGGGATCAGTCCCTCTTGCCGCTTGCACGCTGAACCCTACCCCATAACCCCAAGAATCGTGACAAGACATGGGATCACTTGCTCTAGCTTGGCAAGTGCCCAATTGCTCTTTGAGCTGTGTATCGGTACATGGGATCACCTGCTCTAGCTTGGTAGGTGCCCAATTGCCCATCAGGCTGTGAACTAGTACAAGGGATCACTCGCTCTGGCTTGGCGAGTGCCCTATTACCTAGCGGGCTGTGCAGACGGAAAGGAACAAGACAAGACAAAACGGGAGGGGTTGTACTAGGGTGTCCACAACTCACGCATACACATGTCAATCCTATGATGTCAGAAATTTGTTGTTGTTAGACTCAGATTTTGTTGTCAAATATGAGCCATCAAAGGCGTCCCGGACGCTATCATTTCACGTCCGGTTCTCAATGATCAAGACTAACAGTTCAAAACTAAGGCCTAAAACACGGCCAAGAACGCAAGTGATACACTTGCCTGTGGTGGCGAGTGCGTCGTCTCCCTGGTACGCCTCGTCCAATCGTCTCGTCGGTGGATAAGTGTCTAAAAATCGTGACACGGCGACGGTGTCAGATCACGATTCATTAATCCCTATTAGGGTTGTGTCTAGATTATCGGGACTATCCTATCTAGTTGAAAATCACATTTTTAATGAATTGACCTAATCGACGATCTATCCTATATGTGCATGCGTAAAGTCCATTCGTCGATTTCTACGATTTGCACAACGTTTTAAGGATCAGCGGAAAATAAATTTAGTTTGATTAGGTTGCTGATTTTAATTAGGGTTTGATGATCTATTGTGGGGGTTACTACGAATTTAGAAAACCAACCTGGAATTGACGGTTGCACGAAGATCCGGCGTCAAATCTGGAAAGGGTGGAAGCTTTACGTCGTCTAGAAATTCCCAAGCAAGCCGCGGGTAGCGCAGCGAGAAATGTTGATCGTCGGTGATGGTGAAGATCCCAGCGTCTCCCGGTGTCGTTGTTGCTGGATCAGAGATGGAAACACCGTGCTAGGGTAAAAGAAAGAGGAATGAGAGAAGAGGGAGAGCTTTGGGGAAGATGAAGGGCGCAAGGATGGAGGTACGAGCAAAGGGGAGGTCGTGGGTATGTTTGGGGAAAATGGAGACTGAAAACAATCAGGGGAAATGAAGAAGAAATCCCCGTTTAAATAAGAAAATGAAACGGCGGCTAGCACAGAAATTAGGGTTTCGGGGTCATCTAGTCGGTCAGAGAAGGGCGGTCGACCGACTAGTTTGGGAACTAGTCGGTCGGTCGTATAACTGTGACCGACTAAAACCCAAACCGTGAATAGGGGTGTTGTAGAATTTATAGAGTTAGTCGGTCTGTGAAGGCTCGTCGACCGACTAGTTTGCAACCTAGTCGGTCGGCCAGTGTTCATAGACCGACTAAAGGGTGAAAATGGTCAACAAGATATTTTGAAGATTAGTCGGTCAGAGAAGGATACCTAACCGACTAGTTCGTCAACTAGTCGGTCGGTTTTCGTTCTTTGACTGACTAACGGTAAACAGTAACCTGGTGTGAAAAATGACCTCTGTACTTAGTCGGTCTACGAAGAAGTGTTGACCGACTAGTTCGATAACTAGTCGGTCGGTGGTTGAACTTAGACCGACTAAGAGTAAACAGTAACTCAAGGGAAAAACCTGACGGAAACTAGTCAGTCCATGAAGAGTTGTTGACCGACTAGATGAACATCTAGTCGGTCGGTTCCTCAACGTGAACCGGCTAATTTGCACAGGGAGCCGTAAAATGAAGCGGGAAGCTTCGGGATGATTCTAATGAGTTCCAAGAGTGATCCTATACTAAGAAGTGAGCGCGGAGAAGTATAGAAAGAAAGAAGAAAAATCATATATATATTTAAATAATATTCATCATACAAAAAACCAGCCATTACATCCTACCCACCTTAAGAAAATTCCGCCCTCGGAATTTCTTTCAGAATAGGTGAGGGTAACGCTCTCTCAACTCGTCCTCTCTCTCCCACGTGGACTCTCCAGGCGATCCGTGACGCCACATCACTCTCACCAGGTCGACTATCTTATTCCTCAACTGCTTCTGTCGACGGTCCAAAATCGGCACGAGTTGCTGGTCGTAGGTCAGGTCAGGACGGACCGTGATCTCCGAGAAATCCACCGTGTGCGACGGATCACTGACGTAGCGACATAACTGTGATACGTGGAATACGTCGTGAACCCCCACCAAAGATGGTGGCAGAGCAAGGCGGTAGGCCACTGATCCCACACGCTCCAGCACATCAAAAGGTCCAATAAACCTCGGGCTCAGCTTCCCCTTCTTACCGAAACGAATAACTCCGCGGTTCGGAGAAATCTTCAAGAAAGCGTGATCTCCAGGCTGAAACTCCAACGGTCTCCTCTTGGCATCAGCCCAATGCTTAAAGCGATCCTGCGCAACTTTGAGCTTCTCCATGATGTCTATCACAACATCCACATCTTCAATGATCATCTCTGGACCCAACAGCTCCCGATCTCCAACGTCATCCCAGCTCAGTGGCGATCGACATTTTCTTCCATATAAGGCAGCAAACGGCGCCATGCCAATGCTCGCCTGGTAGCTGTTGTTATAAGAAAACTCCACCAAATGGAGATGGTCCTCCCAAAATCCCTTCCAGTCGAGCGTGCAAGCTCGCAGCATATCCTCCAGAATCTGTATAGTCCTCTCAGACTGGCCGTCGGTCTGCGGGTGGTACACCGTGCTGAAACTCAGACTCGTACCCAAATGCTCCTGCAGACTTCTCCAGAACTGAGATGTGAACCTCGTATCTCTGTCAGACACGATGCTCACGGGGACCCCGTGTAAGCGTACAATCTCCTGCACATACACGGCCTACGTCACAACTAATCAAGAAGGAAAATTAAAGAGAAGTAGAAACGAAATTTTACCTTAAGCTATTTCCTCGCCAAGGCTTCCGTAGACTGGCCCACTCGAAAAGGAATAAAATGCACAGACTTGGTCAACCGATCCACGATCACCCTGACTGCGTCGTTCTGCCTCGGGGTCCGAGGTAAACCAGTCACGAAATCCATCGTAATATGTTGCCACTTCCACTCCGGAATAGGAAGCGGTTGCAGCAACCCAGCAGTACGATGATGCTCGGCCTTCACCTGTTGGCATACCAAACACTTAGCAACACTCCATGCCACACTCCTCTTCATGCCAATCCACCAGTAATTCTGTCGGAGATCCTTATACATCTTGGTGCCACCAGGATGTATAGAATAAGGCGAGCTATGAGCCTCACTCAAAAGCTCCTCCCGAACATCTCCCGCAGGTACGTAGAGTCTACTGCCGTACCGTAGCGAACCATCCTCATGAATCACGAACTCTGCTCGCAGTCCAGCTTCAACCTGCCTCCTGATCCTCTGCAACTTCGGATATCCTGCCTGTGCTGCCTTGATCCGATCCACAATCGTGGACTGAATCTGTAAATTCATGAAATTATGAACCACACCAGGTAGGACAACCTCCAAATCCATCTCCTTCAGCTCCTGCTGAATCCTCCAGTCAGCAGTATGCATCATAGCAGTGGGGAGTCTACTCAAAGCGTCCGGCACAACGTTCACCTTCCACGGATGATACTGCAAATCTATCTCGTAGTCAGCCATGAGCTCCAACCATCATCTCTGACGCATGTTGAGCTCCTTCTGGGTGAATATGTACTTCAAGATCTTATGATCTGTATAAATATTCACACACTCACCCAGTAAGAAGTGCCTCCAAATCTTCAGCGCAAAGATCACCGCTGCCAACTCCAGATCGTGCGTCAGATAATTCTTCTCATGAGTCCTCAATTGACGAGAAGCATACACGACCACGTGGCCATGCTGATGCAGAACGCATCCCAGGCCCTTCCCCGATGCATCACAATAAACTTCAAAGCCTCCGCTCCGATCCGGTACCGTCAAAACTGGTGCCGTGGTCAACCTCGCCTTCAAGATACTGAAAGCCTCCTCACAAGCATCAGACCACAGAAACTCCTCATCCTTCATTGTCAGCTTCGTCATCGGCTCCGCAATCCTCGAGAAATCTTTAATGAACCGCCGATAATAGCCTGCTAGACCAAGAAAACTCCTGATGTCGGATGCTGACTGCGAAGTCGGCCAATCTCTGACTGCTCTGACCTTCTCCGGATCCACAGATATGCCATCACCGGACACCACATGTCCCAGAAACGCGACTCTGTCCAGCCAAAACTCGCACTTACTATACTTGGCATACAACTTGTGTCGCCTCGGCGTCTCCAACACTGTCCTCAGATGACGGCTGTGCTCCTCCTCCGACTTCGAGTAAATAAGAATGTCATCGATGAAGATCACAACAAACTTATCCAAAAAGTCGTAGAAAATCAAGTTCATAAGATTCATGAACACAGCTGGAGCATTGGTCACGCCGAATGGCATCACCACAAACTCATAGTGCCCGTACTTCGTCCGGAAAGCTGTCTTCGGGACGTCGTCCTTCTTTACCTTTAACTGATGGTAATTGCTCCTCAAGTCCAACTTCGAGAACACTCTCGAACCTCCCAGCTGATCAAATATGTCATCGATGTGCGGCAGCGGATACTTATTCTTCACGGTGACAGCATTCAATCCTCGATAATCTACGCACATCCTGCGGGACACATCCTTCTTCTTCACGAGTAATACAGGTGCACCCGACGGTGACACACTAGGGTGGATGAAACCCTTCTGCAATAACTCATCCAACTGCTTCCGCAGCTCCTCAAGCTCCGCGGGAGCCATCCGATACGGCGCCTTTGATATCGGCTGCGCACCCGGCATCAGATCGATGCCAAACTCTAAAGCTCTGTCGGGTGGCAGACCGGAGATATCCTCCAGAAAGATGTCGTCAAAGTCTCTGACAACCGCTGGTCAGTCAATCTCCATCTCCATCAGTAACGCTGCTATCACCAGCACCTCCGGCTTGGCCCGAAATCTGATGGGCCCAAGCGACTCATCTCGGCTACGGAACTCGAACTCCGGATGTCCTGGAATCTGGAAAACCACTCTCTTGTTGTGACAATCGATCGAAGCGTGGAAATGTCCCAGACAATCGATGCCAAGGACGACATCGAAATGCGACAGATCGTGGACGATGAAATCTGCATATAGCTCATGTCCACTAACCACTAAAGGAATCGACCGACATCCCAGATTCACCGTCACTACTCCGTTCCCAGTAGTGATGTCCCAACACTTAGGAAGTGTATGGGTAGGAATGGAGTGCTTTGTTATGAACCTCCAGGATAAGATGCACATAGATGCACCGGAGTCAAACAAAGCCAAAGCGGGGTGAGAGAAAAAAAGAATGGTGCCTAAGAAAACAGAGGTCTAAGGTCAAACACTACTCTAACAATCAAACAAACAGACAACACTAACTAGACTAGAAATACAATATAATTATGAAATGAAAAGACTAGGTCAAGATATTACCTGCAATCACTCCATCCAGCTCCTCGGTCTCTACAGCAGTCATAGTATAGGCCGGCCTCGGGGGCTGCACAGCTCGCTGGTATAGCTGCCTCTATGGCACCAAGGGTGGTCCACGAACGGCAGGCCCTCTCTGAACCGGAGCAGGTGCCCTCATCTGTAACGGGGCTGGCACTCCAACAACAGTAGTGCGGGCTCTAGGATAGTCCTTCACGGCATGCGAAGCATCTCCACAAAGTAGGCACAAACCCAGCTTCCTCCGACAGTTGGTCTGAACATGTCCGGGCTTGCCGCAGAAATGGCACGGACCCTTGCTCTGTTGCTGCACTGGTGCTCCAGGCCTCTTAAATGGCACAGTCTGGACTGGCCTCATCGCCGGCCTAGCAGGTGGCTGGTACTGCTCCATGGGACGCTTCCCCTTATCAGCTGGAGGGTCAGGCAGAAGAGCTATGAGCTCAAAATTCTTCGCAGCATCAAGCACCTCCCTCATAGTAGAGAAACTCACCAAAGACATCGAAGCCTGAATCTTCGAACGCAGTCCCTGACGGAAGCGATCAGCTCGCTTCTCCTCCTTTTTCACCATGTGAGGGGCAAAACGGCTCAGCATCTCAAACTCAGCTTCGTACTCCTCGACAGTCATATCCCCCTGCTTCAGATCTATAAACTTGCTCAGTAGCTCTCTCCTAGCAGACTTGGTGAAATATTTATCCTTAAACATCGATCTGAAGGTCCTCCACTCCACTGGTTTCTCCAGACGCCTCTCCTCAAGGCGCCACCAGTTCCTCGCATTCTCCGTCAGCTGCATCTTCGCTATCTCCACTTGGGTATCGTCAGGAATCTTTGCAGCAACTAACTTCTCTTCCGTGCTCTGGATCCACTCATCGGCACCCAGAGGTCCTTCCTTCCTAGAGAAAGTCTTCGGCTGCAGCTCGTTAAACTGCTTCACTCCTGGAGCAACTCGTAGGGCAGGCAGAGGTGGTGGTGGTGCAACAGGTGGGGCCTGAGCAGCACGCTGAGACTGCTGAACCAGCTGGTGCTGAACATCCAGCATCTCCCTCATCACACCCAGAAACTGACGGAACTCTCCGCCCTGGTCCTCCGGAACTCCATCGCCTAAGTTTCCCGATCGAGTAACGCGTCGTCCGGCCATCCTATTGACAGAAAGACGAAGGTTAGACTCGTACAATGTTTGAATATCAAAGTGGATGTCCTTACTCTTACTGCTCTGTACTTGCAGAAAGATTGGGACGGGACCTGCATGGGCCACCACTAAAACATGTCACGCCCTGCTTCCCAAAACAGCGGAGGCGAAGCGTGACTAGGTACGCTTAGGCCAGGGCTATGAAGCCCTGACCCAATAAGCGTCTGTGTGAAACCAAGGCAAAGGTACACGTCCCTGCATGTTAGTACAGAACAATAAAAGTACAAGAAGGAAAGAACGTCACAATTTTATTCCAACATATCCAGAGTACCAAGTCTCAACGCCCGAATGGCTACAACAGCAGAAAAGTAAATCTAATGGTGCAAGCACCCAACCTAGACAAAGAATCATAAAAGGTGCTACGCACCCAACAAGATAGTATCGCCTCTGGAATCTGCTACTAAAAAAGTCTCTAACTCTGATCCTCTTCGGGGTCGTACTCGGGATCGACGTCCTCTGGCTCCACGTCGGCAGGCAGGTCAGTCTCCTCCACGTACTCTGGTTCAATCCCTGACGTACAGCACCAAAAGAAGGAACTGTACATCAGGCAAGGTTTACAAGAAAAGATTAGACCAAGCTACAAGTGTACCATTTACTTACAACATTTTACTGGTTGATTAACATGCTGAGGTTGTAACAACAGAAAGAAACACAACAGAAAAGTAAACAAGACAGGTAGTAGTCACAGCAAGCGCTACGGACTACGGGGCTAGCCTACAGGTGTCAAGACAAGATGGAACACGGATGCCAGACACGACAAGACAAGACAAGACACGAAAGGGTTCACGCCTGTTCGGTTCGAGGGGGATCAGTCCCTCTTGCCGCTTGCACGCTGAACCCTACCCCATAACCCCAAGAATCGTGACAAGACATGGGATCACTTGCTCTAACTTGGCAAGTGCCCAATTGCTCTCTGAGCTGTGTATCGGTACATGGGATCACCTGCTCTAGCTTGACAGGTGCCCAATTACCCATCGGGCTGTGAACTAGTACACGGGATCACTCGCTCTGGCTTGGCGAGTGCCCTATTGCCCAACAGGCTGTGCAGACGGAAAGGAACAAGACACTACAAAACGGGAGGGGTTGTACTAGGGTGTCCACAACTCACGCACACGCATGTCAATCCTATGATGTCAGAAATTTGTTGTTGTTAGACTCAGATTTCGTTGTCAAATCTGAGCCATCAAAGGCGTACCGGACGCTATCATTTCACGTCCGGTTCTCAATGATCAAGACTAACAGTTCAAAACTAAGGCCTAAAACACGGCCAATAACGCAAGTGATACACTTGCTTGTGGTGGCGAGTGCGTCGTCTCCCTGCTACGCCTCGTCCAATCGTCTCGTCGGCGGATAAGTGTCTGAAAATCGTGACACGGCGACGGTGTCAGATCACGATTCATTAATCCCTATTAGGGTTGTGTCTAGATTATCAGGACTATCCTATCCAGTTGAAAATCACATTTTTAATGAATTGACCTAATCGACGATCTATCCTATGTGTGCATGCATAAAGTCCATTCGTCGATTTCGACGATTTGCACAACGTTTTAAGGATCAGCGGAAAATAAATTTAGTTTGATTAGGTTGCTGATTTTAATTAGGGTTTGATGATCTATTGTGGGGGTTACTACGAATTTAGAAAACCAACCTGGAATTGACGGTTGCACGAAGATCCGGCGTCAAATCTGGAAAGGGTGGAAGCTTTACGTCGTCTAGAAATTCCCAAGCCACGGGTAGCGCAGCGAGAAACGTTGATCGCTGGTGATGGTGAAGATCCCAGCGTCTCCCGGCGTCGTTGTTGCTGGATCGGAGATGGAAACACCGTGCTAGGGCAAAAGAAAGAGGAATGAGAGAAGAGGGAGAGCTTTGGGGAAGATGAAGGGCGCAAGGATGGAGGTACGAGCAAAGGGTAGGTCGTGGGAGGTGAGGAAATATGTTTGGGGGAAATGGAGACTGAAAACAATCAGGGGAAATGAAGAAGAAAGCCCCGTTTAAATAAAAAAATGAAACGGCGGCTAGCACAGAAATTAGGGTTTCGGGGTCATCTAGTCGGTCAGAGAAGGGCGGTCGACCGACTAGTTTGGGAACTAGTCGGTCGGTCGTATAACTGTGACCGACTAAAACCCAAACCGTGAACAGTGGTGTTGTAGAATTTATAGAGTTAGTCGGTCTGTGAAGGCTCGTCGACCGACTAGTTTGCAACCTAGTCGGTCAGCCAGTGTTCATAGACCGACTAAAGGGTGAAAATGGTCAACAAGATATTTTGAAGATTAGTCGGTCAGAGAAGGATACCTAACCGACTAGTTCGTCAACTAGTCGGTCGGTTTTTGTTCTTTGACCGACTAACGGTAAACAATAACCTGGTGCGAAAAATGATCTCTGTACTTAGTCGGTCTGCGAAGAAGTGTTGACCGACTAGTTCGATAACTAGTCGGTCGGTGGTTGAACTTAGACCGACTAAGAGTAAACAGTAACTCAAGGGAAAAACCTGACGAAAACTAGTCGGTCCATGAAGAGTTGTTGACCGACTAGATGAACATCTAGTCGGTCGGTTCCTCAACGTGAACCGGCTAATTTGCACAGGGAGCCGCAAAATGAAGCAGGAAGCTTCGAGATGATTCTAATTAGTTCCAAGAGTGATCCTATACTAAGAAGTGAGCACGGAGAAGTATAGAAAGAAAGAAGAACAATCATATATATATATTTAAATAATATTCATCATACAAAAAACCAGCCGTTACAGGAGTATTTCGGTCGATCCTACCAAATCCCCGGATAACCGGTACTGAGATCATGCCCACGGTCTGTGGAATTGATGTGCTTAAGGGGTATCCTTAAGATTCAAATAGGGAAATTGGTAGATCCAACCAAGGCTCGTGACCATGCCTGGCTCGTGCCTTGAGGGGATCCCCCGACGAACTATATCACTACATTGTCGGCTACCGCTATTGCGTCAATGAGAGCCACCGAAATACCTTGCAATTCTAACCTACGAGAGTGGTATGAATTGGGAGATTAATCTCCTAACCCTAATGCAATGTAAGGATTCTATCCCAACGTCGATCCCCAACGATCTTAGCGGTGTTCCCTAACGCCCTAGTCCTTTTTATTATTAAAACAAGAACAACACAACAACCAATTCTCTCAACCTGATAGCTATCTCACTTCGAGATATAGAAGTAAACTGAGAACCCAAATACAATGTCACCATCCCTGTGGGATTTGATATATTTTATACTACAATTTGACACTGTCTGCTTGCGGATAGAGCCCGGAATTGACACCTAAGGGCCATACCACGCCTGGCGATCGTAACACCGCCAGGTGGAATCTAGGTGTGGGTTTTGGGTGCGTCAAGTTTTTGGCGCCGTTGCCAGGAAACGACAATAGTGTTATCTCAATTTATTTTTATTTTTAGAAGTTTGCTAGCAACTCTAATCATCCCTTATCTCTCCATCATTTTTATTCTTTTATTTATTACCGTGCTACTGATGGTATTTGTCTAGTTATTTTGGTGCATGAACACTCGTTTCGGGGCATCTACTAGAGAATTGTTATTCGATCCCGAGATCGAGACAACGGCAAGGGCCTTGAGGGCCTCCGCAGAAATCCATCTCCCTCTGCCCAGATGGTAGACAACAATACTCCTCCTCGCACCGGGTCCATCAGGGACCATATGAAGCCGACGTTTGGAAACAACTCATCTATCCTTAGACCGCAACTGGTGGCGGCAAGCTTCGAGCTGAAAACGGGGCTAATAAATTTGATGTAGCAGGATTCCTTTCACGTGCATCCTCGCGAGAACCCTAACCACCACATTGATACCTTCCTTGCAAAGTGTGACACTTTCAAGGCGAAGGATGTGAGTGATGATGCTGTTAAGCTGCGGCTTTTCCCGTTCACTCTGAGGGATAAAGCCTCGTACTGGCTACGGTCCCATCCTTCCAACCATTTCACCACATAGGAGAAGCTGGCACTTGCCTTCGTGGATAAATTCTATCCACCTTCGAAGACAGTACGGATCCGGGGAGCAATCTCGAATTTCAAACAGCTCCTATAAGAATCCCTTTATGAGGCCTGGGAGAGATTCAAGGACCTCCAGCATCAATGCCCTCACCACGGGATCCAGCCTTGGGATTTGGTGCAGAGTTTTTACAACAGGTTGCAGTCCAGCACCAAGATGATAATAGATGTTGCGGCACAAGGCGCCTTACTTGACAAGTATCCTAAAGAAGTTATAGACTTGCTGGAGCATATGGTACCCAACAATCAGCAATGGAGTGAAGAAAGAACCAGTGTGATCCGGACCCCCGAGGTCAAAGCTGCCAGCCATCTGGACTCTCATATCGAGACCTTATGCAAACATGTGGCCAGAATTGAACAGCGCCTGGATTCCATCCCTGCATCACCCAGCACATCTACTTATCATCATGTAGAGGATTATGCAGAGCATGGGTATATCCCTTATGAGGCACATTATGATGGTGCCGAATTATCAGAATCTGTGCAGTACGTCCAAGGAGAGGGACGAAATCAATGGCAACATCCAGCTGCTCGGAATCATCCGGGATTCTCTTGTGGGAATCCAAGTAGAGGGCTGTAACCTCCACAATTTCAAAGACCGCCACCCCCTCCTCAGCAACAACATGGGCAGCCACAGAGTCAGCAACAGAGCGGGTTTAGGCCAGCTGGGCCTTACCGACCGTCGGGTTATCAATTCAATCGGCCGCCTCAGTAGGGCTATGAGCCAAATCCTCCTCGGTCCAATTTGGAGGCTACATTGGAGACCTTTATGAGTGGTCAAGCCCGGTTCAACCAGGAAACTTCCACCCAGTTCAAGAGCATTAATACTTCACTAGATGAACTGAGGGGCCAGATTTCCCAGCTTTTGAAGAACCAGGGGAGGTTGCCCTCGTAACCAGAGACAAACCCAAGGGCCCAAGCGAATGCTGCGGTTTCTGTTACCACACGTGGAGGACGGGCGACTGACCCCGTCATGATCCCGATTTTGAACAATGAGAGAATCATTATTAAAGAAGCCGTTGATGACGGTGATAAAGAAGAGGCTACTGAAGAGCCTACAGATAATGAGGAGAAGGCAGATCCACCATCCAACACACCTACTACAACACCTCCTCATGTTGATGCTGCAAAGGACAAAGCTAGCCGGCCTCCCCCGCCATATCCACAGAGGTTGGCCTTGGCCAAGATGGAGAAGAAATACTCCAAATTCACGGAGTTGCTGAAGGGAATCCAATTAAATATCCAGTTCATGGATACTATCACGGAGATTCCCATCTATGCCAAATTCTTAAAAGATCTGATCACGGGAAAGAGGAAGCCTGAAGAGATAAAGCTTATAGAGGACTCCACCTCTGTTATAAAGAATCATCTCCCCCAGAAGCTACCGGATCCGGGGAGCTTCACTGTTCCATGCTCCATCGGAGGGATGCCCATCAGCCGAGCTTTGATTGATCTAGGGGCTAGCATCAGTTTGATGCCCCTCTATATTTGAGAGATTGCAATCCGGAAGCGAACTAGAGCGGACGAATATGTCCATCCAGCTTGCGGACCATTCAATCACTTACCCGGTGGGCATAGCCAGGGATATCATTCTCCAGATACCCACTGGGTTATGTGTTTCCATTGACTTTGTTATTATGAACATGTCCGAGGGAGGGAGCTCCCAGCTAATACTCGGTCGCCCTTCATGGCGACGGCCGGTGTTTTGATTGATGTCCGAGAAGAGACTCTCTCGCCGAACTTAGGGAACATCGAAGCTGAATTCCGGCTGCAGAAGCCAATGAGAGAGCGTGTTCATAAGGAAGGGGCTAGCTATTTGGAGCTCCTGGAAGATGAAGTTGTTGAAGATTTCACTTATGAGGGGGTCATGAAAGGCCCAATAAGAACAGGAATTGACGATGACGACGACCCAACCTACCACAAAGCGGTCGTCGCCTACATCTGAGTGTTGGATGAGGAACTTCTAAATCATTCTCCGAATCATGAAGAACCGGAGGCCATAGGCTGCTCGAGGGAGGAGCTTGAAGTAGGCGGATACCAAATACCGCCGGATTGCATCATCAGAAAGAACGGCGCGCGAATTCCACGTGCACCAAACGACAATTGTCACGCCCCGCTTCCCAAAAATATGGAGGCGAAGCGTGAGAAGGTCCGCTCAGACTTGAAGCTACAAAGCTGCAAGTCCGATAAGCGTCGATCAAATTTAAAATTGCAGGTCCTTGCAACGCGAACGAAACAAAGATAATAATAATGAAATGAGACAAAAGAAACATCTCAGAATATCCATAAAATAAGTTTCCAACATCGCAGAAAAAGCCACCGGGCTGAAAAGAAAAGAAACTAAAAGCCCACACATGGCCAACAAAAGTACAAAGTACAAAACAACGGTGCTACGCACCAGCAACTAACATAAAGCCTAAAGCAAAATAAAGCTCAACAAAGACCCAAAGAATGGTCACCGGTGTCCACCAAAATCCTCCTGGCAATCATGGACTCAGTGTCAGCGACACATCACGTACTCAGCAACGATCTCTGGCTCAGGTCTAACATGTGACACCCAAAAGAGAAAGGGGCACATGTCAGCAAGTCTACAAGAGACTTGTGCAAGGAAACTGAAAGTAAAGTGAACAACCTAGCAGTTCTAGCATGATGCAATGACATGGCAGTTAAAGTATGAGTGCAGCAGGTAAAGTAAAGTAAAGTAAAGTAAAGTACGAGCATGGCATGGCAGGGATGACAAGTATTACATGAATCATTCACAAGACAAGTACGAGACAAGGAAAGTAAGCACCTCGTGCACAGAGATTCCGCCTTTTGGCTAGAGGGCTGATCAAGCCACTCCTAAGCTCAAGTGACCGTTTATCCCTACCCCTCCACGTGTATCGGGCATTGGTTTCTAGCCAACACATGAGGCCCGCTTCTGGACCACGAGCCAGGAAGTGTTTAAACAAGTATGGCCTAGGGGTGCACCTAGCCAGGGACACTGAAACACGGATTTGTACAAGTATTTTTGTAGCGTGTGCTACGATGCAACAATCAACTGGGATGACATGAAAGATGCAATGCATGGCAGTTAAAAGTGCGTACAGGTAAGGAAAGTAAACGTGACAGTTTAGTATGCATGAACAACAAGTTTAATGGTTGGATCTAGCTTCGTAGTCAAGCAAGATCAATTAGGTGACGGATCTAGTTTCGTTGTCAAACTAGATCAAGTAGGCGTCTAGCCAGCTATCATTTCACTGACTAGTCTCTTTTACGCTAAAAGCAAGTAAGTGGCCTAAAACATGGCCCTACACAAGAGTTGGCAAGTTTCACTTGCCTGCAAGTCTGACGTCTGAGCACAGCGTCCAATGGGTCCAAGAATCACAATTATCCTACGTGCAAAGTCCACCGGCCTAAAGTCCATATTATTAATCTTGATTAGTGAATTTAAAACATTTAAAATACTTTGAAAATACCGATTTTAGTCTTGATTAGCATGCATTGGGTTGGGGGTCCTAGGGGTGCAAAACGTTACCTCAACACGACGCGAAAGCTACACCGGCGTCGGGTAGCGACACCGGGGGTTGGAATAATAGAACGCGCTCCAAGTCCTGATTCCAATATAGTTTCCTCGCTGGAAAGTTCAGAGCATCAACCCGGGCGACGATTCCAGATTCCAAAGCTCGCACGTGCGACGACGGGCTACGACGGGTCGCAACGTCGTGCACGGCGAATCGTCGGAGAGAAAGCACCTAGGTGGGGCCCACAGTAGTCCTAGGGACCTTTGGGGGACCCACAATAACTCTGGAGAACTTGGGGGGCCCACGGAGGCAAGCGGTGCGACGGATGCGGGGTTGCGACGATTGGCCATCGGTCGTACTCAGCCAATGCGGGAGGATGGCTCGGTCAGACACTAGGGGCGGGCTGTGCAGCGCTTGGGGTCGGTGCGGTGGTCGGGCTCTCGGTCGGTGCGGGACAGGCCATCGGTCAGACACGGGGGAAAGCGGGGCCGGGCGCTGCAGCGGTGCGCTGCAACGTTGCAACCGTTGCAACGTTGCGGAGAGCGGCGATGGCGGGCGGGCGCCTCGGTCAGACACGGTGCGGAGCGGGAGCGTGAAGCGGGGCTTGCAGCGATGCGGGGAGCTGCGATGGCGGGCGAAAGCTCTCGGTCAGACCGAGAGCTCCCCTCGGTCGGTGCGGAAGAACGGAGCGGAGCGGCAGCACGGGGTGCGGACGGGGCTTGGTGCGGAGGCAACGGCCGGTCGGAGCGGGGGAACGGAGCCCGTTCTCTCGGTCGTGCGGCTGCTGAACGTCGCAACGTTGCGACGAATCGTCGCAACGTCCAATTTCAAGTTTGGAAGAGGCTAGGGTTAATTTTTTGCGAAAATAGGTCTTCCTAGGGGTTGCTTATATAGTATAGGTGGGTTGACTTGGTCTAGGGCTAAATCTAATAGGATTAGATGTTCAAAAAGATTTAAAATTTGAACTTAGACTTCTCCAACCCAATCTAGGATTTGACCTGGTCCAAATGAGCTGGAAATTGGCTCAAAAATTCTTTAAAACGTTTTAAACTCAAATAAATTTTATTTGGCCGAAATTAATTTAAAAATAAATTATTAAAAATATTATAAAACTTGTAAAAATTATAAAAGTGGTCAAATGAACTCCAAAAATTATAAAATAAATATCGGGGTGATCGTGGCGACGAATGTGAGCTAACTAAGAAGACGGATCTCAGATTCGATGTCGGACGACGAAACTAAAAATAGAAACGTCTCCCGTCAAGAGTAAGAATCGTCACGTCTCATCGGGTAAGATCAAATTGTGGAAAAACGACTCGAGAACGTCGTTCCAGTATAGTGCCACCATTTAATACTCTCAGAGACGTTCGCAACGGCATATCACACAAAAGTGTTCACAAACAAATAAAGTCTAACGCAAACACGTGCACGGCCAAAAGCACGTGCACGAACAACGTACGACGAAAAGTGGTCGTTACAACAATTGTTAAATCAAAGGGAGTCGAGCTCATGACTAAAAACGAGCGCTTATTGGGAGGCAACCCAATCTCTTAGATTTCGGATTTTCTTTTTCAATTTCTTATTTTCACTTCCTTTATTTGAGAAAACCAAACAAAAATGTTGTTTATTTCACGTAAAACTATAAAACCACAAAAATTTGATGAGTTCTTCCTCTGTACATGTTGAACATGAGGGGGCATGCAGATCGACGTTTTAAACGGAAGGAAACTGGAGGAGAGCACCAGATTTGAGGAGAAAACGAAAGAAAATGGAGCAAAAGGAGACACAGCCGACTCAACCGAGCAGCTACACTGCTCGGTCGAGCAGCGCAGGGACGGGATAAAGAGCAAAAATATTACTTTGTCTACACGGTCCGAGCAGCATTGGCTCAGTCTGAGTAGACGGCGACTCGACCGAGCAGCCTACTGCTCGGTCGAGTATGACAGGCTTTTGAAGATGTTGAGAAAACGACGTTCTGTCTACGTGACCCGAGTGTACCCTGCTCGGTCTAAGTTATGATTTGTTCGACCGAGCATTGTACTGCTCGGTCGAGCATATGAGGGAGTCTCTTAAACTATTTATTTTTCGTGTCGGGTCGAGCAGCCTCGCTGCTTGACCGAGTCGATCTACCCTACTTTTGTTGGGCCCCACCTACAAACGAGTTGGGTTTTTAACCCAACTCGTTTTTGTTTTTACCCTAAACTCTAAAATTTTACCCTAAGCCTAATCTACTGCCCGAGCTCTCCCTCATCCCCTACTCGATCTCCCTCATCGTCACCATCTTCCTCCTCCCGTGCCACCGCCTGCACCGCCCCTTCAGTCGCTCCATCTCTGGTCAACCCACCTCTCTCTCTCTCTCTCTCTCTCTCTCTCTCTCTCTCTCTCTCTCTCTCTCTCTCTCTCTCTCTCTCTCTCTCTCTCTCTCTCTCTCTCTCTCTCTCTCTCTCTCCCTCTCCCTCTCCCTCTCTCCCTCTCTCTCCCTCTCTCCTTCCCGCCTTTTCCCCCTTTCTAATCGACGACGACCGTCGACGGCACCGCCGCCGTCGACGGCGCCACCCAACCACCCACCCCAAACCCCCCCAACGCCTAGGCCCCCATCCCCCTCCACCTATCCCCCTATCGCATCGCACAAATCACCCCAACTGCCTGCTGCCGGTGCCCTAGCCCGCACCCGCTACACGTTCGAGCACTCACAGTGCTCGAACGAGCAGCCACCCCGTTCTCGACCCAATCCGCCAGCTGACCGAGCACACTAGTGCTCGGTCATGAATTTTCCTCTGATCAGCATTGCTCGGACCGAGCAGTACATCTACTCAGTCGAGCAGGCCCAATGCAATATTTCCCCTATTTTTAATCTCTTTTTCTGACGATTTTAATTGTTTCTATTGCAGGTATTCCTTGCCTACATCATACATCAGCACCAACTACTGGGATAAGCTTGGGGGAGATCTTCGCATTCACAGTGCTCATAGTCGGTACACTCGCTCCTCTACTTACTTTTTATACCGACATATCACATTACCATCTCCACGATGGTTCGCACTCGAGGAGCCACCACCCCACCCATTCGTGGGAAGAGGCCCACTCCTGGCACCTCCTCTTTCCGACCCCCACGTCATGCCCGCCTCACTACCACCACCACCCTCCCTCTACTATAGCGCCTATCATGACCACTGCCAGACCCACCACTACCACACCTATCACATCCACCACTATCCCTACCACCTCTGCCACTATCCCCACCACTGCACCCACTGCCCCTCCATCATCACCCCCACACCCTGCCCCCACTAGGGAGACTTTACCAGCACGTCTACGGACCTATAGCATCACTTTTCAAGACGACGCACATCGTGAGCGCTTTGTTAGGCTCTCGCAGCGTCGTCTCATTGCCACACTGTTCATAGATGTGCCCACCCTCTGATCCCTTGGACTCCTTCAGGAGGACATCACCTGTGCCGCGCGATTTGCTTCGATCGCCTCCTCATGTTCCATGCCCTCCACTCGACTCCCTTTCCACAGACAGTGGTCTGACAGCTTTGGAGGAGTCGACTTCTCGCCTTCGACGAGATTTCGACCTCTTCATACACTCGACGACGACACATCACTCGAGAGTCGAGGCGGACCTTGCCTCTATTATAGACCTTCTCAGGACACGTGGACCACCTCCAGTGATCCTAGCACACACCCCACCACCCCGGCTAGCCACTGTGAATACCCTCGCACCACTCAGTGCTCCACATTCCTAGGCTACTGCAGAGCCTACTTCATCCACATCTGAGTCGGTCGTCACAGTAGATCCCACGTCTGCCCTAGTGCTATTTTCAGCTGAGCCCTCCACCACCACCACTGATCTACCCACTGACCCACCTGTCGAACTCCAGACAGATCCTCCCACATTACCTGATCCACAGCAGAGGGATCCATCACCACCCCCAGAGGGTGGTGCATCTGCTTGATGCTGCCTCTACCCGTTTTTGCCTCCCTCATATTTTGTTGTGCCCATCTGTCTGTTCGGGGCCCTGATCTTAGATAGCTTGGGGGAGGACACACGCATGCATCATTTTCCTTCATCATTGCATCATGTCATGTTTCTACTTCATTTTGCACAGTTTTTATTTTATATTCCCACACCCACCCACCCCATTTGGCATCATCTCACGCCTACTAGCGTTTTCTTAGCAGTGAGAACACTGCTAGGTTTAGCTTGGGGGATGAGCGCTACCGCTTTATTTTTCATTTTTTATTTTACATTTTTCCACCCTATTTCAGTTTTTTATTTTACTTTTCCACCACTTTTCCATTTCCTTATCTTTTTTCTCATTCTGCATCACGTTTTCTGTTTTTTACCATGCATGCATCTCTTTTTCTTCATTTTCCGATTTTCTCCGCCTTTCTTCTTTTTTATGCTAAGGATGTTTTGCATGATGATACCTCTCGTAGCCTTAGTAGTTATTCACGATGCTTACTATCTGTTGACATGCTATTAGGGTAGTTTCAGTTTTACTTTCTATATGCGTGCATATTCTTTTGCCGATCTATCTGATTTAATGCTTGAAATGAATTGAAAATCAAATGCATGAATTAGTATGAAGTATGCGCTATGTTGGGTAATGCACCTAGGTTCACGCATCACTAGAACACTTGGAGGATCTGCTTTATATCTTATTCACTTCTGTTTGCATGCCTGATGTCATTAGGCATATTACTGCATGCTTTTTCAGTGTTCGTCTAGATGAATGAAAATATCCATGCTAGTTATTAGTTTAGTTAGAGTATTATCTGATTAAACCGTTGTGCACCTCTCATGAGTGAACCGAGAGATCTATTATTTTCCTTCTCCACATATCTATGTAGTTCTCTACATATCAGTTGGTTATACCCCCACAACTATCCTTACCGCATCTCACTTCTCAAACCCAAAAAGAAAAAGTATAGCTTCTAAATGAAAAAAAAGAAAAAAAGAAAAAAAATGTGTGTATATATGTATGTGAAAAAGAAAAGAAAAAGAAAGAAAATAAAGAAAAAAAGAAAAATAAAATTGTTTTGTATCCTTTCATTAGAAGCTATCACATATACTGGGAAGAAGAAGAAAAATTCCATATCCTATTCCTAGATGCGATGCCTCAAGTTAAGCTTGGGGGTAAACCAACTGGTCACATGAGTGAGTGTGACATTAGAGTGGAGACGGTGCATAACAAGGAGATTTGATAATACTTAAACTTTACGAAACACTTTAGTTTTTGGAGATTTTTCATGAATCGAAATGAATAATTGAATAGCATGATTCTTTCTATTCTCTATTGCATGCTGTGTGATTTCTATATGCTCCATGTGTATCTGTGAGTGAAAAGTGCATTGCCAACTCCTTTTATACTAGATTCTATGGACTGCATGAGATTAATATGTGTTGATAGCATTATTTCAGTAGATCCCTATCTTTTGTCTATATTGCATGCTAGACATATGATATGTAAAGCTTGAAAGTACCATTAGCATGTATCTTTACTATTCAGAGCACCGTGATGTACTGCTTAGGCCTGAGATCTGACCGAACATCCTTAGTACCCTCCATCCACCTCCATTCTTTTCTCTTCTTATTTTTATTTCTTATTTCTTTTTGTTTTCCTCCCAGCGTACATAGTATTCGTCTTCCTCGAGGACGAGTAAGAGGTAAGCGTGGGGGATTTTGATGTGTCCATATTTTACATGTTTTTCATAGCATCATGACATCGCATTCCATGCCATTTTCACATCCAAATCCCATATTTCCCTATGATATCGCATTTCTGACGTTATATTAGAGTTTCGTAAAGTTTTATGAGTTTTCAGGGATTTTGGGGAGATTTGAGACCCGACATGGGTATGGACACATCTGACACGCCCGTGAACTCGTTGGCGAAGCTCTACAGGAGTTCGCCATGTTTTGGGAGCCATGGGAGGAGTGGAGGAGAGAGTAGGAGGAAAGGAGAAGCTTCAGAAGCTGCAGCAGAATTTTCCCAGATGACTCGACCGAGCAGAGCAGCTTCTCGGTCAAGCAGCTGCAAATGAAGAAGCAGCAGCAGATGTGCAGCCTGCTCGGACTGAGCACTTATGGTACTCGGTCGAGCAGCTATTTGTAAGGACCTTATCTATGGGAAAAACACTAGAACGGGGGGTTGAATAGTGTTTATGCAAATTTAAAAGGAATTTACGCCAAATAAAATATAATCCAACAAATAGTGCAGAATAGAAAAACAACCCAAAGAAAAACACACGCAAACGCAGTTATGTTTCAAGGGTTCGGATTACCCAAGTCAACTCCCGACTTGTTCCCGGTAATCCTACGTCCCTACCACCCAGATACCACCGGATACTCAAGTTAGAACCCTAACTTGAGGTTTCCTTAAAACCCCACTTGTAGCAACCCTACAAGTGCAATCAAATACAATCTATGTCCTTGACTCCCACAACCAGGGAGCAAGCAAAAACCACTCTCACAACCGAGAGCACATTTCAAATAAAGAAGTTATGAAATCTAAAAGAAACACTTACAATCACATATGCCTTGAAGTAGAACTTGAAGGAGAAGTGATGTGTGTTGAAGAACTCTCTTGGAAGAGAGGAGAAAATCCCTTTCTCTTGACTACACCAAATGCCTAGAAGACCAATCTTTGGTTCTAGGTTGGAGAGCAAGAGAACAAGATTTGGAAATACTTAGGGCTTTGGATTTGAAAGCTTTGATCTTTGGAAATGAAAGCTTGAAGGATTTTGCAATGAATGAGTAACCTTCCAATGGAACAGTAGAAGCTCTATTTATAGCTTTCTCAAATCCACAAAATAGTTTAGGCAAAAACCCAATCGAAATCCGTGAGAAAAATCTCAACGGATATAATCTGAACTCGCAACAGTCGACTGTGTAATGTTGAGTATTGGACTTCTCCCTACTTGGTGTTAATGATGAGCAAACATAAATACTTGTGACTAATCCCCTATTTTGCAGTTAATCTATTGCCTAAGCTTACTATGAAGATCAACTAGCAATGGATGACTCACAAACGTGATTGAAGGCAAATGATATGAATTGGATGATCGTAGATTGATGATTGAAGCTCCGTAAAGACTTCAAGCTCATACGATGGAAAGAAGAGATTATTCGTCAATGTAATTTTTCTTTTATCTCTTCTAGTATGTAGCTTAGAAGTAGAACTATGATGGAGCACTCACACATATCTACTTTCTGTCATAGGACATCTTTAGACCTTTGTCCTTTGATCCCAATTCAATTCTCTTTTGTTTGTACTAGGATTGTTTATAACAGCCGACTGCTTAACACTTTACAGTCGCCTGTCTCAAAAACAGTCGACTGTGTTTTGTTCTACAGTCGCCTGTTATGCACAGACTATTACAATGCATTTTTTGGGTCCTCTCTGACTTTCTCACACAGGCTACTGTTGGACATTTATCAGGTGCCTGTCTTAGCGACAGTCGACTGTGAATGGTTCATCAGTCGCCTATCTCTCCTTACCCAAACTCTGTTTGATCCGATTTCTACGGCCAGTCGACTTATGCTGTATATACAGTTGACTGTCTATTAGATCAGTCGACTGTCTATACTGCAACAGTCACCGGTCTATAAGTCTATTCTTTGACTCAGCTCTCTGGAAATTTCTCCTATCTGTCACAGTCGTCTGTTTAAGGATATACAGTCGCCTGTTCTAATTGACAGTCGACTGTGTTCCTTGCATCAGTCGTCTGTCCTGTATCTTGTGAGATTTCCAGTATCTCTTCTAACTTACTCTTCTCTCGGCCAGTCGCCTGTCGAAGAATGTACAGTCACCTGTTGGTTTTACAGACGACTGTCTTGGCTTCATCAGTTGACTGTCCACATGGTAAGTTACCGTTATGAATTCTCACCTACCCTTGTTGACTGTGCAACAGTCGACTGTGGTTTGTTCAACAGTCGACTGTCGCGAGTTCAGTTCTCACGGATTTCGATTGGGTTTTTTCCTAAACTGTTTTGTGGATTTGAGAAAGCTATAAATAGAGCTTCTACTGTTCCATTGGAAGGTTACTCATTCATTGCAAAATCCTTCAAGCTTTCAATTCCAAAGATCAAAGCTTTCAAATCCAAAGCCCTAAGTATTTCCAAATCTTGTTCTCTTGCTCTCCAACCTAGAACCAAAGATTGATCTTCTAGGCATTTGGTGCAGTCAAGAGAAAGGGCTTTTCTCCTCTCTTCCAAGAGAGTTCTTCAACACACATCACTTCTCCTTCAAGTTCTACTTCAAGGCATAGGTGATTGTAAGTGTTTCTTTCAGATTTCATAACTTCTTTATTTGAAATGTGCTCTCGGTTGTGAGAGTGGTTTTTGCTTGCTCCCTGGTTGTGGGAGTCAAGGACATCGATTGTATTCAATTGCACTTGTAGGGTTGCTACAAGTGGGTTTTTAAGGAAACCTCAAGTTAGGGTTCTAACTTGAGTATCCGGTGGTATCCGGGTGGTAGGGACGTAGGATTACCGGGAACAAGTCGGGAGTTGACTTGGGTAATCCGAACCCTTGAAACATAACTGCATTTGCGTGTGTTTTTCTTTGGGTTGTCTTTCTATTCCGCACTATTTGTTGGATTGCATTTTATTTGGCGTAAATTCCTTTTAAATTTGCATAAACACTATTCAACCCCCCTTCTAGTGTTTTCCCCATAGACAGGGTCCTTACAATTGGTATCAGAGCGCAAGGTTTTATCTATGGCATCCAACAACAACAACGTTCCTCCGCCGCCTACGTACAACAATCACGACCGTGATGGAGCGTCCACACTTTTCGAAGGTCAATCTATGGTGCGTCCTCCACGTTTCAATGCTACTAACTTTGGTTATTGGAAGTGTAGGATGGAGACGTTCCTTAGGAGTGCTTCCCTTTGGAGAACTCTCTACAAGGAGTACGTCGAGCCCTCCGAAGATGATTTCGAGAAATGGACGCCTTCCGAGAAGTCCGCCGAAGTCAACAACGCTAAAGCAATGAACGCTCTTCATTGTGTGTTGGACCCGAATGAGTTCAACAAGATATGCACATGTAAGAGTGCATATCAAATTTGGAACCATCTCATCGTTACCCATGAGGGAACGAATAAGGTAAAGCTTTCAAAGTTATATGTTGCCGTGCAAAACTTCGACTTGTTTCACATGCAGGAAAATGAGAGCATTGCGTCGATGTACGGACGCTTTACCGACATCACAAACGAATTGGAAGCACTTGGCCAAATCTACACCAAACCTGAAAAGGTAAGGAAGATTATCATGGGGATGACCTCCAAATGGGAAAGACGAGCAATCGCCATTGAAGAGGTCAATGACTTGAAGAACTACACCGTGGTGAATCTCATCGGGACTCTTATGTCTTACGAAGTAAGACGGGATAACCGATTGAAGATTCGAGCCATGATTAATCCCTCGGAGGCCAAGAAGAAAGCTTTGGCGTTCAACGCCAATTCGTCATCCTCTGAAAGTGATGAATCCGAGAACGAGATGGATTTGGGTGAAATGGCCCAAATGGCGAAGAAGTTCCAACGCTTCTTCCGCAAAGGTAAATTTCCCTCCAACAAACGTTTTGTATCTACTAATGCTACTTCCTCTCTTTGTTATAAGTGTAATAAGCCAGGGCACATCAAGAGGGATTGCCCAATGCTAAACAACAAAGAAAAGTGGAAGGCACCAAAGTACCACAAGTCCAACAAGAACAAGAAAGACAAGAAGAAAGGACTCATCGGTACCTTTGATGACTCAAGTGATGACTCATCAAGCGATTCCGATGATGAGAAGGGTGAGAGCGCCCACATGTGCTTCATGGCACTTGAAGACCCACTCTCGGATGAGAGTGATTCCGATACGGATAACACCGAGGTAACAATGGATGAATTTCGCATAGCTAATGAAGAACTATTTGCTAAATACCAATCTTTAATGCTTAGATACTCTAGCTTAAAGAAATCAAAAGTTATCAAGTCATCCATTCCATGCATTATCAACAATGACACCATTGTTGATACTTTAACCCTTGAGAAAGCAAACTTAGCTTCTCAATATGTCATAATGAGAAATGAGATAAATTCCCTCAAATCTCAACTAGATCAAACACATCCCATGGATAATAGTGATCTAGTTACACGCCACATACAATTGGGATTAGAGAATGATTCTCTTAAAACCCAAGTGCACGAGCTCAAAGCACGGGTGTCCACCTTGGATACCAACATTTCTTCTTTAAAGGAGAAATATGAGCTCATGTCCTCCCGTATTGTGTGATTCAATAAGGGACAAGGACAATTGGATGATTTGCTTGCAAATCAATTTCCGGCCACACATCATGTTGGCCTTGGATTTGTAAAAGCTAATGCATCTAATAATCGCACCTCCTATAGTGGTGTCACTATAGATTTTGTGAGGCCTTCCTCCGGTGCATCCACAAGTGGTGTCAAAGACACTATAGGTAGCAATCCTACCAAGAATGTCACCACATCACTTTCTCTTCCTTTTGGCAAGAAACCCACTAAGCGTGGAAACTAAAAGCAAGGCCATGCTTATATGTACACTAATACTCATCCACGTAGAAAACATCCTACTTCACAATTGGATAATCATGACACATTTTATGCACCGCACCCACGGACACGTACACAACCACACATGAGAAATACTCATGTACGTGCTCCCATACACCCATATGCTCATACGCATCATTCTTTCATGTATGCTAATCCTCCACATGTCATGCATGATCAATATGCTTCATATAATATGCATGTTCCCAAGAATACATATCATTCAAGAATGTACAATGCTTATCCTCCACCTTATATCTATGCTAGAAATCATGTTCCTAAGAAGCATGCACCACATAGAAATCCAACACATATGCATGCAACTAGGAATAGGACTCCCTAGATGTACACTATTTGGGGTCCTAAGAACAATAGTCTAAATGTTAGGAATGCTTATGTTGATTCCTACTTTCATGATGTAATTAGAAATAGTAACTATGTTGGGGAGCGGAAGTCCACTTGGACTTGGCTTCCAAAGGGCTAATCCCCTTGGACCCAACAAACATTGGGTACCATAAGCTTATGGTATATTATATAGGTACCCAAGAGAAAGAAGAAGAGCAATAAATGCCTTATTAGCTCTAAAGGGAAAGGATGGATTCTTGATAGCGGTTGCTCCAAACACATGACGGGAGATCCCTCATTGCTCTCCGAAGTGATTAGCATCAAAGATGGTGCAACAGTCACTTTTGGAGGTAATCAAAAGGGAACCATCATTGGAGTAGGTATCGTTGGTAATCCTTTCAAACCCCTAATTACTAATGTTTATCTTGTTAGTGGTTTATGTCACAGCCTCATTTCCATAAGTCAACTTTGTGACAAAGGTTACAAGGTTAACTTCGGAGAAGGATCGTGTACTATTGTTGATTGTGTTTCAAATGTTTTATTTTCCGGTATTAGGCGCAAAAATATTTATTATTTAAGCTTGCCTAAAACCGTAGAACATTACTTAGTTGCTAACACAAGTGAACAACTATTATGGCATCGTCGTTTTGGTCATGTTCACTTCAAGCACTTATATAAGTTAGCTAAGCATGATCTAGTCAAAGGTTTTCCTAAGATTGTCTTTAATAAGAAAAACTTTTGTGATTCATGTCAAAGAGGTAAACTAAGTAAATCTTCATTTAAGCTTAAAGAAGGGATTACTTCTAAGAGTCCCCTAGAACTTCTACATCTAGATTTATTTGGGCCAACTAGAACCGCTTCTTTAGGTTATGCTCATTATGGACTAGTTGTCGTTGACGACTTTTCTAGATTTACTTAGGTTTCATTCTTAACTAATAAGAATGAAGCTCATGAAGAGTTTACCAAATTTGCAAAGAAGATTCAGAATCTTTTAGGATCCACCATTATCACTATTCGTAGTGATCATGGAGGAGAATTTGAGAATGAGTCTTTTACTAAGTTTTGTGATGACTTCGGGATAACTCATAACTTTTCCTTTCCTCGTGCACCACCACAAAATGGTGTTGTAGAAAGAAAGAATATGACTCTTATTGAGTGTGCTCGCACTATGCTCCATGATAGTCATTTAGGACTACAATTTTGGGCAGAAGCGGTGCACACGGCATGTTATGTGCTCAATAGAATCCTAGTGAGACCCCGAACAAACAAAACTTGTTTTGAGTTGTTTTACGATAAAAAGCCTCAAGTGAAATATTTTCGTGTCTTTGGTTCAAAATTTTTTATAAAGAACACCTTCGGTAATTTAGACAAATTTGAGCCAAGATCCGATGAAGGAATTTTTGTTGGATATTCCACACGTAGCAAAGCCTACCGGATGTACAACAAAACTTCTTCAACGATTGAGGAATCACTTCACGTATCTTTTTATGAAGATTTTGACTTTCCTCATGTTGATGATGATAATGTAGATATTCTTTGTGATTCTCTTAATAATGTTAAGATTAATGATAATATTGTTGAGACTAACACTTCTAACGAAGCTGTTGAAGTTGTTTTTAGTGATCCAGGTTTACCCAAAGCTTATCCAACCGTTCGCAACCATCCCCATAACCAAATCATTGGAGATATTAGTGTGGGTGTTCGAACGAGATCAAGAATTGAAGAATTCTCCCATTGCGCATTCGTCTCTACCATTGAGCCAAAGAACATTCAAGAAGCTTGTGAGGATAGCTCTTGGATAGTGGCAATGGAAGAAGAACTAGCGCAATTCAAGAGAAATGAAGTTTGGGAACTTGTACCTCTTCCAAGTGGTCACCAAGCTATCAGGACCAAATGGATCTTCAAGAACAAGACGGATGAAAACGAGGTAATCACACGGAACAAAGCAAGGTTAGTAGCTCAAGGCTATCGGCAAGAGGAAGGTATTGATTTCGAAGAATCCTTTGCCCCCATAGCTAGATTAGAAGCTATTAGGTTGCTTTTATCTTTTGCATCCCATAAGAATTTTAAATTATTTCAATTGGATGTTAAAAGTGCATTTTTAAATGTATTTGTAAATGAAGAAGTCTATGTTTCTCAACCTCCCGGTTTTATTCATGAGAAATTTCCAAACCATGTTTTCAAACTTAAGAAAGCGTTGTATGGATTGAGACAAGCTCCTAGAGCTTGGTATGATCGCCTTAAGACCTTTCTTTTGAATTTAGGTTTTAAAATGGGAGAAGTTGATTCTACACTCTTCATTAAAGATTATGAAAATGACATTCTTTTGATTCAAATTTATGTAGATGATATTATTTTCGGTTCTACTAACTTTAATCTTTGTCAAGAATTTTCCAAGTCTATGAAGGATGAGTTTGAGATGAGCCAAATGGGAGAGCTCACCTACTTCTTTGGATTGCAAATTCGACAAATGGAGAATGTCACTTTCATACATCAGACAAAGTACACAGGGGAGCTTATTAAGCGATTCGGGATGGAATCGTCTTCAAGCAAAAGGACTCCCATGAGTACTACTACTCATCTACACAAGGATGAAAGCGGAAAAGATGTAGACGTTTGTCTATATCGAGGTATGATCGGTATCTTACTTTACTTAACTGCTAGTAGGCCCGATATCATGTTTTCCGTATGTATATGTGCTAGATATCAAGCAAGACCTAAGGAGTCACACTTGATTGCGGTTAAACAAATATTTCGTTATCTCAATCAATCCCTAGATTATGGGTTACTTTACCCTAAGTCTAGCACGTTTGAGTTAATCTCATATAGTGATGCCGACTTTGCCGGATGCAAGTCCGACAGGAAAAGTACTAGTGGCACATGCCATTTCTTAGGAAATTCCTTAGTTTCTTGGTTCTCTAAGAAACAGAATTCGGTGTCATTGTCCACGACTGAAGCGGAATATATTGCCGTGGGTCTTGCATATGCACAAGTTCTTTGGATGAGACACACTCTTAGTGACTATGGTGTCAATTGTGATACTTGCCCTATCATGGTTGATAACCAAAGTGCTATTTGTCTTTCCAAGAATCCGGTACACCACTCCCGTACCAAACACATAGACGTGAGACGCCATTTTATAAATGATCATGTAGCTAAGAAGGACATCATCTTAGAGTACATTGAAACCCAAAAACAAATTGCCGATATCTTCACTAAACCTCTTAAAGAAGATTCATTTGTGAGGTTGCGTGGAGAATTGGGAATTATGGGTGAATCTGAAATCTAGAAGCTCAATTTTCATGCTATAACTCCCTATTGAGCTCATATATTTTTGATTGTCTTTCTTCATATGCTTTATTGTTTTATGAGATTAAGAAAGGCAATTGTGACTTATTTGATTTCATGAGTTTTCGAAGTTGATTGGAATAATTTTTGTTTCAATAGATTTATTGTTTTCATAATGATTTTAAAATGTATGTGTGATTAGAGTATAGGTCCCAGGGTGAGTGTTCATATTCTCTGGAATTCTATCTCACTGTGCATTTTTGGACCAGGACAGACGACTGTTTTTATTTTGACAGTCGACTGCCCTATTCTATATCCTCCATATGAAAATTGATATCTTTCACACAGCCGACTGTTGACTATTTTACAGTCGACTGTTAATTTAACAGGCGACTACAATTTAGTCAGCAGGCGACTGTACTCTCTGTCAATATTTTTTTACAGTATTCTCTGTTATTCTTGTGATCTGTATTAATTCTCGGCCAGCCGACTATTGTGTATATGTCAGTCGACTGTCCATCGGACAGGCGACTGCATTATACTTGCCAGTCGACTGCCCATCTCTCTGAGATTTAATTTTATCACTTCATACAGTCGACTGACTTTTGTTCTCCAGTCGACT